>CM053806.1:37800000-39012500 GCA_028671895.1 Oenanthe sinensis
GAGGACCTTTCTCTATGCAGTTAACATAGGAAGGGTCAAGAGAAAATAGATGCAGATGCATTTTTAGTTTCCATGCAAAATATTCATATTTTTCTAACACTGGAATTTTCACACTTGAATCTTTTTGGCCCATATTGATTGTTCTTGATCTTTAAACTTTTTGTATGTTGAAAGCCTGCTCTGATACCATTGTTATTTCTTAGAACAATGTCAATATTTGTAGAAGGGGGGTTGAATACAAATATTAAAAGTATTTATTATTTTAATATTTGTTCTTGATGTTTGAGTGTTTGAGAGAATATGTATAAACAGAAATAAGACTGAAAATAAATTGAACAAAGAGATTTTAAAATTATTGATGGATTAGTTTTTCCATCAGTGTATATTTTTGCTCAATGTTCCTAGGTTAATAAAAACTTAGCTTTATTTTTACAAGATTAGAAAATAAATCAACTGTTCTTACAAAGTGCTCTAAGGCTGAACAGTTGATTCAAGAAATATTGTCTAACTTGTCTCTTTTCTAACAATGCTACCACACTTGTTTATATACTACAAGTGTGTTTTTACAATACCTATTCTAGGATTGTTTCTGTTCTATCTTCCCTTTTACCTTTTTCTATTTTAGAAAAAGATTTGAAAGACAGCTTCACTTTGAGTCTTCACAGTCATCATAGACTATCTTTCATAGGTGTGCTTTTGTCCTTTGGATCTTCAACAGATAGCCTTTCTGTGTTGTCTCGATCAATTTATAATTTGCTGTTAATCATATCAATTGATCCTTCCTTTTATCCATCAACTGATGTTCTTCTTCGATTGATCTTTATGTCCATCGACTGAGAAATCATGACTTATCGATTGATAGATGTTATCAATCAATATATCAATCGATGGGTCTTCACATCAGTTAATGGTCTTAAATACTTGACTTGGTTTCTTCAATTGATCTTCTATCCATCGATGCTTCAATATCAACTGATCATCCTTCACTTGTATAATTTCATGTCTTCAAATAATTACAATTTGACATTCTACGTTACACATCAGTTGATGACCTATATCAATCGACTCTAACATCAATTGATGGGAATAATATCAATGATCACCTTATCAATTGAAATAGACTAAGTACACCTATGCTACAATCCAAATTATCAGTTGATTCACATAAATATTTCAACGGATAAATGATTTCCTGATCAATTGATATTTATATTTTCCATATCAATTGAGCATTTACATCAATTAAAATTTCTATGATTCTAAGTTTAAAGTTATCATCAAATTACATGTAGATTCCTAACAATCTCCCCCTATTTGTGTCTATGACATAAACAGGCATAAATCTACTTGATGATAACAAAACCCTTAATTATTTCCATTAAGATAGAATCAAGAAATTTAAATAGTATTTTGAATTTTGGAAGTACCAGTTGATGAATAATTTCTGCAAACAGCTTCAATATCTTCATAATCCAATTACCTCTTCTTCTTTCTCTTCTCATCATTTTCCTTTAGTTGTCTCATGAATGAACTCCTCAAAATTGTTTCATCTCTATCAGTCTTTCCAAGTTGCCTCATAAGGTAGTGAATTTCTTCATCTGTGATTTTGTCCAGATATTTACAGATATCAAAGAACTTTGTGTTACCCTCCACATCTGTAAAAATCATTGCATATTTTGGCTCTAACACTGCCTTTTTGACTTGAGATTTCAATAGCTTAAGGGGTGAATCAGGTTCAGCTTCTGCCTTTGATCTCCTTAGCTTTGAGATTTGATGTTGAATTTCCTGAGCAATTATTGAATTGAGTTTGTACTTTCTGTTGAGTAGAGGTAGAATGGTCTTCAGAACATTGTAGTTTTGCTTCATTATCACCTTTACTAAATAAGTGATTTTTGTTCCATTTTCATACTTCAACCTCATTGATTCTTCTTGGTTAGAGGTTGTAAGGTGAATTATTACTCCTATCAACCCTTTTTCACTTATTAATGGTATCCCTTTCATGTCATAGCCTTCAATTGTTACTTCATCCTTGATTTCTTCTTGTTTAATTTGTAGATTTTCTTGAACAACTTTTTCTTGAGTAGAACTTCACCTTTTCTTGGCCATGGCTATTTTCCTCTTTTTCCTTAGAGGTTGTTCCACTAATTGATCTTCCATATTCCATTGATTTTCCATTTGCCTAACAATTTCTTCACTTTCATTTTCTCTCTTTGCAGCATCTGAAATTCCTGAGAAAATGGCTCCTTGAAGAAGCTTCTGACCAACTGGCTCATTCTTTTTCTTTTCTTCTTTAATCATTATGGCTTTACCTTTTTTCTTCTCTTCAAGGGCTTCAAGATCAATTAGAAAGGCTTCTACATTTGAATTACTTTCTTTGGCAGCTTTCTTTTCATTTTCTTTTACCAATCTTGTCTGAGCAATGAACTCATCCAAGTTTCCTTTTTCTACTGCCTCTGTTACTAACTCAGTGCTCTTCTTTATATCTTCAATTCTCTTCCTTTCCCTCTCAATCATTGATTGAGTTTCTCTTTCCCTAGAAATTCTTCTAGCTTCTAGATTATCTTCAAACTTTTTAAATTCTTTCTTTTTCTGTTCTAGGTCATCTGTGGGTGACTTAGATGCCTTTGAAGATTGTCTATCCCATGTTTAGTAACCCTTTTTGTTGCAATACTCCCAATGCCACTTATTGTACCAGCACTAGAACCACCAATACCACCATTGCCTTTGCATCACCATCACCATCACCATCACCATCACCATCCTTCTTCTTAGCATTCTTCCCCTTTCTGTTATCATCAATTGGAGGAGGTGGTGGCATTCTGTCAAGAAATTTATGGAAGCATGTAGACTCTGGCCTTTAATTATTTCATGCATCTTTTTTTCTAAAGAACTCACTCTTGTTTCCAAGGCTGCAAATTTTTTGGATTCCTTGAGCAACTTGTTCTTTATTTGATCCATAGTATTTAGAGGAAGCTTCTCATCCAACCTTCTCTTCAGTGTATCCTTGTTAGAAGTAATAGATCCCTTGATAATCTCCAATTCTCTCTTCACTCCTGTCACTGTGATCTTATGAATTTTTAATGACTCCCTCATATAGTTAGCAATTCTCCTTGGAGTGGGATCTTCAATTTCTCCTTCTACCATTGCCCTCCTATATTGAGAAATAATCTCAGTTTCAGTAGATTCCAAGGAACCATCAATAGTGCTCATCCATGGCTCTTCATCAGAATCACCTTCTAACTCTTCAGGTGCCATATAACAAGTGTCTGTTGTATTGGCAATACTCTCCATCAGATTCCTAGTTCTCTGTTCAGCATGCTTAATCCCTAGAATTTCCTCTGCATTTTTGTTGGATGCAGTAGCTAAAACCTGATATCTTGGATCAGGATGAATGAAGTTACTTGGATCCAATTCTCCAGCATCAACCTCTACATCTTTATGTTCTTTATCAATCCCACACCCACTTGCTTCTACATTAGGGGCTTCCCCTATCTTCTTGACTCCTTCCTCGTCTGTCATTAACTCAATCTCCAACCCATGTGCATATAACCGAATTGTTTTATCACTCTCACTTATCTCTCTATTTTGCATCAGGATCTCATCCTAGAATCTCACCTCTCCCTCACTCATAATTTGTGCACCTTATAAGGTAGGGCCCTCATGTGTTTCACTATCATTCCTGGAAGAAATAGGAATGACCTCACTCACTTTCTCTCCTTTTTCCAGGTTACAATCATGCCTCTCACTCAACTCACTCATTCCTATGAGTGTTTGTGCAACATCAATTGATGTATTGAAATTATCAGTCGAAGTGTTTGGGATATCCATCGATTGATACAGACCCATCGACTGATCTTGAGTATCGATCGATGGCTTATCAGTCGATGGCTGAATATCAATTGATGAAGGAACATCAATTGATGGAGTAGAAACATTTGAGGTATTGATTTGAGAAGTAATATTTGAAATGACATGTGAGATGGAATCTTGAATTTCTTGAAAATAAAATTCAAGAGAGAATGTTGACTTCTCATTGAATAACAAAGAAGGAGAATCTGAAAATGTTTGATTATCTATCAGAACATTTTCTGAAGAAATTTGATTTTTTGGGGAAAAAAGGAATAGAAGGGATGGGAATTGAGAGAGAATGGGGCTGGATTTCATCTACATGAGATGCATCAAACTAACTTTGAGAAGGCTTCATCACAGTTTCTTGTGATTTTGCAGTGTGTGCTTCCCCATGTGCAAAGGTGATTTTTCTCTCTCTCCTATCATATATTTTTGAAAATTTGGCTTGTGTTTCCCCATCTTGGTTCTATGCCCCTAGTTGTGGGCTATTTTCAATATTGTCATCCTTTTGAGAGGATGCCAATAGAGATGTTATATTTTCCATATTAACATCCGCAGTCTTTTGTGAAAGGCATATGTCAAGGCCTATTTGTAATTAGTAGATGACAACTCAACTCATGTAAGAAATTAAAGTAAGTAATAAATACTGAGGATGGAATCAAATCGAAGAATGTCAAATAGACACAAAGAATCAACTTGTCAGAAGAATTATAATGAAGTTGCTACTCTACACCGAAAGAAGTTCATTTATATGTTCAAGCGTCGGAGAAAAATAGAGAAGCAGTTGTTCAGAAGATTCAGAAGATTCTAAGTGGCTACTACAGAAGATTCCAGAAGAAGAATGAAGACAGTGAAACAGAAGAAGAACAGAAGACCACAGCTTAATGTTAAAGATGAAGAATATTTATTATAGTATGACATAAATGAACCAGACAGTACATTTGTGAGTCAACTAAAATAATAAATATTCATCATCTAGCTCAAGTGGTTTTATGACAAAAGACACAACGAAGACTGGAAGACTTCAAGACTGATAGCACGGTAATACAAGACGAAATAGTATTTTAATTCTACTATCAAATGTTAATTGATTATTTAATTTATCTAATTAAATTAATTCAAGTTGAATTTAATTTAATTTGTAAATTAACTAATTAATTTAAGTAGAATTAATTTTTTATAAAAGATATGACTTAATATGACTTTTAATATAATTCAAATGACTAATAAATAAGTCATACCGACTGTTTATTAAAATGTCATACCGAATTATATTAATAAAAGTCATACCGAAGCTGTTAAAGAAAAGTCATACCGGAGCAGCCGACTGATAAGTCATACGAAGCTGTTAAAGAAAAGTCATACCGGAGCAGCCGACTGATAAGTCATACCGAGCTTTAAAAAGAAAAATCATACCGGAGCAGCCGACTGATAAGTCATACCGAGCTTTAAAAAGAAAAGTCATACCGAGCTTCAGGCAGAAAGGTCATACAGGAGATAAGTCATACCGAATTTCTGTTGATCAAAAGGTCATACCGAGTGATTTTTTATTATATTAAAAAGTCATACCGACTTTTTAATTAATAAAATAAGTCATACCGACCATTCAGAAGTCATACCCAGTGTTTTTATAGTCATACAAGTGTTAAATAAGTCATATATGACTTATTTTCAGCAAATTAAGTCATGCTGATAAAGGTCATACAAGCTTTTTTCTTCCTCTATAAATATGAGGAGATCACTTTCATTTTTCAGTACTTCTCAGAGAAGAAAATCAGATCAAATTCAGTAATTTATCTGCATTGTAATATTCACAGATTTCTGTGCTGAGTTTGGATATAATTGTTAAATACGAACAATTCATGTCAAATTTGTTCTAGAACTTTTAATCAATTATATAACTGTTTTCTTAATATTAATTTTGTAATACTAATCAAGTTAAAATTATATCTTTCACTTGAACAGTATTTCATTCCAATTAATATTTCGCGAGTAATTAAAATAATATTTTTAATCCAAATTATTCCGCAATTAATTTTCAGATATTGTATTCAACCCCCCTTCTACAATATCAGGGACCAACAATTGGCATCAGAGCTGGTTGATATTTTTCATATCAGATCCAAATCAAATTTCGCGAACTCATACAGATCTCAAAAATTATTTTAAATTCGAAATAATTTTTTATTCGAAATAATTTTTTTTCCGAAAAATTATTTTTGATCAAAAATTATTTTAAGTCAAAAATTAAAATATTTTTTGAAACACTTAATTTTTAATCTTATTTAAAGATGAGTACTCAAAGAGTCAGTAGCATTAAAATTCCACAATTTGATAAAGACAATTATAATCTGTGGAAGAGAAAGATGACCTTGTTTCTTCGAGCTGCAAATCCTAAGTAAAAGGATATTTTAAAAACTGGTGTTGCTGTTCCAATAAATATCTTTCCTGAGCATATGGAAGATGGTGTACTCATTCCGCACAGACAATTTGAAAAAGATATTTCTGAGTACACTGAGACAGAAAAGGAACTGGATACATTGGACACCAGTCTGCAGTTAATTTTAGTGGAATCTCTTGATCCCGGAATGTACAATCATGTTGTTACTTGTAAAAATGCTAAACACATCTGGGAAACGATAGAGATACTAAATGAAGGAACAGAAGAAGTAAGGGAGAACAGATTGGAAATCTTAACGTCTCAATATGAGCATTTTAGATCAAATCCAGGAGAAGGTATCTCTGAAGTTTTTGAGAGATACAACAAGCTGATAAATGATCTAAATCTCAATGGCAAACAATATACGAAGAAGGAGATCAGTAGGAAGTTTTTGCTGACAATGCCAGTACACCTAGAGCATAGGATAACAGCCATCAGAGAGTCAAGGGACATGAATGAAATTTCACTGGAAAGACTTTATGGCATACTGAAGACCTATGAGCTAGAGCAGATTCAACAGAACGAAATATATGGTACAGGCAAGGTGGTCAGCAAGTCTACAGCTCTTGTAGCAGAAGAACCAGAGTACAGAAAATCTAAGACTGAATCTTCTTCAGTCAACCTCATTGATCATGGTATTGTTGCAGAAGTTGGTGCAACTCTAGTGAATTCAACTGATAGTGAATTCTACTCAATGGAAGAACTCGATCAACTTGAGGATGAATCTCTGGCTCTGATTGCTAGAAAATTTAGAAATACAAGATTCAGGAGGAACCCTAGTTTCAAATTCAAGCCTATGGCAAACAGATTTTAGACAGGTGGTTCTTCTAGCACATCCAACACAAAAGGTGGATACAAGACAGGGATGGTAGAAAGAAGCAAGATCCGTTGCTTCAACTGCAATGAAATGGGACACTTTGCTACTGATTGTAGAAAGCCCAAGCAGGAAAGAAAGAAGGATTCATATGACGAGCTCAAACAAAAATATGACGCTCTACTGAAAAAGCATCAGGGAAAATCATACTTAGCAGCAGGAAAAAGCTGGGATGATTCCGACAATGATGAAGAAGATCAAATGGGAAATCTTGCTCTAATGGCCTCTTCTTCTGAAGGATCACAATCTCCACCTCGACAAGGAATTGAGGTAAACCCTAGCTGTCCTAAAATGTTTAAATTGCTAGTTGAGAATTTAACTGATGCTAGAGATCGAATAAAAGTTTTAATTCTCGAAAACAAAGTTTTATCAGAAGAGAATTATGAATTGAAAAAGCTGAAACTTATTAATGTTAAATTAACTGAAGATGTTGCATTTCAAGTTAATAGAGTCAACTGCTATGTTGAGATTGAAGCTTTTTTAAAGAATAAAATTGAAGAAGAAAAGAAAAGGTGTCTAACTTATAAAAATTCCTCTTATATTGTAAAGAACCTAGTTGACCAACAGGAAATAAACCGAAAAGTTGGAATAGGTTTCGAGTATAATAAATCTGTAGGAAAGCCAAGCAACATTACCCCGTTCAAGCAAAGTGCTGAAGAAAGGGGTATTCCTCATGTTCTTAAAAATACACCCAAACCTCTTTTGATAACACCTATTGCTGAACCTATCCTTGAGAGCTCTATACTGATAGCTTATGAGATGCAGTTAGAGGATCTCGAGGAAGAGAAGAAAAGAGAAGAACAGACTAGGGACATAAAAGGAGTAAATGTCCAGAAAGCGAAATATGTACCTAAAAGACCAATAGAAAATGTGAACTCTGCTAGTTCATCCACTTCTGGTTTAGGTGCTAAGAACTTAAAGAATGATTTGAACAGACCTAACAATAAGTTTGTTAGAAGTAGGGATAGTAACAACAGATGCCATTCTACTGAAAACTTTAAATCTGCTGAAAAAGTTAAAGTAGAAATTGTTAAAACTCCTACTGCTGTGAATAACATGCCTGCTATTGATGTATGCCATAAACCTTGTGGTATGTTAAATTGTATGTTATGTGCTTTTAATGCTATGACTGCTTATTTCAAACGCATGACTGCTAATAAAAAGAACATGACACCTAGACAATACATCAATAATAAATTTGCTAAATCCAAGACTGCTATTCCTTCACCTGTCAAGAAGGAAAAATATATTCCTGAGTCTAAACAAAAAGTTGTTAAGCATGTTTATAGGAAAGTAAGTACAGTCAAGGAGGATGCGGCTGTTGTTCGAAAAGGATCTGTTGTCAAAGCTGACAAAGGTTAATTCTTTAAGTATGTCGGGCCCAATAAATTTTGGGCTCCGAAGACGAATTAATCCGTTTGATATGTGCAGGGAGTTAAACAGGAAAACCGGGTTGTATGGATCCTAGACAGCGGATCGTCAAGGCATATGACCGGAGATAGAGCCCTGCTATCAGACGTGGTTGAGAGAGCTGGCCCAATTGTCACCTTTGGAGATAATAGCAAAGGAATGACTACGGGATATGGCAAGTTAAATACTGGAAATGTTATCATTGAAAACGTCTCTTTGGTGGAAGGACTTAAGCACAATCTACTCAGCGTCAGTCAATTCTGTGATAGAGGTTACAAAGTAAACTTTATCAAGGAGAAGTGTTTAATAGCTCATTCTAAAGAAGACAGACTAGCCTTGCGTGGAGTAAGGAAAGGAAACTTGTACGTAGCTGATTTCAACTCGGGAACTGAAGCTGAAGCAAACTGTTTTTATTCAAAAGCTTCAACAGAAGAAAGTTGGCTATGGCACAAGAAGCTCTCACACCTGAATTTTAAAACAATGAACTCTCTAGTCAAGAGGGATTTGGTGAGAGGACTGCCTCCGATGGAATTTACACAAGAAGGATTGTGTGAGGCATGTCAAAAAGGGAAGTCAAAAAGAGCAACTCACAAAGGCACAGACACTACAAATATTACTGAACCACTGCAGCTGCTTCATATGGATTTATTTGGTCCAGTCAATATCATGTCTATGTCAAGGAAGAAATATGTCTTAGTGATTGTAGATGACTTCACAAAGTACACGTGAGTTTTATTCTTGAACTCTAAGGATGAAACTCCACAGTTGGTGATTGATCATGTAAAGTTGATTGAGTTAGATTCAAAGCTACCTGTCCGGGCAATCAGATCAGATAATGGAACAGAATTCAAGAATGAATTTCTGAATAGCTTCTGCTCAGTCAAAGGGATAACAAGACAATTCTCAGCGCCAAGAACTCCGCAACAGAATGGAGTAGTAGAAAGGAAGAATCGAACCCTGATTGAAGCTGCAAGAACAATGTTAAGTGAATCAAGGTTGCCTATCTACTTCTGGGCTGAAGCAGTAAACACAGCATGTTATACCCAGAATCGAACTTTAATCAATAAAGAACATATGAAGACTCCCTATGAATTAATGGCTGGCAAGAAACCAACACTCAAGTACTTTCATGTATTTGGAGCCAAATGTTTTGTGCTAAAAGATGGAGATGTACATCGTGGCAAATTCGAGGCCAAGGCACATGAAGCAATTTTTGTCGGCTACTCAAAAAGAGCATATAGGGTGTACATAATTGATCAGCACCAAGTAAAAGAAAGTGTCAACGTTACTTTTGATGACACTAAACTCCCGAGCATCCAAACTGAAGATCCTTCTGAGTCATTAAAATTTGACAATCATCCAGACTCAGATTCGGATAATGAAGGAGAGCCCGAGGTTGCAGCAGGAAATGATGATGACAACAATGATGGTAATGATCCAGGTAATAGTGGTGGAAACAATGGAAACACTGGAGATACTACTAATACCAGTGGTGGATCAACAAGTAATCCAGGCAGCAACTCAGGGGGAGATGAAGGATCAACTGGCACAACACAACATCACAATGAATATAGAGGCGAATCATCAAGATCAAACCTACCAAGGGAAAGGATATGGAGCAAAGATCATCCTTTTGAATTGATCATAGGTGATCCAGATGTTGGTGTTAGAACCAGAAGTGCAACTTCAAATGAATGTTTATTTTCAGTTTTTCTATCTCAAGAAGAACCAAAGAAAATTGAAGATGCTCTAACTGATCCAGATTGGGTTCTTGCCATGCAAGAAGAACTCAATCAGTTCGAAAGGCAAGAAGTATGGACACTGGTACCCAGGCCTAAAGATAGATCTGTTATTGGCACGAAATGGGTATACAGGAACAAGTTAGACGGTGATGGCATTGTTACAAGGAACAAGGCCAGACTGGTTGCAAAGGGTTACTCCCAGGAAGAGGGAATTGATTATGATGAGACCTACGCACCAGTTGCAAGACTTGAAGCCATCAGAATATTTCTGGCATTCGCAGCACATTCCAATTTTAAAGTTTATCAAATGGATGTGAAGAGTGCGTTTCTGAATGGAAAGTTAGAAGAGGAAGTATATGTGGAACAGCCTCTTGGCTTTGAAAATCCAGAGTTTGCTGATTTTGTATATTTCTTATTCAAATCCCTCTATGGACTCAAGCAAGCACCGAGGACATGGTATGACACTCTCTCTCAGTTTTTACTTGAAAATGGTTTTACTAGAGGTGTCATAGATAAAACTCTCTTTTATAAGTTACATGATAAAGATATGGTATTTGTCCAAGTTTATGTTGACGATATTATATTTGGTTCTACTAATGAAAACTTGTGCAAGAGATTTGCTAAGTTAATGCAGAGTAGGTATGAAATGAGCATGATGGGTGAGCTGTCATTCTTCCTTGGATTGCAAGTGAAGCAAAAGGAAGATGGGATTTTTATTTGCCAATCAAAGTACGTAAGGGATCTTCTAAGGAAATACAATCTAGAAGATTCTACACCGGCAAAAACCCCTATGCCAACAGCCACCAAGCTTGACAAAGATGAAACTGGTAAGAAAGTTGACATCACAAGCTACAGAGGTATGATAGGCTCATTATTATATCTAACTGCTAGTAGACCCGATATAATGTTTGCAACATGCTTATGTGCAAGGTTTCAAACTGATCCTAGAGAATCTCATCTTATAGCTGTTAAAAGAATTTTTAGATATCTGAAGGGTACACCGAATCTTGGAATTTGGTACCCTAAAGATACAGGTTTTGAACTAATAGGCTATACAGATTCAGATTATGCAGGATGCAGGATGGACATGAAAAGTACGTCTGGAAGCTGTCAGTTTCTAGGACAATGGTTGATTTCCTGGTACAGTAAGAAACAACACTCAGTATCTACCTCGACAGCCAAAGCAGAATATATTGCGGCAGGTAGTTGTTGTGCACAGATCTTGTGGATAAGGAATCAGCTGAATGATTATGGACTTGCACTATCTAAAATCCCAATACTTTGCGATAACACAAGTGCCATAACAATTTCCAATAATCCTGTACAACATTCAAGGACCAAGCACATAGACATAAGGTATCATTTTATCCGAGAGCATGTCATGAATGGAACTGTGGTGTTACATTTTGTACCCACAGAAGATCAAATTGCTGACATCTTCACGAAACCACCTGATGAATCCACTTTCTCTAAGTTGGTTAGTGAGTTAGGGATGTTAAACATGAACTAATTATTGCATGTTGTTTTAAATTGCATATTTATTTTCAAGCACTGTAAATACACTGTATATATTCCTTAAAAGATATCAAAAATAAACAAACAAAATGAAAAAGAAAACTCGAAAAGATTTTCCTTATTTTTGTACAGTTGTTATTTCATTGGCATCTTTACTGTAAATATATTTTATATTATGTTTGTTTTCCAACAATTAGTATATATTGTTTATTATTTCCAACAATTGCTCTCAACAATTGGTATATCTAAGTATATATAGTTTTATTTGTTTTACAACTTGGCATCTTTATTTTTATTATTTTTATGTTTATTTCTATATAAATATGTGCTGATTATTCTCAAGTCTCTTTTGAGAAGTAGGAAAGATCTATGAGCATTGATAATCCAATCGATTCTAAAAGTGAGATCCTAATCATTGGCATCAATCTCTAACCAAGATCTTAGAACCAAACACACAAACACTATCACTTTCATCTCTCTAACCATTAAACAGAATACCTAATTGTTAAGAATGAGGGAGTCAATGCCTTGATTGCATTTGACAAGGTTGGTATTGTGAGTGATCCAACAGCTCTGTCTCCAGAAAGGTGATTCATATATAAACTGAGACAACTGTTAGCTCATCTGTGTTTTCTCAAAAAGATACAGACTTGGAAAAGGCAAAACTGTTACTAGGTTCATTCTCTCAACAGAGTGAGTCTATTGAATTCGGCCTGTCAGCCAAGGCTACTTGCAAAGAGTTAATTTCATCTGACATTTTTCAAGAAACCACAAAATTTGTCTTATATTTTAGGGACCAACACCAAGGGACCAACAATGTAAGGACTTACTTGGGACCAAAAAGGGACCAAGAAGGAGCAGTTGAAATGTCACACTAAGGATGAATTGACGGAAGCAATTATTCTAAACTTCCATATCAAGGAAGGAAGAATGATTGATGATTCTGACTGAATCAACATGCCTTCATAGGCGTCAGGAAAAAACTTGGATCATTTGCTACATTATAGATCCTTGTCTCCCTCCCCAGATGGAACATATCTGGATTCCTAACGGAATAGATCATCTTAGATGATCAGCAACTCACTGAATCTATTCCTGAAGCAATTCAGTTTATAAAAATCAAATATTTGAATAGATTCAATTGAGGACGGGGATTTACGAAACCCCATTGCACCACCAGTGACCTCTCTTGAAGGGGCTATGGTGATCTTTCTTGCAGGTACAAAAGACTGAGTCATCCGTACTGAGAGAGATATAGTGATGTGAGAAAAGAGTGAAACACAAGTAAGGAAGAGTGAAAATATATATTCTATGAGTGAAACACTTAGAGAGTATATGAGTGAAACACTTGTGAGGAACACAAAGTAAAAACACACACTAGCACACTTACCGAATCCCTTTCCCCATTCCCTGTTACAGATTTCAAATGTTACTTAACCAAGGTGGAAATTTCTTCAGAAAAGGACCAACAATTGTTACCTATCTATAATTGGGGGAGAATTATTAAGAGGATTACTCAACTAAGGGGGAGAATTATTAAGAGGATTACTCCAAAATGTTAAAGTGTTCAACTAAGGGGGAGTAGATCAAAAGGGGAGAAGTAAACAAAGGCTTTTGCCAGAAGAGGATTACTCAATTGTTGAACAAGAAAAAGGGGTATATAACAACATGCTTGGATTCTATTCCATTTGATTTTAGAAGATTCTTGTAAATATGATTAATCGGATTTTCTAAAATACATAACATGTCATAGTTTGCATTTTTTATATATGCGATGGTTTAATGCTGTATGTATGCCATGTTTGTTACCTCTATTAAAATGGTTGGATAATTCAAGTAAGGGGAAATTGAATTCACCTTGGAAGAGAAGGGAAGACAGGAGTTGGAGAAACAAAGGAAAAGTGGTAAGAAGAGAACAGACATCATCTCTGTCATCCTAAGGGGGAGTAGTGATGAGTCTGAGAAATGAAGATAATACTACTTGTATATTATGTTCAGTGCTAGGGGAACAAACATCTTTCATTTCAGTTACTCAAGAAATCTGGAA
The DNA here is from genome assembly GCA_028671895.1 of Oenanthe sinensis. NCBI lineage: Eukaryota > Viridiplantae > Streptophyta > Magnoliopsida > Apiales > Apiaceae > Oenanthe > Oenanthe sinensis. The sequence goes on from CM053806.1 coordinate 37,813,878, forward strand.
ATGTATTATATGATCTAGAGAACAATTTATTTACTTACAGTTCTAAATGTCATATTAGTTTCTTAGTTGTTAGTTGAGTTATCCTCTAGGAATTTGTGTGTTAAATGTTTAACAACAAATAGGGGGAGATTGAAAGGCATATGTCAAGGCCTATTTGTAATTAGTAGATGACAACTCAACTCATGTAAGAAATTAAAGTAAGTAATAAATACTGAGGATGGAATCAAATCGAAGAATGTCAACTAGACACAAAGAATCAACTTGTCAGAAGAATTATAATGAAGTTGCTACTCTACACCGGAAGAAATTCATTTATATGTTCAAGCGTCGGAGAAAAATAGAGAAGCAGTTGTTCAGAAGATTCAGAAGATTCTAAGTGGCTACTACAGAAGATTCCAGAAGAAAAATGAAGACAGTGAAGCAGAAGAAGAACAGAAGACCACAACTTGATGTTAAAGATGAAGAATATTTATTATAGTATGACATAAATGAACCAGACAGTACATTTGTGAGTCAACTAAAATAATAAATATTCATCATCTAGCTCAAGTGGTTTTATGATAAAAGACACAACGAAGACTGAAAGACTTCAAGACTGATAGCACAGTAATACAAGACGAAATAGTATTTTAATTCTACTATCAAATGTTAATTGATTATTTAATTTATCTAATTAAATTAATTCAAGTTGAATTTAATTTAATTTGTAAATTAACTAATTAATTTAAGTAGAATTAATTTATTATAAAAGATATGACTTAATATGACTTTTAATATAATTCAAATGACTAATAAATAAGTCATACCGACTGTTTATTAAAAAGTCATACCGAATTATATTAATAAAAGTCATACCGAAGCTGTTAAAGAAAAGTCATACCGGAGCAGCCGACTGATAAGTCATACGAAGCTGTTAAAGAAAAGTCATACCGGAGCAGCCGACTGATAAGTCATACCGAGCTTTAAAAAGAAAAGTCATACCGGAGCAGCCGACTGATAAGTCATACCGAGCTTTAAAAAGAAAAGTCATACCGAGCTTCAGGCATAAAGGTCATACAGGAGATAAGTCATACCGAATTTCTGTTGATCAAAAGGTCATACCGAGTGATTTTTTATTATATTAAAAAGTCATACCGACTTTTTAATTAATAAAATAAGTCATACCGACCATTCAGAAGTCATACCCAGTGTTTTTATAGTCATACAAGTGTTAAATAAGTCATATATGACTTATTTTCAGCAAATTAAGTCATGCTGATAAAGGACATACAAGCCTTTTTCTTCCTCTATAAATATGAGGAGATCACCTTCATTTTTCAGTACTTCTCAGAGAAGAAAATCAGATCAAATTTAGTAATTTATCTGCATTGTAATATTCATAGATTTCTGTGCTGAGTTTGGATATAATTGTTAAATACGAACAATTCATGTCAAATTTGTTCTAGAACTTTTAATCAATTATATAACTGTTTTCTTAATATTAATTTTATAATACTAATCAAGTTAAAATTATATCTTTCACTTGAACATTATTTCATTCCAATTAATATTTCGCGAGTAATTAAAATAATATTTTTAATCCAAATTATTCCGCGATTAATTTTCAGATATTGTATTCAACCCCCCTTCTACAATATCAGGGACCAACATTTTGAGAGACTATAGAGTGGCTTGGCTTAGGTTGCACACCCTTACTCTCCTTATTCTTCTGGGTTCTTTTATGTTCTCCATTTCACTCACCACCTACATCCTCCTCTAATCTATCTACCACAATAGGTGTTTTTCTTTTCTTTGATTTTGCAACAACAGGTTTTTGGGAACCTTTTGAGGTTGGCTTGTTAGATTTGGGTTTGGAAATTGGATGTGTGGCTTGGGTAGGAGGGTTGGGGTCATTGCTAACACTCTCCATATACACAGAAGGAAAAGAAGATTGGGGATTGGAAGAAGTTAAGGTAGAGATAAATACCTGAACAAAAGGTGGATAAATCAATTCCACATTACTGTGAAGATTGATTCTTACCAAGTCTTTGAAGACCCTTTTGTTTTGAACCCAACAATTCAAGGTTTATGTACTCCTGTCAATCTCAATATCCTTGACAAAATGGTTAATAATAATTATGATAAATCTAGCATAGTAAATATGATTAGACCTATTAATCTTGTTTCCCAATTTGACAGATATTTCATTGAGTAAAATGTTATATCATGTAAAATGTTATAACCTACTTATTGTATACTTGTTATTGCATCAAAATTACTAACTTTTCTAGAAAAACACTTTATTATAGCATCAAAGAAATATGACCATTCTTTTCTTAGATTCTTTCTAACTATACTACCTAAACTAGCATCAGAAGTAGTGTAATTGATTTCCCTAAGCATGCTTCTTATATATGTTTCAGTGGGTGCATTTTCTGTATTATTTGCAGGAATGTTCAAACATTCACCCAAGACCACAATGGTTAAAATATACCTTTATCCTTTGCAATCAAAGGAGATTGAAGAAAAATCATCAGCTACCTCTGCTGTTTCCCAGAATTGTTCAACTAGATTGCACACTAATTTTTGTGCTTCTGTGAGGGCCTTTGAGATCCTTGAACACCTTAGGAATTCCATTAGTGGATGAAATTCTGTTGGGGCTTCCTCCACCATAGTACAAGCAACGAATTTGTTGAGTTCATAGTAGAATCCTGATTGTGAGACTTTCTTTGATGATGCCATAATCGTGTTTATAGATAAAGAAATGAACTGACTGGAAAACTTGTTAGTATTGAAGCAAAAATAATAATAATCAGTAAGTATATTAGGGTTCTTAGCAAGTGATAGATAAAGAATGAGTTGGAAGATTGAGAGAGAAAAAGAGATAGATAAATCGTTAGTAATATTGCAAGTAAGAATTAAAAGTTCTTTTAATCTCACTATTTATATTTACTGAGTTCCCAATCAATTTCTTACTCAAAATAGAACTTAATCGAGCATTGGAAGAAAAGTGAAAAGTAGAAATTACCAATTTTGGCAATCGACTGTTATACATACAGGAATGTATGTATCAATCAATTGATAAAATAAGCAATCAATGGCTAGATTTTGTACAGGTCGATTGATGACATGGACCCCTTAAATTCCAGGTCATCGATTGATAACTAACTTATCCATTGACAGGTACGACTATCCATCGATAAATAAATATATCATCAATTGATATATTTATCTGTCGATACCTGCAAATATCCATTGATATGTAAAATATTTATCAATTGATTATGGAAAAAATCAATAGATGAACATAGTCAATGGCTACAAATTTAAAATCAATATAGATATATATAACTTGTCAGACATTTAATAGATTAAACATAATTAATCATACCTAAATCACAGACCAATCTATTAAAAGTAGATTCATCTAATGGTTTGGTAAAAATGTCTGCAAGTTGTCTTTTACCAGGGACAAAATGTAATTCACCAGTACCATTCATTACATGTTCCCTAATGAAGTGATACCTTATATCAATGTGCATGGTTCTGGAGTGTTGCACAAGATTTTCTGTTATTGCAATGGCACTTGTATTATCACAGAAAATAGAAATTTTATTCATGTTGGACCCATAATCAAATAGTTGATTCCTCATCTATAATATTTATGCACATCAACTTTCAACTGCAATGTATTCAGCCTCTGCAGTGGATGTAAACACTGAATTTTGTTTCTTGCCAAACCATGATACAAGCTTATTTCCTTGAAATTGACAGGTTCCTGTAGTACTTTTTCTGTCAATTCTGTAACCTGCATAGTCTTTATCTGAATAACCAATTAGATCAAATCCAGAATCTCCAGGGTACCAAATTCTAAGATTTAGAGTTCCTTTGAGATATCTGAATATTCTTTTTATTGCAATCAAATAAGATTCTCTAGAATCAGCCTGAAACCTAGCACAGAGACATGTAACAAATATTATGTCTGGCCTACTTGCAGTTAAATAAATTAATGAGACAATCTTGTCTCTATAACTTGAAATATCCACTATAGCTTCCTTAGTATTCAATTCAAGTTTAGTTGCAGTGGCCATGAGAGTTTTTGCAGAAGAACATTCATTTAAATCAAATATCTTTAATAAGTCAGAAATATATTTGGTTTGATTTATGAAAATACCATCTTTGACCTTTTTGACTTGCAAACCAAGAAAATAGGTAAGTTCTCCCATCATGCTCATTTCATATTTACTCTGCATCAACTTAGCAAACTTTTGACAAAGTTTCTCATTAGTTGAGCCAAAAATAATGTCATCTATATAGATTTGAACAAGAATCATAGAGCCATTAATATTTCTATGAAAGAGAATTTTATCAAAAGTACCTCTTGTGAAGTGATTCTCAATCAAAAATTTAGATAGTGTGTCATACTAGGCTCTAGGTGCTTTTTTCAATCCATAAAGTGTCTTGAGAAGATAATATACCAATCCAGGTTGAACAAGATCAATAAAACCAGGAGGTTGTTCTACATATACTTCTTCCTCTAGTTCTTCATTGGGAAAAACACTTTTCACATCCATCTGATACACCTTGAAATTAGCATAAGCAGCAAATGCTAGAAAGATTCTGATTGCTTCCAACCTTACAACTGGTGCAAATGTTTCATCAAAATCTATGCCTTCTTGTGAGTAACCCTTTGCCACTAATCTTGCTTTATTCCTTGTCACTGTACCAGATTCATCCATTTTGTTTCTGAACACCCATTTTATACCAATGACAGACTTATTATTTGGTTTGGGCACCAGCTTCCATACCTTGTTTCTTTCAAACTGATTCAACTCTTCTTGCATAACAATTATCCAATCAGGATCATTCAAGGCTTCTTCAATCCTTTTTGGTTCTTCTTGAGATAGGAAGCTACTATACAAGCATTCATTTTGAGTTGCACTTCTAGTTTTGACACCATCATTTTCATCTCCAATAATTAATTCAAAGGGATGGCTTTCTGTCAATTTCCTTTGTGATGGTAAATTTGTTCTTGAAGATGATGATTCATGATCATTAAAATTGTTATGATCATTGTGATGTGATTGATCATTTGAGAACCCTCCCCCTGAGATGGATACTCTACTTGAAGACAGTTGAGTAGAGTTGTTATTCATTGAATGATTATCAATTGATGTATTATCAGTCGATTGATGATTATCAACTGATAAGTTATCTGTTGATGTATTGACATCAATTGATGGGGAGTTTCTGGGTACTTGATTTCTTGAAATTTCTACATCAACATCACTATTTTCACCATTACTTGTAGATTCATTTTCAAAATACAATAGGTTATGAAATTCTTCATCAAACAACCCTTGAATCTTTTTGTCATCAAAGACTACATGTATAGATTCCATAACAATGTGTAATATTATATTTTAGACTCTGTAAGCTTTGGTTGTTAGTCCATATCCAACAAATATAGCTTCATCATTCCTGGCTTCAAACTTTCCTAGATTTTCACCTTGATTCCTCAGTACAAAGCATTTGCAGCCAAAGACATGAAGAAAATTAACTGTTGGCTTCTTGTCTTTCTTCATCAATTGTTATGGTGTTTTGCCTTGTAGTTGATTCACTATGGAAATATTTTAAATGTAACAAGCAGTATTAATTGCTTCTACCCAGAAATATGTAGGAAGTTTTGCTTCTTATAACATAGTTCTAGCAGCTTCAATCAATGTCCTATTTTTCCTTTCAACTATTCCATTTTGCTATGGAGTCCTTGGTACAGAGAAATGTTGAGTGATACCTTTTTTTTCACAGAATTCTTTCATTGTTGTATTCTTGAATTCAGTACCATTATCACTTCTAAATTTCTTGACCTTCCATTCAGTGTCATTGTCAACATTCTTCACATGATTGATAATGAATGTGCTTGCCTCATCCTTAGAGTGTAAGAAATATACCCATGTATATCTTGTGAAGTCATCCACAATGACTAAGGCATATTTCTTTTTGGAAATTGACATGATATTGACTGGACCAAATAAGTCCATGTGCAATAATTCTAGAGGCTTATCAATTGATGATTCAGACTTTGACTTGAATGATGATTTCCTTTGTTTTCCCTTTTGACAGGCATCACATAGTCCATCCTTGGTGAATTCCATCTATGGAATGCCTCTAATCAAATTCTTTATAACCAATTGCTTCATGGATTTGAAATTCAAGTGGGCTTGCTTCTTGTGCCAAATCCAACTTTGATCTGTATTTGCTTTGCTAAGTAGGCATGTCATTGAATTTGCCTTTACAGAGTTAAAATCAGCCACATAGACATTTCCTTTTCTTTCTCCAGTTAAGAAAATTTCACCAGATTCTTTGTTGGCTATGATGCATGATCCAGTTGAAAACCACACACCATTTCCATTATCACACAGTTGACTAATATTGTGCAAATTGTGCTTCAAACCATTAACTAGTGCTATAAGTTCAATGATAACATTTTCTTTTGCAATTGAGCCATATCCCAGAGTAAAACCTTTGCTGTTATCTCCAAAAGTAACTCCTGGGCCAGCCTTTTCCACAAACTTTATGAGCGGGAACAAATCTCCAGTCATGTACCTTGAACATCCACTATCCAAATACCAGAGATTTTTCTTCATGTTTCCCTGCACACACATAAAACAATTAAGTTGCTTTTGGTACCCAAGTTGTCTTGGGTCCTCTTTTACTAGTTGCAGTCTGGGTCTTGGTTTCTAACTTTGATTCCTTTTGTTTTGGTGGGTTTAAGTCCACTTTAACTTTGGGAGTTGGCTTTTGAGGCTTAGACACCTTGGAACTCATGATAGAATTTCCATGCATTTCATTATCTATATTAGGCATGTTCCATGGCATTCCAGACATGTTCATATTTGCATATGCAAAGAATGGATTATATATGTAAGGAAATTGTGCATAAGGCGTACGAAGATTGGGTGCAACCAAATTAGAAGACATGGCACTCATGAGCATATGATTGGTAAGCATGGCATTTGCATACATGACATGTGCATTCAAATCATTTGAAGATATAAAATTCTTTTCTTTCTTGCATTGCATAGACAAATGATTTACACTATCACATTTAACATACACCTTCCTAGGTGCATACATATCAGGAGTAAAATTATTGTGCTTGTTTATGCCTACTTTACCATTCCTATTCTTTTTCTTTTTCTCAGACTTAGGTTGGATAATTTCCACAGGTGATATCTCTTCTAATTTTTCTTTCAATTATTTCTTGGATAAGCTACCTATGTTGATCTTCTCAACCTTAGCCTCAACTTGATTTTTGGTTTCCTTAACAAACTTAATAGGGGTACTAAAGTCGTTCTTCTTATTAGCCATTGATGATTTACTTGTCGATGAATGCTTATCAATTGATTCAGCATCAATCGATTGATAATCCTTCTCAGTTGATGAGGGATTAACAATCGATTGATCTTTATCCATTGAAGTATCAACTAATGGCTTGCCTATTGATTTAGGGGATTCTCCTAGAGTATCTAAACCCTGAACATCAATAATTTGTTTGGCAGTTTTAGCAGACCTATTCCATTTGTTAATGGTTTCAATTTCTCCAGCCAATTATTCTTTTAACAATTATTCTCTTCTCAAAATATTTACTAATTCATATCTAGCATCTTTACTTTCCTGCTTGAATCTATCTAAACAAATAAGTTCATTTTCAAGAAAAGCATTCCTCTCAGCTAAGGCATCAATGGTGTTCTTTAACTTGAGTTTTTCTTTGTTTAGAGGTTTTAGAGTGGCATGTAAATTGTACAATTCATTAGACATTTCATTAATCGTACTATTGCATTCATCAGTTGTAAGCTCAGAAAATTTAGTAGCTAGTACCTGATTTGATGATGAACTAGCTACTTCTGCTTCATGGTTGGCCATTAGAGCTAGATTGATGAATTCTTCAGAATCACTGTCCTCAGCAGCCCAGTCTTTCTCTTCAGTAACAAAAGCCTTTTCTTTTTGGTTAAGAAGGTCAAAGTATTTATTTTTGTAGTCAATACCATCATATGACTTTTCCTTTTCTTGTTTTGACTTTCTGCACTCATTTGAGAAATGACCAACCAATCCACAGTTAAAGTATTTGAATTTAGATTTATCAACCATTTTTTTATTGGTACTTCTAAACTGGGATCCAGGCCTTTGAGCATTTGGATTCCTCTTGAATTTTAGCTTTGAAAATTTCCTTGACCGAAATGCAAGGTGCTCATCAATCTCATCCAAATCATCCTAAGAGCATGCTTCATTTTCTTCACACTTGCCATTTCCTTTTCTTTTGAATGATTCTTCAACAGCATCACCAGCCACCATGACAGAATCTTCTACACAACCATTTTCCTTCTTCTCTTCATTTCCCTTGACCATCAAAGCCACAGTTTTCTCTTTTCTTTGATTCTTCTCAATCTCCTCATCTTATTGGATTTCCAACTCATAGTCTTGAGAATACCATTAAATTTCTCAAGAGTGTAATCCTTGAAGTCTTGAGATTGTCTAATGGAAACAGTCATTGGTTTCCATTCCTTTGGAAGAGATCTAAGAAATTTTAGATTGGTATCCTCAGTTGCATAAACCCTACCATATAGCTTCAATCCATTTAACAACTTCTAGAATCTGCTATAGGTATCATTGATAGATTCTCCACTCTTGAAATGAAATGATACATATTTTTGAATCAGGAGTTTCATCTTATTTTTCCTTACTTGTTCAGTTCTTTCATATAGAGTTTGAAGAGTATCTCATACTTTCTTTGATGAAGTACAGTTTATCACATTGTCAAACATATCTTTATCTAGACCATTAAATAGAATGTTCATGGTCTTCTTGTCTTTAAGCACTTCTTTTTCATCCTCTTCTGTGAACTCATTGATGAGTTTTGGAATATGTTTGTCAAGTACAGGAGTTCCATCAGGGTTTACACCTGTGACTAGCTTCATGGGAACATGAGGACCTTTTTCTATGCAGTTAACATAGGAAGGGTCGAGAGAAAGTAGATGCAGATGCATTTTTACTTTCCATGCAAAATATTCATCTTTTCCTAATACTGAAATTTTCACACCTGAATCTTTTTGGCTCATATTGACTGTTTTTTATCTTTAAACTTTTTGAATGTTGAAAGCCTGCTCTGATACCATTGTTATTCCTTAGAACAATGTCAATATTTATAGAAGGGGGGTGTTGAATACAAATATCAAAAGTTTTTATTGTTTTAATATTTGTTCTTGATGTTTGAGTGTTTGAGAGAATATGTATAAACAGAAATAAGACTGGAAATAAATTGAACAAAGAGATTTTAAAATTACTGATGGATTGGTTTTTCCATCAGTGTATATTTTTGCTCAATATTCATAGGTTTAAAAACATAGCTTCATTTTTACAAGGTTAGAAAATAAATAAACTGTTCTTCCAAAGTGCTCTAAGGCTGAACAGCTGATTCAAGAAATATTGTCTAACTTTTCTCTTTTCTAACAATGCTACCACACTTGTTTATATACTACAAGTGTGTTTTTACAATACCTATTCTAGGATTGTTTCTGTCCTATCTTCCATTTTACATTTTTCTATTTTAGAAAAAGATTTGAAAGACAGCTTCACTTTGAATCTTCACAGTCATCATAGACTATCTTTCATAGGTGTGCTTTTGTCCTTTGGATCTTCAACAGATAGCCTTTCTGTGTTGTCTCGATCAATTGACAATTTGTTGTTAATCATATTAATTGATCCTTCCTTTTATCCATCAACAAATGTTCTTCTTCGGTTGATCTTTATATCCATCGACTGAGAAATAGTTACTTATCGATTGATAAATGTTATCAATCGATATATCAATCGATGGGTCTTCACATCAGTTGATGTTCTTCAATGCTTGACTTGGTTTCTTCAATTGATCTTCTATCCATCGATGCTTCAATATTAACTGATCATCATTCACTTGTATAATTTCTTGTCTTCAAATAATTACAATTTGACAGTCTAAGTTACACATCAGTTGATGACCTATATCAATCGACTCTACCATCAATTGATGGAAATAATATCAATTGATTTACACCTTATCAATTGAAATAGACTAAGTACACCTATGCTACAATCCAAATTATCAGTTGATTCATATAAACATTTCAACTGATAAATGGTTTCCTGATCAATTGATATTTATATTTTTCATATCAATTGATCAGTTACATCAATTAAAATTTCTATGATTCTAAGCATAAAGTTATCATCAAATTACATGTAGATTCCTAACAAAGACCCAAGACCTAAGACCCAGATCCAAGACCTACATTTTTGTAGAGGAACATAGTCTACATAGGGATTTTTATGTATCTTTGAGGAGGTAAAGGGGAAGTTACGCTCCAAAATAAGATCGTAAGGGATACTACATACCTGTGAAGAGATAATGGGAAGTTACGCTCTAAGACCAGCTCGTAGGGGTACTACTTGTCTGTGAAGAAGTAACGGGGAGTTACGTTCTAAGACCAGCTTATAGGGGTTCTACTTTGATTGTGAGGATGTAATGGAGAGTTACGCTCCAAGATAAATAAAGTAGGTTTTGCTTTTTATTTTGAGGGGTTAACGGGTAGTTCTGGTCCAAGATAAATACTCAGTGTTGTAATAGGCTTCTCCGCCACTATAAGGAGTACATCTTTTTATAGTACAAAATCACGAGTTCAGGGAGGGACTCGGGGACTGGACTAGGGGTGAGCGGATCCGTTAGGGGATTGCGCCATCGCAAACCAGTATAAAAATTCTGTTGTGTACTCTATTTATTTTCTCTACTTTTATTTTCCATACTTTAATTACTAGTTGACAAGTAATATTTCAAAAAGAGAAAAGAAAATTTTAAAATGTCAAGCTCAATTTTTAAAACGGTATTAAGCTATTCAACCCCTCTTCTAGCTTATGCCTCCCTTTTCGGACGTAACACATGGTAGGGGTAGTTTTATAAAATCAGGATTCATTTAAAATTTTATTAGTCTATTATTATTTTGTACTAAGATCTTAGAAAATTACCTAATATGTATTTTAAGTTCCTTTTTCTAAAAGAATATAGTTGAAAAATAGTATAGAAATTGATGTTAGCCGTTGATCGATGCCGGGTTTCGGGAACACAAAAAGAGGGTGCCATATTTGTAGGAGATTAGATTACAGAATAATACAAAACTTACCTTGCTGTTTTTTTAAGCTGCCACGTGACCTGCCTCATCCCGTGCTATTATATAAACTAGGTTAGAGCTCATGCGATGCATGAGTTTTTTTTTAAAAATAATTTATAATAATTTTATAATTAAATTTATTTATTTTTAAAACAATATATTTTATTCAATTTTAATATTAAAATATTATATATTTTCTTTTAAATTAGTTATTAATATTAATTAATAATCAAATCTTGATCATTTTATTTATAAATAATATTTAAGAATAATTTTAAATTATTTTTGTATTCGTGGGGAATCGAACCTTGAACAATTAATTAAATAATAACTAATATTTAGACTCTTACTCTTTTACCCTTGAACACCAAACCACATGATATTAACTCTCTTATTCCAATTATATATAGGATATAATATATAGATAGAATATACAATAATTGTTTTTCCAGAAAGTACCCTAAGATATGTCAATTATGAGCAGGGATTATTGTTCCGACCCGTTTGAATTTTCCTGAACCCAATTTTCTGGATTTGGATATGGATCTTATTTTTAGACTCGAATGAGTTTAGATCAGGATTTGGATCTTATGTATCTCAAACTGATACCCGACCCGAAACTCGATTCACACCCGATCCAGACTCGAAACCCGATATATATATAGTTCTAGAGAGAACCAAGCAATCAAGAGAACTGAGAGAACCAATCTAGACCATTCATTAATTATAAATTTAATACATTTGATTAAATTAATGATAACGGCAAATCTGTAAATATCTTGAAATGTCAGTCCGCATACATGGTCAAATTCATATTACAAATTAGTTATTAATGAAAAAACATGAAAAGTAACATGATTGATTTTGGCACAATCTATCACAATCTCTTTTATTTTTAGTAACTACAACAATATCTTCTATATTAATCTTATAATGAATACGGAGCTGAATATAATTAGAGAATCTCAATGATATAAATAATCTCAGTGATAAAAAAATTTAAAAAACTAAAATTAAAAAAAAATATTTATATAGAAAATTTTGTAGAATCTTTATATTACGAAAATTATTTAACAGAACTTTTTAAAAAATCTCAATGTGATAAAGAACACTTAAAAAGATCTCAACTGTAAATGTTAAAATTTAAAATTGGTGAAATTCTTTAAAGTGTTTTTTATAATTATTTAATTCTTTTATGTTAGATATAAAGAACTGATGCTGTCAGAGAATTCTTCAAACAGAGTTTATTGAAGTCAATTAGAGTTTAAGCTGACGTCATCAGAGTTTAGAAGTTGTCGACAGAGTTTACTCAATCAAAGTTTACTAACCGACAGAGTTTATGATATCAGAGTTTGACAGTTGGAAACCGACAAATCAGGAGGTGATTGGAGATAAACATAAAAGTATTTGAATACAATTCTATTGCTTTTCTGGAAGATATCTTTTAGGAAGATAATGATGGAAATAATATTTCTGCATTTAATGATCATTATCTTTTCTGTAATTAGATAAGATAGTTGTGTTCTATATAAACATAGAATTAGGTTTACATTGTAATCGTTCAAGTTATTATCTTTCTCATAACCTAGCAGCTCTTAAGAACTTTATTTTTCTTCAGAGAGTTTTGTATTAAGTCAATCAAAGTTAATACAAAATAGTTTTTCACTTATATACTTGTGTTTATAATCGATTGTTTGGTATTATTATATTCAACACCGCTTCTATAATAGTTCATTATCTGGGTAACAATTGGTATCAGAGCAGGCGGTTAATTACAACCTAAAGATCTAAAAATAATGTACGGAAACAAGTAGGAAAGCATAAGGATTCCAATCTTGAAGAAGGCTGAATACCCTACATGGAGGGTAAATATATTGATGTTCTTAGAAGCCACGGTTCCTGACTATCTTAAAAGATCAATAAAGGACAATATTTACCAATAAAACTGGTTCCATCAACCATAGTTGAAGGACGGCAAGTTCCTGAGCACTATACTCTGAAGCACAAGAAGGAGTGGACCAATGAAGAAAAGCAAGAAGTTCTAAAAGATGCAAAGGTAAGAAACATACTGCATAACAGTCTAGACTCTGTGATGTCAAATAAAGTGATTTCTTGCAAGACTACAAAAGAAATCTGGGATGCACTAGAGGTTCAATGTCAAGGAACCAAGGATATCATGAAGATAGAAGATCTGTTCATATACAAGAGTATGAATACTTTGAGGCTAAACAAAATGAGTCGCTCACTGATATCGATGACAGATTTCTTACTTTGTTGAATAACTTAGCTTTGGTTGATAAAGTGTATGATAATGAGGATTCAAACACCAATTTTCTAAGGGCTCTACCTGAAGAATGGGAGTTACCAACATCTCTGATAAGAGATAGGGCAGATTTGGATGAGATGTCCCTAGATGAAGTGTATGGAAGGCTGAAAACTCATGACTTGGAGTTACAACAAAGGAAGAATAGGAAGAGTGTCAAGGTAAATTATGTTGCCTTGAATGTTATGACTAAAGTTGAAGAACCAAAAGAAAAAGTTTTAAAATTCTCAACAAGAAAAGGAAAAGCTCTGATTGTAAAGGAAAGTAGTGAATTAAAGTTTGAGACAAACTTTTATGCAAACTCTGACGAATCCATAGACTCTGACCTGATGGAGATGGTAGTTATGATTGTCAAATGCCTCAAAAAGATGAAGTACAGGAAGTTTAAAAAGCAAGGAAACTTCTAAAAGAAGTCTGGAGAGTCAGAGAATAAAGATAGATTCAGGGGGAGAGAAGACAAAGATGGTAAGTCTAAAACACTTGACAAATCAAAGGTCAAGTGTTACAAGTGTAACAAGATGGGGCACTTTGCTACTGAGTGCAAAAGAAAGGAATCTGGAAAATATCTCATAACCTCCAAGAAAGATTTGATGGATTCCTCAAACTCTGAAGAGGAAACAAACTATGCTCTCATGGAAAACACTGATGCTCATATCTTAAACTCTAACAAGGTTCCAGACTCTATCTTCAATATTGATACTGAAAATGTCTATGAATTAAAGTCTTTTCTTAAAACCCTGCATGTTAGTTTTAAATCACAGTCACTTGAGAATAAAAGATTAAAATCTGAAATTCAAACTCTTTCTACTAAGAATGATTTTCTTGAATCTGAACTTGCACACATGCTTAGCACTAAGAAAGACTGTGAGAATACTATTCACCTGCAAACTTAGCTTGAAATACAGGTTGAATATTTAAAAGCTGAGATAGCTAAAGAACATGAGACTTTCAGAGTTTAGACAAACTCTAGCAAGAAAGTCCAACAAATTCTTTCTGACAAAAATTGGTCATCTGCACTAGGTTATGAATCTGATAAGAAGACACATGCTAAGAAAGATAAAACACACACAGGAATAAAAGGAAAGTTTAGTAAACCTGTGAATTTTGTTAGAGCTAGTGCTGAAAAGGACACTTCTGATAAATGCTCTACTAATCACAAAACCAAAGAGAATAGTGTGTCAGAGAATAAAACAGTCAATATTGGGTTACTCTCTCAGAAGTAACTTAAAGAAAAGTTGAAGTCAGTCACAAACAAAAATAAACCTAAAAAGGTCAAAAGGAATAGAAATGGAAAAGTTGGAATTTCTAAGGAGAATGACTATAAGAATATCCCTGATGCTCCTAGGAAAACCTGTTTCACATGTGGAAATTCTAATAATCTTGTTATTGACTACAGGCAAAATAAAAAGAAGGAACCTGAAAGACCTAGATCAGAGGATATGAAACAGACTTGATATAGACCACAAAATCCTTGTTTTCACTGTGGTAGTTTATGGCATTCTATTTACACATGTAAAGAATATCATAGTCTATATTTCAATTATTATGAACTTTTGCCTCATTTAAATAAAACTCATGTTTCTTCTACTTATCATGTTAAACAAAAGTGTATGGTAAGCTGATAGAAGAAAGACAAGCTCTGACAATGCAAACCCTTTTAACTTAAACTCTGAAAAAGTTACTTCTACTGCAAAAGTTAACAATCTTAAAAAGAAAGGATCCAAACTTGTTTGGGTCCACAAAATACTGATTAAGTTGCATAAATGATAGCAGAGAAACATGAAAAATATCATAGTAATTGATAGTGGATGTTCTGCACACATGACTGGAAACAAATCCCTGCTTTTAGAGTTTAAGGGGAAGGCTGGTTCAACAGTATCTTATAGAGATGGCAACATAGGAAGAACACTGTGATATGGCAATATTGTGATTGGATATGTCATCATTGAAAATGTAGCTCTAGTTGAAGGACTCAAACATAATCTCTTGAGTGTGAGTTAAATGACAGACATAGGTTATTCTGTGGAGTTTCATGAAACACATTGTGAAGTCAAAAGCAAAAAGGCTAGCAAAGTGGTTCTCATTGGTCACATAAATAACAATTTATTTGAAGCTAGCTTGGAGGTAAACTCTGATGGTCCATTAACTTGCTTACTTGGAAAAACATCATCTTTGGAAAGCTGGAATTGGCACAAAAAGTTGTGTCACTTGAACTTTAGAAATATAAATGAGTTGGTGAAAAAAGACTTAGTAAGAGGTCTTTCAAAAGTACAATTTCATCCTGATGGACTCTGTGATTCCTGTCAAAAGGCAAAACAAAAGAAGACATCTTTTAAGAGCAAGATTGAAAATTCTATTGAACAACCTTTTCATCTATTGCATCTTGATCTGTTTAGCCCTGTCAACATAATGTCCATTGGAAAGAAGAAATATACTTTGGTGATAGTAGATGACTACACAAGATTTACCTGGGTGTATTTTTTTCACAAAAAGGATGAAACAGCTGAGATCATTTTTGATCATATTGCCATGATTGAGAATGGTTCACCACTAAAGGTAAAGATTCTAAAGAGTAACAATGGAATAGAGTTTAAGAATGCTGCAATGGAGGAAGTATGTTTAACCAAATGAATTATTCAAAAATTCTCAGCACCTGGTACACCTCCACAAAATGGTGTAGTTGAGAGAAAGAACATAACTCTTATTGAAGCTGCTAGCAAAGCTTCCTACTTACTTTTGGGCAGAAGCTGTGAATACTGCATGTATCACTCAGAATTGTACATTAATAAAAAAACATGGAATGACTCCATATGAAATGATGAAGGGAAGGAAGCCAAATGCGAAATACTTTCACATATTTGGAAGCAAGTGTTTTATACTTAAAACACATCCTGAGCAGTTGAAGAAGTTTGAACTCAAAGCAGATGAAGGTATTTTTGTTGGTTATTCAACAACTTCCAAAACTTCTTCAAGGACATTCAAGGTGTTTAATTTGAGAACCAAGATAGTCATGAAATCTATTAATGTCACTTTTGATGAAGGAAAAATAACAGGATTACATGATGAAGATGCTCAGGAATCTCTAAGTTTTGAAAATGAACTGCTCAAAGCTCAACAAAACATAGACTCTAATGAGCTAAACTCTGATGAGCTAAAATATGACTCCCTAAACTCTGATTCAAATACAATTGACACATAAATTGAAGATTCTGCACATGTTGAGGGGGAGCAACATCAATCTTTTATTGAAATTGTAGAACCAACTTCAATCATTGAAATCTTAGAGTCTGACCAATCCTTGATAGAGAAAAACTCTGATCATCCAAACTCTGATTATTTAAACTCTGATTCATCAAACTATGAAGTAAGCACAACTTCAGGAGAAGGATCAACATTCACTGAGGAATCATACTATGAAGGCACTGATCATGGGGGAGCATCTAGTTCAAAAAATCTTCCTCATCCAAGGAAATATGCAAAAGATCATACACCTGACTTGATAATTCGTGATCTAGAAAGTGGAGTGAAAACAAGGAAAGCTACTCAAAATGAATGTCTATATCATAGTTTTCTTTCTCAAACAGAGCCAAAGAAAGTTGAAGATGTTCTGAAAGATGTAGACTGGGTTACTGCAATGCAGGAAGAATTGAATGAGTTTGAAAGAAATGAGGTTTGGACTTTTATTCCAAGACCAAAGAACAGATCCATAGTTGGCACAAAATGGGTGTTCAGAAATAAGACAGATTCTGATAGAATCATAACAAGGAACAAAGAAAGACTAGTTGCCAAAGGCTACTCTCCACACGAAGGTATTGACTATGATGAAACTTTTTCACCTGTAGCTAGACTTGAAGCAATTAAAATCTTTCTTGCTTATGCTGCATATAAGAAGTTCAAAGTATATTAGATGTTTGTCAACAGTGCATTTTTAAATGGTGAGCTTGAGGAGGAGGTATATGTTGAACAACCTCCTGGCTTTGTGAATCCCAAATATTTAAATTATGTCTACAGGTTGGATAAAGCTTTATATGGACTCAAGCAAGCTCCTAGAGCCTAGTATGAAACACTGGCTCAATTTCTACTTGAAAGTGGTTTCACAAGAGGTACAATTGATAAAACCTTGTTTTATAGAACTCAAGGTAAGGACTTATTATTGGTTCAAATGAGGAGATTGAAAGGCAAAAGAATGAGATAGAAGATGAAAGACAAAAAACTGTTATGGCAATATTAAGGGAGGAGACCAGGAAGCCACTCGCAGACAAAGAGTTCATGCTAAATTTGAAAGAAATGAAGGCAAATGTAAAGGACAATCATACGAACTACATGAAAATGTTACAAAATAGTATCTACAAGGTGAGAGGCTTGAAGATACAAGTAAATGATGAAGAGGTCAAAGTGCTAGTAGTGCAGATGGAATCTGGCTACTACAGGGTATCTCTAGGACTGTTTCATGGACTTTCATATACAGAACTAGAGTGTTTGCAGAAAGCAATAGAGAATGTGACAAATGAAGAGAATGTGACAACCCTGATGGGATTCTCTACATGACCAAGTCAAATACACTCTCTCACTTCAGAATTCCTCAGCATTTAAATCCTGACAACAGAAGCCAAATCATAAGTCTCTTGGATCTGTTAAAGAAAAAGCCAATAATTAGAGAAGAAGACAAGTTGATTATGGAAAAATTGAGAAAATTCATCAATGGTCAAGTATCAACTTTTGCAAATGATGAGTTGAAGAAGAAAAAGAAGGATGATGAAGACAAGGAACAAGGAAAATAAGACAAGAAAACTGATTCCATGAGCAATAAGGATGGAAAGAAAGATGATAAGAAGGAAAGTGATGGAAAAAAAGAGAGATGACTCAAGAAAAGAAAATACATATGAAACAAAGAAACCATCAAATCAGCAAGCTGTTGGTAGTCATGTTAGTACACCTACCAAAATTCAGGGTGCTACTATGGCTCCAACAGTTTCTGAAACTGCTATGATTCTAAAATCCAAATCACCTAGAAGATATCTTGTCAAGGTAACATCAAATGGAGTAATAAGGAGGGAGATAAAGAAAGATCATGTCAAGAACCTAAAGCCATGCCAGGAAATCAAAGTCAACTCAATCACTAGGACAAAGTTCAAGAAGCCTACTAGCTCATTGTTAGTAAGGTGTCCAAAATGGAAGAAGCAGCTTATTGTACCTAATAAAGGTCTACCTATCCATCCCATCCAAGAAGAAGTTGTAATTGATAAGGTGAGACTCAAATAATGGAAGGCAGACATGATCTGTAAGGTTGAACTAAGGGACATGAAGGTGTTTGTGACAAATGTTGATAGAGAAGAAAGGGAATTCTACCATGATAGTTCAAAGTCTACTATACATGACATCAAAAGGGTAATCAGCCTTTATGATAAAAAGAGCATGGTGAACAAATTGAAGATGGTTGAAATAGCTGAGTATTTGGCAAGAAAATATCAGAAAAAGATTGACAAGGTGAATGAGGGAAGGAAATGGCAGAGAAAAAGATCAAGGAAAAAGAGGAGTTGGAAAGAAAGTCTAAAAAACTGAGGAGATTGGAAAAGTGCAGAGTTTTCAAAGATCCAGACAGAGTTGAGTTTAAACTCAGAGATGGAGTAACTTCAAGAATAAGACTCAAGTTTGTCAAAGATTATCCCATACAATCTCTACAAGTTGCAGCTGATATTCTAAAAAATGCAATTTTGATTGAAGAAGTCATGGCTAGGCAAGAAATTCTTTAAGCCAATGAAGAAATCAAAGCTAGGGAAGAAAAAGAAAGCAAAATATGATCTACTCATGCAACAACATCAACAACTTCAACAGCATAAATAGGTAGGCTTGATATCTTGTATTACTTTATAAAATTTTCTTTTCCCAAATTGGGGGAGATTGTTGGACCAAATCAAGCCTACTTTGTATGATTACTTGTCTTGATGTAACACATGTAATGTTTCTGTATTAGGATGTGTTCTTAGAATGTCTTAATGTATTTGTAGATAGAAGTATGTTTCTACTGTGAAGTCAATATGTAAATGTAAGTCAAGAATAAAGATTGATAGAAGATTCAAGTCTGAATCAAGCATCAAATCAATGAAGACTTCATCAAATAAGAATTGCAGTGAAAAGTACTCCAAGGCAAATACATGATAGATAAGTCATCCTGATAGAGAAGTGAGAACTGTGAAACTGGTAGAGAAGTCTCAAATGCTTAAGTAACTTATCAATCAATCGAGAAGTGATAAGTGATCGAGAAGTCAAAGAATTGATAGTTATTCGAGAAGTGTGAAGATTGGACCATTCGAGAAGTACAGTTGAACAAATCGAGAAGTTAGCTAGAGTAGCAATCGAGAAGTACTAAAGATTGAACCATTCGAGAAGTACAGTAGAACCAATTGAGAAGTCTGTGTTACAAGTATGATTCAAGAAGTCTATTCTAATCGAGAAATCTATTCTAATCGAGAAGTCTATTCTAATCGAGAATTTTATTCTAATCAAGAAGTCATTCACTGTGACTTCTCGAAGTAAATTCAAGTGAGTACTCGGTTGATTCAAGAAGCTAAATTTTAGGAGATTTGCAGATGAACAAGACAAGTGATTCTGAAGCTCTGTCAGTACAGGATCAGTCAGACCTGTGAAGATGGAGACAAGTCTACGATGAAGCTTAGAAGATGAACAAGACAAATGACCGAAGGGATAAGGCTTTAAGAAAAAGGACTGTTATTGTTTGTGTTAGTTAGAAATAGATAGTAGTCAAATGTAAAGTTGTTTTTGTCTATTTCTAGTTTTAGCTTAACTGATTAGTGAGTGCATGTGCCAAAAAACATGTTGTCTATATAGAAATTGCATAGCCTAATTAGTAAAAATGTGAGCTGAATTTTTTCATCAAGTATTTTCATACCTTGTTTTCTACTTCCAAGAACAAGAAACTGAAGTTCACTTTGAATTTCAGATTGTAGTTTATTCATTTTAATACACCATTAGATTGAAAGTTAATTCTCTGTATTCTTACATTTCCTCATTTGTATTTAAATAAACACTTGTGAATTGACAAAGCTACAAACACTATCAAGCAGTTCATCAAAATTAAAGAAGTGAGAACAAAAAGCAAAAGCATTTGAAGTTATACATTCACCCCTGTAAACTTTTGTAACTCTAATTCCTAACATACTGTTAAAAAGTGAAAAATATAGAATGATATTGAAGTTCCGGGTGTGAATTGAATAGGTTCATTTTCTTGTTTTGAGTACATTTCTCATTGAACATAGTTCACTACATATAGTATTTCTTTCACCACCTCCATTCCAAAATTATAAATTCCTTATTCTTTGTTTATTCATTATATTTTAATATACAATCAATGTATAAACATGTAACTTACAAATATTATTAGCATCATTAATTTTTTATTTGTAATAACTAATACATTGTTCATGTATTACAAAATTTATTTAATTTCACAAAATAAGTCAAGTATAATATCATATGTTTAAGAGTACAAGCAAAACTACTCAGTGGTTTCTTAGCTAATTTTTTTTTATATTAAGCCTAGTATTATATATATTATAAACATAGTTTGAGTGTTAAACCCTTATTCAATTTCTATTGTTCAATGTGGGTATTTATTTGTTGATAGATAAGTGAGGTTGGGAAATAAGGGGTCGTTAAGAGAAATAGAGGCTAGATAAGTTTGTACTTGGGATAATATAGAATTTAAAGAGTAAGATTCGAGAAACATGAGTTTAGTAAGCTATTATCAACCATAAGGTTATCATAGAGATATATTATTGTATCTTATAATTGTGAATTTCGTTAATAAATAGTATATTCACTTTCTGAATTGATTAGGGAATCAGGACGTAAATCATTGTGAATAGGGGTCGAACCCGCTAAATTTATTATTATTATTTATTTACTGTTTTTACAATTCTGCACTGGATTGCACATCTCAACTACCTATTCACCCACTATATACACTTTTAAATAATTTGGGACGGGATGAGTTATTTACTGCTGGGTATGCAAGCCTTTACAACTTACAAGAAATGAAAGAATGCTGAATATTTTGTTAACAAATCTTTAATCTCTCTTCCACAATTATATGTTAATCATTGTCTGAACAAACAGACATTAAACAAGAAACATCATCTCGTATGTGCCTTGCCTCTCCGATAATGATAACTAAAAATCATCCACACCTACTACCTAAAATCTATATCTTTTTATGCAACAATCTAAAACAATAACGTAAAAAATAAAATCTTAAAACAGACTACAAGAAACGAAAAAGAAAGCAACACATCGTCATGCATTTCATGACCAAACATTTTCACCTTCTCTTCTAGTATTTACAATGCCAACAGTTCCACTCTTCTTAACCACCTTGTTCAGTTGAAATAGAGGGTGCCTATATAGCCTCCTTACTCCTTTTGTGAAACTTAGTCGGCTTAGTATTCCTTCCGTTTCCCTATTGTCAAAACCGTCTGGACAACTGTTATCTTTGCTGTCTCTGATGCATGTAACAGGCGTTTTCGTAGCTGATATAGATGATTCGTAATCAGATTCCGTCGCGTCCTTGCAGTTGAAGCTCCATAGTTTCTCCTCTCGTTCAGATTCTAGTCTGCCTATAGTTGAAGTTTGCAACATGTTAGTGTTCCCAGTCTCCTTATGGTCACAGTCTGTTGCTGATGGATTTGAATTTGATATGCGGGCTTCAACCTTGTTGCTAGGTGAAACATCACATGATGAAATAAATCCATCAATGGCATTAAAATCTCCTCTCTCCCGAAGAGTTTTCATTATCAGTGTTTTTAGCAAATTCATTACTTGAACTGCATGAATCAGTGCAGTCAAAGGATCTGCCATCTGCATGAAGAGGAAATACTATCTGGTTAATTATTACCACACATAGGTTCGCTTTTATCTACTAAGCAGGATCTGCCATATGCATGAAGAGGAAATACTATCCGTTCATGAGTTAGCTTAAGTGCTTAACTAAAGACATGTGAATTATGCACCTGTCAGTTCAATGGGACATGGCGCAAAGACTCTGTTTCGCTAACCAAAATGATATATTTATATACAGGCAAATACTTTGTTAATCGAGACATAACAATTAACGTTTATACATTAATATCTTTTCTAACTTGTAGAGTGTAGGAAACAGTAAGAAAGTAATTAGTATCTGCATTGGTAATAATCTCAAGGACAACAATAAGTCCAGTTTGTAGCATTCGTTTTAATGAGTAAATATAATCAAGAGTCATGTCAATCGTAGCATAAATACAGGACCTGATTGTCAAGGTTGCTATCATCTACAACGAGTTTTTACAAGTTATTGTCTAAATTTTCAAATATCAAAGTGGTCCAAGCAGCATAGTAGAATAATAATCGCTCAGATGACTAGATAAGAATTGTAGCATACCTGAGTCATGTTGGGTGCAAAAACCATGGCAATATTCCGCGCGTTCATCTTGTTTAGACTTTCATACTGTACTACATCTGCCATCAAATCAATTGCCCAGTCAAGAAGTGATGCTTCTGTTGGAGGAAGTCCGGCAATAAGTTGTGTGCACTCATCTTCGGTGTTGCAATGCATCACCTGCTCTGCAGTAAGAGAATCAAGCACTCCTGTTGGAAGTTCTCTAAACCATGCCTGCATAATTTCAGATTTATTTGGCGCCACTCATTAGAATATAAGGTAAGCAGTAATAAACACATTTAGCAAAAACAAAAACGCCATAAAAGAACACAAGGAACTTCTAACCTAACGAATATGCTCATTGATTGACGATTATAAGGGACTTTATCAAGCACGATTTTATGAATGTGATTGTTTCATCAGTAATATTTCGGCATCCCCGCATAGTTCATTTTTACTATAATAATTTCATTATTTTAAACATACAAAACTCTACTATGTTTTACTAGTACTGATTCGATAAACAGGGGAGTCAAAACCTTAATATGGCTTAATTGCAAGAGCATGGATATACAGAACATATATTAATGTTTCAGAATTATAAGATATCGTGTCTCTCGAACATAATGTATGAAATTTTCTGTGTTGCATCTTATCTCATATGGTACAAAAATTTGCTTGTGGTAAATTTAACTTTAAGTTTTTGCAAAAATTGTATATTTTTCTCCTATATAATATATATTAATTTCAGTAACAAATTTAAAATTTATATTCTAACTTATTACATAGCCCGACTAAACATAAATTCTGGTTCACCCCTGGTAACTGATTCTCCGCGTGGATCCTATCTGAATAAAGAATGATAAGCTCACAACTTTGCAACACAAGGAGTATCAAATTATAAGCTCTTTTCTTGAACTAAAGCTGAACACTAACTAACATCTAGTGTTCCTATCTAAGCAAGTGACTTGATGTCTGGATTTAGTGGCTGATTGATGACAGTTGAGCAGACTCACATGAAGGATAGTTGCCCAACACTAGTAACTAAGTAGACTCAGATCAAGGATAATTGCCCAACACTAGCAACTAAGTAGACTCAAATCAAGGAGAGTTGCCTAACACAAGTAACGAAAAGTTTGATATTACACTTTCATGCTATAACACTACAGAAAGTGTCAGAGAAACAAATCTTTTGTCAATATTTAAAAGCAAATGATATAATATCACACTATTGAGCCAGGGATTCATGGCATGGCCAATCAAAGGGTGACACGGGTTAAATACCTTGATTAAGCCTGCCAAACAATGTACATCGATTCCACGTGGTACTACACCTTTGTTGAGATGGTTCCTAACGCTTTCTTCCTCTGTATTCTCGGCATTTATCCGAAAAATTCCTTCTGCCTTTAAACATTTGATATATAAAAAACTGTTCAAAACCATATAGGAATCAAGCCAGCAATAGATTAAGGATTGTACCTGTAGGCCACCTCCTGAATACAAACGCTTTTGCATCATAAGTAGAATAGTTGGTACGCTATTCCCCCTTTGATCATAAGAACACTGCATTGAGTTGGCAGAAACCCCAAAGACACTGACACTGAACCAGAAGATAATTAATTAATTTTATAATCCAGTGAACCAGAGTAAGGATCCATAAAAATTAACTATATTCGATATATTAGCTTCCACACAGTAGATATATTAGCATTGTAACAAAGCCTACATGAAACACTTCCTCTTGGAATCTGTCAATACGTTAAGGGGGAGAATGTTGGAAATTAACCTATTGAAACAATACTCTGGAGTATTGTACATAGTTCAGATTCATGTACCTGCAAGTTAAATGCATTTACCAAGTGTCATACATGTATCTGTTTAATGATGTACTATCTAGATTCATCTATGCCTATCTATATAAAAGCTGGATTAGTCAAGGTGTATTCATTGAAGATAATTATTTTGGATCGATACAAAATATATTGCATTAAAGTCTATTCTTCTCAGTCTTTAGCAGACTATATTTTAAACACTTCCTCATATTCGAAATATTAGCGTTTCTGAGATTATTGCTATTAGACAAGTTCCCGGTCCGCTAAGCAAAAAATAGCTTGTATAACCCAAGATAACATTAAGGAAATTGGGAGTGCAGAACAATCTTTATGTTAAGCCATGATGCAAAACACTATAGCACTCCAGACCATTCAATATTAATGATTTGAATAAGTTTCACCTTTGCATTCTTTGCTCCAAAGATGATACATGAGTTTTTAATGCATGACATACCTTTTTCATAGCTGCTTCAGGCAAAGTGACTAAACACAGAGTGCACCGGAATTCAACACACCTTCGTACTGTTCGTATATGTTATTTATGGTTTTATAGCACTAGAAAATGTAAAAAGTCTTGCACATTCATTTATAACTCATACGTCTATGGATGTGGTCCGTAAAAGAATTGGTTGTAACGTGCCTGACAGCAACCCAATTTGTTGCTTGCTTGCCTTCTATCTCAGTGTAATTATCAAATTACAGTATACCTTACAGAATCATCAGTTACGTTATACATTTTCTTGAAAGTTTGATATTTCTTATGGAATGGTTACTTCTGCAACTAAGCCAGTACGCCACATCAAACGAGTACATATTAGTCCAGCCTGTATGTATATTGTACTTTAAGTGTTTCACTATCACAGAGTCACACATGAATTCAATAGATACAGTCATTTATAATCTAGTTGACAGATAATGTATGGGGAGTGAGGACCACTGCTTCTCACGGGAAACTTTCTTATGAATTTAACATATGAATAAAAAGTTTTACCTACCTTACCCCACCCATGGATCTCAGTCCCCCAGTCCTCTACCCATTTCATCTACATACTCCCAAGTCACACCAAAAAAAATATAGATTCAATGTTTAAAAATAGAGGGGTAACCATACAGGAGTTAAGACAAATTACACAGTCCACTCTAAATTCATTGATTCCGATTCAATTTCAGGTACCCGAATGAGGTTAACTTTTAATCTTTTAGCAAGCAATGAGCCTGAGCATTTATCTGTCACTAATTCTGCCAATATGGCCCGGAGTTATACTACCTTGACTGCTTGACATAATCCCTCTTATATCCCTGATCAACACGGAAACTATCTGCTTTAACATGCCAGGGTGTTGATTATTCATTCTGGCCAACACATGAGACTACGAAAGCTATTATGCTACACTAGAAACAGGGAAAAAGAATTTATCAACTATGTCAAGAATGAATGTTTATTATCAACTATACTAGTAAAGAACACATTTCTTAACTTTACAGTGTGTTTAACCAATTCCAAGTTGCATTAATTATTCCAACCAGTCACCTAGTACCATATTTAATATTTCGCAATACAGCTAGATAGCTAGGTAGCTGGTTTAGTAAATTAAAGGAATTAATCAATAAGATTCATTTATTGTCATTCTTTTTCGCTGTTGTACTTACTAGCATCACGTAGAATATAACTATCATTTCACATTGAGCAGAATGATACTTGATCAATCAATGTGACCGATAATCAAAACATTCACGGTGCATCTCCCTGTCAACAAGGCCTCGAAAGAATGACACGTACTTTATCCGAGTAGAGATGTAACAAGAAATTTCTTAAATATTGTTCTATCAACATTAATGCAAGAGATTAAGCGAATGAAGGGAACTAAACGAGCAAATTTGAGACAGGAATACCCGAAATAATGAATTGAATCCGGATCATAGTACTAGGAATCGAAGAAATAATTAGTTTGTATTTGAACGAATATGGATATATATTTTAGAAGAGTAGACAAAAAAGAAACAGAGAGACCAACCTTGCGCTAGGAACTTTACGGGGAAGCTGAGGCTGAAGTTCAAGTGGCAAACCAAGGAAACATCCATTAAACCTGTCAAAAGTAACATGAGAAACATGACGAGCATCCGTGGGACAACCAATCTCCATAGAAGAAGACGAAGAGGAAAAATCATCGTGTGTTGTTTCCACAACACTACACGTAACAAGCAACGACTTTCGCAAAGCAGAAGCCACAGACGAAAATATTTGAGGAAGTTGATTATTATTCGGAGACCTGTGCTCTTGTCCGTTTTCATGATGATAATGTGTGCCTATAAAGGGTGTTGTAATAGGGTTATCGAGAAAATACTCATGCTCATCGTCCTCGTCGTCGTCATCATCATCTTCTTCATTAGTAAGGTAAAGAGAAGGGGTAGGAGACTTTTGAGTGGCTTCCAAGTCATGACTAGTAGTGTTGCTAGTTAAGAACCCAACTCCACAAGATTTGGATCGAAATAAACGAGTCATGATTAATCAAAAAAATAAACAAACTTCGAAAAAATATTAAAACAACAATTTACAAGAAGATGAAGGAATGTGTATTGGTGAATGAGGGGTGTTGTGTTTGTTAAAGATATTAATGGAAGGTAGGGGGTGGTGGTGAAATGAAATTCATAATAGAGATATGATAATAATTGATAGGAACATTTTATCCTTTTTGTATTCTTGCTGTGGTGTTGTTACATCTATCTTTTTAAATATATACAAAGTGTACAGTATTTGTTTATGTATTTAGCTGTTCATGACAACAACAGGGACAGACAATTCACAGTATTGGCGCCATTTACGAATTTGGAAGTACTTCTCCGTAAATTAACTATCGTCTTTGATTTTTTTGTAATTAATTTGATTAATAATTAAAAATTATTTTTTGTGATTTTAAAAAATTAAAAAGTACTTTTTAAAATAAATAAATATACTCTTTGATAATATGTCTTTTATAAATTTTTTAATTATATACTATATATAATTTTCAATTAAAATTTAATTAATTTAATCACAAAAATGTCAAATACAACTTTTGGACCCTCTAGTCTTTGCATCATGTTGGATATTGGGTCCTTGGTTCAACTAAGTGTCTACGAACCAGTCGATGCATAAATTTAATGTTCTATCAAATTGTCTCATGATCCTTATTCCAATTTTAAGAGTTGCACAAACCAATACAAGAAAAATTAACTCTTTTTTGAAATCATAATCATTTTCTTCTTTTAAAGTTATTAGGTATAAGTTCAAATTTTAATTTCTTGACTGAATTAAATGTATTTTGTGTACCGATAATATATACTTTGTGCAATTTATGGGTCCAAATCATCAATTGTGTATTGTATGTACCTCAATTTATTAAAATAATCAATTTGTGTACATGTATTTTAGTTGTGCATTTCTTGTACCTAAAATTTATAAAAATATTGAACTTATATATCCAAAACTCTGTATGTATGTGCAAAAATTATATTTTCAATAAAATATTAAGTAATTGTAATACCAAAATAAAAAAAATAATTATAAATATATATTATATATAAAGTAAGATAAAAAAATTAAAGATAAATACTATATTATATATATATATATATATATATATATAGGGTTGTACTCCATAAAGAATACCTTATATAAACAACACGGAATAACACCATCATAAAACCTTTTTTTATATAAAAATTCGATTGTTAAGATTAGAATCACAAAATTTAATAATAATTATGCTTAACATATCAAATATAAAATCGAATCTCATCTAAATTTTAAAAATCAAATATTACACAATCTAACGTAGAATCCAGGATCGAATCTTATATAAATTTATGTAACAATGAAATTTACACATAATTGTTGGACTTAAATCAAGCCTAGCCTATTTAATTATCTGTCTTGCTGTAACTCAGTTTGTACTTCTGTAGTAGACTAGTGACTTAGTTATTCATGTGTAATTTACAAATAGAAGTTTTCTCTGTTTACCTTCAAATTGTAAATAAAGTCAGAAATAAAGTCAGTTAGAAGATTCAAGTTGAATCATGCAACCAGACAAAGAAGACTGTGAAGAAATAAGAGAAGTTATCTGAGAATTCTACTAAGGCAAATTACTTGGTCGAGAAGTCATCTATTCGAGAAGTCAGAACTATGGAAACATTTCGAGAAGTCTCAAAACTTTTATCTGCTCAGTACTCGATCGAGAAGTCAGTCATTCGACAAGTCAAGTATTGAAGCCAATCGAGAAGTGTTAATTATGAGTCATTCAAGAAGTGAAAATAAACAATTCGAGAAGCTAGCAAATGGAGCATTCAAGAAGTAATAAGGCTGAGTCATTCGAGAAGTCAATATCAAGCATGTATTCGAGAAGTCTAGTCTGATCGAGAAGTTATCAAGCTGAGTATGCGATCGAGAAGTCTAGTCATTCGAGAAATCAAGTATTCAGGACCAATCGAGAAGTCACAGCTGTTCGAGAAGTCAATCTCCTTGACTTATCGAATCAATTTCAAGAAGAGTACTCGACTGTAAAAGAAGCTAGTTTCAAGGAAGAATTGCAAAACAAGACAGATGATGTTGCAGCTCTTTTTATGCAGGATAAGTTAAACCTGCACAGATAGAGACAAGTCTACAATGCAGCTGGGAAGATAAGTCAAGAAAAGTGATAGAAGAGATAAGGCAGGATGGAGCAGACTGTCACAACAGTGTTAGCTAGAAATAGTCATTAGTCAAATGTAAAGCAGTCTCTGTCTATTTCTAGTTTTAGCTAAAACTGTCTCATGTGAGCATGTGCACAGGACATGTTGTCTATATACTTTATGCACAGCCACATTTGATAGTGTCTTGAGTATTTTTACAATTGTAAGAATCCCAGAACAAGAAGCTGAAATTTAAACTGAATTTCAGATTGTAGCAAAGTTCATTCTAATACAAATTAGATTGAAAGTTACATCTGTGTCTATATTATTTATTGTTATATGTCTTGAAAACACTATCGTAATTCCATCCGTTCTTCAAGCTTCGAACAAGTTCATTTTTTAAACAAGAAAATTTTGAAGTATACATTCACCCCCCCCCTCTGTAATTTCTGGGTCTCTAAATTCCTAACAAGTGGTATCAGAGCCAGGTTGTAAACAAACATACAGACTAAAGATCTAGATGAGTTCTCAGAAGTTAAGCAGCATAAAGATTCCTACATTTGACAGAGAAAATTACAACCTATGGAAGAGGAAGATGCTGATGTTCATAAAGGCTGCAAACCCCATGTATCCAGAAATATTAAAGAATGGTCCTTTCATGCCAATAACTCTAGTTCCTGAAACTACCAGTGGGTCTGAAGTTATTCCTGCAACATGGATACCTAAAAATCCATCTCAGTACACAGACTCAGAGAAGGAAAAGGTGTCTCTTGACAATAGCTTAATGCTAATATTGATTGAGTCACTGGATCTTGTGATGTACAATAATATTGTCAATTGTACTTCTGCCAAACACATATGGGAGACAATAGAAATTCTGTGTGAGGGAACCGAGGAAGTAAGAGAGAATCAAAGGCAGCTCCTTGTTTCCCAATATGAAGCATTCATGTCAAAATCAAATGAGGGCATAACTGAAGTATTTGAAAGGTTCAATAAACTGATCAATGATCTTCAACTTTATGGGAAATATTATGAAACAAAGGAGAAAAACATGAAGTTTCTGTTGACTCTCCCAGAGCACCTAGAGCATAAAATTTCTGCAATAAGAGAAGGAAGAGATTTGACAAAGCTTCCACTTGAGACACTCTATGGAATACTGAAAACATATGAGCTGAAATTTTATCAAAAGAAGGCCATTTTAGCAAATAGAGGAAAAATGGCAAATGTCTCAAATGCCCTGGTTGCTAAGGAACCGTCAACAATTGAAAAGACTGGTACAAGAAGGAAGTTGAAATCTGAGGTGATTGAAGATTAGGAACAGGAAGACAAGGACTCTATCAAGAGTGAGTCAGAAGAAGATGACTTCTACACCATTGAAGAACTTGAAGGCATGGACAACAAAACAATGACCTTCATGGCAAAGAAGTTTGGAAATTTGAGATTCAAAAGAAACAAAAGTTTCAAACCAAGACCAACCTTCAAGTCTTCAAGCAAAGGAAGGAATCCACAGAGAAGCTCCAATAATGAAGGATACAAGACTGGAACAGTTGATAGATCCAAGATAAGATGCTATAACTGTAATGATCTTGGACACTTTGCAACAGAATGCAGAAAACCTAAGTCAATCAAGAAGGATAAAGACTACTTGGAGTTGGAAGCCAAGTATGAAGCTCTTCTCAAAAAGCAGACAGGAAAAGCTTATATTGCTGAAGGAAAATGCTGGGATGATACAGATGAAGATGAGGAGGAGGAATATGGGAATCTGGCACTCATGGCCAACTCACATGTTGGAGCTTCATCCTCAAATTCTCAGGTACCTTCCTTAATCTCTCTTGATATGTCAAATTCTCAATACAAGAAAACTGTGGAAGATTTAAGTATTGAGATGTTTAACATTCACACCAGTATGACTGCTGCTTATGAGGAGATTGCTAGGTTAGTAAAAGCTAATGAGGAACTAATTGCAAGAAATGAGACTCTAGAATTGTCTATTATAAACATGGAAAACTTGAAACAGGAAAATGAGTATCTCAAGAACAAAATAGTTTGTTCTGAACAAATTGAGAAGTTTCTTAAAAAACAAATTTCTGAAAATGAGTTGAAAACTAGATCTTATCAAAACTCAGCAACTATTGTTAAAGAGTTTCATGAGAAAAACAAGGAAAGCACTAGGATTGGAGTTGGTTTTGATTATGAGAATCTTAAAAAGAAAAAATCTGTTTCAACTTGAGGCAAAAAGATTGAAATCCAAGGTAATCCTCATATTTTGAAAAATGTCAAAGAACCAATTTTTAATAAAGTTACTGTTGAACTAGATGAAGCTAGTATGGTTATCAAACAACAGTTAGATGATGAGGATAAGGAAGCAATTGAAAGAAAAGTGACCTCTGTTGAGAAAGAAGAACTCACAATCAAAACCAAGTCCATTCCTGTTCAAACTGAAACTAAACAGGATGCTCAGAAAAATGATGCTATGCATGCTAAAAGGAAAAAGGCTAATAGAAATGGAAAAATAGGCATTAACAAACACAACAACTATGCACCTGTTCATAATGCACCAAGAAAGATTTGTAAAAACTGTGGTTCAACAAATCATCTTACTCACTTGTGCAAGAAACCTGTTGTGGGAAATGATAAGTTTGCCTGTGGTTATGTTGAGCCTTTAATGCATGATAATCATAAATTTTGTGACAAATTTGATTGTATGCCATGTAACATGAACATCATGAATACCTGCTTTAGGCTCAGGAAACAGTTTATTGATGGATGCATAAGTCAGAATTTGTATATCAACAGTCATAGGCCTAAATCTGCTAGTCCTGTGAAACACAGAAAACACTCCATGTCACCTAAGCATGCATCTAGTTCTGGAAGCACTAATTGAAAGGCTGTATGTATAGACCTACATGTAACATAGGGTTATAACTCAACACAAGAACATGACGTGTAAATAATATGAAGTTATCACCGGAATCAGAAAGACATGAAGACTTGGTAAAGACAAAGGATAAAGAAGAAATCTACAGACTTGAAGCATTAACTCACTGGAAGAAGTTCATTAATATGTTCATGCCTCAGTGAAGAATAAAGGTTGAAGTATTCAAGGATGTGGAAGCAGTGAAGCAGTTGTCAAAGTACCAGAAAGATTCTAGTGATCCAAATCTGCGAATCAGTCAAGCAATGATTTGCAGAGCTCAAGTACAGGAATCGATAAGATAGAATATATGGCA
Organism: Oenanthe sinensis; assembly: GCA_028671895.1. NCBI lineage: Eukaryota > Viridiplantae > Streptophyta > Magnoliopsida > Apiales > Apiaceae > Oenanthe > Oenanthe sinensis. The sequence goes on from CM053806.1 coordinate 37,846,520, forward strand.
AATACAAAGAATCAAAATATTAGATGGAATCTTGGAGTCTACTATAGATTGCTGGAGGAAGTTCATTCATATGTTCAGACTTCAGCGAAGGATAAAGTTCGAAGATGTTCAGGGTTTCAGATATGTTTGTGGTTCAGCATAAGTGCCAGAAGATTCCAATGTACTTACAATCGAAGCACTTCTAATCATCAAGGAACAAAGTCAATTGTATTGTAAAGAAGATGTGAAGATCAAGATCGTGTTAGTCGTTTGTGAACCAGACCAGTTGCATCAAACGTCAGCACAAAAGAGATTGAGAATTGCATCATTGATTCAGAAGAATTGGCTGTATGATTAAATTAGTAACACATGAAGTGGTATGTGACTAAGCCCAGAATAAATCAATGTCGAATTAACAAGGAAATATTTATTAGACTTGGTTGCAGTGGAAGAAAATATATTAAGGGCTTATCAGGTTCGAAATTGGCTAAGTAAAGAAGACTACAAAAGCTGTATCCAGAAGTCAACCTAGTCAATCTGTTTCGTCTTATTCACCAATGGTTACACAAGCTATTTTGTCTTATTCACAGATGGTTAACAACCATCGGGTGAAAGGAAAGAAATGGTGAAATAATTCAAGGGCTTATTTTGTCCTATTAGCCGATAGTTTCTAACTATCGGAAAAGAAACAAAAGCCAACAACCCACTTCCCGATGGTTACTAAGTTTGAAGTAATTGATTTTATTTCAGGAATTGTTTTAAGTCTCCGATGGTTATTCTACAGACTCATCGATGGTTAAACAATTACTCAGTAAATTGTTCCGATACTTAAGGAAAAACAGAAGTGAAGCAGCAACTAGTTTACTTGGTCCTGAATGAGCCACGTATCTTGGTTGAAAAAGTCTACACATATATTGAAGCAGAGCCATTCATTTGAAGAGTCTTCTGCAACACAACAAAAATATCCAGAGGGAGAGAAGCACAGTCGGAGAAGAGAGAACACCTAGAAAATCTATACCTCTTCACCGGAGATGTATTAGTGGTCGGTCCCTTAACAGAAAATGTTCAGGACCACTATATATCACTCTCTACGGTCTTAGTTTCCTTTGTACTGATCTAGAAATACTTGTATAGGAAATTGAGAGTTATATGTTTTTGTTAAGCAGCGAAGAACTTGTTCTTCGGACCGGATTTGTTGACCGGGTGTAGCAACCTCAGGGTTTATATTTATCAAATGATATATTCCCTGAATCTTGTGTTGTTTATTTTCCTGCTGATTTTCTAGAACCGAAATGATTAATCCTAAACACAGAAAATTAGTAAACAGCTCCGTAAACACTATTCACCTCAAGAACATGAGCCCACTAACCGAAATCTAAATTATTTATCCGTAAAAGATTCGAAAGAATTTTTGAATTCAGTGTGTATCGTATTCAACCCCCCTTCTACGATACTTTCGGGGCCTAACAATTGGTATCATAGCTGACTGATTGACATACAAATCAAGATCCATTAGCTCAGTGAAGCTCGCCAGGTGGAAGCTGTCTGGACCGAATTAGAGGCCTTGTTAAATAAGTTTAATTATAAACTTTTAATAAGTTTATTTTATAAACTTTTATAAAATTTGTTTTATAAACTTTTATTAGTTTATATTATAAATTTTAATTAGTTTATTTTATAAACTTAGTATTATATTAATTTTATAAACTTTTATAAAATTTGTTTTATAAACTTTTATTAGTTTATATTATAAATTTTAATTAGTTTATTTTATAAACTTAATATTAAATTTATTTTATAAACTTTTATAAAATTTATTTTATAAACTTTTATTAGTTTATGTAATAAATTTTAATTAGTTTATTTTATAAATCTAATAAAGTTTAAGATTTAAATTTATTAAACAAAAAAAAATGAAATGATTTCCTGGCCAATTTTTTTCTCAGCAGCTGAACTCGACCAATTACATGCAGTGTGGAATTCAAGTCATGATTAATATGCTTGTCATTTGTCTGAGTCACTCGCACAGGCGCGTCCCCGATGGTTAAGGAAATTGTTCGATAGTTACTAACTATCGACACGTCCCCGATAGTTAGCCGCTCTGATATTTTTTATTTTTGATTTATTATGTTTTAAAATTTTTAAAATTCTTAACTTTAAATTTTTCTTAAATATTAATTTACGATTAATTTAATTTTTAAGAAAATTTGAAATTCTTGAAAATTAAATTTTTCTGTAAATATTTATTTTTGATTAATTTATTTTTTAAGAAAATTAAAATTTTTGGAAATTTAATTTTTTCTTAAATATTAAATTAAGGGTGTCGAAGCTGCTTGGACGTCGCAGAGTGTTCATTTTTGAATTACGTCTCAGAAAAAGATATTTGCCCCTGGAGTAATTTTTATTTCCGGAATAAAAATTGACCAGTGTTTATTAAACTCTGAAACATGATCATATAGTATTTTTACTGTGTAATCATGTCTTAGGTATTAATATTGGCGAAGTTTCTTTTTAAGGAAAAATGTGAATCATTAGTGTTACTCTTGGACATAAGCGCCTCAGATGCTATTTTGGCCTACTTAACGTTTTGAACTTTAATATATATTTTAGATTTATTTATTTTTCCAGAAAATTTAATATTCTTGTTAATTAAATTTTTCTTAAATATTAATTTACAATATTTTAATTTTTAAGAAAATTCAAAATTCTTGAAAATTAAGTTCTGTAAATTTTTATTTTTGTTTAATTTATTTTCTAAGAAAATTAAAAATTCTGTAAATTTAAATTTTTCTTAAGTACTTATTCGAGGATGCTCAGAAGTTAGTAGTTGAAGATTTTTACGGGTTATTGAAGACAATGAAGATCGACTGAAGATTTTCCAAAGAAGTTGATTCTGGTTATGAAAAGATTATTTGGGTACAGTTTTTAGTTGGTTTGAGTTGAATTTTGAAGATGAAAAATCTTAGGGGTTTAAGTTGTGTGAAGGAGAACAAACTGGACATCCTAGCATCTCAGTACAGAAGACGTAAAGATTATTCTACAAGGAGATTACAGGGAGTTCGTGCTAACACTGCAGATCATCTGGAACACAGGATACAGCCAACAGGGATTTAAAGATACAACCACATTGTCTTTAGAAGATCTATATGTTGTACTGAAGGCCTATGAACTAGAACAAGAGCTGAAGAAGATAATATTTGGTAAAGCAGAAGTTGTTAGCATATCCACTGTATTTGTGACCCAAGAACCAAATTTGATTGAAGTCAAGGTTGAGAACCTCTGAACAGAAGTGAATTGATCCTAGAAGCTGAATTGAAGATGTTGAAGCTCGAGGTAGTGGTCAAGGTATTTTATGTAAATTTGACACTTTGTAATAACCTGAGATATGGACGGCTAGTCAGGCCTGTAAGGCAACAGGAAGTTCAGTAACATCAGATTCAGACGGAATCCAAATTCTTAATCTAAGGTCCTTATCTATAGATTCCGTAAAGGAGATTTTCAAGATCAGTTCAAGAGGTGGTTGCAAGACAGGGATGGTTTAAAATTGAAAGACAAGATTAGGGGTTTTGCTACACAGATTGAAGAAGCCTGTATAAGCAAAAGATGACAGACACTATGATGGGTTGTAGCAGGAATCTTAAACATTAGTGAGGATGCAGCAAGGGAAATCATTTGTTGATGAAGTTAAAGGCAAGGCTGATTCTATCAGTGACAGTGATGAATCAAATGGATATGTGGCATCAATGACCAACACTGGAGATGAATCACTAAGCACTTCACAGGTACACATTCTAACTAGTATACGTTTATCTAATTCAGAACTGTATGTTTATTAAGTTTTGAAATGTATTATATTCATGACAGCATGTTAGCATCTTAGGACTTAAATGCTTAATTGATTGCTAAGAATAAGATTTCATGCTTAGTTATATGAGTTTAATTAGTACATTTCATACTTGATTTTCTATGCAGTAAAATGAATATCTAGAATTAAATAGGGTGTTCTAGACGGTTAGGTGTATCCCTAAAACATTTGTCTGAAACTTGATTTTAAATCTTATGTGATTTAATACCTCTGCTAATGTTGTGAAAATTGCTAATAGACAAACAGGTCATAGATCAGATATTTTATATTTGTTCTTATTGTGATAAGTGACTTGATAAGTATATGTGGAATTTGATATTGCTTATAATGTTTTATTCAAATATTCTGCATATTCTTAAATTGTTTATGTGCTTATTTTCACATGATTTGCTTGCACACACATAGTTGCACTTAAATGTCATATTAGATCATGTATTGCTTGTTAGGGATAAGATGGTAGAATTATCTAAGTTGTCAGTAAAATTTGTAGATTTGAAGCTTAATCTAAAACTGACTTAGGTAATTAGAGGTAGTTAAAAATGTTAGACAACAACATAAATGGATTAGACAGAATTAGTAATTATTTTGTTAGTTCTTCTATCCATGTGCTTTTATGCATATTGAAGCTGTTGTTATCTCTGATAATATCTCTAACCCATCTGGACTCAATTAAAATTGAGTACCAAGAAGCTTAATCATTTGTGATTGCAGAGTATGTAACGAAATACAAAAGTTATGTGACTTCGTGACATTTATTGTTCGAGGCATATGATTAAAATTGAAGCTCTACTATCACAGTTGGTTGAGAAGGCCTCCCCAATGGTAACCTTTGGAGATGACAGCAAAGGATGTACAAGGGATATGGCTATCATGATTTAAGAACTGTCATCAGTGGAAGCATCTTTCTTGTGAAAGGACTTAAGCACTATCTATAGGGCACTAGGGAATTTTTTGTCAAGGGTTTTCTAGAAAAGCATTGAAAAGGAAAAGTGTTTGATCTCAAACAAGAAGGTTGGAAGCTCACTCAAACTGAGAGTGAGGAAGTTTGTTTGTAGCTGACATGGATTTTGTATGCAAAGGTGAAGTGAACTTTTCAGTAAACCTTCATAAGTAAAGAGTTAGCTATGGCATAAGAAGCTCTCACACTTGTTAATCAAGACAATGGAATCTCCGATAAAGATGAAATTGGTGAGAGGACTGCTTCATATGGAATTCAATCCAGAAGGACCTTTTGAAGTATGTCACATAGGGAAGTCAATGAAAACATCACACTGAAGCAAATCAAGTCATGGAAGAAATATGCTTAGTGGTGATTGATGACCCTAGTTATAATTTGGTGATGTTCGTGCATTCAACATATATTGAAGCATCACAGATGGTGATTGATCACATCAGAAAGATCAGTTAGAAGTAAAGTAAGTTGTGAGAACTTTGAAGTCAGATAATGGAACTGAGTTTCGCGAATGAAGTTCTAAGTAAAGTCTGCACTTTAAGGGGATTATGAAGCTGAAGCAATTAACACAGCATGCTACTGTATTCAACAAAGATCGTGAAAAGACTTAGTCGAAAGCTATCAAGGCATTTGTGATTAAAAACCAGAAGGTGATTGAAAGACTGAATGTGTCGACCTACTACACCAAGCTCCCAAGCATTCAAATGAAAGACTATTCTGAATCTTTGAAGTTTGACATTCCGTCAGAGTCAAATTCAGATACTGATGATGAAACTGAGGTTGCAGAAGGAATTAGTGATAATGATGATGATTCAGATCCTATTAGTGGAATTGGTAGTGAAACTACACAACTCGTGGACTTTAACAGAATCCACTGAAAAAGGTGAAGGATCTTCATCACATCCTAACAGCAACTTAGGGGGAGCAAAACAATAGAAGGATCTACTAGTCGTACTCAACACAATGAATATCAAAGGAATACATCAAGAACATATCTGTCGAGACAAAGGGTTTGAAGTCAAAGTCATTCCTGGAGTCTAGTTCTTAGTGATCCGGATTATTGAGTAAAGGCTAGAAGTGCTAATCAAAATGAACATATATTTTTTGGGACCCAACAATCAACATTTGGTATCCCAAAGAATATTGAAGAAGCACTGATTGATCCAGATTGAGTGATTGCAAATGCAAGATGATCTCAATCAGTTATAAGGCAGAATCTACTGAAGCTGGAACCCAGACGTAAAGTCGAAGCTGAAATTGGTACAGTAAGGGTTCACAGAAACTGGATAATAATTGGCATTGTTATGAGGGACAAAGCCAAACTGGTTGCTACAGGTTAATATCAAGAAGAAGGTATCGACGATGATGGAAACAGAATCTTCGGGACTTTCAAGATCTAACAACAAGCAACAGAGACGAGACTTGATCCTCTTAGGACCTAACAATTGGGCCTAACAAGATGAGGACCTAACAGAGTTAGGGATTCAAGCAAATTGTCAAGGACATGGTATGACACTCTAACTGTTTATTACTTGAAAATGATTTTGTTAGAGTAGTTATACACATATATCTCTCTAGAATACAAGGCACACACAATGTATTATATGTGCTAGTATACCATGATTATATTATATGTGGGTCTACTAATGAAAACTTGGCAAGATATTTGCTAAGTAAATGCAGAGTAGGTACAAGATGATCATGTTGGAAGAGTTGCAGTTCTTTTTGGATTATAAGTAATTCGAAAGAATGATGGCAATTAAAGTAAGTCAAGGATCTTTTGAAGATGCGTAATTTAGAAGATTCTAGACCTGCCAAGACTTCTTGCCAACAGACCACTAAGCTTGATCAGTGCACATCAGGTATATGAACTGAAGTGACAAGCTATAGAGGTAATCAGCTCATTACTTATTCAAGTGCATAAAGACCATATATTTTATTCACGATATGCCTATGTGCAAGTTTTCAAGTGGATACTAGAGAATCTTATCTTATAGCTAAGTTATGAATTGTTAGATATCTTAGGGGATCACCAATTCTTAGAATCTGGAACCCTAAAGATACTAGGTTTAACCTAATTGGCTATATAGATATAGATAATGCAAGTTGTAAGAAAGACAGGGAAGTCATTCCTAGAAGCTGTCAATTTATTCCAACAACTCTGTTGATCTCTCCACACCACTTAAGGAACAAGCTCATGGACACCAGGTATCATTTCTTTCGAGATTGTCCTTAGTAGAATAACTTGCAGATATTTGTTAAACAACTTGATGAATTTATTTTATCTAAGTTGGTTAGTAAACTTGGGATATTATTTATGTGCATATTTGTTGGAAATCCCATCTGCAATGAATTCTCAAATGAGTTCACAAGTATTAAATTTTCCATATTTAGAGGACTTGTGAATTTATTTTAAATCCAGTTCCTCATGCTTATTGCTACTAGTTTAATTATCATGCTTACAATGTATTATGCATAAGTGGTAGTTAAATTACTTAGCATAAGTAAGAAGCATAATTATTTGTGTGTTAAATATTTGATAAGTATTAGTCAATGATATCTTACTTAATTGCTCTGATATTTTGCTCTGATATTCTTAAATATTTTATTACAAATAATTGTGATACTTTTGATATTAGTGACGGTATTTAGAATTTCTGTTCTAAATAAACAATGCATATTTTAAAAATCACTAATATTGAAAGACGAAGTATTTTCTAAGTTATGTGTATAAAATTCTCAATATTTTATATACTTAGAAAATATCTCTAAATTTGTTTTTGTTGCGAGAAGTTGCAATCAGGAACACAAGTGTTAAATGTCTATATTTAAAGGACTTGTGAATTTCTATTCAATTATTTTCTCGAGCTTACGTATATCATTAATAATTGTTATGAGCATGCTTACAATGTGCTTCAGTGACAATTATTAGATATGGCGTAGGAAGTTAGATGCTAATATTCAATTTAATGAATATTTTAGTATTTAGCGAATTTATTTTATCTTATTAAAATTATGGATTGAAACAATTCAATGATTATCAGTTTCATAATTTTGATTTGATAAAATATAAGAAGCACAATTTCTTGCATCTTGAAATTATTGATAAATATCAAATAATTGGTATCAGCGTGCAATTAATTGTGATATTTTTAATATTAGTGGTAACACAAGTTGCTTATCTGAAATCACTAATAATAAAAATACGTCTTAATGCTTATTGTTCTACTGAATGATTGCCATGTTTAGTTAATATATATATGCATGTGATTGGCAATTGCTTAGTGCAGCATAAGTATTTAATTTATTTTGATTTGTTTAAATCATGATGATATAAAACAATTCAGTGATATATTGGTTCCATGATTTAAGTATATTAAAATAAATTCGAAGCATAATTATTTGTAGTATAATTATTATCTTTTATTACTTTGTGATAATTGAATAATATTTTATTATAAAATAATTATGATATATTGATACTAATGGATTTGCTTAGTTTTATTCTAAGTAAAAATTGGTTTTTGAAAAAGCCGTTAGTATTAGTATATTTAGTTTTCTTTCTTAGACTGATTCCTGAATGTATTTAAAAAGAAATTTTTGTCTATTTATTTTTCAAAATGTATTATTCAAAGATACATTCACTTTCTATCGGTTTTAGATAAGAAAACTTCAAAATTCTTTTTCAAAACTTCTCTTTTGAAAATCATTTGATTTACGACCCTACTTTGATTTCTAAATCCTAGGGTGTGAATTAAACTTTTCTTGAGGATAATCTTTCTTTAAATCTCAAAATATTTTATCCTCTCTCCAAAGCTGGTTTTAAATGCTATATTTTCAAAATCGTTTTCTCTCTTAATTTTTCTTTTTAAAGTGGCAGAAACTTTGTGACTGCTATTTTATTTGGAAAAATAGTTTTAACTTCGAGGTATTAACCATTTGTAAAATGATTTGTTTTTAAATACTTGTGTCAATGTATGTTTCACATTGATTCTGAGTAACTAAACAATGGTTGTTGCTTTGAAGGCCTAGTACTGTATTGTTAAACATTCATTCAACCCCAATTGTCATGTTTTTATTTTAAGTCGGGGATACTATCAGGTGGACGAAAATGATGTAAATCATAATTGCATTATGAGTCGGAAAATCATAGTCCTCTATCTGATAAGAATGTTTTGCAAAACTGATTTCAAAACATACAGTGCTTAAGTTTTAATGGGAAAAAGTCATTTTAATTGAGATAAAATTTGGTAAAAGAGTTAAATTTCTTCTTTGGTGTAAATTCCCGCATTTTATTATGGAAAGTTTGCCTTATAAGAAATTCATAAGAGATAGAATTTTTCTCTGATACTCCCGCGTTTTATTATGGGATAAGTATCTTAAAGAAAATTTCTATTGGTTTCACGCTTTTAAATGATAAATCTTTAGAACCGACAAAACTCTTTTACTAAAAGTGCTTTAATGCAATCCATTACCATTCCTTATTATATTTTTCCTTCTCTTTGAGATGAAAAATATATTTTGGAATGTTAAAGTGATTATTTCTTTATTTTATTTAATTGATTTTATCCGTTTAGCCCCCAGTGGCTACAGAAGCTGGCCAAGAGGTTGAAAACCCATCAATCACTTACCCAGGCCTTAATACCAAACACTCATTCATCCACTTCCATATATTAACCCCTGGAGATATAAGGAACAAATGTTACTTCGAGGTTGATAAGGGAGAAACTGTACTTGATGCAGCAAATAAGGATGAAGTCGGAAGTGCACCCACAGCTCTACCTCCAGAAAAGAAAAGTAGTATACTGACTGAGGTAACTGTAAGCTCATCTGTATCTTCTCAAAAGGATGCAGAGCTGAAAAGACAATAAAACTGTCTCTGGAATCATTCTCTCAACAGGGTGAGTCAATTGAAATTCGCTCGTCAGCCAGAGCATCTTGTAATGAGTCAAGCACACCACTAGCGTTCACGCTGATGGTAAGCCTAAACAGATAAATTCTAGGAACACATTGCAAGACGTGCACAGTGAGAGGTATAGGCATGTTAACAAATTACCCGTCATTGGGTTACGAGGGAAACGTAGACTCTAATTTTCCATTCATTACATTGTCTACTACGTCGCCCCTCCTGGAAGGAACATTTCCAGATCCTGAAAAGGAATGTCCACCTCCCATTTACGGAGAAGGTGTGAGGCAACTCCTTGATAGAACAAGGCAGGATTCCCTAAAAGATTTAATATCTTGGGATAACCCATCTCAAAGAGGTGAGGCTCCACTAGACAGTGATTTAGCAAAAGCTATTGAGTCTGGTGCTGAGACAGTGCTTATGCATGATAGATCAAGAACACCTCAACGAGGCAATTCTCCACTTGATAGTGATTCAGTTCATTCTGATGAATCAGGTGATGAGAATAATGAATTGACGGATTTCACTTGCAGGTACAGAAGGCTATATTTGGAATGCAGAGTGAAAGTGAGAGAGAGAGAAACACAAGTGAAAGTGAGGGAGAGATACACTTCAGTGAGAGATAGGGAGAGAAAGAGTGAAACACTTAAAATGCTCGATACTAAAGTGTAAACACCAACAGAACGTAGTAGAAGTGAGGAAACCTTAAGCCAAACACTTACCCTTGCTACTTGCTACTTTTGGAAGAAAAGCTACTATATTTTTCCCAATCAATGACAGACGAGAACCTTCTTTGGAAGACAAACCATTCAAAAGTGGGCCATTGGAGGATTCCTCAACTAAGGGGGAGAAGTTATAGGAAGAAAAATGAGAAGTTAATAGTTAATCAAGTCTTATCTTCGTACTTTGGAAAAGTTAATATCCTAAAGGGGTTCGTATCCTGGATCATTAAGGGAAGTTCCTGGATCCTTAAGGGGAAAAGGGGTTCGCATTCTTGGGAGAAGTTAATATCTATAGGGGAAGATTTGAGACGAGAAAAGAAGAAAATCTTATCTTCTGATCCTGAAGGGAAACAACAGAAATATGGGAGAATCAAGAAACTGTATCCTATACTTGAAAGGAGTTATCAGTAGATGATTCCTCATCCAAGTGGGATGTACAGAAAAGAATTGACTTTCATTGATTATCTAAAGAGAGAAGAAGAGAAAGAAGAAGAATCACATTCTCAGGGGGAGAACATTATTTGAGCAATGTTCTATATTTTATTGAAGATGTTCCCAGGAATTTTGATTCTTATGAAGCTCAGTTTATGATAAGTTCTTTGTAGGTCAAGCTATGAAGTATTTTGAAGCAGAGAAAAGCTCAAACACAGAGGAATGAAGATGATATCTATTGAAGATGCGTTCAGTGATAAAGGAACACTCATTTTCTATTTCTCTTTACTTTATAGAAATCTGGAAATGTATTATATGATCCAGAACCCAAGTAGTATTATTTACAAGTCTAGAGCATTAATATTTTCTTGTAGTTAGTTGAGTTATCCTTTAGGGATTTGCTTGTTAATCTCTACCAAACAAATAGGGGGAGATTGAAAGGCTGTATGTATAGACCTACATATAACATAGGGTTATAACTCAACATAAGAACAGGACGTGTAAATAATATGAAGTTATCACCGGAATCAGAAAGACATGAAGACTTGGTAAAGACAAAGGATAAAGAAGAAATCTACAGACTTGAAGCATTAGCTCACTGGAAGAAGTTCATTAATATGTTCATGCCTCAGTGAAGAATAAAGGTTGAAGTATTCAAGGATGTGGAAGCAGTGAAGCAGTTGTCAAAGTACCAGAAAGATTCTAGTGATCCAAATCTGCGAATCAGTCAAGCAATGATTTGCAGAGCTCAAGTACAGGAATCGATAAGATAGAATATACGGCAAATACAAAGAATCAAAATATTAGATGGAATCTTGGAGTCTACTATAGATTGCTGGAGGAAGTTCATTCATATGTTCAGACTTCAGCGAAGGATAAAGTTCGAAGATGTTCAGGGTTTCAGATATGTTTGTGGTTCAGCATAAGTGCCAGAAGATTCCAATGTACTTACAATCGAAGCACTTCTAATCATCAAGGAACAAAGTCAATTGTATTGTAAAGAAGATGTGAAGATCAAGATCGTGTTAGTCGTTTGTGAACCAGACCAGTTGCATCAAACGTCAGCACAAAAGAGATTGAGAATTGCATCATTGATTCAGAAGAATTGGCTGTATGATTAAATTAGTAACACATGAAGTGGTATGTGACTAAGCCCAGAATAAATCAATGTCGAATTAACAAGGAAATATTTATTAGACTTGGTTGCAGTGGAAGAAAATATATTAAGGGCTTATCAGGTTCGAAATTGGCTAAGTAAAGAAGACTACAAAAGCTGTATCCAGAAGTCAACCTAGTCAATCTGTTTCGTCTTATTCACCAATGGTTACACAAGCTATTTTGTCTTATTCACAGATGGTTAACAACCATCGGGTGAAAGGAAAGAAATGGTGAAATAATTCAAGGGCTTATTTTGTCCTATTAGCCGATAGTTTCTACCTATCGGAAAAGAAACAAAAGCCAACAACCCACTTCCCGATGGTTACTAAGTTTGAAGTAATTGATTTTATTTCAGGAATTGTTTTAAGTCTCCGATGGTTATTCTACAGACTCATCGATGGTTAAACAATTACTCAGTAAATTGTTCCGATACTTAAGGAAAAACAGAAGTGAAGCAGCAACTAGTTTACTTGGTCCTGAATGAGCCACGTATCTTGGTTGAAAAAGTCTACACATATATTGAAGCAGAGCCATTCATTTGAAGAGTCTTCTGCAACACAACAAAAATATCCAGAGGGAGAGAAGCACAGCCGGAGAAGAGAGAACACCCAGAAAATCTATACCTCTTCACCGGAGATGTATTAGTGGTCGGTCCCTTAACGGAAAATGTTCAGGACCACTATATATCACTCTCTACGGTCTTAGTTTCCTTTGTACTGATCTAGAAATACTTGTATAGGAAATTGAGAGTTATATGTTTTTGTTAAGCAGCGAAGAACTTGTTCTTCGGACCGGATTTGTTGACCGGGTGTAGCAACCTCAGGGTTTATATTTATCAAATGATATATTCCCTGAATCTTGTGTTGTTTATTTTCCTGCTGATTTTCTAGAACCGAAATGATTAATCCTAAACACAGAAAATTAGTAAACAGCTCCGTAAATACTATTCACCTCAAGAACACGAGCCCACTAACCGAACTCTAAATTATTTATCCGCAAAAGATTCGAAAGAATTTTTGAATTTAGTGAGTATCGTATTCAACCTCCCTTCTACGATACTTCCGGGGCCTAACACTAATCAAGCAAAAAATCAAAACAAGAAAAATGAAAATGTGCATGTGCAAGTGACTGAGACTGTTAAGAACAGGAATGACATTTATGTGACTAAGCATAAAGGACCCAACCTTGTTTGGGTACCAAAGAAAACTTGATTTGTGTTTGATTACAGGGCACAGGTAAGAAGAAGGTCATGTGGATTTTGGACAGTGGCTGTTCAAGGCATATGACCGGTGACAAGGCCCTGCTGTCACAGTTCAAGGATGAGGCTGGCCCAATGGTAACCTTTGGAGACAACAGCACTGGTTTCACCATGGGATATGGCAAATTGATTCATGGAAATGTTGTCATTGAAGATGTAGCCCTAGTCAGTGGTTTGAAGCATAATCTTCTCAGCATCACTCAATTCTGCAACAAAGATTTGAAGGTGGAGTTTGATAAGGAATTGTGTCTCATATCACACAGGAAGACAAAGGAAATTGCTCTGCAAGGAGTAAGAAAAGGAAGCTTGTTTGTAGCAGATTTAGACTCTGCAAACAAGGAGAAGATTTGCTGTTTCTACACAAAGGCCTCAGAAAATGAAAGTAGGCTTTGGCATAAGAGGTTATCTCACCTAAATCTCAAAAACATTAATTCTTTAGTCAAAAGAGAATTAGTGAAGGACCTGCCCACACTTGAATTCTGCATAGAAGGATTATGTGAGGCATGTCAAAAAGGGAAAATGAAGAGATCAAGTCACAAGAGTAAGGAATTCACATCAATCACCAAACCACTACCATTAATTCATATGGATCTGTTTGGACCAGTAAATGTCTTGTCCATGGCTAAGAAAAGATTTGCTCTAGTCATGGTTGATGACTTTTCAAAATACACTTGGGTGGAATTCTTGCACTCAAAAGATGAAGCTCCTGAGATCATCATTGAAAATTTGAGAAGATTGGATAAAAGCCCTACACCAGTAGTTGCCATAAGGAGTGATAATGGTACAGAATTCAAAAATGTTATACTCAATGAATTCTGCAAGGAAAAAGGAATCACTCACCAATTCTCAACCCCAAGAACTCCACAACAAAATGGAGTGGTTGAGAGAAAGAACAGGACTCTCATTGAAGCTGCAAGAACCATGTTAGGAGAAGCAAGTCTACCAACTAGCTTTTGGGTTGAAGCTGTTAGAACTGCATGCTATACTCAAAACAGAACACTCATCACAAAATCAGTTGGAAAGACTGCTTATCACATCATGACAAATAGAAGACCATCTGTAAAATACATGCATGTGTTTGGAACCAAGTGCTTTGTTCTCAAAGATGATGTCAACAACCTTGGGAAGTTTGAAGCCAAGGCTTATGAAGGAATTTTTGTGGGATACTCTTTGGACAAAACTGTCTATAGAGTATATGTGATTGATCAACAGAAGATTATGGAAAGCACAAATGTGACATTTGATGATTTCAAGTTCCCTACTATGAATTTGGACGGTGAAAACTGTGACACCTTAAGATTTGAAAATGAAATAGAGCCTGAAACTGTTGCAGTTGACAATGATATCAATGTTCATGAAGGATCACATGTGGACATCTCACATGGAACTAATGTGGAAAAAGTGAATGAAGATTTCAGCCATATTCAACTTGAGAATTCTCCACACAACCCTAGCACTTACTCAGGGGGAGATTCTCAAGGATCGGCAACTAATGGTAATCCACTCAATCAGGAGGAAACTTGTTCAAGTGACAGAGATGGAGCTAATCAAACAAAATGGAATAGAGCCCACACAGCTAATCAAATCATTGGAAATCCTGATGAAGGTGTAAGGACAAGAAGAGCAACTATGAATGAATGCCTATTTGCTTGCTTTCTGTCTCAAAATGAGCCAAAAAGGATTAAAGAAGCCATGTTGGATCCAGACTGGATAATTGCCATGCAAGAGGAATTGAATCAATTTGTGAGAAACAATGATTGGGAACTAGTGCCACCTCCAAAGGACAGGTCAGTAATTGGCACTAAATGGGTCTACAGGAACAAAATGGATGAACATGGAATAGTAATAAGAAACAAAGCAAGGCTGGTTGCAAAAGGCTATTCCCAGGAAGAAGGCATTGACTATGATGAGACTTTTGCTCCTGTTGCAAGATTGGAAGCAATTAGAATTTTTCTAGCCTTTGCAGCACACTCAAATTTTAAGGTATATCAAATGGATGTGAAAAGTGCATTTCTCAATGGTGAATTAGAAGAGGAAGTTTATGTGCAACAACCTCCTGGCTTTGAAGATCCAAATTTTCCAGACATGTTTACAGACTCATTAAAGCATTGTATGGACTCAAACAAGCCCCTAGAGCATGGTATGACACCTTGTCAAAATTTCTTCTAGAAAATCATTTTACTAGAGGAACTATTGACAAAACTCTTTTCTACAAAAAGCATGGTGAGGATATCATACTTGTTCAAATCTATGTAGATGATATCATTTTTGGGTCTACAAATGAAAAACTGTGTCAAAGGTTCTCTAAGCTAATGCAAAGTGAATATGAGATGAGCATGATGGGAGAGCTCAATTATTTTTTAGGCCTTCAAATAAGTCAAAGGGATGATGGCATTTTCATAAGTCAAACAAAGTACATCAATGACTTACTCAAAAGGTTTGACATGCAAGACTGTTCTACTGCCAAGACTCTAATGTCTACAGCTACAAAACTTGATGAAGATAAGAAAGGAAAAAGTGTAGACATGAAGACCTACAGAGGAATGATTGGATCTCTCCTCTATCTCACAGCTAGTAGACCTGACATAATGTTTTCTACATGTCTATGTGCAAGGTTCCAGGCAAACCCCAAAGAATCTCATCTCATTGCTGTCAAAAGAATTCTGAGGTATCTAAAAAGAACATCATTCATAGGGTTATGGTACCCTAAAGAAACAGGATTCAACTTAGTTGGATATTCAGATGCTGATTTTGCTGGGTGCAGAGTGGATAGAAAGAGCACCTCAGGAAGCTGTCAATTTCTTGGACAGAGATTGGTGTCTTGGTTTAGTAAGAAGCAACAATCAGTTTCTACTTCCATAGGTGAGGCTGAATATATTGCTGCTGGAAGTTGTTGTGCTCAAGTGCTTTGGATCAGGAATCAATTAAGGGACTATGGACTGGTGTTGGAAGGAATTCCTATCATGTGTGACAACACTAGTGCCATATCAATTGTTGCAAATCCAGTCAACCATTCCAAGACAAAGCATATTGATGTAAGGTACCATTTCATAAGGGAACATGTAGAAAATGGAGTAATTAAATTGTTCTATGTTCCTACACAAAAACAGTTGGCTGATATATTTACCAAACCACTTGATGAAGCCACCTTTAACAGGTTGGTTAGTGAAATAGGAATGCTAAATTCTTCAGGATAAGTGGCCCAATAAATATATATCTCCAACTGTTGCAACAATTGTTTCACAGACATGAACCTAAATAATTTATCTAAGTGAAACAAAACTGGTGTATATTTTTAAATATATCAGTTATATTGTTGTACATATGAGTAAACAAATGCTTTAAAAACTAACTTAGAACTATTTCTTTGTTCTGAGAAAACCTGAATCAAACAGTTATACTTGTGCATTCTTAAATAACAAGTGTGACAATTAAAAGTTTCAGGAACATTAATCAATCACATTTCTTACTTCAAGATGAATAAATAAATTTTATTTGTCTAAGAAATAATGATTGTAAATTGTTATTTTATTTTCAAGTGAAGGTAAAATAATTTCTTAAAAAACTGGAGTTTGTAGTTAAGTTTGTCATCCTTTCTGACTTCTCGACTAAATAGTTCATATTGTGAGTTCTCGAATCATTCAATTCTGTGAGTTCTCAAATCATTCAATTCTGTGAGTACTCGAATAGTTCATTCTGTGAGTTCTCGAATAGTTCATATTGTGAGTTCTCGAATCATTCAATTCTGTGAGTTCTCGAATCGTCCATTTTGTGAATTCTCGAACAAGCTTTATTAAGAGTTCTCGATTGTCTTAGTTCTCGATTAAATTCTGACAGTTCTCTACTAAAACAGCTTTAGGGTTCTCGATCACTATAATCGATTACTGTTCTAGTCGAGTTGTCTGTGTCATTTAAATAGCAAAGTAGATCTAACATTTCATTTCTACACTTAACTACAAACTCAAATAAACCCTTGCATTTCTACTGTTCTCTTGCTACTCTTGCACTCTCTCTCTCTCTCTCTAAAACTTTCGCTTCTTCTCTTCTCTATTTCTATACACAAACTGTTAGGTCCTGGAGATCGTAGAGGGGGGGTGAATACGATTCCCAAATAAAAATCTGACTTTTATTTATTTTTGGGACAACATAAAAATTACTTTGGTTCAAACCCAGGTACTGTTCATCATCTTCTTCAACCTCAAGAACACCATTAAAATAACCAAGATAATGAACGGTAAATCATCCAAAACACACAACACAACAAGATCCAAGAATATAACTTTATATTCATTGAAGTGGGGTAGATGCTACAACAAGTTCAAGAACAAAAGCTCAAGAACACAACAAAGAAATGATTTTTGGCTCCTCTAAAAATATTACAAATTCTAGATCTAGGAGACAAAAATCAAACCTATCTTCTAAACAAGATTTAGCAATGTTTACAATAGAAGAATAGATGAGTGGTGAAACAAAGAAATTCATGGCCCCATAATATTCAAGATATGGAATATGGCCATGGGGAGAGAGAAAATAATTTTCTCTCTCTCTCTCTCTCCCCATTTTTTCTCTTCCGAATTATCTCCTAAGATGATGACTTGGGTTTCTTCTTTATATATTGAAAAAGGTGTTACTTTTTGTTTTTCCACCTTTTACTTTTGTCCACTCAAATCATATCTTCAAAGTCATGTGCCAAGCATGCCTTTGGAAATATTTAATGTAAAAGTAATATTTAAATAAATATATATAATATAAATAAAGAATGTCTTTATTTATAAAATATATAAATAATTAAATAAATAATTTATTTAAATTAAATTAAATATTTCCATTCCACTCTTCAATTTGTGTAGACTTCCTTATCCAAATACTTGGCCCCGTATACGTGACTCCACCACGTCCAAGTATTTGGCCTTCTAATCTGTGAAGCTTTAGTAAGATCCAATCAGGTTGTGCCGTCTGTCTCTTATCCATTAGGCTGACATTTCTCCAACACTGATTTACCACCTTTGTTGATCCTCCACATGACTCAAGAAAACCAACAACTTTAGAATGATTAAAATCATATTAACCGACGAGAGCTTGCCTCCAATGTCCTGACACTTGATGCAACGGTCTGGTTCATAAGTGACTAGTCTTGATAGGGGCTCTTGATTCCGAACATGATTCCACATTCTTTTTTGCAAACCTTACTTGTTGCTTCGATTGTAATGCACTAAAATCGTCATAGACTAAGACAATCTTCTGTAGCTTCCACATCCTTGAATAGATGTCAACATCTTTTATTCTTCACTGAGGCATGAACATGTTAATGAACTTCTTCCAGTGAGCTTCATGTCTGTAGATGATCCTTTGATACTTTGTCTTAACTGAACTCTGTGATCCAAGATTTCTGTGCACCTGCATATTATTACATGTCCTGTTCTATTGTTGAGTTATCATCAACTATTACATAGAAATTACATTTAGCATTTCTAGTACACATGAAAGTGCAGTGAGTTACTTCCCTTCACTCCTATCTCCCCTTTCAATCTCCCCCTATTTGGTTGATATGGAATAGCAATCAAATACTATTTCCATTTACAATTTCCCCAAAAAGCAATTAAATAAAATTAGCTACTAGAGGATAACTCAACTAATATACAAGAAACAATTAAAGTACTGGACATGAAAATAATATACAAAAGGTTCTGGAAAGATATAATCAGTTAAATCCAGATTTCTTGAGTTGCTGAAAATGAATGATGAATTTCTGAATTTCATTTTCCTTTAGCTTCCTCCACTTCAATGTTCTTCAAAGATGAGGTTCTTTCAATAAAGAAACAAATCATTAGTAAAGACTTCTGACCAATCATTCTTGTTCATCTTGCAATTCGAACTAGAACATACAGCTCTCTATGTTCCCCATAAGAGGTCAACTCATTCTCCCCTTAAGGTTGTTCTCTCTTGGAATGAAAGTCACTTCCTCTTTTTCTTCAAGATGTTCTATTTCCAGGAAACATATTTTTCTTTCTTCCCTGCACTATTCCACTGACTTCATCTATCACTGAAACAAGAAATAGAACACACTTGGACACTTCTCAGATGCCCCTTAAAAATCTCATTTACCCAGAAAACTTCTACTTAGCAAAAACTCCCCCTGAGTTGATACTCTTCAAAGAAATCTTCATTTTCATTCATTGATCGTGCTAGAAAGAATTCTTCTGCCGAACCTCTCCTAAGAATGTTCCAAGAACAGATCTTCAAACAAATAGAGAAAAATCCCGTAGATATCTTTTCAGAATAAGATATAGCATTGCAAACCAAGATGTTAATATTCTCCATAACTTCTCTCCCTTAGTACGACAAGTAACTTCTTCCCAATTGATAAAAAGTAACTTCTCCACTTCAGACGAAAAATTAGTTAAATCTACAACACCTTTAGGGATTAGGCTCCAACCAATTACTAAGAAACTCCCCCTTAGTAATTTCTCCATGGCATCACTAAGGTTTCAATTTTATCTAATTCTCCCCCTTAGTTCATGCAAGCTCCAATCCACCCTTGTGTCTTTAGATATCCTCTAAGTAACCTCCACAAGATAGGATTGACAGATCTCATTTCTTGTATCACCAAGAGATCTCGTTTCTTGTATCACCAAATTCTCCCCCTTAGTTGAGAATATCCTTTAAAATAATAAAAGTATCATTTACATCCAATCGAATAAGAAACTCTCTTTCAATTGAACATAAAATCCTCCTTAGGCCTAAAAATTAATGTCTCCCCCTTTGAGATTGAGAACAACATGAATTAATAGACCCAAAGGTAATAGTTTGGACATTCCCACTAAGCTTCAGCTAGACTCTTCTTCAGCTTGTCTTCCAGAAAAGAATCTCTTCAACATTTCAGAGCTGGAAAATTCAGTAACAGGATTCAAGCATAGTAGCAAGGTTAGTGTTTGGTCTATGGTTTCCTCACTTCTACTACATTCTGTTGGTGTTTACACTTTCAAGCGTAAGTGTTCCACTCATTTCTCTCCCTATTTCTCTCACTCAAGTGTTTCACTCCCTCACTTCACTCAAGTGTTTCTCTTCCTTACTTGCACTCATTCCATTTATAGCAATTTGTACCTGCAAGTAAATCCATGCTAGTCTCACCAAGATATTGTGGATCGTTGACTATAGCATGTTGTCGATCACTAAAGATCTAGGTTCTGAGATGGAATCTCAGACAGGGTTTCAGTTAGGTCGTCACCCAACTCACCATGAGCAAATCCATGCACACGTGGCTCGTCGTCGGGGAATAACCCTTCTGAAATTGGAATCTCCTCCATTCCAGGAGTGACTGAAATCCTAACACCCTGATCCTCAAAAGACCCATCAAATTGGTAAACCAACTGAATCATAGTCTACGAGTTGTTGCTCAGCTACTTTCAGCATCAACAATCTCCCCATATGCAAATCCATGCACTGGATCGTTGAATGTGGTATGCGTACTAATAGCTATCTAAGCATCAACCGACTCCCCATATGCAAATCCATGCACTGGATCGTTGACGGTGATATTCCTTTAAGTTTTGAGCGATCCATGTATTCCAGAATTTGAATTCCTGGGAGAGTAGACATGTACAACATCTTCCTCAATCACCTGTGAAGATGAATTAACTCACTATTTGCAGTCATGGAAAACTGTTAGTGATTGCCTCTCAACATCAACAGATTGCTCTGCGGATGTGAAATCCCGTTAAGGAACTAGGACTGTTTCTCCTAGGAAGGTTGACAAGGATTCTAATATATGGCAAGAAATCCAAGTTTCCCTCAAATACCTGTGAAGGTGGCTCAACAACTTCATTCACCATGAATGGTAAACAAAGAAGTTTAGGGGTTTTACCTATACCTCACAATGTGCACTTCTTGCAATGTGTCCTCACAATTGTTAGTCCCAAGAGAGGCTAGAGAACTGTTAGGTCCTTTAACATCCCTTAGATGCAAAAACTTTAGGATTACCATCAGCGTGAATGCTTTTGGTGTGCTTGACTCATTACAAGGTGCTCTGGCTGACGAGCGAATTTTCAATGAAATTACCATGTTGAGAGAGTTCATTCAGAAACGGTTGAATTGCCTTTTCAGCTCTGCATCCTTTTGAGAGAATACAGATGAGCTACAGATACCTCAATTTGTATACTTCTTTTCTTATCTGGAGGTAGAGCTGTGGGTGCACTTCCGACTTCATCCTTATTTGCTGCATCAAGTGCAGTTTCTCCTTTAACAACCGCTAATCTATATAAGTTCCTTATATCACCAAGGGTTGAAAGTTTGAATTAGAATGATAGTGTTTGGTACTAAGGCCTTGGTTAGAAATTGATGGATTATTCAACTTCTTGACCTTCCCCTATAGCCACTAAGGCCAAGCCATTACGGCTAAATAGATAGAGTTGATCAGAGCTATATAAAATTTGGTAGAGTATGATTAAACTTATTCTCTATTCCTTCTCAGAAATATAGCATCGGAGCAATGTGTCCTCAAGAAACAATGCACCAGAGCTAAAATGTGGGAATTAATAAAGAATAGGTAAAAGAATATTAAGCCAAATTTCATAAACTCACAATTTTGAAAAAAAAGTTTAACAGATTAACAAAAGTGTTCTTTTGAATTTCTCTTAGACAAATATCCAATTGAAATTCAACTCTTTTAACAAAAACATTTTGATTAATAACTCAAATCTATTTCATCTTGCTCACTGTATGTTTTCAGAAATTGTTTTGCAATTCATTCTTATCGGATATTATCTCCGACTTAAAACATAAATCATTTAAAAAAAATCGAATGAATGCTTTAGTCATACAGTCCAAGGCACTAATCCCAAAGCAAACAACCATTGTTTTAATACTACAGGTCAATATGAAACAGACATTAACAAGAGTTTTGAAAAACGTTTTACCAATGGTTGATACTTTAAGATCAAAACAATTTACTCAAATAAAATAGCCTGATACCATGCAACCTAAGTTATAAGTTATCAAGTAACTTTATTTAAACAAATCATGGAGAGAAAATAGTTTTCATTACAAAACATTTAGAGAGAGAGGATATATGATTTTGAAATAGAAAGATAATCCTCAAGAAATGTTCTCTTTCAAAGGAAAAAAAACTTTTAGTGGCTTTTCATTCTCTGGCAAATTAATGCATGTTTAGATAAAACATTTTTCACAAGAAATAGACAAGAAATTTCTTTATGCATTCAAGTTCTAAAGAATGAAAAATATATGTTAATACTAATGAATTATCAAAGATATGAATGACAAGACATTCAAAAGTACTAACATCATTCAATCATTTTGTAATAAAATGCATCTTACTACAAAACAATCAAGCACATAAGATACGTACATTATGCTAGACAATTACCATTTGTCGCTTGAAACAAACACATATTGCAATATAGATCATGGTAATTCTAAAGCATAAAACATAAGCATCCGCTAAACACTGAACATACATTGACCGAATGACAGCATTTAACTTCTTACACTACATCTCAACAATTATCACATAAGCATATTGAAAATACTCATGACAATCAGAATGTATGTAAGCTCGAGGTACTAGTTGCATCAGAGATCAAATACCTTTAAATATTAATGCTAAAATTTATGATCTTTGACAACCCCTCGCGATGTAGTAAATTACTTTCAATATCAGTGTTTTTTTTTGAAATAATCTTTTAATCACTTAGTGCAGAAATTCTAAGTGACATCACTAATATCAAAAGAATGACAACTAATATTAATGGATTTTGCAAAAGACATGAATTACATCACTTAAACTACATATTAAGTGGTTCCATTAATATTAGCATTAAACAATTAAAAGTAAATAAAATTACAATTAATTAATATATACAAATACTTATGCTGAAACATTTGATACATATAGCATGAATAACATATGACAGCACAAAGTACGAGATCCTGGATATAAATTGACTATACAAAGAGATGCTACATTGTTAGGTCCCTAGGTCCCGGGTAATCATAGGTAATCTCATAATGATAATATTGAGTCCCGGGTGGTCACACGCCAAACATTAATCAGTTCCTAGAGATCGTAGACATCTAAATAGCATGAACACTCTCTATAAACTTTACATTTAAATAAATCAACATTAGACTAGAGTGACATACCTTAGTCAATTGAGCTTTTACTGGTGTATGATCGTTGAATGAACAATTACTCCTCTTTGCCCTAGAGATCGAACGTTTACTCCTTTCGAGATTGAACGTTTACTCCTTTTGGACAGGAATAACTTTTCAGCTACCAGTTAACATTGTTCCTCGAAACAATACCACGCTCATCCAGACGGAAACTGCATTACCTTCAACACCCAAATATTTCCTTGTAGATATTGGTCTTGGCAGCAACTTCACTAAACTCAGCACTCTAGAAACCAGTAGTCTTGACACTAGCAGAGTAGAACCAAAAAAAACTCCGAACTACCCTTCAGCTTCTGTATCAATACCAAGTCTTCATGTGGATTGATTCCTTGTGCTAAGTGTATCTGCCTCTAGTTTAATTGAGTTAGTTCCTTGATTCGAACCCTCCTCAAACTTGATTAGTTAGTGCATCTTCAGTCTTCATTGAATTCACTCAGAAAAACCAATGAAATACACTTATACATGCACGACCAATCACTACTCTACTACCCAGATTCATCAAGAACTGACTCTAGGAAATGTTGTTACACAAAACCCTTTGTCATGACAGATGTGTCCTTAATGTTTCCTTAGATATTCAGTGGGTAGAGTAGTCTTCTTCAATTATGATTGAGATCATCTTGCATTATCTTTAAATTATTAATTTCCTTTCTAATATGCAATCACTCAGTCTGGATCACTCAGTGCTCCTAAGAATCTCAACTCTTACTCAATGAGCACTGCTAGCCTTTGAACATCAAACACGACTAGTTGATCCAACTTACTGATGCTCCCCCTTTGATGCTGCTTGCAGCTTTTATTCATCTGGTGTCATCTGATCTTGAGCCCTAAACAGGATGTCAACCTTTAGAAATTCAGAGCTAAAATCAAACGAATGCTAGGGAGCTTGATGATGATGTTCACTGCATCTAGATCATCTTAAATCAATCACAGACTCTGTGTAAGCTCTTAACTCCAAATAAGATAGCCCTTCATCACACCATATGACTTCAGGCATGATTAATCTTACTTGATGTCTTCTCTTTACATTTGCTGATTAGACTTGTTGTGTCAACTGATTCAGCCGTAGTGAATAGGAAACCTTAAGTCTATCCATTATCCTTGTAATTCCACTCAAGGTCTGGATTTCCCTATCAACTCCTCCATTTGGTCATGAAGTCCGGAAACTGAACTTTACTCTAGAATACTCCTTTCAGTGCAAACATAACATAGAACTTCGTTCATCAACAAATTCCATTACCTGCCCTCAAAGTGTTCTTACAGCAATCTGCCTAATCCTTTGAATGTGATTAATCACTGAGATGCTTCATCTATCGAATGCATGAACAAACACCAAAACTAAACAGGGTAGCCTCTGACTTGACTTCCCTTCAACTGACATACTTCACTAATGTCCTTCTTAAAAGAATTTCATTAGAAGTAGTCCTTTCTCACCAACTTCATCTTTACCGTCGAATCCGTTATCTTGGTAAACCAAGTATTAGTTGATAAACCAAGTGTGAGAGCATCACTTGTTGTTGCAGCTAACTCCATTCTGATAAACTTCAATGAATAGTTGACTTCATCATAAGCATTAAATTTCGTGTCAGCAGTAACCTCACTTCCAGTAGAGTGAGCTTCTATTTCTCTTGACCCCGATCAATACTGTTCATCGTCGAACTGATATTAGGAAACCCTTCACAAAGAATCCCCTAGGTCTTTCTTAATATTGTGCTTCAGATCATTCAAGAAAAATAGGTAACCTTGCTTAACCATTTGAATACCAAAGCAAAAGTAGTTACATGCCTCGAACATGAAAATGTCAGAGATATATAACT
Organism: Oenanthe sinensis; assembly: GCA_028671895.1. Classification (NCBI taxonomy): domain Eukaryota; kingdom Viridiplantae; phylum Streptophyta; class Magnoliopsida; order Apiales; family Apiaceae; genus Oenanthe; species Oenanthe sinensis. The sequence goes on from CM053806.1 coordinate 37,871,797, forward strand.
TGTACATGTTGAAAGATACTCTGCATTCACAAATGATTAAGACATGTGGTCCTCAATTTGATTGAGTCCAAGGGTTAGAGATATTTCTAAAAATAGTTAACAACAAAACATTCAAGTTCAACATGCTCATTCTTATCTGACTGATCACTCCTCATCTATATCAGCCTCAACAAGTAGTCTTGGCTATGAGCTCAGTGATCCCAACCTAACTTAAGGTGGACTAGCAGTCTATAAGAATCATGTCGTACATATATGTAGTCATAGAAGAATCAATCACTCAGATTCCTAATTCTTCTAATTCACCTTTGTTGTTCACTTTAACATTATATTATCTCTAATTACCTGAGTCAATTTAAATTAAAAAATTTAATTCATGATTTATTATACTGACCCCTAGGCAATTCCCAAATTAGAAACAAACTCATCTTAACAAGCACATGATCAAATATAACATTTAATACAACCATGCGAGTATAAACAGATTATAGACAATGTAAACATCAAGGCACTTAGCATGTAGCAAATACTCTTTCCGGTAAATGTACCCCTACAAATACCTAAGACTCTATATGCTAACATGATCAATTATCGTAAAGCAAGCATTAAATCACACAAGATCTAATCATGAAGTCAAATACTGATAAACAAGCAACACTAACAAACTAGCATAAGTTATCTAATTTATATAGAAATCAAGGTGAGACACGCATTACATCAAACTTATAATATAATGCAGTTCAGCACTTAATACTCTATAATTGAATCAAACAAGTATAAACTAGTTAGAAAGTATACCTGTGCGATGCTTAGCATTCCATCTCGAGTGATAATCAATTGATCCAAATCAATTTCCATTCTACTGACACTCATGGAAGTATCCTTGCATTTGACCTCAATAACCAATGATGTTCCTGCTTCAACCCAAACTGATACCTGATTGTTCTGCTTAAAGACCCCGACATAGAATGTCTCATGTTCTGCTTGAAAAGATCACTCTTCTTTGTATGTGTAGCAATAACCCCTTGATTATCATATGTCAGTGATAATCAAACCTTTTGTATTTCTGCCACTGATGTCCTTTAACCAAATCTTCAATTGTTGTTTTGGTTCTTTGACCGTTAAACAGAATTCCTTTTCAAAATCCCAAATTCTTCAGATATTGATTCGAAAACCACTGATCGAAGACTCTTCCCTAAATGAACTAATCCCTTTCAATAACCAAATGATCCACTGAGTAGACCGATGTAGAAATACATCTCCAATGGTAAGATCAGGTCTCAACTCCATTAGAATGTTCTTCAGTCAGTTCGTTTGTCCTCAACGAACGAAGAATCAACTCCTGTTGTTTCGTTTTATAAAACATTTTGTTCAAACAGAAGTATTTAATTTTTTAGGAATTTAAATAATCAAAATAAATTGAAAATGCATTTTTGATAAATAATAATAAATTTCTCAATTTCAAATTATAAATAAAATAAAATTCGAAAAGAAAGTTTTGATATAGAGATAACAAAATTTTCAAGGTATATTAAATAATCCTGAAAAAGAAATTATTTCAAATCAAAATTAATTTCCAAAGAATTTTATAGAATTTATAATCCAAAACAGTTTCAATTATAATTAAAATAAAACAGATTGAAAATATAAGTTTGATATAAAAATAATAAATTTTCAAGTCATCTTAGATATTCTTGAAAATAAATTATTTCAACCAAAATGATTTTCCAAAAAGTTTTATGAGATTTATAATTAAAACTTCCAAGCTTAAATTATAATTAAAATAAAACAACTCAAAAACATAATTTTGAAATAGAAATACTAAATTCTCAAAACATTTAAAATATTCATGAGAATAAATTATTTCAATCCAAAAATATTTTCCAAAGAGTTTTATATAATTTGTAATTAAAGTTTTATGAAAAATAAATTATTAAACCTCAAAAACAATTCTCAAAATAATTTTAAGAATATTAAACTCAAAAGAAATTAAATTAGATTTTAAGATTAATTTTAGTTTTCAAATTAATAAAATTCTTAACTAAGAATATTAAAAATATAAAATATTTGACTCCAAAATTTAAAAGAAAATAAAATATTTTCCAAGATGTAAGATAAACTTGAAAAATAAATTATTTAAATTTAAAAATTATTTTCAAAATATTTTATATAATTAAATTCAAATTTAATTATAAATTAATTATTAAACTAAAAACAATTTGAGAGAAAAACAATTTTTGTTTTAAATAAAAGTTAAACTATGTAGCCATGTGTCATGTTGAAACAGCCTTCTAAGAAAAAAAATTCTACATAGAAATGTCTACATAGACTCTATCTAGAACATCAAGTAGAAATTCTACATAGAAATGTTCTACTTAGGCTCTATCTAGAACATTAAGTAGAACTTCTGACTTAGAAAATATTTCTAACTCCAGAATTTCTACTTAGGTTCTATCTAGAACATTAAGTAGAATTTCTACATAGAAATATTCTACTTAGGCTCTATCTAGAACATTAAGTAGAACTTCTGACTTAGAAAATATTTCTAACTCCAGAATTTCTACTTAGGTTCTATCTAGAACATTAAGTAGAATTTCTACATAGAAATGTTCTACTTAGGCTCTATCTAGAACATTAAGTAGAACTTCTGACTTAGAAAATATTTCTAACTCCAGAATTTCTACATAGGTTCTATCTAGAACATTAAGTAGAATTTCTACATAGAAATGTTCTACTTAGGCTCTATCTAGAACATTAAGTAGAACTTCTGACTTAGAAAATATTTCTAACTCCAGAATTTCTACTTAGGTTCTATCTAGAACATTAAGTAGAATTTCTACATAGAAATGTTCTACTTAGGCTCTATGTAGAACATTAAGTAGAACTTCTGACTTAGAAAATATTTCTAACTCCAGAATTTCTACTTAGGTTCTATCTAGAACATTAAGTAGAATTTCTACATAGAAATGTTCTACTTAGGCTCTATCTAGAACATTAAGTAGAACTTCTGACTTAGAAAATATTTCTAACTCCAGAATTTCTACTTAGGTTCTATCTAGAACATTAAGTAGAATTTCTACATAGAAATGTTCTACTTAGGCTCTATGTAGAACATTAAGTAGAACTTCTGACTTAGAAAATATTTCTAACTCCAGAATTTCTACTTAGGTTCTATCTAGAACATTAAGTAGAATTTCTACATAGAAATGTTCTACTTAGGCTCTATGTAGAACATTAAGTAGAACTTCTGACTTAGAAAATATTTCTAACTCCAGAATTTCTACTTAGGTTCTATCTAGAACATTAAGTAGAATATTCGAGATAATGTTCGAGTTAGACACTATCTCGAACATCAAGTCGAATTTCTACATAGAAATGTTCTACTTGGCTATCTCGAACATCTAAGTAGAATTTCTACATAGAAATGTTCTACTTGGCTATCTAGAACATTTTGTACTTAGAAAAATTCTGGGCTTCAAAAAACAATTCTGGATGCCCAGTGAACCAATTGTACCCTCTTTAATCTCAAAAATAAAAATAGATCCAATCGATTTGTATGTCAATCGAGTAGCTCTGATACCAATTGTTAGGTCCTGGAGATCGTAGAGGGGGGGTGAATACGATTCCCAAATAAAAATCTGACTTTTATTTATTTTTGGGACAACATAAAAATTACTTTGGTTCAAACCCAGGTACTGTTCATCATCTTCTTCAACCTCAAGAACACCATTAAAATAACCAAGATAATGAACGGTAAATCATCCAAAACACACAACACAACAAGATCCAAGAATATAACTTTATATTCATTGAAGTGGGGTAGATGCTACAACAAGTTCAAGAACAAAAGCTCAAGAACACAACAAAGAAATGATTTTTGGCTCCTCTAAAAATATTACAAATTCTAGATCTAGGAGACAAAAATCAAACCTATCTTCTAAACAAGATTTAGCAATGTTTACAATAGAATAATAGATGAGTGGTGAAACAAAGAAATTCATGGCCCCATAATATTCAAGATATGGAGTATGGCCATGGGGAGAGAGAAAATAATTTTCTCTCTCTCTCTCTCTCCCCATTTTTTCTCTTCCGAATTATCTCCTAAGATGATGACTTGGGTTTCTTCTTTATATATTGAAAAAGGTGTTACTTTTTGTTTTTCCACCTTTTACTTTTGTCCACTCAAATCATATCTTCAAAGTCATGTGCCAAGCATGCCTTTGGAAATATTTAATGTAAAAGTAATATTTAAATAAATATATATAATATAAATAAAGAATGTCTTTATTTATAAAATATATAAATAATTAAATAAATACTTTATTTAAATTAAATTAAATATTTCCATTCCACTCTTCAATTTGTGTAGACTTCCTTATCCAAATACTTGGCCCCGTATACGTGACTCCACCACGTCCAAGTATTTGGCCTTCTAATCTGTGAAGCTTTAGTAAGATCCAATCAGGTTGTGCCGTCTGTCTCTTATCCATTAGGCTGACATTTCTCCAACACTGATTTACCACCTTGGTTGATCCTCCACATGACTCAAGAAAACCAACAACTTTAGAATGATTAAAATCATATTAACCGACGAGAGCTTGCCTCCAATGTCCTGACACTTGATGCAACGGTCTGGTTCATAAGTGACTAGTCTTGATAGGGGCTCTTGATTTCGTACATGATTCCACATTCTTCTTTGCAAACCTTACTTGTTGCTTCGATTGTAATGCACTAAAATCGTCATAGACTAAGACAATCTTCTGTAGCTTCCACATCCTTGAATAGATGTCAACATCTTTTATTCTTCACTGAGGCATGAACATGTTAATGAACTTCTTCCAGTGAGCTTCAAGTCTGTAGATGATCCTTTGATACTTTGTCTTAACTGAACTCTGTGATCTAAGATTTCTGTGCACCTGCATATTATTACATGTCCTGTTCTATTGTTGAGTTATCATCAACCATTACATAGAGATTACATTTAGCATTTCTAGTACACATGAAAGTGCAGTGAGTTACTTCCCTTCACTCCTATCTCCCCTTTCACAAACTCCATGACATCCTCAAGCTCAGTTCCAACCGAAGTTTTTGTAATTCCTGAAACAAATTTCTTAGCCATTTCCAGAGATGCTGATGCTAAACCCCAGTACAAATGTTTCACTAGGTTTCTCATCGATTCCTACCTGAAAGAAGCTCTATTAGCAAACCCCACTATACCTGGACATTCTTGAGCAGTTTTGGGCAACTGCAGATTGGGAAAACATAGCCTTGGAGAATGGGAGCTCGAAAGTGGTTGTTACTTGCAAAATCCAAGGAAAGGACATTAGTTTTGATGAAAATGATGTTAATAAGAGCTTAAAGATTCAAACTGCAGAGTTTAATGATGAGCCAACTGAAGATGAGTTGTTGGACTTCCTAGAAATCATAAGGTACTCAGACACTGTGGACAAGGAAGGGGAAAGGTTCAAGCTGGGAAAAATCAACAAGAAATTCATGAGAAAGGAGTGATCATTCCTCTTCGACACAATTCTCAGAGTCTTCACTTGCAGGAAGACAGGTTTTGACCAGGTCAGCCTCATTGCCATGAAGCTGGTATACTCATTGGCCTACAATCAAAGGCTCAATATTGGTAAGCTAGTTCTTGGGGAGCTCACAACCAGGATTCCCAGGAGAGGTAATGAGATTTTCTTTCCTCGCTTTATTCAATTAATTCTCAATAATAAGAATGCCAATTTAATTGAATTGCCTGGAATGAACAAACAAAGAATTGGCTATTCCAAATCCATGTCAAAAATAATTTTTGCTACATTGGATAGGAGAAACACAGTGAATGTGCCCCTTTAAATACCACCTCACATACTGAGTGAATTTAGGGGGTACCCACTTGTGCAGCCTAAATATGGTTACCTTGAAGCAGTAGGAAGTCCTAAGGTGGCAGAAGAACAGAATGCACATAACCCAAGGACTTCTAACCCAACTACAAACCCTTCTTTGAATTCCCTAGATGATAGTCAACCAACCTCCACATCCTCTCAACAGGGTGTGGTTGTAAAGAAGAGAAAGGAGAAACCAGCTAAGAAAAGAGTGCTAGAAACAGTTGTAGAAAATGAAACAGATGAGTCACCTGTGGAGCCTTTGACCAGGAGAAAGAAAATCAAAAAGGCCAGAACAGACCACTCTACATCCTCTCAAAAGGATGTAGAGATTAATGAGGGTTTAACCTTACTCCTAGGTGCACTCTCTCAACAAAGTGCATCTATTAAAATTGGGAGCCAGCCCACTCCAATCTGTAAAGAGTCTGCACCATTGCAGGAATTCACTCCTGTCAATGAAGAAGATTTAGTTGAAAAGGAAACACTCAATGCACAGATAGGACTATCTATTGAAACTTCCTCATTTTCTGAGGGGGAGTTGCCAACACTCAAATCTATTCACACTCTTTCTTCCACATCTAAAATTTCTTCTCAACCAAATGTGTCTGGCCAAACACATGAGGTTGTTGATCATCAGGATTCTTTATTCCCTGATGAGCCCCTCTCAAGTGACTTGGTGCATGACACCCTGTTCACCACTCAGGACATACATCAAGATGGTGAGGGAATGCATGCTGAGGCATATCCTGATGACACCATCAAAACCACAGAGGTTCCAGAAGTTTTCACTTCAAACTCTGTGGGGGCTCAGGCATATCAAAGCCAAGTGTCTTCACAGACATTGGGTAATCTGGGGGACCTCCACTCCATGCAAATGGCATCCCCTGAAAAATCCCCAGTCATTCAAAGACTGTCTCCAAAGGAGAAATCACCAATCCATCCAGTGTCTAATGAATCATCTGAGAAATTGGATGAGGAAATAGATGCTGAGGGGACTACTGTAACAAGTGGCCCTAGCTCTCACTTTCTGTCATAATGGCTGGAACCTGTGCAACATGACAGGGATTCAGGACCATCATCTCTTGGTGGGGCACTTTCTGATGAGAAACTAAAGGAATTGTATGGAGATCAGTTGGAGAGATTTTATCATATTGCACAACATCTACCGACTTCTCATTTGCCAAACAAAGACTATGCTGCAATCATGCTTGAGTATGCAAAGGATCAGGAGGAATTAAAGGAGAAAAATGCAAATTTAGCTGATAATGAAGAGGCCAATGTAGATGCCTGGCTGGATGGTAGTTCTGAAGTTAGCATGAAGAAAGTATTGGAATGGACCAGACAGAAGTATCTTACTTCACTTGGATCCTGTGAGAAGATATTTACACCAAGTGCTATGTATGATGCAATTCATGAAGCTGCTAAGGTTGAACTTCAGTCAAACCACTACCTTGCTAAATGTGTGCAATCTGAGATATATGATCACAGAGCCAAGGTAGAAACTACTTTGAAAGCCATGGAAGACAAAATGAAGCCTGGAGGTCTCTATGGAAACACATCAAGAGGAGATTCAGGAAAGTCATCAATTCTCCATTCCAAGATAGACTCCATGGAGAAAGTGTTCACAGAAATGGTCCAAAGTAACTCAGCTATTATGGAAAATCAAAGAAGGATCAACAACATGGTTGAAGTCTTATTCAAAAACAGGCATGCAGATAGGCTTCCTGAGGATGTGCCCATTCACACCTTATCTCCATTTCAAGTGGATCTGTACTACCAGTCTAAGGCCAAAGATGAAGCTGCAAAGGCCTCCACTATTGATACTTTAAATGCTAGAGTGGATTCTCTCACATCCACAGTTTCTCAAGTTGTCTCAGATGTTCATAGCCTGAAAAATGAGTTTGTCTCTACTTCTGCAAATTAAGGGACTTCACTTGCCAGCATTTCAGCACAACTCACCTCTCTACAATCACTCATTTCCAACCTAGGCACAACTAGTCAGGCTCCTCCAGCAACATTGCCAACTCAATGTTGGACTCAAATTAAGCCAAGTCATTCCTCCTTTCTCCAAAGACAAGATATCAATCCTAAGGGGGAGAAGGAAAGGAGAGAAGAGATAGAGGCTGAAAGGCAAAAGGCGGTTATGAGAAAGCTCAGAAGTGAAATTTTAAAGCCCAATTCTGACAAGGATTTTCTTGACCTTCTGCATCATATCAAAAAGCAAGTCAAGGGAAATCATTGGAGTTATAAGAAGATGCTTGACAATGCTATTGTTGCAGTGATGAGAGTTAAGTTTGAACAGAATGGACAAATGTTCAAAGAGCCACTCATTCAAATGGAGTCTGGTTACTTTAAAGTCTCAGTTACTCTATTCCAAAGGCTCTCATATACTGAACTGGAATGTCTGTACAAGGCAGTGGAGTTGGTAACCCAGGAAGATGAGGAATTGAAGAATAAAATATTAGGGCCTCTCCTACCTCATGCTCTACCTGAATCCTACTGTAGTCCAGATGGTGTGATGTATATGGCTAGAGGAGAAAAACTTGCTCATTTCAGGATCCCTCAACATCTCAATTTAGGTAACAGAAGTCAAATTATTAACCTAATTGAGTTGATTGAAAAGAAGAAGGTGAAGCAGATGGAGGACAATGAAATTAAAGAGAAAATGAAAAAGTTTATCTCTGGACAAATCTCTGAATTTGCAAGAGAAGAATTGAAGAACAAAAAGAAAGATGATGACAATGAGGATCAGGATAAGAAGGATAAAAAGCCTGAATCTAGGAGTGATAAGGAGGGAAAGAAAGAAGACAAGAAGAAGAAGGATGAAGACAAGAAGAAAAGAGGCAACTCTGAGAAAAATAAACAATATCAAAAAAGAAATCCCTCTAAGCAGCAAGCTGTTGGCACTCACTCTAGTTCACCTACCAAATCTCAGGGTACTAGTGTGATGTCAACAGTTTCTGAAACTGCAACAGCCATCAAAACCAAATCTCCAAGAAGGATGTTCATGACAGTTACTGCACATGGAGTGATAAGGAGGGAAATTAAAAAGGAACAGTCAAGGAAACTGAAGCCAAGCCAACATCTCAAAGTCAACACTGCCACAACAACTAAATTCAAGAATTCTACTAGCTCTTTGCTAGTAAGATGTCCTAAGTGAAGAAAACAACTCATTGTTCCTGATAAAGGTCTACCTATTAAACCTATTCAAGAAATTGCTGAAACTGACAAGGTGAGGATCAAACAGTGGAAGGCTACCAGAATTGTCAAGGTAGAAGTCAGAGACAAGAGGATGGTTGTTACTAATGTTGATGGAGAAGAAAGAGGATTTCATCATGACAATAGTGATGCTACCACTCATGACATTAGGAGAGTGATTAGCCAGTTTGACAAGAAATGCATGATTAACAAGATGAGAATGATGGAAATGGCTCAGTACTTGGAAAAGAAGTATCAGAAAAAGATTGGCAAGGTAAGGTACATGGAGGAGATGATTGAGAAGAAAAGGAAGGAGGAGGAGAGAGTAGAGAAGTTGTCTGAAGAATTGAGAAGACAGGGTAAAAGTAGAGTGTTTAAAGATCCTGACAGAGTTGAATTCAAATTGAGAGGTGGAATCATTGTCAAAATTAGACTCAAGTTTGTTCAAGACTATCCAATGCTCACTCTACAGATTGCTGCAGACATACTGAAAGATGCAATTTTGATTGAGGAAATCATGGCCAGACAAATGATACTGCAGGCAATTGAAGAAAACAAGGCCAGGGAAGAAAAGGAAAGAAAAGAAAAATATGATCAGGCAGCTCATCAACAACAACAATATAGGTAGGCTTGATATCTTGTATTAATTTGTGAAAATTCATCATTTTCCAAATTGGGGGAGATTGTTGGACTTAAATCAAGCCTAGCCTATTTAATTATTTGTCTTGCTGTAACTCAGTTTGTACTTCTGTAGTAGACTAGTGACTTAGTTATTCATGTGTAATTTGCAAATAGAAGTTTTCTCTTTTTACCTTCAAATGTAAATAAAGTCAGAAATAAAGTCAGTTAGAAGATTCAAGTTGAATCATGCAACCAGACAAAGAAGACTGTGAAGAAATAAGAGAAGTTATCTGAGAATTTTACTAAGGCAAATTACTTGGTCGAGAAGTCATCTATTCGAGAAGTCAGAACTATGGAAACATTTCGAGAAGTATCAAAACTTTTATATGCTCAGTACTCGATCGAGAAGTCAGTCATTCGACAAGTCAAGTATTGAAGCCAATCGAGAAGTGTTAATTATGAGTCATTCGAGAAGTGAAAATAAACAATTCGAGAAGCTAGCAAATGGAGCATTCGAGAAGTAATAAGGCTGAGTCATTCGAGAAGTCAATATCAAGCATGTATTCGAGAAGTCTAGTCTGATCGAGAAGTTATCAAGCTGAGTATGCGATCAACAAGTCTAGTCATTCGAGAAATCAAGTATTCAGGACCAATCGAGAAGTCACTGTTGTTCGAGAAGTCAATCTCCTTGACTTATCGAATCAATTTCAAGAAGAGTACTCGACTACAAAAGAAGCTAGTTTCAAGGAAGAATTGCAGAACAAGACAGATGATGTTGCAGCTCTGTTTATGCAGGATAAGTTAAACCTGCACAGATAGAGACAAGTCTACAATGCAGCTGGGAAGATAAGTCAAGAAAAGTGACAGAAGAGATAAGGCAGGATGGAGCAGACTGTCACAGCAGTGTTAGCTAGAAATAGTCATTAGTCAAATGTAAAGCAGTCTCTGTCTATTTCTAGTTTTAGCTAAAAATGTCTCATGTGAGCATGTGCGCAGGACATGTTGTCTATATACTTTATGCACATCCACATTTGATAGTGTCTTGAGTATTTTTACAATTTTAAGAATCCCAGAACAAGAAGCTGAAATTCAAACTGAATTTCAGATTGTAGCAAAGTTCATTCTAATACAAATTAGATTGAAAGTTATATCTGTGTCTATATTATTTATTGTTATATGTCTTGACAAACACTGTCGTAATTCCATCCGTTCTTCAAGCTTCGAACAAGTTCATTTTCTAAACAAGAAAATTTTGAAGTATACATTCACCCCCCCTGTAACTTCTGGGTCTCTAAATTCCTAACAATAATCATAATATGTTTAATCCTAATTTGTTGTTAACTTCATGTTAAATCTATTATTATTCATAAAAATGCATAATCGATGTTAAAATTATAATTTAAATGAGTTTTTAAGTAAGATTCTATTGTATTCTTTCTTATTCTTTATATAAAGGTGTTTTTTATGGAGCAATGACTATATATATAGTCATTGCTCCATAAAAAACACCCGTGTATAAATAACAAGAAAAAACACAATAGAATCTTACATAAAAACTCATATATATATATATATATACATATATAGGGCTAGGCTCAAATGAGAACTAGTTATTCGGAGAACTAGTATGTTCTGTATTTTTATAACACTTGTTTTGTAAATATTTTTTCACTATTTTTTTCTCCAAATACATAATTTAATCTCCTAGTTGTGTTTTTATTTACAGAACACATGTGTTCTTAATGAAAAATGTGATATTTTTAACGAAATGAGAAGTATAATACTAGTATGTTCTATAAATCATATATATGTGTTCTGTAAACAATTGTCATTATTTTTCAAGAATTCAAAGATTTTTCTCATATAAATGTGTTTATATTTACAAAACACTTGTATTTTAAACAAAAAATGTGATGATTTTTACAAAATAAGAATTGTTCTTCATAGTTCTCCAATAAAGTAATTCTCCATAGAGCCATATACACATATAGGGGGCTACTCCAATGGGAACCCTCTTATAATGAGAACTGAAAACTCTAATCTGAATCACTAAATTTAAACTCAAATCACCAAATTTAATACACATGTAGATATATATTTTATAATTATTATATCATTTAAACAAAAGTATATTGCTACCACTACACCATCACCTGCCGTTACTACACCATCACCTGCCATTACTACACCATCACTTCCACCAACATCTACAATCGCTAACACAATCACTAAATTCGTAACAACCATAAAAATTATTATAAAAATGTCACTTACAAGTTCAATACCTACACAATCACTGAGTTCACAATCACCACCAACTGCATTTTCAGAAAATTCAATAAATCATTAAATTTAAACATGATTAATCATCAAAAATCTAAACGTGAACCATCAAAATCCAAACGCGGATCACTAAATTTCTTAAATGAAAATCATCAATTTTTTCCAGATATAAATAAGGACAATAAGTGTAATGATTTTATAGTAGATCTAAAATGTTGGTGGTCTTACAAACATTGTAGTTGTGGTATAAACGTCATTGCTCGTGGAGAGGTGATATGATCATATAGTCGTTGTTCATAGAGGCTGCCGGATTTGAATCATTCTCGTTATGGAAAGGTGATGAGATTCACTTTATATCATCGGAGAAGAATATCTCGCTGAAGTTAATAAATGGAATGACTATATGATGTATGTATATGTGTGTGTATGTATATATGTATATATGTAAGTATGGTAGCAAATGATCATGAAAATATGGCCGGAGTTGATGATGATGATAGACGACAATGAAGCAGATGATGGTGGCATGGGGAAGAGGAAGGTGGGCAGAAGAAATAAATAGAAGAGATAGAAAATATTACCCAGATAATCAACTATTATAGAAGGGGGGCTGAATATAATAGTACCAAACAATCGATTATGAACACAAATATGTAAAAGAAGTACTGTTTTGTATCAACTTTGATTGACTGAATACAAAACCCTCTCAAGAAAAATAAAGTTCTTAAGAGCTGCTAGATTATGAGAAAGATAAAACTTGAACGCTTTTAATGTAAACCTAATTCTGTGTTTATATAGTACACAGCTACCCTGTCTAAATATGAAATAGATAGCTTCAAGAAAGGTAATTGGATTGCATTAAAACACTTTCTTGTTTATCCCAATCAACCCCTGAATTATCGGTTTTCATCTATGTCTAATTCTGATAACCATAAACTCTGTCGGTTGGTAAACTCTGACTGATTACACTCTGTCGACAGCTTCTAGACTCTGATGACGTCAGCTTAAACTCTAACTGCTTCATTAAATTCTGATTGAAGTATTCTCTAACATCATCAGTTCTTTATTTCTAACAATCTTCCCCAATTTATGTTTTATTCAATAAAACATAAATTTGACTTATGATGTCTGAAACCTCATAGACAAATGTATCAGTATTTGAATTTCCTACCTTGACTTATATTCTCTTGTAGGAAAAATCTTCAGACAGAAAATTATCAAGCAACTTCTTTTCAGCTATCTTCAATAATTCCACATGTTTCTCATTCAACTCCTTCATCTAATCACTAAAATCATTAATTTGAAAAATTGCATCTCTCAAGTTGTAGATTGATGTTATTTCCATTCTTTCATCTAGAGGAATAATGCAGATCTTTTGTCCACATTAATGTTGGAGTTCCCAATACTATATTTACTTTAGCATCTCTCTTGCTCATCTCCTTCTCAGTATCATCCTCTAGCATATACCTTGATTTGTACTCTTCAGAATCCAGCTTCATTAATTTTTGAGTCTTCCTTGCTCCTACTATTGCACCTTCTAAAAATCTCATCCACTTTGCAATAGTGTCATCTTCTCCTTTTAGCAAATAAAGAACATATTCCAGTTCTTTTGATGACTTGTGAGTTAATTCTTCTTCGGATAGTTTCATAACCCTTCCATTTTCCAGACAATACAATAGATTCTCTTTTGGTTGAGCACAATCAAAAATATCCTTCACTATGTGAACATTAATTAGCTTGTCCAAATGATCTTGAGTTAGCTCTTTCTCAGGTTTGTTCTTTAAAGAGTAAGGATCTCTAAAAGCATTTGCCTCTCCCATGTAGACTTTGGGTTTTGAATCACCAATACCTCCCTTGTTTTTACCAAGTCTGGCATTGAGAGTCAGAGTTTGAGTTTTTTTCCACAGAAGATCGGGATTCTTCTTTATACACATAGTTTATTATTCTTCTTCCTCATCTTCAAAACTTGTTCCACCCGGAAGAAATGTAGTTCCAAGCATAGTGAGAGGAGTCTTTGATTTCAATGGAGCTTTCTTTTGAATTGCTTGAGATGACTTTGTTTGAACTTCAATAGGCTTAGATACAATTTTTTTTGCTTGATTAGGCACCTTCTTCTGAGCTGGAGTTTTCTTTATGCTTTGTCTCCCTTTCTTCTTTGACTGGACTTGAGCATTCTCAGTACCAGTTTTCTTCAATTCTACTTCAACAGCAACTGGATCCATTCCTGGATTTTCTTCTTCAAAGAGTTTCTTTGTCAGTTCTTCATATTCTTATTTCTTGGTTCAATGTTCTCAGGCTTCGCTTCCTCTGCAAGATTTCTAGCCAAATCTTCATCAAGTGTCATCAGAGTTTGTTTACTATTTTGAACTACACCAGAGTTTGAAAGAATCAGATTTTGGTTAGTCAGAGTATGAGTTTGTAAACTATGTCCATCCTTATGACTCCTTTGGCTTTTGTCAGTAACACCACTGCCATCATCATTACCTTGAGGTTTATCAGAGTTTAGAATAGAGTCCACCTTGCATTTGTCTTTTGATATCTTCTCCCTCATTCTGACATCAGAAGAAATAGTCAGGATATCTACAATAGTATGCAACATGGTCTGCATGGATGTGACAGCAGTAGCAATTTGATCAACTTTAGATTCCAAAGCATCTTGTCTAGTAAAAACAGCTTGAATCTTGGATTCCAAAATATGATGAGAAACATAGATAAAATTTTGAACTGAAGCACTTGTCTTGCTAACAGTGTCTTTAAGATCAGAAACTTCACTGTGAAGACCCTTTGTTAACACAGTTGTAGCTTTGAGAGATGTCTTCATCTCACCAGAGTTTAACTCAGAGTCTGTTTTCTTTATAAGTTCATGAACATGGGGCCAAGAAATATTTTTACTAGAGAACTTCAAAGACATATCCCAGATGGTTTTTCTTGTAGAGCTTAGAATATCTTCATTTGATGGGCCAACCATCTCCACAAAGTCTGTAAGCAGGGATTTCACTTTTGTTTTACCTGTCTCCTTTGTTGTTTTAGACTCTGGTGGAGTCTTGACAGTGTCATACCAACTTTTATCAATTGAGAATTTTAGCTCATAAATATTGTAATACAAATAATGATAGTCCCTACATATATAAATTAAATGAAATATGATACCACAGTGATAACAAGACTTTTATGGAATGTAGTGACTTTTTAGAGTCTGAGAAGGAATAGACTCTGATTTCTTCTCAATCTTTGTTTTACAGTCTAGAGCTAAATGGTTGTGGTTTCCACATCTATAACACTTCTTTCTAGGAGCATTAGGATCCTTTTAATAATTATTGGCCATATTAATGCATTCCTTACCATTCCTATTTCTCCTAGTCTTGTTAAACTCTAACAGACTGTCTATTCTTCTTTCAACTTAGACTTAGATAGAAAACCTATATTTATATTTTTCACGGGTTTCTATTTTTCTTAGTCATCAGTCTTATTGGTATTCCTATTGGCCTTAGCAGAATTAGGATCATTCAAAATATTGGTTGTTGATTCTGATGAAACATATTTAACATGAACAGAGGCTTTTCTATTTTTAGTCTCAGTGGATTGACTAGCTTCATTTTTGTCATTATTCTCAACAATACGTGTTTTGTCTTAACTCTTGTCATAGCCTAGACCAGCAGTTTGACATACATTATGATTATTAAGAATTTCTTGAACTTTTCTACCGGAGTCTGTCCACACTTTGAATTTAAGCCTTTCTTCCTCTAGTTCTTTCTTAACAAAGTCATAGGCTTTTAAGAATTTAGTGTAGTTATGCCTGTATTTCTCAGAATCCTTTTTGTATTCTTCCATAAACACTAATTCAGACATTAAATGGTTATTCCTACTAGTCAAGGTTAAATTTTGTTTTATTAACCTGTCATTGTCATTAGTGAGAGACCTAGAGTTTGTCATTATTTTTTTAATCTCACTTTGTACAATTTTTATACCATCAGAGTCTAAATTGAGTAAAGATTCAGGAGAAAATATTGATACTTGAGTTTTAGGAGATGAAGGTTCTTTGGGAGATTCTGATTTTTCTATGGAGACAGCCATCAATGCTAGATTTTCATAATCAATTCCATCCTCTGAACTTGAATCTGCCCAATCCTTTCCTATTGAGAGAAGTACCTTTCCTTTGCCTTGACTTTTGGATTTTCTACATTCACTAACAAAGTGCCCCAATATTCCATAGTTGAAACACTTGACTTTTGACTTGTTAAATTTGATTATGGTGTTTTTGCTCTTCTCAACCTTTTCATCTTCCTTCTTGAATGATGGTCTTTTGCTGAATTTTCCAATTTTTTTTGTTGAATTTCATCCTTTTGAAATTCTTAGCAAACATAGCCATCATTTGACTCAGATCAATCTCATCTTCAGAATCAGAGTCTGTCTCAGTAGACTCTGATTCAACAACAATCTTACCCTTTTTCTTTGATTCTTTAACTCTTGATTCTTTGGGTTCTTCATGTTGTTCTCTTTTAGACTCCATCAAGAGAGCCACAGATTTTGCTTTCACAGAATTCTTGTTCTTTCTCTGTTGCAGCTCTAGATCATATGTTTTGAGTCTGCCATACAATTCTTCTAAGGAGATTTCATCTAAATCTCTTTCTTCTCTTATGGCTGTTGTTTTGTTGTGCTACTCTTTAGGAAGGGCTCTCAGAAACTTGGTGTTTGTATCTTCAGAATCATAAACCTTACCAAGTATAACCAACTCATTCAGGAGTTTTGTGAACCTATCATACATCTCAGTGATATATTCCCAAGATTTTACCTGAAAATACTCATACTCCTGAATTAGCGGAGACCTTGCATTCTTTTGGACATATTTAGTCCCTTCACAGTGCACTTCAAGTTTTATCCACATCTCCTTAGTAGTCTTGCATGATATGACACAGTTTGTAAGAATAGAGTCCAAACTGTTAAAGAGAATGTTTTTGACTTTTGTCTCCTTAAGGACATTTTTCTTGTCCTCCTTTGACCACTCAGCCTTTAGTTTGTTGACAAAGTGCTCTTCAATTATTTTTCCTTCTTCAGTGGTTTGAGGAACAAGCCTTGAGGGCACATAGGGTCCATCATGAATCCTGTCAAGATAGTCAGGGTCTGTAGCTTCCAGATGGTGCATCATTTTAACCTTCCAGTGGATGTATTCGTTTCTCTTAAGCATATGAATCTTAGAATTACCATCTTTGTTTCCAGACATCTTTGATCAATTTTAAAACGTAGGCTCTGATACCAATTATTTTCCCAGTTACATAAGTAAAAGGGGGGGGTTGAATACTTGTGTGATCTTTTCGCCTTAGTTTCAATCAATTTCAGAAAAATCAAACTTGAACTATTTTAACAAAGATCAAAACTCAGAGAATAAAAATATCAGTGTTTGTATTATTTATGAATGAATACAAACTCTCCTAGGCGTACTCAAACCCTAGAAACTCCTCTATTTTTTCATAACAACTCTCTCTATCTTTATGCTCACACACAAAATTCGACAATAATATTAGGTTATATAGAGTGTTTATATAGAGAGATGCCTATCAATTAATAACAGAAAATCAAATTACAATAGGAATAGAATTCCTAATTATTAGTTGACAGTTTCCTTCTGAAATTCTCTTTCCTTCCCATAGCATATCTACAATATAAATGTCTTTATCTTCGAAGCTTTCCCTTTCTGTTGATCACCTTTCAAATATAGATTCAGCTTTATAGACTCTGAAAATTTTCAGACTCTGATGAGCTACAATCTCTGATAGACTATAGACTCTGATAGTCTATAGACCTCGATTGACTTCCAGACTCTAATTTTCATCCAGACTCTGGTTTCATTTTCTTCTGAAAATCTTCTAAGTACAAATGACATCTATAAATGGATGTTGACCATCTAGACTCTGATTATATAAAAGTTCAGAGACTATAAAGACTTGTTACAGATAAACTAGGCCAGACTCTGTTCTAGTATTATGTACATCATCAAATGAATATATTCCTAACATAGATTGTTGGATGAAGTTCATTCATATGTTCAGACTTTGGTAAATGATATAGTTCAAAGGCGTTCAGGGTTTCAGATATGTTCTTAGTTCAAAATAAGTGCTAGAGGATTTCAATGTACTTATAACATAAGCATTCAATTGATAACAAGGAACAAACCCAATTGTATAGTTAAGAAGATGTGTTGATCAATATCGTGTTAGTCGTTTGTGAACCAGACCAGTTGCACTAAATATCAGCACAAAAGATATTGGAAACTACATCTGAGAAACAGAAGAATTGGTTAAAGGATTTCAATCAGACACAAAGAATCAGGTTGGAAGATAAAAGATAAATCAAGATAATTTGATTCAAGGCAAAAGAGAAATCATCTATTGTTACGAATGGTCAAAGCTTAATTGATTTAAATTCCAACTGATTGTTATGGTAAGGATGACAACATTCGCTTGTTATCATAACAATTGAGTGACATCACCCATGTGCAACTTCAAGTCAACCGATTGTTAATTAAGTCAATTAATTCATTTTAAATTAATTGATTTATTATTCTGCCGATTATTATTGTGTGAGACAGGGGGAGTTAATCAATTTTGCACTGATTGTTAGTAAAAAGAATGGAAGCAACTCAGTTTACTTGGACCATAAGACACCACGTAGCTGTACTGAAAAAGTCTACATATATATTGAAGGAGCGCCATTCATTTGGTTTATTCATCTTCACCAACACAAAATAGAACCAGAGAGAAAAGACGAAGCCGGAAAGGAGAGAAACTCAGGTAAATCTATACCTCTTCACCGAAGATATATTAGTAGCCAGTCCTTTAATGGAAAATGTTCAGGACCACTAGATATCACTCTCTACGGACTCAATTGTTCCTTGTACTGATTTAGATATACTTGTATAGGAACTGAGTATTATTTTTGTGTAAGCAGCGAAGAACAAATTTGTTCTTCGAGAACCGATTTATTTACCGGGTGTAGAAACCACCCCTCAGGGTTTATATTTATACAATGATATATTCCCTGAATCTTGTCTCGTTAATTACTTTCTTATTTTCTAGAACTGATTTGATTTATCCTAAATACAGAAAATTAGTAAGCAGCCTCCTAAACACTGCACGGACTCGAAACCTGAACAAAAGCAATAATTTCTTTATCCACAAAATTATGAAAGAATTTTAAATTGTTGTGAGTATCGTATTCAACCCCTTCTACGATACTTCCAGGGCCTAACAAAGTTGAAAATCAGTATTGAGTTTGTTAAAATATTCGTAATCATTAATAAATTTTTTTAATCATAAAGTTTTTATACTGAAAAACAAGATTTTGTCTTTGGTTGTCCCTTACTTTAGAGTTATTCACATAAGACTTAATATCATTTTCATATCACATGTATTAAATATTTCAAAATTAAATCAATGTCCCACTTTCAACAACACTTTCATTTCAATAATTTTCCCACAAATATAACTTGAATTATTCTCCAATGAAGTGGTAAAAAATGTTTCATTAAAATAATATCGATCGTTATACACCTTACTTACTAAAAAATCAGGCTTCGATATCAAACGCCACCCTTGTTTTTGTAACAAGGCAAGATTAAACTCTTTGATATTGTGGAATCTCATTCCTCCTCTGAATTTTTATTTCTATTCTCAATTTTTCCACCAAAACTCACATAATCTGGATCCATATCCTTGCATAGATCATGTTTAGTAAGAAAATGCTTATTGCATAATTTGAAATAGCCTGGTCAATAATTTGGAGTAGGATCTCCTTTTTAGCTTTAGGCAATAACTTATTCTCCAAGCTTTGGAATTTACTCATATTTCTATATTTTAAAAAATCCAACACAATTTTTTTTATCATTCATCTTATTTAGTAAACCTAAATAATTCTCATCCTCATGCGACACATTTATACCAAAAACACTACAAACTTGTATTTTAACATTAGATGTCTTGCTTGAGCTAAACCCAATATAGGATATGTAATAGTTTATTTATTGACCAGAAACATTCTCAAACATTGTTAGCATCCTCTAAACCGGATGCGCATCTTGAGTCATCGTTTTGCAATACATAAAGTTATCATCTGCAAAGAGCATATGTGATGCTAGTGGAGCACTCTTACCCACTCTACAACCTGTAATCCACCCTCGAGCTTTAAAAATTTTGAGGAACGTTAAAAAATCTTCCGCACAAATAATGAATAGATATGAAGATAATGGATCTTTTTGCCTAATCCTTCTATATGGGTTAATATGACTAACCTCATACTTAACATGAATAACCTTATATTGGACCGTGAAAATACATTTCATTACCAACCTGATTCATCAGTCATTAACACTCATTTTTACAAGAATATCTTCTAAGAAACACCATTTATGTTATTTGATATTATTTATTTAATATTTTAAATAAATCATCTCTCAAAATTTATTGTCTAATTCTCCTAAGTTATTTGTAAGGGGTTAGAAATTTGATAATATATATGGTTCAATTTGTGAGTACAACTAACGTACACTTTGCGCTTGTAGTTATTTTAACACACTGATATAATAATTCATGAAGATTGATGACCTTGAATTATTGCATAAAAGGAGCTAGCCTGGAAAACAGAGGTAGAGTGATAGATACCTCTAGTAGTCTATCTACTCATGAACCAAATAATTTTTAGTTACATATATAGCTAATAATCTCAACATAAATAGAAATAATGAACTTATAGAGGATGAAATTGAGACTACAAATTAAAGCATAAATTTAAGGTTAATGAAGATAACTTTTACACTCCTGAAGATCTTTGATAGTATGGAGAATAAGTCTATAGCCTATATTGCATGGAACTTTATGTTTGCTATAACTATAGAAATGTGTTTCTAGCTTGTTATTGAACTACAAAAATATTTTACAATTGTTAGAAGATTAGAGAGAATGCAAATGATTTTCTAAAATTTTAGCTTGTAAGTTACGTGAGAAGACTATATATATATGTATATATATATATATTATATGTATATATATAAGGAACTCCTTTATTTGAGTAACTGAGAAACCAACAATAAATATAATAACAAAACACATGGAAAAATTGTTAAACATAGAAAAAATTACATAACACAAAAATCATTCACAAAACAAAAAAAAATACATAACATACAAAAAATATAGAACACAAAATTACAGAACATTATTAAGTATTAATGTTCTATAATTTGTGTTCTATATTTTTTTGTATATTACCTAATTTTTTTGTTTCTTTTGTAATTATTTTTTATTCTTAATGATTTTTTTTGTATTTTCTGTAGTCTTCTGTAGTTATTTCTTAATCAAATTCGTATAAAATAGGAATTGATTCCTCAGTTACTCAAATAAGGAGTTTCTTGTTGAACCTTATATATATATATATATATATATATATATATATATATATATATATATATATATATATATATATATATATATATATATATATATATATATATATATATAATGGCCGTAAGGATGACCTCAGGAAACTATCTGAGGTTAGACTTAAATCCAATGCAAAAATAGAATGGCAATTTTGTAAATATAACCCCAACCCCTGCATTCACATAAATACCCCTGAATTAGTATTGAATTTTATTTTAACCTCATGAAACTACATGAGGATGACCTCAGGAGCAGCAATCTCATATATATATTAATATGTGTATATATATATATATATATATATATATATATATTATAGGATTAATACTCTTAAGGATGACCTTAAATAGCTACCTAAGGTTAAAAGAAAAAAGAATAGCACATCAGGGGTATTTTTGTGAATACAGGAGGGGTGCACTCTATTATTACAAAAATGTCACTCAACTTTACATAGAAAATTATTATAACCTTAGGTAACTCTCCTAAGGTCATCCTTTGGAGAAGTTCTCTCTCTCTCTTTTTCTATATATATATATATATATATATATATATATATATATATATATATATATATATATATATATATATATATATATATATATATATATATATATATATATATATTTGATAGGTTTCTCACACATGTAAAATAATTACAAAATTTTCTAAAATGTAATTATGAAATGAAAGATACTTTTTAAGTCAACATAGTTACATTTTGTAACTAATGTTAACCTTTCGTTATATATGACGTTGAATTAACATTTTTTTCTGAAAACATTAACCTTATCTTGAT
Organism: Oenanthe sinensis; assembly: GCA_028671895.1. Taxonomy (NCBI): domain Eukaryota; kingdom Viridiplantae; phylum Streptophyta; class Magnoliopsida; order Apiales; family Apiaceae; genus Oenanthe; species Oenanthe sinensis. Next base: position 37,893,996 of record CM053806.1, read on the forward strand.
GTGTCAGAACTCAGAGTTATAGATCTAGTATGTCCACAAAGATAAAGTTAAATCATGTGTCGTATTTTTCAAAAATGTTCCTTACAATTAACCATCATTAAGTTGACTAAAATATTCTATCAATATTTTAGTTTCATCCCTTGTGATAGAATATTTCTCTATCAAATTTGTTATCATGCTTCAATGATGTTGTCATAGTAGCCCGCTAAATATGTTGTCAATATCCTAATAGTGAAATTATTGTGTCACTCCATAAACTTTGTTGTCATGTCTCTAATAAACATTTGCTCAAGACTATGCAAAACTTATCGCTATAATAATCTAAAACTATTATCAACAAACTTAATTTCATATATTTCTTATAATTAGTTGTCATCAAACATGCTCTTATACATGTAAGAAGGTGCAACTGTTTTTAACAACATCATTACCATACATATTGATGTGGGCAAAAATAATCTGAGAGACACAATTAATATCGCATTAATTAGACCTATGTTACAGATTAAAAATTAGGTCATCTTTAATATGTAATTAATGCTAGGGTTTGGGAGAGTTTCGAGCTTTAATAGCTGCGTTAACGTTTCGTGACTATCTCATATCTTCGTTAACTGTCTACGTCTCAATGGATGTGAGAATCAAGCCAATAACGTAGTTATAATGTTAAGGGGTTCGGCCCTTTATATAGATGCACGAGGACCTTGGAGTTAGATTAGGGTTAGGAGAATTGGTGGCCAAGTCTCCTAGTGACGTAAGGTTTTTATAACCTTCTAGGAACGAGGGTCCTCATTGGACTCTTCCCACGCTAGGGTTTCTAGATCCTTCTAGGATGAGGGTCCTTAACGGGCTTCTTGGGCCTTTACTAAGCCTCTTATTAACTAATTACGAAATTAATTAATAACAAAGGTTAATGGGCCTATAGCTTCAACAGAGCTTGTGGGCTAGACTTACAAATCTAGTTGATCCTAGGATTTATTTTAATTGTTCGTTTCAAGGGCCCAAGCCTTTGGACCATGCTAGGTCTAATAAATGAAATAATAAATGCTATATTTATTATTTTCCTAGGGTTTTTTTACCCATATCATTTGTCCCCCAACATTTGGGAAAACTTCGTGAGTTTTCGTAAAAGTTTCACAAAGGGTTTTCAGATCCTTATCGGGCTTTTGACTAGTTTCAGTTAATTTTATCTTGACTTTTGGGCTCAGGCCTTTTTATTACTAATTCCCTTTAAAAGAATTAATATTATTTAAATTGGCCCCTCAAGGACTTTATTTTTAGGAATTTACACAGGAGAAATTTTTGTGGGCCTGGCCAATTCGACCTGGAATGAGGTCGAATTAACACTCATTTCACCTCCCAGGTTGAAATGTTTGAGGGCCTCATGGCTTTGTAATTTTTAACTTTAAATGAGGTCGAATTAACACTCATTTCACCTCTCAGGTCGAAATGTTTTGGGGCCTCATGGATTTGTAATTTTCGACTTGAAATGAGATCGAATTAACACTCATTTCACCTCGCAGGTCGAAATGTTTTGGGGTCTCATGGTTTTGTAATTTTTGACTTGAAATAAGGTCGAATTAACACCCATTTCACCTCCCAGGTCGAAATGCTTTGGGGCATCATGGCTTTGTAATTTTTGACTTTAAATGAGGTCGAACTAACACTCATTTCACCTCCCAAATCAAAATGTTTTGGGGCCTCATGGCTTTGTTGTTTTCGCCTTGGAATGAGGTCGAATTAACTCTCAAATACCCATTTAAGTCGAAATTTCTTTTTTCCTTCAGGAATGGAAATGAGTTGAGCCCTTTGGGTTTTGGGCCCTCGACAATATGGGCCTTAGTTGGGCCTCTTTGTAGAAGGTTTGAGGCTTCGATTTTGCCCTCCAATTTAAGTGGTTCATGGGTCTTTATTTGTAGATTCATGGGCCTTTGTCCCTTTGGATGGCCTAATAGTCTGGGCCTTCAAGGCTTTTCGATTTGTGTATTGGGCCTTTACGTCTGGTGGGCCTTGTACTTCACAGGCCCAAGTTCTAGATCCTTCTTCAGAGTTCTAGAACATATATTTTATTTATTTTTTATTTTGTAACCCTTGCGCCTTCAATCATGGGCCTCGTTAGTTGAGCCCATTCACCGGTCGTACCGGTTGATTTACCTTTCAATGGTTATGTGACCTAGAATTGTCCATTCATGGGGGATTCTAACGGTCGTGTGACCGGCTGGGTCACCTATATATGAGTGGTGTGAGGACACTCACTATTCACACTTTCACTTCTCGCTTCTAAACTTCTCAAACCATCTCGAGCTCTCCAGCATTTTCAGAAAACCAGCTTTTAGTTTCTTCAAGGATATTAAGTAGGTCGAAGAAAGCGATGGATGGCATGAAGGCATCAAGGTTGGCTTCCATGACTACGGGGTCTGCAAAGAGAGGTAAACCCCTTTACCGTATTCCCATTTTTTCCTCATACATGTCCTTGATAGATATGATAAACCAAAGGGGGGATGAACACCCTAGTCTATCACACCTCGATTCTTATGGCTATAGCGGTAAGTTTTTTTATACTGACCGGGTATATGATTACAATAGGCTATTTAACTTTCCCCCTCATTTTACCATTTCTCTGGTTGGGCCTGGAGACAGAACATGTCACTGGAAACCCGATCAACTATTTGTCTACGTAGATGCCCTATTAGCGGGGCTTAGGTTTCTTGTGCATGATTTCGTCCCTATTCTCTTGGCCGATGTACAAATCAATCCTTGCCAGATTGCATCGAATGGATGGAGGCTCATCCATTATTTTATGGTTCTTTGTTTAGAAAAGAAAATAAAAATGATCTTTCCTTTATTCCGTAAAATTTTTCAATTTAAGAATTCTTCTAGCTATTCTTTGGGTTGGGTTCACATAGGCCATAGGCCCAACCAACTTCATATTTTAACAACTCCTCCATTCCTGACAACAACCCCAATTAAAAAGAAAATTTTCTGCAAATAAAATGGGAAGGGGGTGACTGAGGAACTCTCTTTAGGCCCTCTTTTGGGAAGGTGCCTGACGGGAGTGCCGACTCTATCGTGCTCTCTAAGGCAGAGCAAGCTGCATACGCTGCGCTTACTCAGGTTGAGTCATTGGAAGTATCTTGGGCTATCTTGGACGAGCGCAGGTTATAGGTCGTCGGCCTTTCCAGGGCCCCTAACAAAGGTACTAACTTTTAACTTAACTTTCATTCACACTCTTTATGTTGTCATGTTACTAACCTTTTCCGTGTTTTATTTTCAGCCGCGATGCAGATCAATGAGTGGAAAATTCTACCAGTTGAGGAGACTGGCCGTATAAGCGGCTTAAACTGAAATAGGATCATAGGCAAGTCAAGGATCCGTTGGCATTTTTGCAGCCTCACACTGAGCCTACAGAGGCTAAGGGTAGCGGGACTACCAAAGTTCCATGATCTCAATCCTACAGACCAGGATGGGGATTCAGAAAATTTGATACAGTGGTCGGGTGCACAGAACATGTAAAAGACTGGTCCCTCCACTCTATTACTCCTTGTGATTACAAGGAAATGGTGGTGGGACGCGATGAGGAGAGCACCCAAGCTCTTGGTGCACAAACATCGACATCGGTAAGTCTTCTTGACTGTCTTCAATTTTACACACTTAGCACTACATCTTGGTTATTCCCTGGTTTGTAAGCTTTCCCTCAACTCACTCCTGGTTTGGTGGTCTTTCAGGCTAATGTTTACTTCCAGGCTTCTCTGCATCAAATAGAGTTGTAGAAGACTCAGGTAGGGAAGCATAAGAAGGATCTCATTGTGGTGAATGCCAAAATTAAACATTTAGAGGAGAAGTTGGTCGAGAAGGAGGAGCTTTTGAAGCAGGCTCCTGCTAAGGTGATCGAACTCCGGGCTGACAAGAATGTCATTATTAATAAATATATGGCCTCAGAGGAGAATCAGGACTTGATCTAGGAGCATGACTACCACCCTTACCCCGCCAACTATACGATTGGGTGGAACGAGGCACTGAAGGAGGTGTAGGAGAAGCATCCAGGTTTGTTTAACCTGAAGGTGGATTTCAAAAGCTCTCAGTCAGCCGAGGCCTTAAGCGGTTGATCGAGGCACAAGAAGAGGAAGAAACCGACAAGAAGATAGTCCTAATGTCAGGCCAAAGAGGGCTCGCGAGCCTACTCCTACTCCTTCTCCTCGCCGCATTGTACCAAAGAATATTGTTCCTGAGGCAACCCCTAAGAAATCGGCTGAGGAGAGTTCTCCTGATTCTAGCTCATCAGAGGAGGACGAATCTAGTGATTCGGGAGTGTCTTCGGGGAGTGAGGAAGCTGATGATACTGAGGGTGCCAGGTAGCTTAAGATTTTCATCTTTGTAGTTTTTTATTTATCTCAGCCTTACAAGGCTTCTTTGTAGACTTTTGGCCTTCGAGCCTTTATATTTATGCACTTTACGCCTTTATTTGTTTTTTTGTGTTTAATTCGAACATAAACAATAAACTGCCGCATGACTTATAAAGGTTTATCGAAACTTAATATTGTCATTAAAATGAAGATAATGGGAAACAATTCCTTTATATAATAGAAAGAACCAAGTTCTTCAACTTAAACAAGTCTAGCCACCAAGACTAACAAATCAATAGGTAAATATTTAAAATGCTTAGGCCTAAAGGCTTTCAATCAAACTTGATAAATCCTCAAGTTGGCAGCATTCCAGCTTCTTGGGATTTCAACCCCTTTAAGGATTTGGAGCTTGTATGCACCTTGCCCCGTGACATCCTTCACTTGGTATGGTCATTCCTAATTTGGAGCTAACTTGCCTTTGGGACCAGCTCCAGATGCCTCAATCTTTCGCAGGACTAAGTCTCATTCGTGAAAGAACCTTTCCTTGACTCTGAGGTTGTAGTAAAACGAATTATTCTTTTGGTTTTCTATAATTCTGGCATTAGTTTCATTGTGTAGCTAATCTATCAAGTCTAAAGCCAAATTCATGCCTTCCTCATTGGTGTCAATCTGAAACTCCTGCACTCTTGGCGACGTCTGAGTAATTTCGACGGGCATAACTGCCTCAGCCCCGTAGGCTAGTTGAAAAGGTGTTGCCCCTGTTGAAGCCTTTCAAGTAGTTTTATATGCCCATAGAATTGGGAATATTTCGTCAACCCAAGTCCCTTGAGAGCGTTCAATCCTCTTTTTAAGTCCGTCTAGGATAATTCTAATGGTAACCTCGGCTTGCCCATTTGAATATGGATGAGCTACTGAAGTGAAGCGTAGTTCAATGTTATAGTTTCCACAGTACTCAACAAAGTCCTTGTTATTAAACTGAGTTCCGTTTTCCGTCACTAGGATTCTGGATAACCCATATCTGCATATAACGTTTTCGCAGAAGAATTGGGTTATATTCTTAGTGTCAATCTTGGCCAAGGGCTTGGATTCTATCCACTTAGTGAATTATTCAATGGCGACAATGAGGAACTTGCTTTGTGCACTGGTCATTGGGAACGGCCCTAAGATATCCATTCCCCACATAGCAAAGGGGAGTGGGGAGTTGATGGATGTCATCATCTCAGGGGGCTGCCTAATGATGGGTACAACCATTTGGCAGCGATCACACTTCTTAACATAAGCTTTAGCATCTTTAAGCATCTCAGGCCAATAAAATCCTAGCCTCATGACTTTATGAGCAAGAGCCCAGCTTCCAAGATGCTGGCCACATACACCTTCATGAACTTCCCTTAGGGCAGCTTCAGCCTCATGGGGTTTCAGACACTTTAAGTAGGGTATCACAAATGACCTCTTATAAAGTATTCCTTCTATGATGGTATACTTCAAGGCTCTCTCTGATAACGTGCATGCCTCCACGGGATCAGTTGGTGTTTTTCCCATTTCCAAGTACAGTTTGATAGGATCCATCCAACATCCTCCCAACCCAATCAGGGCTACTAGTTTAGCATCAATGCTCGAGGTCTTCAAGACTTGGAAATAAACACTACTAGAGTAATTCTCAATCTCTAATGATGAAAATTTAGACAAGGAATCAACATTCACATTTTACTCTCTCGGGATATACTCAAAGTGACATTCTTCAAACTATGTGGCTTGAGCTTTAACAATTCTTAAGTATTTCATCATAGTCTCTTCACGGGCCTCAAACTACCCATTCATTTGAGAGATTACTAGCCTCGAGTCACCACATACTTTCATTTTTTTCACCCTCAAGGCTCTGGCCAAGCCAAGCCCAGCTATCAAAGCTTCATACTCTGCCTCGTTGTTTGTAGTTGGAAAATCCAACTTGATTGCATATTCGACAATAAACCCATCCGGGCTTTGTACCCAGTACTCTTTGAGTTCTTCCTCAATTCTATTTCCTTTACTCTCTTCTTGCCCCCCGACTTCTTGGTTAAGAATAGTACCTGGACCTTGATAGCCGTTCTCGGCTTGTATCTAATTTTAAACTCTCCAAGCTCAATGGCCCATTTGATTAGCCTCTCACTGGCCTTGGGGCTGTGCAGTATGTTTCTCAGGGGCTGGTCTGTCGAGACTTCAATAACATGCTCCTGGAAGTACGGGCGTAGCTTCCTTCAAGCCATTATCAATGCTAAGGCATGCTTCTCAACCTTTGAGTAGTTCAGCTCTGCACCATGCAGAATCTTACTGACATGATAAATGGGTTTCTGAACCTTGACTTCCCCTTTCACAAGAACAACACTCAGGTCTGAGCTAGAGATAGCAAGGTACAGGTATAACACTTCTTCAGGTGTTGGTTTGGCAAGCAATGATGGCTCAGCCATATACTTCTTCAACTCCTCAAATGTTGCTTGGCTTTCATCATTCCATTCAAAGTTCTGGACCTTCTTGAGGGCCTTGAGAAAAGGCAGACATTTTTCTCAATACTTGGATATTAAACGCCCCAGGGTTGCTACCCTTCATGTGAGCTTTTGGACATCCTTCACTGTCTTAGGGGGCTCCATGTCCAAGATTGCTTGAATCTTATCAGGATTGGCCTCAATGCCTCTCTTGGAGACCATCAAGCCTAGAAATTTTCCAGACCCCACTCCAAAGACACACTTGGATGGGTTCAACATCATCTTATGGGTTCTTAGAACTTTTAAGGCCTCTCTTAGGTGTTCGAGGTGGTCGACCTTGCCCAGGATTTTGACCAACATGTCATCAATATAAACCTCCATGATCTTACCAATTAAGTGCTTGAAGATTTTGTTTACAAGCCTTTGATATGTGGCTCCTGCATTCGTAAGTCCAAAAGTCATAACCAAATAACAGAAAACACCAAAATTAGTTATGAATGATATCTTAGGGATGTCATCGGGGTGCGCTTTGATCTGGTTATAGCCGCTGAAGCCATCCATGAAGTTAAGCATCTCGTGCCCAGCTGTGGCATCAATCAACGTGTCTATCCTTGGCAAGGGAAAACAATCATTTAGGCATGCATCATTCAACTCTGTGAAGTCCACACACATCCTCCACTATCCATTGGTCTTCTTGACCATCACAGGGTTTGATAGCCACTCAGGGAACTAGATTTCTTCAATAAACCCAGCTTCTAACAGTTTCTCCACTTCATGCTTAATGGCTGCTTGCCTTTTAAGAGCAAAATTTCTTTTCTTCTACTTGACTGCCGTCCTTTTAGGATCCACTTCAATTGATGCGTTTTGAGTTTAGGGTCTATCCCTGGCATGTCGGTGGTTGTCCAAGCAAAGACATCTTGTTGTCTTGTAAGAACTGAACCAACTATTGTTTCATGTCCTTGGGGAGTGAAGTCTCAACATATGTCACTTTCTCATGATCTAGAGGATCCAGGGAAATAGGTTCCAAGTCCTCCATGGGCTTCTCCCTTCTTTCTTCTTGATCTCTAACATTCAAGCCTTCGATGAGGAGGACCTGTCCCCCAGTGCCATTAGGCTTCAATGCGGCCACATAACAACTTCTGACCATTTTTTGATCTTCTTTTTCTTTTCTCACTCCATTCCTAGTTGGGAATTTGAGTTTCAGATGGTATGTAGAAGCTATCGCCTTGAAATCATGCAACCCAGTCCTCCCAAGGATTGCATTGTAGGTAGTGTTTGCCTTGATAACTAGAAAATTGAACATTTGAGTAGACTATCGAGGTTCTTCACCTATAGTCATAGGTAGTTGTATATACAGGATGTCTACAGACGACCCATTGTCTACCAAGACTCTTTTCACATGAGGGTTTCCTATGACGGGGGTGATCACCAAGGGGTCATCGTGGGGGAACCTAACCCCTTCTAAGTCAGAATCATCAAAGGACAAAGAGATTTCAGTCCTTGGTTTCTTAGAACGTTCCCTTACAATGCTCATTACCTCTCGGGCATAAGCCTTTCTGAAATTTCGGGAGTTACCTACAGCGGTTGGTCCCCCTGAAAATACATTGATCACAAGCCCTCGAGGCTGATTATTTCTCTCTTTGGGGTCCGAGTCCCTTCATTTGTCATTGTAACCTCTGTCATTTCTAGCACCATCCTTGGTATATTTTTCCAACTTTCCTCTTCTAATCAGAAACTCGATCTCATCTTTTAACTGACGGCAATCATCAGTGTCGTGTCCCACATCACTATGGAACCGGCAGTAAGCGTTCTTATTTCTCTTTTCAGGATAAGTCCTTAGTGCCTTCGGCCATAGAAGGTTCTTGCCCTTCTTAATATCCATCAATATTTGGCTCCGGGCGGTGTTGAGCCATGCATACTCAGTGCACCTTGATCCTCCTTTCATTTTGGAGTCATTAGCATCGTCATTCTTTGCATACTTGGCATCGACCATATACTTGATATCACTGGCTCGCTTCTTAGAGTAGGTGTTCGAGGCTTGAAACCCTTGGGCTTTCCCCATACTCTCTTCAGCCTTAATATACATTTCAGCTCTCTCCTGGAGCTCATTCATACTCTCGGGGGCCCTCTTGGCTAACAATCTCCTAAACTTCTCATCTGAAGTCTCGTGCTGTAAGGCTATCAAAGCTACCTTCTGGTCTGATCGGGGACCTTCAAGGCTTACTTAGTGAATCTGTTCATATAATCCCTCAAGGACTCATTCTTCCCCTGATGCATATTCATAAGCGAAGCTGATCTCTTTTCATGAGTTTTGCTGATGATAAACTGACCAATGAAGGCCCTGTTCAGATCTTTGAATGACCCAACAGAGTTGGGAGGGTAGACGACTAAACCATCTTTGTGTCATACCGCTCAGGGTTTGAGGGAACGCCCTACACTTAACAGCGTCATTAACAGGTTGTAACAACAACGCATTTGAGAACGTGAGAATGTGGTTTGAGGGGTCTTCAGTCCCATCATAGGCCTTGATAGTGGGCATCTTCCACTTTCTTCAGATTTTTTCATTCATAATCTCCTTCATGAATGGAGGTACTAGATCATCAGGATCTTCAAGTAGTAACAAGTCTGGGGGATCAGCCCTAGCATGACTTGACCTTAGTTGTCTTCTGGTTGGGGGCTCATCCAGATCTATCACAGGTGCATTCCTTATTGTCCATCCATCCCCCTCAACTCTAGGACGCTTTCGCCTTGCTGATTCCCTTTCCAGGTCTCTCCCCAGTCATTCAGCCTCAGCCTTATGAGCACATATCCTTTCTCGAAGGTTTACAGAGTCATTGTTCTGAGGCCCTCGGGGCTGGGTACTCCTCCATCCAACAGGCTCCTTGCCGGGTCGCCTCCTTCGAGGGTTAACATCCTCGTCAGTCAACTCCTCATCATCAGTAGAGTAAGTTCCAGAGATATCTTGATTCCTTTGTCATGAGGTATAGTGGGCAGCAGCCCTTGCTCATAAGAGGGCTCGTAGTTTCTCGAGAGCCTATAGCGAGGATCGGGCATTACAGCAGACGAGACCTGCAAGGTAGGATGAGCGATAAAAGTTATATTAAGGGGTTGAATTACGTGGATTTGAGGAACCGAAGCATGGATAGATACATCGGGGTTGGAAGGATGAACGACAATGCTTAGGGGTCTGGTACGCCGGGTACTTGCTTCAGGGTTCATCAATGGAGGTGGTTGGAACAATAGCTTCTTGTTCCCGTGCTACGGTAGGGGGAACGTTGGTGTCAACAGTGGCGGTAGGGACCTTTCCTTCGAGGGTGCTCACGGTACTTCGTGTTCTTTCCATGGTTGTTATTCTTCCCACAAACAACGCCAAATGTTACGGATTAAAAACTAGGTCATCTTTAATATGTAATTAATTCTAGGGTTTGGGGGAGCTTCGAACTTTAATGGCTGCGTTAACGTTTCGTGACTATCTCAGGTCCTCGTTAACTGTCTACGTATCTCAATGGGTGTGAGAATCATGCCAATAACGTAGTTCTAATGTTAAGGGGTTAGGCCCTTTATATAGGCGCACGAGGGCCTTGGAGTTAGATTAGGATTAGGAGATTTGATGGCCAAGTGTCCTAGTGACATAAGGTTGTTGTAACCTTCCAGGAATGAGGGTCCTCATTGGGCTTTTCTCACGCTAGGGTTTCTAGATTCTTCTAGGATTAGGGTCCTCAATGGGCTTCTTAGTCCTTTACTAAGCCTCTTATTAACTAATTACGAAATTAAATAATAACAAAGGCTTAATGGGCCTATGGCTTCAACAAAGCTTGTGGGCAGGACTTACAAATCCAGTTTATCCTAGGATTTATTTTCCTTGTTCGTTTCTAGAGACCAAGCCTTTGGACCATGCTAGGTCTAATAAATGAAATAATAAATGCTATATTTATTATTTCCTTAGGGTTATTTTTTACCCATATCAATCTAAGATGATTCAAAGGGGGGACCTAGTTAATGAGGCTTGAAACTCTAATTGAGGAACAACTTCATAATTAATTAATTAGCTATTTGTACAACAAATTAATTTTCCAAATCGGAGGAAACCATTACAAGCAACAACCTCAAAGACATGGGGCATCACCCCTAATAACTTAATAATATTTTGGCTTGATTCTCAATACGCTTTGAGATTCTTAGGCATCCTATTGAGGAGAGATTTAGTCCACGAGCAATAATAATAACATGCACTCTGAGAGCCTTCCCTACTATGAACATCACGCATCTACATTAAAGCTACGTTTAGGCACGTATTAATTACCTTAATTTCTGATCTATAACATTTGATGCCGTCTGCGGGGAATGAATTACAATCGTGGAAAAAGTGCACAGCGGAAGAAATAATGGTCAACCTGTACCACCAACCGTCCCCAAAACCAAGATTCCAGCCATCATCACTACTATAAGAGCTCCTTTTACTTCGACTCATCACGATATAGTTCCACCAAGCACAGTTGCTCAAGGAACAAATTCTCAACCTCAAGAGACGAGCCCATAAAGCACTATTGACCCCAACAAATCTTCAAGAGACGATTTCTCAAGGCGTGATTGTCTCATCACTAACTCCTCAAGGGACGAATCGCTCACTCTATGAGTTTTCACTTCCGGTAATTATGAGTGTACCATAAGTATTCCAAGTTTCTATGACTATTCTTCCACCAGTTGGTGAAAGGAACGGTCTCTCACCTCCTCCTCCACTTCCTCATGGACTAACATGTGAAGAGAAATACGTCCCACTGTATCTTATAGGCTTTGAGCCCTTCCACAATTAACGAAAAAATGAGTGATGATGATAGACATCCACGAACGAGTCGTCAAGACAAAGAACCTGTTCACGATGGCAATCCTCTCGAGTCTCGACGACCTCTAGGGACAGCCCGAGTTAGGCAAGAAATAGAAGACCGAATCCTCATGCACCTACAACAAACTCGAAAATTGAAGGCAAATTTAGATCACGGGCTAATTCGACAGTCCTTAAGGTAAAAATTAATTAATTTGGACCCGATCCGTAAATGAGGTGAACTAATGTCACAGAACGAAGGGCTGATGCCCCAAAGGCTAACCCAACCGACTTAGTGCCCCTAAGGGATCCTGATAGATGATCCTAATCCTCCTTTCAATGATGATATAATGAATGCTCATATCTCACGAAAATTTAAAATGCTTACGATTAAAACTTATATTGGCATGAGGTGACCCTAAATATGATGGTGACATTTTCTGTAACTCATTATTGTTGCAACCCATTTCAAATATGGTCAAATGTAGGGTGTTCCTTCAAACTCTTGGGCATGGAACAACGTTGGTATAACCAACTCCTCTCGAACTCAATTGGATCTTTCAAGGACCTTACTCGAGCCTTTGTTGATTAATTCGTCAGCGGAAAAATTCACGGAAAAAGCTTTGCATCTTTGATGAACTTTGAGCACGAAAAGAATGATTCTCTTCGAGACTACTTGAACCGTTTCACCCATGAACCTTTAAACATCCGTTGGATGAAAAATTAGCCATGATTTTCCTACAACAAGGAGCAATGGATGACTACTTCAATTTGTTCTTGGTTAAACACGCCCCTAAAAATATACCCATACTGCAAGAAAGGGCCAGTAAGTATATCAAGGTGGAAGAAATCATAAAGAAAACCATTACCAATGTTAGGAATAAAGGGAATAACAAGAATAGAAAAGGAGACTATGTGGACAACACCAAGGATAAGGATTCTGAAATTGACAGTGACAATTGAAAAATACGTCTCACATGAACCTAAGTTCAGTTAATATACATGATTGAACACTTCATGAAGTTAAATCCTGATGGATATTGAAAAGGATCGGAAATTTTTTTGGGTCATATGGTTCCGAAAAGAGGCGTTGAATCCAATCACGATAAAATAAAAGTTATCCCCGACATGTAACCCTCAAGTTCCATTAAGGATGTTCAAAAGCTGACAAGAAGTATTGCTCATCTAGGGAGATTCATGTTCAAGTCTGGTAACGAGTGTTTACATTTCTTTAAAACTCTGAAAAAGGTAAAGGACTTTTTTTGGACCAATGAAAGCCAAGCTACTTTCCAATATTTGAAAAAGTACATGGTCGAACCACCTTTACTAGAAAAACCTTACCAAGAAGAAGTGTTATACTTGTACTTAACGGTCTCTGATAAGGCTTTGAGTGTTGTCCTTGTCAAAGGGGAGGCAAAGGTTTATAAACCCATCTATTATGTAAGAAAGGTACTGCATAGAGTAGAGTTGAAATTCTACATTATTGAGAAGTTTGCATTGGCCCTGATAACGACCTCAAAGAAATTACACCTGTATTTTTCGGCATAGAAATTGAAGTCTTAACAGTCCAACCTTTAAAGAACATAATTAATGCATAGCCTTAAGGCTAGTGGAATATTAATCAAATATGACAGTGAATTTCACATCAAGTACAAGCCCCAAAATATTATTAAAGCACAAGCACTTATTGACTTTGTAGTTGAATATACCATTGAAAACCAAGAAGTCAAAGGGACAAGGAGAAGGGAGAAATTCCTCAAGATTAAGAAAATGAACTCAAGGAACTCGAGGGGTATTGGGCTCTCTATTTTGATGGAGCATCATAAATAAAAACAAGTGGAACTAGTTTAGATCGGCAAAACTGTGACAAGTTCAGAGTGGAGTATGCTATCAAGTTAGATTTCCCTACAAATAATAATGAAGCTGAATATGAAGCTCTCATCACTGAACTTGGCTTGGCAAGAGCCTTGAGAGATAAGAATCTTAAAATTTATGGAGATTCGTGACTGATTGTATCACAAGTTAATGGGAAATACGAAGCACATGATGAAAAAATGGTCAAGTCCTTGAGAATGGATAAAGATCTAATGACGCAGTTTGAAGAATTCTCGGTTGAGCACATACTAGTGAAGAAAATATAAAGATTGACGCCTTGTCTAAGTTTGCTTTATCTAAGATTGAGAATTACATAGGTAACATTTATTTTTAAGTGTTGAAGGCATCGAGTATCGATGCAAAGTTGATGTCTACAATAAGCCGGGGAAGTTGTTAGATTGATCTGATCAAAGGTCACTTAGAAATAGGATGGCTTCTCGAAAATATCATGGTGACATAAAAGTTGACAGTCTGAGCGTTGAAATATGCATTGATCGACGGGATTATGCGCAAGAAGTCCTTTATAATCCCATACTTGAAGTGTCTTTGACCTTAGGAAGCTATGTTACACCTTTAAGAAGCACATGAAGGAATTTATGTCCAGTACTTGGGGGTAGAGCTCTCATGCACAATATATCGTGTTTAGGTTTCTATTTACAAGAAATTATCTCGGACTCTTAAGGAGTTCATGAAGCATGCCACAGAAACCAGAAGCATGCACCTTAATCAGGAAGCCATCTGAGAAGTTAACTTCTAGAAACTCTCCAATTCCCTTCACCAAGTGGGGAATGGATATACTTGGTCCTTTTCTCGTCGCTAGTTACAAGAAAAGCTTTTGACTATTACTATCAACTATTTTATAAAATGGATCAAATCCAAGCCTTTTGCCAAGATAACCATCAAGAAATAACACAATTAGTTTGTGAATGTGTGATTTGCCGATTTGGACTCCTAAGTATCCTAGTAATGAACAATGAGGGACAATTGAACAATTATGAATTCAAGAATATTATGATGATAAAGACATATATATGTGCTTTATGTCAGTAGCTCATCCTCAAGCTAATGCACAAGTCAAAGTGTTCAATCAAATAAACCGAATAATCATTAATAGATTGAAAAAGAAGGTCAAACATTCCAGGAATACTTGAGTGGACGAGCTGCTACTAATATTATAGGCTTATCATACTACTTGTAGAGTCATTACTGGAGCGACTCCATTTATCCTAGATTATGGAGTAGAGGTCGTTATGTTAGTTGAAATTATGCATGTATCATCACAAATAGATGATTTTGAGGCCAGTGGATTGATGAAGTTAGGAGACGAGGCTAACGTCGGGATCATTAAATATCGGAAACAAACTTAATTTTAACAAGGGACTTTGGGAGGTTATGAAGTCCTCAGGACCTACCATGCTTCTAACCTCAAGATTTATTATCAATAGACAACTCTCTTGGATCTTTTTATTAGGACTATTAAGTAGCAATAATGTTCAACGAAATCATGAGCTGGAGACTCCGTGTTAAAGTAAATTATTTATGTAAGGGATGATTCCCCTATTTGATTAATGAAGTGCCTATGTTATCTAAGAACTTTATTTTTCTACTTTGTTTGAATTATTATATTATCATATGGTTAAGAACGAAAATAAAAGTACCATGCATTGTATGTAAGATATATGAATGGAAAATGTATAAATATTACAAGTGCCAAGTTTCGAGTTCAAGCCAACAGAAATAAAATAACGATAAGCCACACAGGATCAACATAGATAATAAAAGGTAGAGGTACGAAGGGCTTAAATATATGAGATTTCCTAAAAAAACTACTCCCGAGTGAAAGAAGCATGAGGGGATCCATGCGTTGCAGATTTGACAACAATACTTTCAGACTTCTCCCATGACCTAGCTTTGTGCAAGGCCGCCTGAAAGTAAACGTTCCCTAAAATAAGTAGTTTAAACATAAGAGAAATTCTTATGAGTACACAAGTAAAAAAACACGAAAAATGCTCGAAAATATGCAAGTGTAAAACTACGAGAAATACTTAGATATGCACTAACTAAATATGCACAGAAAATGCTAATTAAGAAAGTAAGACTTATAAACATGATGCACTAGGAGTTTAAGGCCCTAATCTCCTTCATTAGATAATTCTCAACTGTCACCGCTCGGTTGACGGGAGGAATCAGACACTAGGACCAATCTATAGCCAACAACATGCCACCCATAGTTGAATCATTCTCACAAACTTGCGAAAAACAATCAACTAGGGCCGATATCAATTAAAAATATAAGTGACAATCGATATGTCTATTGACACTAGAAATTATACCCGATTAGAGTTGAGAGGTATGTTCATCGACAATTACGATTTTAAAGTAGAAAAAGTCAGTCGACTAGAAGTTCAAATAGACTCCTTAGATTCACTGATGTTCAAATTAGCTCAATAAATGCAAATTAGCTTAAATTGTAGTTTTATTAATACATTATAAATGCTTGAATTGTCTGTAGACATAAAAATTGTGTGGAACTAGGCCCGTACACACTAAATTGCTCGAAAATTAATTATGAAAATCTCAAAAGTACCTAAAATTAAACGACTATAGGGGTATATAATGTTTTTCGAATAACTTATTAGGTTACGAACAAACGCCGGAGGCTTTGCAAATGTGTAAGTCGCTTCATACTTTACGTTAAAACGATACTTATGTTGACGATAAGCACTGATTGCTAAAAGAAAATTCTTGTATTAGGGACGATAAACATTGACTGCTCAAATAAATCCCCGTATTAAGGATTATTGTAAATTTTATGAAATATAAACCATTTCCGAGAAGTTGGGGGCAAATGATATGAGTTTAAAATAACTCTAATACACAATTAATGTCACATTAATTAGACCTAAGATGGTCTAAAAGGGAGCTAGGCCACCTAATGAGGCTTGAAATTTTAATTAAGGAATAAATTCGTAATTAAATAATTAATTATTTATACCAATTTTCCTAATATGAGGAAACTAAGACAAGGAAAAGCCTCTGAGGCCTATATTTTCATAAAGAATCAATTTTTTATGAGGAAGGATCTAAAATTTTCATCAAGGAGGTGGCTTGTCCACCAAGACTCTTCAACCTAATATAATTCTAAGACTCTCAACATCTATATAAATGACACCACCCCTCATAATTAACTACGTTTTGACCTGATTCCCAATAGACTTTAAGATACGTAGGCATCTTGTTAGACCGTCTTCAACGCGAGCCAAGTATTGTGCTGCATTGGAAGATGTGTCCTTGATCATAGTTTCTAAACAAGCGCTGGAGTGAAATAATTATTCATCTCCCCCGCACAAAGGGTCAAACCGAACCGGACCGGACCGACCCAGACTAGACCGAAGACCGGAAAATTTTAAATACCTGGACCGAAGACCGGACCGGTTATATTCGGTCTTTGGGACCAGACCAGTAAATTCTAACATTTTATTCTTAAATTAGATTATTTAAATTATAAAATATAATAAATATACTTATATATATAATCTGATCCGGTCCAGGTTTTTTTTGGGTTTGGACCGGACCGGATTTTTTTAATTTTTTGGACCGGATATATTTTGTTCGGTCCGGTCTGTGGACTGAAATACCCGATCCGGTTTACAGGTCCAGAGCGGAAAGTTGTGTTGCCCTAATTACTCATGGTGTTGTGTGTTAATTATTTGTATATATATTGTCTCAATTTTATTATTTGTATTTCTGCAAGATTTATTTCAGCATCATTTTTATTTTTCTATTATTTAATTCAATTTAATTATGAGTTTTTTAATTATGTATTTTATTTTTAAAATAATCGCTTATCATTTAATATATATTATTATAATAAAATAATAAAAATTATATCTAAACTTCAATACTTATTAAATATAATGTAAAATAAATAAATGGGACCTACTAAATGGTCAACTTGGATTTGCACGGAAGAGAGTTGAATAAATTTTTTACAAAACCAAATTTTACTCAAACGCTATTTAATTTGCGTTGGAGATAGTATTAAGGACGGATTTAGTCCAAGAGCAACAACAACCATCCTAACTCTGAAAACCATACCACGTTAATCACGCCTATGCATTATAGCTGCGTTAAGATACTTATTAATAATCCTAAATTTTAATCCATAACATATAGTATCATTTTTATTTTGCACATTATCTATTTGAAAGCGGGCGAGTCCCTCTCATAGTACAATCTCGGCCACCTCGCTTTTGTAGGGTGGTTTTGAAGCATCGGAATAAATATAATTAATTTTCTACAATACAACCTAATTCTAACCTTTAGAAAAAGTGAGATACGTTGACACATAAACCACCTCGTAATGTACTCATTATTATCATTTTAAATGTAAGTACTAGAACTCATTAATTTTGTAGGCCAGTCACATTTTTCAGTTCAAAACGAAATCTAGTTTAGAAACATTTAGCAACAAATTTTTATTCATCCTATATAGTGTGCATCGAAAAAGCAAAGAAAATACTGGAAGACGGTAGTGTCAAGGTAACATTTTTGGAAGTATATAGCATGGTATCACCACAATAATACAGAATCGCGTTTACTTATTCTAAGTGCATGTGATCACACATGGGATGTCGTTTTAACTTGCAACTTTATCCTTTATTGCCCTGTCCCGTACGTCTCTGTATTTTGCTCCCACATTGCTATACTTATTCTGTTGTGTACCATTCTATATATAACCAAATCAAACTTATCCAGTATATCACGCTTATTACAGGCTCTCTGGGGAGGGTATGATGTACACAGCCTTACCCTCATTCAATAAATAAGGAGACTGTTTCCACAAAAATTTACACAAAGACTTGTGTCTGAATATGTGTAGCATACGTAAAATAACATTTTCAATAAAAAAAACTGACACAATAATACCAATAATGATTATCGTAAGTGATTTGTATTTCTCCGTACTGTGACAATCTTACTCTTGACTCGTCCTGAAATTCACCCGACAACCGGCCTTTTCACCGTTTGTGATCAACCCCCTTTTACCCTCACAGGAGTGAGGATGATGAACAGTGTGTATCATTTTATATATCTAGATACCAAACTACACATACATGTATAAATTATGTGCCGTAAGTATATATTAAGTATATGTTTGTGCGTTATGTCCATCTTTACACGATTCTCGCCTTTCTAATGGCATTTACTTCATTTATCTATTATTTTTGGTCAATTAAGAGCAAGATTTGATCGTTAAACTGAGATTTAAAAGATACGGAAGCTCGTATATGCATGCATGGTGGAGACCGGGGAGCTGGCTGCACGTGAACTCTATACTCGCTTTTTCATGGGTTGATAGCAGCTCGTGAAATATAATATAATATAATATTGATATTTTATATTATATTATTTTAGTTTAAAATTATTTAAAACATGATTCTCTATTTTTAATTTAATGCGAGTTTATGAATAAATATACAATGTCAAATAAAATATGATGGCTAATAATATTTAAAAAAATAGTAATGTTAAGATTTAAAATATACCTTTTTTTAGTATAAAACATTATATATAAATTCATTTGAATTTTAATGTAAAAATATATTATTATATATTAATATTTTATTATATTAATTTAATATATTATTATATATGTCAAATTTGAACTGAAATTGTCTTTTAATAAAAAATAAATAAATATTCTTATAGTATAAGAAATTCTCGGAGTGAGTCGTATTCGAATCCAGAACCTCGAACCATAGAAAATAAATTCTTTAAAACTTGATGTATCCAATCATACTCTTTTAACACCTTGACTTATCCAATCGTACTCTTTTAACACTTGAATTATCCAATGGTGCTCTGAAACATGCTATTTATAGTGTTATTTTCTTAACTTATTAAACCTAAGAGGATACATTATTTTGTTAACAAATGTTTTATAACAATTGATTTTAACAATTATAAAAAAGACATTCCAAGAAAATGTTAGTTTCTTTAAGTGATTTCACGACTAAGGTATAAGTTAAAATTACATATTTTTTTATGAACAAAGATAGACGACTAAGGTATAATGTTAGGAAACAAATACTGATGTCTGATGATAATAAAATAATAATATTTTTATTAATGAATCTATATGTGTTATCTGTATTAATATATATACAATAAATCCTAGTCATCATATTTTTAAAATATACGAGTACGATTATTGATACATATTTAAATATTTATATTAAAATATTAATTTTAACTATTGTAATATATATGAAATAACCGGACATGGAGCTAGTTTCTTATAAATATATAGTTGATATTAGACTGTATGTTATTATATGTTTGGTATACAATGAATAAAATTGAACAATATCAGATTATTTGAGTTGTTTTGGCTTTTATTATTAATTTAAATTTTTGTTATTTTTATATTAATAGTTACTTTTCAGAAGTTTTCAAAATTAAAACAGTTATATGTGTTTTACTTGAAATAAAATTTTAAATTAATTACACATTAAAAATGTGTTTAAATTAAAATAGTTGCATATATTTCAATTAAAATAAGTTTGTAATATAATTAGAGCCGTTTAAATAAATTTATAAAATGAACATTCCTTACAGATTTGTTTAAATTAAAATATTTTAATTTGAATATTTTTCTAAGGAGAAATAAACTAATTAAAATAAATATATTTACACATTACTTCAAATACCTACTATCAAATTTTCAACTTTAGTAACAATGTAAAATAGATCGGCCTGCTTACATAGCCAAACGCAAGTTACGCAATCCCAACTTACGAAGGCACGCTGAAGGGTACCTGGATCTAGGCCGGCTAGACGCATCATGGGGGTTACGTTCTAGTCAGTAGTTGGTCCACCCACATCGACCCACTAATATATTCTATACTCCGTCATCATCTGTAAAGACCCAACTGCTTAATAATTTGCTCTCATTTTATTACTATTTTTTCGGGAGAACTCCTCTAATCAATAAATATTGAGATTTTTTGCGAGAAAAAGATCAAACGAGGGTGAATATCACCAGAGCGTAGTGGTTTGTAGAAGATTGGGATTGAGATTGTAAAGTTTTGGAATCACTATTACTTTGTTTGTTAGAGAAAATATGTTTGCTCTCTAACGGATGCTAGCTATAGAATTTCCAATCCCTTACCATGTGTTTACGTACTCTTATTTATAGGCAAAACAGGGGATCAATCCCATGTAATTCTTGCTGAAATAAAGGCTCGTTAGGAAAAAATTTCCTTCTTTGAATTAAAAATGGCAAGAGAGCCCTACCTGGAAGAGGTCATCGATTCTCATTCGGATAGTCCAAAACTCAGTATAAGACCCAAAGATTTCATGAATCCGGCTTTGACCCGGATTCCCCGAGGCCAAACTGGTTCACTACAACTATTTCCTCGGAACCTTGACTGGAGGCCAGCACTAGACCCACCCCGAATGTAGGACACGTCTTAAACCCCTAGACGAGGACAACCCGCCTGAGTACAGGGAAAGGATCTTCCAAGTTAAAGAAAATGGTATCCCAAAACTCTCCGTCGAGGATAACTTGTGGAGTACAAAACGAGGGTCTTCAAGTACACCACTAAGCCAAGAAAATAAATTCCAGGAAGCAGGTTGAGCCCAACCATTAATAGGGCGCGCCTTCCCTATTGACCCAAAGGGGCGCGTCTTCCTTCCAAAAATAACCATGTACAAGATTCAGCCATGAAAACTACCCCTAGTCTTGAAATCGTTAAAAATGGTTGAGAGACTTTCATGTCCTAAACCGTATTTTCCATTAAGTTTTAACAGCCTTCTCTAGACCGCCTTTATTAGAGGCACGCCCTCCACACTAATTCTTTTTTCTCTCTTCTTTTTTTACCCAAAAGCAAACTTCTCCCATTATTGTTGTCGTTTGCATAAGTCTTCTCTTTTTAGAACGCGCCCTTGGAATCCCAATCGACAACTCAGTGTTACCCCTTATATACGCATATATACACACATAAACATTGGACAGAGGCAATGATGAATTTTCTCATTTCTCGAATCGAGGACGAATCCTGGCGTGCCATGTGTCCCATACGTTTCATACTATATAAACAGGGCCCCACTCACCTTCTCTCTCCAGTTTCACTCACCACATCCACTCTTTCTCTTCAAACAAACTTCAAGCACAACCCAGGCTTTGCTTGTTCCTTTCAGGCATTTTCTCCATCCAAAACTTGATTTTTGGGCTCAAAATCTTCATCTCGTCGGTATGTATGTTGGTGTAGGTGCCCTAGAGGCAATACAATGTTTATTTTGATAAACCTTTATGTCAATTGATTATTCAATAAACATATTTATTATGACTTTAATTACTGCGATATATTTGTTAGCATAATAAATGTCCTTAGAATCATGATACACATTGTATAGTTTAGTACATGACTTGAACTTGAGATTATATAATATATCATATTCTTAAATGTCCCTAGTCGAGTATTATTATTATAGGACAATAATAATACATAAATAGACTAGTATGTTGTTTGACAGATAACCACATCTCATTGGTTATAAGTATGGGGATACTAAAGTCAACACATAGGTACATGCAGGAGTACATGGTACTGGACAGACCCACAGTGAGATTCTTCATGTTTAATAAAGTCATAAGAAAGACTCACAGTGATAATGGTGTAATGATCCTCTGACTTGAGATCATTATATTTTTATACGAGGATTAATATACTTTGACTACATTAAAAGTTACCTTTGACCGGGTAATGATAAAAGTGGACATCGGGTATATCATGAGTCGTATGAGAAATATGAATGATAGATAAAGGATTTAACCCTCCTATAATTAGGAGAGATATTATTGGCCTCTTCATTGAGTGAGACTATAAAATGCATGGCCGTGCTCAAATAATGATTTGTTTTCATAGTCTACTCATGGATCAAGTAAACTCGGATTAAATGTTGAAGAGGATGACTAAATACATGCCTCGAGTTTAATCTATAATATATATGGTTAAAAGGATTATATTACACGGAAACATTAATCACGAAAGGTTTTATCGAATCACGATTTAATTATTGTTTAATTGGGTAGCAATGATGTATTACTAGATGCCGCTCATTGTTTATAATTTTATTGGAGACTAAAATTATTGCCAATTAAATAATAGCCTATAGGGTCACACGCAAAGAGCACTTAGAGGAATAGTTAATTTAAATTATAGATTTAAATTAATTGATAATTATTTGAATTTTTATTATATTAATTAAGTGAGACTTAATTAATTAAGATAATATAAATTCAAATTAGAATTGTATTTCTGCCCATAATAATTAAGTATGACTTAGTTATTAATTAAATAATAAAATTCGTTTTATTATTTTCCTAGACCTACATGGGTTAGGTTTTGCTGCTATGGGCCTGTTAACCAAACATTATAAATAGATAATGTAGGGTTAAGAGGCTTAATACGTTTTGATAGAAAAACCCTAGAAGAGGCAGCAAAGAGGCAGGAAGACAATTCGAATTATCAAAGGTTTGCTAGTACATCCACTCCGTAATCAAGATCGTGAGACGCTCTTGAAGGTGCTCGTGTGGATACCATAGAGGTGTTTTCGAGAAGAAGACACAAGTCGTGATAGCAAGGATCTCCGTTGAGTTCGTGACATTCAAGATCGTAATAGGTATGATTCGATTATCACCATAATCCGTCCAATCTTATACATGATCCTGCGTTAGGGTTCCGAAATTTTCGTTATATTTACGTTTATCCGCTGCGTTTTATGCCTCGGAACCCAACAATGGCATCAGAGCTACGTGTATAAGGGACTGATTTGGTTACGTGTTTTATGTATTTGATGCATACATGCCTGTTTTGGTGACTGCCATGCCATGCTACTGCTTTGTCATAACTGCCATGCTTCTGCTATGCTACTGCCATGCTACTGCCATGTATATTTGAATTGTTATTCATATGATGAGTAAATAGATGATGATACTAGCATGTTAATGATATGTCATGACTGATTTATATGCCTGTTTGCGATTTGTATATTTTGCATGAGGGTCAGTTTGTATATGATACAAACTGGTGGAAAGATTTATGTTGGACATGATCTGTTAACTGGGATATGATAACTATGTATATGATACATGCTTCTGAAACTGTGTAAATTGCAGTGGGGAAAAAGGCCAACAGATATGATCTGTAATTCAGAAATTGATGATTTCTGAATAGGACTGGTCTTCGAAAACAAAAAAAAATTTCTGATTTCGAGCTCGACCCCAGCCGGGGGCTGCCGCCCCCAGACCCCGCCCGGGGGCTGCCGCCCCCGAACCCCCGCCCAGGGGCTGCCGCCCCCGGACCCCCGCCCAGGGGCTGCCGCCCCCGGACCCCCGCATTATTTTTGTTGTGTACTTGAGCATGGTGCTGGTTATGGCCTTTGGACCCCTAGATTAATGGTTTTTGGTTTTGGTTTTATAAATACGACTTGCATGTCGTTTTCTTCATTCTTGTAATTGTTTAACCTCGAATGTAACTCGAGTTTTCTTATGTAAGTACATTAGTATAAATTGTATTCAATTATTCCATGTAATGTACTTGAAGATTGAAGGATGATCCAAGAAGAGGAGCAAGCACCCATGGATACAAGAAGAATGAAGACATGTAATTGTATTTATATTTTACCACCATAGATTGACTTTGATCCTTTCATTAGCTCGAAAGGATCACATAGGAAAAGGGCCATAACCAAGCACGTTTACATACTGCACTTTACATATTGATGTATGAATGTATGTGTAGAGTAGAAGATGCATGCTTTAATTAGATTAATGATGTATGTATGTATTAGATACGTCACCCATGCCATGCTTGCCATGCTAAACAAGATAAAATCTTTAACGATTTAAGATTTTAAAATTAACAAACGAACGATCATGAGATTCTTGTGATTATGAAATATGGATTTTAAAACACGGAATTAAATATGAATTTTTGATATCTAAAACTGGGATTTTCTGTCAAAAGCGGATATGCGTATTCGTAAGGCTGATGGGTTTTAAGTGTGACCACTGGTATCCTCCATCTACCTGGGAAATGAACAATTTAAGATGTCAATTTGAAATATTTGGTTCAAGGAAAAATTGAGGATCTCTTCATGATGTGATCATGATCGTCATAAATTTTCTAAACCCCTTAACAAAATATTAAGTTTTAATCGGATGCTTTCCAATGAATGAACACTCATCGAATCCTAGATCGATTAGGGGAAAGACTGTCAGTGGCAGGGGACTCCTATCTATCGTGGTGAGATGCGACGAATATAAACGGTTATATTCGGCCGTTGTATCATTGGGTCAAACTTAACTGAGTCGTCATAATAAGGTGAAAGTAAATGGTTATATTCAACAATTATGAACTTAGAAGCATGGAGTTTGGTTAAAAATCTATTAGATAGATAAGATCAATCGTTGCTCACCAAACTATCCAAGAATTATATATGATATAATTGACAAATGTTGTCTACCTAAATAATCATTCTTAAGGACTTCCAGTGGTTGACTTAAGACATGACGAAATATGGATCTTGGCTCACTAGAAAGAATTATGGGATATACTTTCCAAATTAATAGTAAGGGCTATTGATTTGATAAAAAATAGTGGGAGATATATTATGAATGTATCATAATCATTTGAACATAATAAATAACTCAGACAATCTAATGTTTATTTTGTGCTTTTATCATTGTAGATACCGAATAATGACAAACAACACAAACACACTATCCGTACGATCTGTCCTTGAGAAGGATAAGCTGACAGGAGGAAACAACTTCCTAGACTGGCAGAGGAATTTGAGGATTGTCCTCAGGCAGGAGCGCAAGCTTCATGTCATTGATATTCCTCCGGCAGGTCCCCTTCCTGAGGGCGATACTATTGAGGAACGAGCGGCCCACACAAAGGATGAGAATGATGCAACTGATGTTGCATGTCTTATGTTGGCAACTATGAGTGCTGAGCTTCAAAGACAACATGTGCATATGGATGCATATACTATCAATGAGAACTTGCAAAGCATGTTTGAAAGCCAAACTCGTCAAGAAAGGTTCAACACGAGCAAGTCACTCTTTAACTGCAAACAAGGGGCAAGTGAACCAGTTGGCCCACATGTTCTGAAGATGATTGGTTACATTGAGTATCTTGATACTTTGGGTTTCCCGATTGGTCCGGAAACTGGTATTGACCTAATCTTGAATTCTTTGAACAACAAATTCACTCAGTTTGTTATGAACTACAATATGAATGAATTTGACAAAACACCTACTGAATTGTTGGCTATGTTGAGAACATATGAGACCAACATGAAGACGGCTGAACCCGCTCCCATACTGATGGTGGGCAATAAAGGTAAGGCCAAAGGGAAAGGCAAGTGGAAGGGTAAGAAGAAGACAGGTTCTGATTCTACACCCAAGCCAAAGTCAGGTCCTAAACAGGCTTTAAAGCCTAAAGGTGGGGTCGCTAAGGGTGAATGTCACTACTGTAAGAAAACTGGTCACTGGAAGAGAAACTGTTCAGTTTACTTGGAGGATCTGAAGAAGAAGAGGGCTGAGCAAGCTTCTAATTCAGGTATATATGTTATAGAAGTCAATCTGTCTATTTCTACATCTTGGGTATTGGATACCGGATGTGCTTCTCACATTTGTATAAATGTGCAGGAAATGCAGAGAAGTAGGACATTGGCTAAAGGAGAAATGGACCTACGAGTTGGCAACGGAGCAAGAGTTGCTGCTTTAGCTGTAGGAACCTATTATTTATCTTTGCCCTCTGGGCTAGTTTTAGAACTGGAGAATTGTTATTACGTGCCTGCAATTCGCAGAAACATTATTTCTGTTTCTTGTTTGGACAAGAAAGGTTTTTCGTTTACAATAAAGGACAACAGTTGCTCTTTTGCTTTGAATGATTTAACCTATGGTGTTGCGCGTTTGTTTAATGGTTTATATGTTCTTGACTTAGATAATCCTGTCTGTAATATAGAAAACAAACGACTTAAAGTTAATGACTCAAATCAAACATACCTCTGGCATTGTCGTCTAGGCCATATAAATGAGAAACGCATATCCAAATTACATAAGGATGGATATTTGGATAAGTTTGATTTTGAATCATACCAAGAATGCGAATCTTGTTTGCTTGGTAAAATGACTAAAGCCCCTTTCACTGGTAAGGGTCAAAGGGCCACTGAACGTTTGGAGCTAATACATAGTGATGTATGTGGCCCAATGCGTGTGATGGCTAGAGGAGGCTACTACTACTTCATAACATTTACTGATGATTTCAGTAGATATGGATATGTATATCTTATGAAGAATAAATCCGATTCTTTTGAAAAGTTCACAGAATACAAGGCTGAAGTAGAGAAGCAAATTGGCGGAGATGCAAGTATTAAAATCTTACGATCTGATCGTGGAGGAGAATACTTGAGCACTGAATTTAAAGATTATTTAAAGGAGTGTGGTATTGTATCACAACTCACTCCGCCAGGTACACCTCAATGGAATGGAGTTTCAGAGAGGAGAAATCGCACCTTGTTGGACATGGTGCGATCGATGATGAGTCATGCAGATCTTCCAATTAGTTTCTGGGGTTATGCTCTAGAAACAACGGCTTTCACACTTAACCGTGTTCCTACTAAAAAGGTTCAAAAGACTCCATATGAGATATGGGAGAAGAAACGGTCAGGCATGAGCTTTATGAAAGTTTGGGGATGCAAGGCGTTTGTGAAGCGTCAAGTATCTGACAAGCTTGGACCTAAATCTGAAGAGTGCAATTTTGTGGGATACCCTAAGGAAACAAAGGCGTACTATTTCTATAGTCCTACTGAGCAGAAAGTGTTCATTGCTCGAGATGCTGTTTTCATGGAAAGAGATTTTGTTTCCAAAAGAAACAGTGGAAGAACTATAGACCTCGATGAAGATCGAGAACCACAAAATAGCATTGAACCTGAAGTGGAACAAGAGCAGGATAATGATAATGCTCAACAAACACAGGTTGTTCGTAGAACTGGTAGAATTTGCCATGAGCCAGAGAGATATGGATTTCTCTTGACTCAATGTGGTGATTTGATGCTCATAGACGAAGATGAGCCTCTCACATACCAAGATGCTACGAACAGTCCAGACTCTAAGAGATGGCTAGAAGCCATGAAATCCGAGATGGATTCCATGTACGAAAACCGAGTATGGACCTTGGTTGATCCACCTGAAGGGGTAAAACCCATAGGGTGCAAATGGGTTTTCAAGAAGAAAACTGACATGGATGGAAATGTTCAGACCTATAAAGCAAGGCTGGTTGCAAAAGGTTTCAGACAAATTCATGGTATTGACTATGATGAGACTTTCTCACCAGTGGCTATGGTCAAGTCCATAAGGATTTTGCTTGCTATTGCAGCATTCCATGATTATGAAATCTGGCAAATGGATGTCAAAACAGCCTTCCTTAACGGAATCCTTGAAGAGGATGTGGATGTGTACATGACACAACCTGAAGGTTTTGTCGATCCAAGGAATGTTAGCAAGGTATGTAAATTACGTAGATCCATTTATGGATTGAAGCAAGCCTCTAGGAGATGGAATATCCGTTTTGATGAAACAATCAAGGAGTATGGCTTTGTTCAAAACGAAGATGAACCTTGTGTTTACAAGAAGGTTAGTGGGAGCCATGTGGCATTCATAGTACTATATGTTGATGATATACTACTAATGGGGAATGACATACCTTCTCTCAAGGCTGTTAAGATTTGGTTAGGGAGCAACTTCTCTATGAAAGACTTAGGAGAAGCATCCTACATTCTAGGAATGAGGATCTATAGGGATAGACCTAGAAGGATGATCGGTCTAAGTCAGAGTACATACATCGAAAAGGTTTTGCATCGTTTTGGTATGCAAAATGCAAAAAGGGGATATGTCCCCGTATCTCAAGGGATAACGATCTCTAAAGATCAGTGTCCGAAATTATTGGATGACAAGGACCGCATGAGTAAGGTTCCATATGCCTCAGCAATTGGATCCATCATGTATGCAATGGTATGTACTCGCCCAGATGTTTCGTATGCTTTAAGCATGACGAGCAGATACCAATCTAATCCAGGTGAAGGTCACTGGACGGCTGTCAAGAATATTCTAAAGTACTTGAAAAGGACTAAAGATTCATTCTTGGTGTATGGAGGAGAGGAGAAACTGGTTGTAAAAGGTTACACCGATGCAAGTTTCCAAACAGACAGGGATGATACTGTATCACAGTCTGGTTTTGTGTTTTGTCTAAACAGAGGTGCTGTAAGTTGGAAGAGTTCAAAGCAAGAAACAGTAGCTGATTCTACAATGGAGGCTGAGTACATTGCAGCTTGTGAAGCGGCTAAGGAAGCTGTTTGGATTCGAAAATTCATTAATGATTTGGGAGTGGTTCCATCGATCGCAGATCCCATTGATCTATACTGCGATAATAATGGAGCCATTGCACAGGCTAAAGAACCTAGAGCTCACTCCCGAACCAAACACATACTCAGGAGATATCACCTCATTCGAGAGATTAATGAAAGGGGTGACATACACATATGTAAAGTGCACACAAATGATAACATTGCAGACCCACTGACCAAAGGCTTATCGCAGAAGAAGCACGACGGTCACACTAGTTCCATGGGTATTAGATACATGGGTGATTGGCTCTAGTGCAAGTGGGAGATTGTTGGTGTAGGTGCCCTAGAGGCAATACAATGTTTATTTTAATAAACCTTTATGTCAATTGATTATTCAATAAACATATTTATTATGACTTTAATTACTGCGATATATTTGTTAGCATAATAAATGTCCTTAGAATCATGATACACATTGTATAGTTTAGTACATGACTTGAACTTGAGATTATATAATATATCATATTCTTAAATGTCCCTAGTCGAGTATTATTATTATAGGACAATAATAATACATAAATAGACTAGTATGTTGTTTGACAGATAACCACATCTCATTGGTTATAAGTATAAGGATACTAAAGTCAACACATAGGTACATGCAGGAGTACATGGTACTGGACAGACCCACAGTGAGATTCTTCATGTTTAATAAAATCATAAGAAAGACTCACAGTGATAATGGTGTAATGATCCTCTGACTTGAGATCATTATATTTTTATACGAGGATTAATATACTTTGACTACATTAAAAGTTACCTTTGACCGGGTAATGATAAAAGTGGACATCGGGTATATCATGAGTCGTATGAGAAATATGAATGATAGATAAAGGATTTAACCCTCCTATAATTAGGAGAGATATTATTGGCCTCTTGATTGAGTGAGACTATAAAATGCATGGCCGTGCTCAAATAATGATTTGTTTTCATAGTCTACTCATGGATCAAGTAAACCCGGATTAAATGTTGAAGAGGATGACTAAATACATGCCTCGAGTTTAATCTATAATATATATGGTTAAAAGGATTATATTACACGGAAACATTAATCACGAAAGGTTTTATCGAATCACGATTTAATTATTGTTTAATTGGGTAGCAATGATGTATTACTAGATGTCGCTCATTGTTTATAATTTTATTGGAGACTAAAATTATTGCAAATTAAATAATAGCCTATAGGGTCACACGCAAAGAGCACTTAGAGGAATAGTTAATTTAAATTATAGATTTAAATTAATTGATAATTATTTGAATTTTTATTATATTAATTAAGTGAGACTTAATTAATTAAGATAATATAAATTCAAATTAGAATTGTATTTCTGCCCATAATAATTAAGTATGACTTAGTTATTAATTAAATAATAAAATTCGTTTTATTATTTTCCTAGACCTACATGGGTTAGGTTTTGCTGCTATGGGCCTGTTAACCAAATATTATAAATAGATAATGTAGGGTTAAGAGGCTTAATACGTTTTGATAGAAAAACCCTAGAAGAGGCAGCAAAGAGGCAGGAAGACAATTCGAATTATCAAAGGTTTGCTAGTACATCCACTCCGTAATCAAGATCGTGAGACGCTCTTGAAGGTGCTCGTGTGGATACCATAGAGGTGTTTTCGAGAAGAAGACACAAGTCGTGATAGCAAGGATCTCCGTTGAGTTCGTGACATTCAAGATCGTAATAGGTATGATTCGATTATCACCATAATCCGTCCAATCTTATACATGATCCTGCGTTAGGGTTCCGAAATTTTCGTTATATTTACGTTTATCCGCTGCGTTTTATGCCTCGGAACCCAACAATGTACGTAATGCATACTTATTTGTTCAATTTCATCCAGTAAATCTCCATAAAAATGCAAAAAACTTTTCGAGTTACCATGTGTTCTTCATGTTTACTCGTATGTATAATTCTATATACATTCCCCAAACCTTGCCTTGCTATAGCTACATTGCCTCTAAATTTTTCTAGAATTCGTTATAATATAGAAATACAACACGCCCTTTTATTGGGAAATGCCGAGATTTATCATTTGATACTGCTAATCATTGTAACCTTATAAGACATTATAAGATTTTATGGTTCATCCCAGGACGCACCTCCATTAACAATATCTTAACCCAACTAATTAACCATTAAATGTCTCTTCATTTCACGGATTCTTTTTGTCATCTTTACACATTATTTTTCTTCAGGACGCGCCTTCAGAAGGCTAAGCTAAGTGTTGATTTTCATTCTTCATTTCAGATGGTCAGTGAAGGCATGTCTAACCTTCTTTTTCATCCTTTCTGTGAATTCAATCCCAGATATGGAGTACAAACAACACCCACCCCATACCAGAACCTCTTTCCCCCAAGACTCTTTAAGAAGTGCACGAATTCATGGTGCGCCTTAGCCAGCAACAAGAGGAAGTATCATTGTCTGAAGGAGAGTCCTCAAACCCTAGCATTCCTATCCTTTCAAACACTACTTCAAAATGCCTGGAAAATTCTAACACAGACCAGGCCGACACCTCTCAAACGGAGACACGCCCTGTTATTAGCATTCCCAACATAGAGGATTCTATGGGAAAAGAGGAAGATGATACTTTAATAAAGAGAAGCCCTGACAAACAGGTTGTCTCGGAAGATGAAGGAAAAGAAAAAGAAATCCCCCATATTTCAGATGAAGAAGAAGAAGCACCTCTCATTTCAGACAAAGAAGAGGGCGCGTCCTCAGACGAAGAAAAATTCCCAGAATCACCACAACTTTCTCCCATACCCTGCATACACTGGATAGTAGAAGACTACGAGAAGGATGTTGATTGGTCTCAACATGAAGATGACCTCTCCGAGAAGTAAAATGATGTCATCACGAAAAGAGAGGGGAAACTGGCCTGCGTTGGCATGCCTCAAAGGCTTAATAGAGGGAACTGTTATTCCTTACAAGATATTATCAGGTTGAGGCAGTTTCGGCGTGCCCACAGAAGTGATGCGCCCCCACCGGTTCGATCATATTTCAAACCTTCACATACCCAAAATGTTCGTGACACCCAAGTTAGTGGAGTGGAAATTGGGGTGGGCTGGCCCCAACATGATTACTTCAAGGCCATATGCCAACAGTACGAAATTGTACCCATTCAATTATCGCCTAATTCATATAAGTAGGTCATAAAACAAGGCTTTGATCCTCCTACATTGGATGACTTCAATTATTTCTTCACCCTACGCCGTAGCAGCAACGCCGACTACTATTTCCTAGTAGCTCAGCATAGGCATAACATAATAGGTTTCAATGATGGGAAGACCAGCAATATGAAAAACTGGAAAGATAGATACTTCTACGTTTATGGCACTGACAGGGTGCGAGTTAGATTTAATAATGTCCCAAGTAAGACTTATAGGGACGCTCTCTCCTTTTGCATTTTGTTTTAAGTCCCTTCCTCCCTTTTATATACTAATTACTGACTATGCTTCTATAGATATCATCTACCCAACTCAATTGGAAGGGGACGCCCTCGAGCAAGCTGAGACTATTATTAATCTTCCTAAATATCATAAGGATCTGAATACCTTAATTACCGAGGATACTGACATGGAAGAAAACAATGGCACTCTATTGTAATAGGATGTACCATCCCCTACCCTTAGGCCAGACATGTATCTTTCCCATACATTTAAACTCTATACAATGTATTCCCGTATCATGTGCCCCTGCACACTTATGTTTATATTTATGCGGTTCCTGACCCAGCTTACTCATTTTTGTTGCAGATATGGTTAGAATCCCATCAGATTTTTGGGACTTTGAGGAGTCATATCCTAAGAAGGGCGCGCCCAAAAATAAGGTTGCCCCCAAAACTGCGAAGGAAACCTCCAAGCCCCTTGCTCTCAAAAACCCTACTGTGGTGGAGGACCTGACTAAAATAAGGCCTCATGACAACAAGGACGGGCCCAGACTATGACTGGACTAAATTTGACCCTGTTGCCCAGGCTTGGACGGAAAAATTCCAAGTTGATGAGGCAGAGGACATTGCAACAAAGAAAGTAGAGATGTTGGCCAAGATAGAGGTCGAGTAAGCTATTACGACACGTTCATATGGGGAGATCGCAGTGGAAGACACAAAGGGTGCACCTTCTATCATAGTACTTGGCACCCCTTGGTGGTCGAGCCTTTATGACCCGTCCTAGGTGCCACTGCCTCTCCATTGGAAAACCCACAGCCTTAAGCCATGATTTTCTTACACCAATTTGAGATGCGGGCCCTCTGTATAACTCTATAAGTTGTGCATTTTAACTTTGCCTTGACTTGCGTTGGTTTCTTGGTTTGCTACTAAAAAGGGTACGCCCATGAGCATGATATTTTTGCATGACGTCTCTTTGTCTCTAGCTTCTATGTCTTTTTACTTATAATTTTGTTTGGCGGCTATTTTTAGAGTATCTTCTAATTTATAGCATTATCTCCAAATGTTGCATCCCCTTCCTAACTCATTTTGATTTATACTGTTAAGGGTCATAGATAAACCAAGGGTGTGTCCCTTATTGCCGATAAGTAGGGCGCGCCTTGGCTATTGTAATAGTTTAACTTTTCTATCCATTTTTTTTGTTGCTTCAACCCCTATCGGTTATTAGTTATTTACCATATGTAAAATTTCTTGCCTTAGTGTAGAAAAGCTGTAGATATCTTTAATAAAAAATTCAGTGTGTATATTCATACTGGCCAAAACTTGAGCAAAAACTTTGAAAACTAAAGGAGAATTTGGCCTTCATAAGTTCATCCGCTTAAACTATATACCTACTACCCCCCCCCAAAGTGGGAGTGAAATTAATTTTATTACTTCTACTAAAACTTTGAAATTGTCTTGAAAATGTCACTTATGAAAATATGTAGGCTTGCCTGACTGATAATTCAAGTACTTTGTATTCCATGCCCTCAGAATGGGCTTGTCCTCCATGTCAGCTCGATAGTATATTCCTTCCCATAGTACTGCTCTGACTTTATAAGGCCTTTCCCAATTAGCTCCAAACACACCATGTCTTGCAGTCTTAATATGTGGAATCACCTTCCTCAATACCAAGTCATAAATATGGATTGGCCTTGCTCTGACCTTGGTGTTGTAATACCTCACAGTCCGCTGCTGATATGTTGATAGCCTTGTCTATGAATTGGCTCTCGTTTCTTCAAGAAAATCTAAGTAGAGTCTATGATTGACCTCGTTGGATTCATCTTCAAAGTTATCCCTTCTGAAAGAACCGGCTCCCATTTTTACTGGGACTTTGGCTACACACCCATAAGCTAAGAAAAAGGTGATTCCCCCTTAGTGCTTTTTGGCATGGTGTTATAAGATCACAATACTTGAGGTAACTCTTCTGGCCAGTTCCCTTTGTTTTCCTCCAACTTAGCCTTCAGAGTGTGCTTGATGATCTTATTAATAGCTTATGTCTACCCATTACTCCGAGGATGATACACTGCTGTAAAATCTCTCGTTATGCCCAAGTTCTCACATAAACCTCTGAGCTCTTTGCTGTCAAATTGCTTCTCATTATCAGAAACGAACTTGTAGGGAACTCCAAACCTACACGCAATATCATTGAACACAAAATCCATTATCTTCTTAGTTGTGATAGTTGCGAGGGAAGCGGTCTCGGCCAATTTTGTAAAATAATCAACGGTCACCACTATATAACTGAATCCTCCCTTGCCTTTGGGCAATTCTCCTATCAAGTCAATACCCCAAATGGCTAACGACCATGGGCTCGTCATGGAAACAAGAGAAGCCGTTGGGCTAGTGATGTAGTTTGCAAATCTTTGGCACTTGTCACACGCCCTAGCCAATTCATAAGCATCTTTCTTCATCGTTGGCCAGAAATCCCTTGCCTCAGAATTTTCATAGCTAAAGAATTACCCCACGAGTGATTGCCACAAATTCCCTCATGCATTTCCCTCATGATGTACACACACTTCTCCGTCAATGAATTTGGGTAGAGGTTGGTTGAAGCCTCTTCTATATATGGTTTCATCGTACTCCACATACATGGCTGCCTTATAATGAAGTCTCCTAGCCTCACCCTTATCTTCAAGGAGCTTCCATACCTTCAAGAATTCCCATATGGGTTTTTTCATGTGATATTTACTTGGTTTTCTTCATCAATTTACATGACTTTGGCCTCCAGGACACTTAGCCTCTCTTGAATTTCCAGAGGAATGACCCCTAGCATCGTGGCATCCTTCTGTGACCCCAACTTAGCCAAGGCATCAGCCTTGAAGTTTATGTCCCTGGGTACTTGCTCTATATGAACCTCCTTCAATTTTCTACTAGGCGACTAGCGTATTCCAAGTACATCTCTGTTTTAGGGCCCCCTTGTTTGGTACCCCCCATTCACCTGATATTTTTTTGAGTTGCTTTGGACAATTAAATGGGTCACTTTCATTTCCAATGCAAACCTTATCCTGACAATGAAGGCTTCATACTGTTTTTCCAGTTGCACAAGTAGAAGATAGGGGGTTGAATACTTGTGTGCTTTTTCGGCCTGATTAAAATCAACTCAGTATGAATTAAAGACTTGAATACAGAACAAAGATTAAACACAAAGATATGAATGAAAACTGTTTGTATTATTGATGTATAAATACAAACTCTCCTAAGGTGTACAAAAATCCTAGTAGCTTATTTGTGTTTCTCACAGCAACTCTCTCTATCTCTATGCTCTCACAAAACTTTATTTTTCTTCGAATTCTTCCAATTAGGTTATATAGAGTGTTTATATAGAGAGCTGCCTATCAACTAACAACAGAAAAATAAATTATAATAGGAATATAATTCCTAATCATTAGAGGACAGTTTCCTTCTGCAATTCTCCTTCTTTCCCATAGAATATCTGCAATATCTTTGGCTTTATCTTCAAAGACTTCACTTTTCTGTAATCATCTTCCAAATTCAGCTTTGACTTCATAGACTCTGAAATCTTAAGACTCTTCCAAACTATAGTCTCTGATACACTATAAACTCTGAAAATTTATAGACTCTGACAGATTATAGACTCCGATAGTCTATAGACTCTGATCATCTGTAGACTCTAACAGATTGTAGACTCTGATAGTCTATAGACTCTGATCATCTCCTAGACTCTAATCTCTATCTAGACTCTGGTTTCACTTTTTACAGAAAATCTTCTAAGTACAAGAATGTTAACTAACTAGACTCTGATTATAAAATTTCAGAGACTACAAAGACTTATTACAAATAAGCTATGCTAAATCCTGTTCTAGTATTTTGTACATCATCAAATGAGAATATATTCCTAACAATCTCTCCTTATTTATGCTTTATAAAAAGTAAGCATAAATCAAGGTTTGATGATGTTAAAACTAAAGAATGAAACAATTAATCTAGAACAATAAATATGTATAAGGAAAAAGAATTACTTTTTACTGAATCTTCCCAAAAGCTGTATTATTCTTCAAAAAAGAATTCAGCATATTTTCCTCCACAATAGCAAGAGCTTCACCAACATAATTCTTTAATTTCTTCATTTCTTCATTTGAACATTTGATATGACAATAAGCTAATCTAAGATCATTTGCATTGCTTTCTTGTTCCTTTAAATCCTTCAACATCAGAACACTACCTTTCCCACTCATAGGTTGAAATCCAAAGTAATGACCCACACCTTCTTGAAATTTAATTTTCTTTTCTTCCACTGGTATGACTTGATCATTTCCTTCAATATCAACATATTTTAAAGAAAACTTCCTATCAATCTCCTTGAACCATTTGTGTGTGACAGCTTCTTTATTTTTATTTACTTCATAAGCAATTTGTAGGAGAAATCTAATATATTGTAATTCCTCAGCCTGTTTGAAGAAGATGAAATTTGATTGACTTATCCATTTAACAGATCCTCCTTCCATGAAGTACACAAGCATCTCATTTTTTACTTTCTCTGTACCTTCAGGCATCTTTCTTTCAAAAACATTATAAATAATTTGAACAAACACCACTTTGTTTAAGTGCTTTTGTGTGATCTTTTCAAATTGTCTATCTGTCAAGGATTGAGGATCCCTGGATAGAGTTGATGTTCTATCAATATCTGATTCTTCAAAGCCTCCAAGTCCTGTCTTCTTTTTGGCTCTCAATTGCAGATTAGATTGAGTACATTGCCAGCAAGTAAGTTCTTTGACCTCATCAGAGCCTGAATTTTTCTTTTGCTTATCAGAGTTTTGCTTAGAGTCTGACTTCCCATGTCCAGTCCCTAACTGATGTATTTGAGATTTTGATAATATAGCCACTCCAGAATGTTTGAGTGGTACACCACCAGGACCCCTAGGACTATGAGAACTATCACCATCATCATCACCATCTCTCCTCCTTTTAATTTCCTTTTTGTCATCATTGCATACATCATCCTTATTTCTCCTAGAGGAATCACCAACTTTCTTCTCCCCCTTTTTGACATCATCACTACTGGTGACAGCCAGCAGAATTTGTACAGGTACTGTGGAGATATTGGCATGTGCAGCAATCACTGAATTAACCTTGGTAGTTAGAGCAGAGACTATGGTTTGAAGCTGAGCTTGATTTGCAATTATATCAGCAATAACATCCTTGAAAGCAACTTCTTTGAATAATTGAAGGGTGTGAATTCTGTCAAATCTAGTACTGAGCATAGAAGTTGTATTATCAACACCAGTAAGTTTGGTTTGAATATGAGATATGTCCTTGACCACACTAGCCAATTGGGCAGCAACATTCTATGTCTCCACCAAGGGGTGAGCATCAACAGACTCTGAACCCATACTAACTTTTTCTTTCTTTCAAGAATCTGTTGGCTCTAGTATTCCAGTTTCAGGGTCTACTCTAGACTCTGACTACTTCAGTATGACTTCGTTAGAAGCTAGAGTCTGAGTGTCACCATCTTTGACTGTTGGTGCTTGAGACTCCCCCTCAAGGTGGATAGACTTTGATAGGATAGATTGTGGAATTTTTTTATGTGAATCCATCAGAGTCTGTCCTCCCATATCACTAGGGTTCCCAATAGCATATTTGAGAGTTGCTAAGGAGGGCCTAACAACATGCTCCCCTGCCCCACTATCACCCAACCTCTAACTAGGTGGTTCTTATGTAGGTGAGGCAGATTGAGCATTTTTCTCACTAGTCACCACTGGTGCACTAGTCCCATCCTCCAACTTCATTGTATTACCTTCTTCCTCCTGTGGTTCTACCATTGTTAATGCATCCAAGTTATCATTTAGAAAAGTCCTTGTATATAGTGCATTGATGGCCTGGGCAAAAGTCATGTGAAAGGAATCCTGCAGTTCCCTTGCAATCTTTTGATAATATGAGCCCTTGATTTGATCCAATCTACTCTGATAGGTTAGATAGATATATTTGTTAGCCACCTTTGCTACATTGTGGACAAGAAAATTAACCACCTTCCTTGGAAGATGTTGAATAGTTGAAATTCAGTCAATTGTTGTCCTGTAGGTAATTCTTTTATCCCAAATTGGTTCATAGTCAAAAACTGGTTGCTCGACCTCAGTTTCTAACTCAGCAGCAGACTCTGATTGTCTCCTTTTATGGACCTTAATCTTTTTAGGCTTCTTTTTGTTTTGCTGTTCAGAGTCTGGCACATCAAGTGCTTTGAGAACTGCATTAGTTCTGCCTTCTATATACCCAGCTTCTTTAGATTGTAATGAAGAATTGAAGAGGTATCTGTAAAGATTGGTGATTACATCATGTGCAGACAAATATAGCTCCACTTCCATTTTCTTCCTCAGGGCTGCATAGGTTGTGAGAAGATCCAAGACTTGTTGATGTATCTTGTAGAGTTGATGATCTTCAAATGACTCCACCAAAGGATATAAAAATAGCAGTACCTCGTCATGTGGAGTAATGATTTCATCAATGAAACATGAGGCTGCATCCAATGGCATTCCTTTCCAAAATGTCTCATAATTAGAGTCTAAAGGCAGTCTAGACTCTGACTCAACATTAGACTCTAGTTCAGGAGTTTTCTTGCTTTCAGAGTCTGGCCCTGCAGGAGCTTGGGAGCATCTGTTTCCTGCAAAACAGAGTTAGTTACAATAATAGGCTTGTGTGTGTGTGCGGAATAAGCCTTCCTTAACCTCTTGTATTTATGAGCAAAAGATTTCTCAGGAAACCCAATTTGAGAATCCTGAGGTTCTTCCCTAGATTTATCAGAGTCTGTAGCCTTTTGAGAGTCTGCAGACTTGGATTGAAGGTTAGAATTAGGTGTATCATGACCCTCTTTTAGCAAAGAGAGTCCTTCAACAACCTATTTCTCAAGGGGGTTTAGCTCCTCATCACTTGGCTCATCTACAAGCCTTGATTGTACCAATCTTCTCTTCTCTAAAACTGGTGCCTGTTGAGAGACACCAGAGGTTGATTTCTTTTTGGATTTTGGTTTTGAAGATTGTTTATTTGAAGGGGATTTGGTTACTTGGGTAGGTGCAGGGGGTTCTAAATTACTTGTTCCTGCACCATTTCACCACTAAAGAATGAAGAATTATAGATAGAAGGTTTGTAGTTTGAGAGCTTTACCTGCATTACCTGTGGGTAGACCATGGCAGGTAGACTCTTTTTCTTCTCATCAATTCTCTTAATATCAGAGAATATCCTCCTTTGTTGCTTGTATGCCTGCACACAACAATCATCTGCAAGCTTGACAGATATGTTAGGAATGAAGTGATTGAGGAGAAGCATAAGAAATCTATGATAATAGACCTTTTTCCTCCCCTCATGCACATTATTCAATTTTGTTCCTATTTGAGTGAGCAACATATCAGTAATGTTGATCACTTTATCAAACAGAAGGCTGTGACCAATCTGATAAGTGATAAAAGTGAAGGCATCAAATCCACTACATTTACCAGTGAAACACTTAACAATTTGATCAAAAAAGAATGACCACTCTTTTTCAAGTAAGGCCTAGTTATTATACTCATGTTTTCTAAGCTAGCAGAATAACTTATTGCCTTAAACATACTTTTGATTTCATCATCAGATACAGTATTATCAAAAGAAGACTTGAGAGATAATTTAAACACAGAATTTAACACATCAGCAGTGACATCAAAAGTAAAGTCACTAAATGTAAACATGATTTTACCTGGTTGATCCTGAGAAGGATCAACTACCTTGGCAGAGTTCCAGGCCTGAGAAACAACATCCATATGAATCATTGGTGATGCCTTTAGAATGTAACTGAGCTCACTCTGCTCCAAGAAATCCATCATAGGGTAGTAGACAGCATATACCCCTTTCTTGTCACCAAGGGTTGCCACATGGTTAGTGGTCATGAACTCGAAATAACCAAAAGAGAATGCAATTGCCTTGGGTCCCCTCATGACAGTTGAGATAGCAACTGAAAGGCAGAGTGTTTAAACTTGTAACACTATAATTTATGTAACTCAACTAAAGAAAAGATACTTAACCCGAAGACAATCAAGAACGAGAAGTCACAAAGAAATCAATACAAATGAAGACAAAGTAATTGATACAGTTCAACATGGTAAATATGATTAAACAAAGAAGAAATCATTGGAAGAAGTTCAAGTTAAAGTTGTTCATGCCCCAGTGATTTGTAACTCAAAGAATCAAGATCATAACTATCAGTATCAATAAGACTAATTGATTTCAAGTGAAAAAGAAGGAAAGCAATTGTTGGAAAGCCACATTTCTAATTGAACATGGTAATCTATTCAGAAGCAAGAAACCTATCAAGACTAGTCACTTATGAACCAGACCAGTGCATCAAGTGTTAGGACATTGGTAGCAAGTTCATGTCAGTAGTAGAGTTCCAAGTTCAAGAGCTTGTTGAAGAAAATAGAAGACATGAAGAGATCACAAGTTCAAGATGTTGCATTGAAGTTTCAAGTTGAAGCCCAGAATTTCTCTAAGTACTTACAAGGGAACCTATGTAGAAATTCCTATCTAGAAATTCTGGATAAGTTTCTACTTAGAGCCAAGTAGAAATTCTGGAGTTGGAAATATTTTCTAAGTACTCAACTCAGGAAGCTATCTCGAATTTCCTATGTCGAAATTCCTAAGTCGAATTTCCTATGTAGAAATTCTGGAGGTGAAAATATTTTCTAAGTACTCAGGAAGAAGGCTATCTCGAATTTTCTATGTAGAAATTCCTAAGTAGAAATTCCTATGTAGAAATTCTACTTAGAATTCGAGATAGAGCCAAGTAGAATTTCCTATGTAGAAATTCTACATAGAGGACAGTTTCAACATGACACATGGCATCATCCTGGTGGCAGACTTCCAAGCTTTCAAGACAAGATAAGATTCACGTGGACAACATTGGGCCACTCATATCTTATCTTTTGAAGACTACAAGTCATAGATTACAAAGTAGTATAAATAGAAGTACTTGTGTAACTTATATGAGAGAGCAATATTCGAGAGAAACACTAGTAATAAAGAGAGAGTATATTCACAGAGCTTAGTATCATTTACTACCCTCTTTACTTCTGTTGTACTATTGTAATGAATGTTGTAGCAACCCTTTCAAGTTATATATAAGACATATATTCCTTGAATCATTGTGTTCATTTATTACATAGTATTTATTGCTTCATTAATTCGAAAAGTTGTATTCACCCCCCCTCTACAACACATTTGGACCTAACAATTGGTATCAGAGCCTAATGTTTGACAAACAAAACATAGATCCTTGTGTTTGGTAGAAGATTAATGAGTTTTCTCTTCCAGATCTAATTTTCGAGTTTTTCTTAAAAAGTGTGCCTTAATTTTTTTTCGGTGAAAACTCATCCCAAAAATTATTTAAATACTCCAGGTGTGATTATTTAGCTTGGGTGGATTTTAGATAATTTTTGTGATTTAATCTGGGTATTTTGGTTTGTGGTGTTCTTCAAGTGTTCATCACTGTTCTTGGTAAAGAAGACAAAACCAACAACTTTAGATCTCCTTTTCAAAAAGGCAAAAAGTGTAAAAGGTGTTATTGGCTTTTGATTGGACAATTTACTCACAGAAAAAGAATTGTCAGAAGACTCTGTACCTTTCACGTGGGTGTTAGGTGAAGTTAGGTGAGATAAGTCATAAAAGTCAAAAAGTGTGAAAGTGACCTGCAGCAATTTTTTTTCTCCAAGGCAAAAGTTCTACATAGAATATCTACTTCAGAATTTCTACTTAGAAATTTCGACTTGACAGAATTTCGACTTGGTGAAATTTCGACTTGGCAAAAGTTCTACATAGAATTTCGACTTAGCCTAGTCTTGTGTACTTAGAATTTTTTTTGTGACCAGTTTTTGAACTTTGATTTATTTTGAGATAATTCAATTTTCTTTTAATTACTACTCAAGTAATAAGAAAAGTTTATTATCTCTACTTTAAATCTATATTAAGATGGCACCTAAAAATCAATTCAAAATTCCAATGTTCGACCGAGATCACTATGAAGAGTGGGTGTTGAGAATGAAATTATACCTTGAGTCCATTAATCCTGAATACTTGGAAGTCCTTGACAAAGGTAAATTCGTTCCAATGGTGGTTATTCCTGAGCATATGGAAGGAGATGTGGTAGTACCACAGCGGTCTGAGCCTAAAAAGGCAGCGGACTTTTCAGATGCTGATAAGGAGCAGATAGCCTTTGATACATCCGTTCGACAAACCTTGGTGGAATCCCTCGATCACGAAATGTTTAATGTAGTTAAAGGACTAACTACAGCCAAGAAGATCTGGGATAAGATAGAGGTCGTCATGGAAGGTACAGCTGAGGTTAGAAGTAACAAGACACTCATACTCAAGATGGAGTATGACACTTTCAGGATAAGAAAAGGAGAAAGCATAACAGATGTCTATCTAAGATTCAGTCAGTTGGTGTTGGATTTGAATCTGAGAGGTATAACTCTCCCCATGGTTGAAGTCAACACGAGATATCTAAGGAACCAGCCAAAAAGCATTGAACATAGAGTCTACGCTGTAAGAGAAACCAGAGATTTGCATATAACTTCTCTGGAAGAGTATTATGGAATTCTAAAGACCTATGAGCTGGAGACCCTTCAAGATCAAGCATGGGACAATGATTCAAGAGGAAAAGAAGTGGCATCAGGATTGGTTGCTGATGAGGAAGAGTCTAAGAAGGCAATGGTTGCAGAAAAACCTAGATCATCACCTGCATCTCATCAAGTTGATAATGATGATGAATGCACCTCAAATAGTGA
This sequence comes from Oenanthe sinensis, assembly GCA_028671895.1. Taxonomy (NCBI): domain Eukaryota; kingdom Viridiplantae; phylum Streptophyta; class Magnoliopsida; order Apiales; family Apiaceae; genus Oenanthe; species Oenanthe sinensis. The sequence continues at coordinate 37,937,173 of CM053806.1, forward strand.
TGATGACTACTTCACCCAAGAAGAGCTGGACAACATGGATGATAGTGTCGTGGCATACATGGCGAGGAAGTTCAGCAATATCAGATTCAAAAAGAGTAACCGACCACAGAGAAAATCTTCATCTTTCTATCGGGTTACAAGGGGTGGTGGTAGTTCTTCAGGTTACAAAGGAAAAGGCAAGAGTTCTAGCTACAAATCTCCTTTGGATTTCAAAATGAAGTTCAAATGCTATAACTGTGGTGAAGCTGGACATTTTGCTACGGACTGCAAGAAGCCGAAACAGACTTATCCAAAAGAAAGTTATGAAGCCCTCAAAAGCAAGTATGAAGCCCTGGTGAAGGAAAGACATGGAAAAAGAGCTTTAGTTGTAACAGAAGGTAGAGCTTGGGATGATTCAGACGAGGAAGAAGTTATTCATGCAAACTTTGCCCTCATGGCTGAGACATCAGAGGAACCAGAGGTACCAGTTCTAACCCTTAAGGAAGAAATGTCTATTGATGATTATAAGGTGCAGAACGGGGCTCTTAGCGAAGAGATCTATATGTTGTGCAAAAGCCTAAACACTTCTCAAAAGGAACAGAAAACACTTGTTGCCAAATGCAGAATGCTTGAGGCAAAAGTGGAAGAGTTAGAGGCTGTTTGCACTGTAGATACTTCCCTAAGAGACTCTATTAAATCTTTGGAACACAAGCTTAGCCTTAAAGATGAAATAGAAGCATGTCTTAGGAATAAACTAGCTGCTAGTAAGGTGAATGTTGACAGTGATACATTTAAGAAGATAACTGGAGTTGGTGTAGGTCTTGACTATTCTAACTTATCTAAGAAAGAAGGGAAAAGACCTGTAGACACTAGTTCCAGTAAGACCAAGACTGAAATACCTACTTTTCTTAAATCAGCTGTCAAACCCATCTTTAAACATTTCGTTCCTCAAGTAGAAGAAGAGACTGAATTATTAGTTAGATATGAGATAGAGATGGAAGATCGAAAGAAAGAACAACCTGTAACTCCTATTAAATCAGTTAAAATCAAATCCACTAGAGAAGAATCTAGACAAGGATTAGGAGCTAAGGCTGTTAAACAACAGAAAAAGGAAAAAGGCATAAAAGAGGTTAAGGCAGAACGTGTTAAGAAAGAGTGCTATCATTGTAAATCTACTGAACATCTTTCTTACGCATGCAAATCTAACATGAATGTTCCTATTACTCATGCCATGCCTGTACCACACACATTGAATAACATGCATATGAACCATGCACAATGTGGTCAACCTAATTGTATGCCATGCACTTTTAACGTCATGCAAACATTTGTAAACATGATGAATGCAACTAGCCAAACATGTCAAAATTCTACTGCTAGTTCTAATGTCAAAAAGAAGCATGTTAGAGCTAAGACTGCCAGTCCTCCTAAAGTTAGGAGTGACAAACCTTCTCCTAAGACTAACAAAATTGTCAAGTCTGAAAGAGGAAAAGACGAAGTCGAAAGCTCGAGTAATGTTAAAGTAGGTGCATCTACTGTTGTTAAATCTGATAATTTTCGATCTTATAGAAAAGCCGGGCCCAATCAAACATGGGTTCCGAAGAACGCCTAACCAATCTGTCATTGCAGGGCATTAAGCGGAACAGAAATAAAGTTATATGGGTGCTAGACAGTGGAGCATCGAGGCATATGACAGGAAACAAGTCCCTGCTTACAGAGTTGGTTATGAAGGCTGGACCTTATGTTACCTTTGGAGATGACAGCATTGGTGTGACAAAGGGATATGGCAAATTGAAATCTGGTAATGTCATCATTGAAGATGTTTCCTATGTTGAGGGATTAAAACACAATCTGTTGAGTATCAGTCAATTTTGTGACAAAGGATATGAAGTTATATTCAACAAGAGAGGTGTATCAATCACTCACATTAAGGAAGGTTCGTTGGCTTTGAGAGGAGTTCGTAAGGCAGATCTTTTTGTTGCTGATATGGATTCGGCAAACCAGAATGAAGTGACCTGTTTCTATAGCAAAGCGTCAGATGATGAAAGCTGGCTATGGCATAAGAAGCTGTCTCACTTGAACTTCAAAACGATGAATGCTCTCGCAAGGCGAGAACTGGTGAAAGATCTACCTCAAATGGAGTTTGCTCCTAAAGGACTCTGTGAAGCCTGTGAAATGGGAAAGTCAAAGCGAGCATCGCACAAGAGTAAAGAAATTTCTAGTGTCACTGAGCCTCTGCAACTCCTTCATATGGATTTATTTGGCCCAGTGAATGTCCTATCATTGTCTAGGAAAAGATATGCTTTGGTAATCGTGGATGACTTCTCCAAGTATACATGGGTATTGTTCGTAATGACAAAAGACGAAGTGCCTTTTCAAATCATTGATCACATCACTGAGATTGAGAATGTATCAACACTCACTGTGAAGACGATAAGATCAGACAACGGCACAGAATTTAAAAATGCAATATTGAATGACTTCTGTGTTTCTAAAGGAATACGTCATCAGTACTCAGCCCCGAGAACTCCACAACAGAATGGAGTAGTTGAAAGGAAGAACAGAACATTGGTCGAAGCAGCAAGAACTTTGTTGTATGAATCGAAACTTCCTCTATACTTTTGGGCCGAGGCAGTGAGTACAGTGTGTTACACTCAGAATAGAACTTTGATCATAAAAGATAAAGAAAAGACACCATGTGAACTAATGAATAACAGAAGACCAACAATCAAATACTTTCATGTCTTTGGAGCTAAGTGCTATGTACTTATAGATGATGAAAATCTAGGCAAGTTTGAAGCAAAGGCACGTGAAGGAATATTTATTGGTTATTCTACAAATACGGTGGCAGCTTATCGGGTATTCTTAGTGAATGAACGGAAAGTGATTGAAAGCTACAATGTCAGATTCGACGATACCAAACTCCCATCAATTTCTAAAGATAATAGTGAACCTGAGTCCCTAAAATTTCATAATCTGGACTTGGATGAAATTGAGGATGAACCTGAGTTGGTTGTTACTTCAAATATACCAAGTGATCGTGAAGCTATACCTGAGTCTAGTGGACAATCGAATTCTACGAGATCAGAAGAAACTTCTTCCGCACGTTCTGGCAACAACTCAGGGGGAGTAAATAGCAGCTCAAGAACAGGTGATCAAGACTCGAGGAGAAATGACACTAGTTCTGTAGGAGCTGGTACTAACTCAGGGGGAGTTAGTAGAAACAACACAAGTAGTCAGCACAACAATTCAGAAAGTCAAGCTGAATCATCAAGACAATTACCAAGAGAACGGGTATGGAGTAGAGACCATCCGTTTGAATTAATTATTGGTGATCCAGATGCTGGTGTGACTACTAGAAGATCTACAAGAGCTGACATGGCAAATATCTGCTTGTACTCTGGGTTCTTGTCCAAACTAGAACCTAAAGAAATAGAAGAAGCTCTTGGTGATGCTGATTGGGTGATTGCAATGCAAGAGGAGCTCAATCAGTTTGAAAGGCAGAAAGTTTGGAAGCTGGTACCCCGACCAAAGAATAGATCAGTAATTGGAACTAAGTGGGTATACAGAAATAAACTGGATGAAAACGGACTTGTAACTCGAAACAAGGCTCGTTTGGTAGCAAAAGGTTACTCTCAACGAGAGGGAATTGATTATGATGAAACCTACGCTCCAGTTGCAAGACTTGAGGCAGTCAGGATGTTCTTGGCCTTTTCAGCACACAAGAACTTCAAGGTTTTTCAGATGGATGTGAAAAGTGCCTTCCTGAATGGAGAGCTAGAAGAAGAAGTGTATCTGGAACAGCCACCTGGCTTTATTGATCCAGAACTTGAAGATTTTGTGTTTCTTCTCTTCAAAGCTGTCTATGGCCTCAAGCAATCCCCAAGACGATGGTATGAAACCCTATCCTTGTTCTTAATTGAAAATGGTTTTATTAGGGGAGTAATTGATAAAACATTGTTCTACAAAAATGTAAAGGGTGATTTGATACTTATTCAAGTGTATGTGGACGATATTATTTTTGGGTCATCTAATGAGCGCTTGTGCGAGAAATTTGCCAAGTTAATGCAGTATAAGTATGAGATGAGCATGATGGGGGAGCTGTCTTTCTTCCTTGGATTACAGATCAGTCAAAGAAAAGAAGGAATCTTTATCTGTCAATCCAAGTACATCAAAGATTTACTCAAGAAGTACAATCTTGAAGATGCATCAGCAGCTAAAACTCCCATGCCAACAGCCACAAAGCTTGATGAAGACAAATCAGGTAAACCAGTTGACATCACAAGCTATCGAGGTATGATTGGCTCACTTCTCTATTTAACTGCTAGTAGACCCGATATCATGTTCGCAACGTGTTTGTGTGCAAGGTTCCAAGTGGATCCTAGAGAGTCACATCTCATAGCTGTCAAACGAATCTTTAAGTATCTCAAGGGAACACCAAATCTAGGGATTTGGTACCCAAGAGATACAGGTCTTAATCTAATAGGCTATTCGGATTCAGACTTTGCAGGTTGCAGGATCGATAGGAAAAGCACATCTGGTGCTTGTCAATTCCTAGGCAGAAGATTGGTGTCCTGGCAAAGTAAAAAGCAACATACAGTATCTACTTCTACTGCTGAAGCTGAGTACATTGCTGCTGGAAGCTGTGTAGCTCAAATACTGTGGATGAGGAACCAATTGAAAGATTATGGCATGGAACATACAAAGATTCCAATCATGTGTGACAACACTAGTGCCATTGCCATGACCAACAATCCTGTAGATCACTCCAGAACCAAGCACATAGACATTAGGTATCATTTCATCAGAGAACATGTCGAGGAGGGGACTGTGGAGTTACATTTTGTACCCACAATGCAACAAATTGCAGATATATTCACCAAGCCTCTTGATGAAGTAACATTCAATAGGTTGGTTGGTGAATTGGGGATGCTTAACACAAGTTAGTAAATCCTCCTATCTGTAACATCCAAGTTTTGATCATTTACATATGTTTGTTTTTCTTATTAAATGCCTAGTGGAAAACATATGTAAATAATCTTTAAAATTGCACAAAATATCACTTCTGCATGCCATTTAATCATTTTGAACTTAGACTTTAAGATGTTTAATTAATGATTATTATATGGTGTATGTTGTGTTATTTTTCATAAATTCACTGTGCATTAATTGAAATTATTGATCAAAACTTTGAATTTATGCTCATTAATTGCATGGACATAGGGGGAGTTAAATTCATGGATCTCTAAATTTATCATGATTTTAAATGAATTTTTCTATGTTTTTCATGTAATTTTTATATAATTTAAAGCCTTAGAATTGTCAAGGAATGTCTCTTTTAATGGTTTTTATTAAAAATCCTTGAATTGGTATTTATTTTAATTTGGCAAAATTTAATTATTGATTTTCCAGAAAAATTGCCAAATTTTACTAAGTACCTTCAAAATTTCGACATAGAGTCTATCTCGAAACTCATCTCGAAATTCGGCTTGAATTTCGACTTTGAGCTTCCAGGAGTGAAGTTTTGAAAATTCTCAGTCTGGTAAATTTTTCGACTTAGAGTCTATCTCGAAATTCATCTCGAAATTCGACTTGAAGTTCGACTTAGGGTCTATCTCGAAATTCAACTCGAAATTCGACTTGAAGTTCGACTTGGAGTCTATCTCGAAACTTATCTCGAATTTCGACTTGAAGTTCGAGATGGGTCTTTCCTGAGAGGTTTAATGCTGTTTAAAATTGTTTAAGTGAATTTAATTCGAGTTAGCCTCTATGTCGAAACTTATCTCGAATTTCGACTTGATGTTCGAGATAGAGTTCGACATAGAAGTTCGACATAGAGTTCGACTTAGATTACCCTGTGCGTACTTAAGTTTTTTTTCATTTTCACAGGGATATTTTTGTCATTTCACTCTATTGCCTATATATACAAAATTAACCCGATTTTACTTTCACTTTTACCCAATTGTTTTAAAACCTAATTTTTACAGCAGCCCTCCCTCCCACCCACGACTGTTCATAGTTGTGGTTGAATCTCTTACATATAACGAACTACTGTCCATTTTGTTTCTTGATTTTACTATCTGCATCACGTTTAACCGTTTATTTTGTGCGTAGTTTTGTGTTTAACATCGTAACTGTTCATCTTCACCGATACATACATACACATGATTTACACACACTTCTCACATAAATATTATTACTGCAGATTTTGTTTTCACAGTAGTTTGTTACTGATTCTTGTTTAATTCCGTAGTTTAATTTTCACTACAACATCACAGTTGTGTTCTCAATTAAAAGGGATTAAAACGTTTTTTTAAACAACAACAAATGACTCACCAATTTTCTCTTGCAAAACATAATTTTTATAATATTCCAACTGAAATTGGTGATCAACTCCCGCGTTTCAAGTTTTGGGTACGATATCTTAATTTGTACTCCAAAGCTAGTATTGCTTTTACTGCAAAACCTACACTGGTCCATGATGCTTTGCAGCAGTTATGGACTAGTGCAGTACCTTTTGGGAGTAAATCGACCCCCTACGGTTTTACTTTTACCTTGGAGGGTCAAACTTTTGAGGTTACAGAGGCTATTTTTAATACAGTTCTTGGTTTTCCAGTCAAGGATTCTTATGACCCTGAACCTACAGCGGCTGAGCGCCAGAATTTTTTTGAAGCAATTGGATGTTATCCTCCCCCTGGACGACTATCCACTTCAAATATTCAAAAACAATTTTTTTCATGTGGAATGGAATTACTTTTTCGAGGCCATTACTAGATGCTTTCGGGCACGGGAAAGAAATTTTCATCAAATTTCCATTCCCATGCAAATTTTTGGTGTTTCCCTAGCCCAGGAACTGAACATTAATTATGGCAGGCTTGTTCTTTCCGAATTAGTGGCTACAATGGGATCACCTGAAACCAGAGACATTTCACACAATGATATTGTCTGCTGGTATCCTCGTTTCTTGCAAATGCTAATCAATCATCTCGTGCCTTCTAATGCTTTATCACTTAGGCAGGCATTTGTTCGAAGTCCCACCTCTGCACCTCTAGGCATGGGCACTAAGTCACTAACAACTATTGCTAACCAGGATAAACATCAGGGTAAACCTATGTCTATTCCTGAGAACATTCAAGTGTGGCTCTCTTATGATGCAGGTGTGACTACTCTCGCGGGGACTTCACAAATCTCATCACATGCTCAGAATCCATCTGCCCACAATGAAGCATTTCAAGGGATCCCTGATGAGCATATTGATGACGAACAAGATGAGGGCCAATCTCTCAGTCACTTCACAGCCAGGCAAAGGGAACAGCAACCGTCTCCTAGGACAACACATGCTGATTCTGATTCCTCTGTTGGCCAAGGTAATGAAGGAGGTACATTCTTCGAACCTAACACTCCTTCCTCCTCTGATTCTGATTCCGTGGCCCAAGATTCTGCTAACCCGCAGGATCTATCCCAGGGTGATAGCCATATTTCTGCGTCTGCTTCTCTAACTTCTTCACTATCACCCCTGTTAACGGGAGTTAAAAGGCCGGCACCTTTAGAATTAGGTGAGAGTTCTGATGAGAGTGACCCTGAAGTGCAGCCAGTTTTAAGGAAGCGAGCCAAATTTTCACAAGCTGCTACTTCAACAGCCCAGTCCATCCCTAGCATGTCTATCACAACCACTCCACCTCACGAGAGTGGTTCTCCCCTTGCACAGTCAACACCTAGGATGGTTGCTGAGGATTCAGTGTCTTCTGAAGAGCCTGTTCCTTCAGTTAGGCCGGAAGTTTTACGAGCTTCGAAAGTACCTTCACCGGTACGTCCTGATGCTGCAGAGAGGATCGGTTCTACTGTTGTACTTGAACACTCTGCAGCCTCTCAGCCTGAGATTCCAACTCAGGACAACACAGGAAACATTGATCCCATAACTGTTCCTAATTTTTCTTATCCAGTTTATGCAGGTACTGCTTTGACTCTGGGTTACTTTATTGAAGACATACACGAGCGTGAGACAGGGAGTGAGTGCGAGCGTTTAGGGAGTGAGGGACCTTCATTTTTAAGGCCCGAAACTGAGCGTAAAACACAAACAGAACGATTTTTAGAGCGAGAAAACCTAAGCCAAACACCGTCCCTTATTCTTGAAAATCTGGATACACGTATGTCAGCAATAGAAAATCAGATGGAGCAGTTTGGGCAATCTATGGGGCAGTTAGGGGTTAATGTCGGCGACAACAAGCGAGTTCTTGATGACTACGCAGCACGGATGGCAGGCCAAGCTGAAGCTTTAACAGATATGACGAACAAAGTCAATGACCTGGGCCATGCTGGTGGTGTCTTGGGCAGCACTCTGTATGAAAGAATGGGGCGTGTGGAGAGCGTTCTGCATACAATGGCAACAGAAGTCAGTCGTATGATGTATGCAGTTCGACACTTAGTTCCCCCGGAGTGCTTCGATGACCATTTCAATCAACCTCCCCCGGATGCTGATGGTGCAGATGGTGTTGCTGGACCGACTACTGGACCTTCTGGTTTTGGTTCAAGTGCTGGTGGATCGGGTGCACAAGGTGATGTTCAGGATAACTCACCTAAGGGGGAGAAAGGAGGTAATGAGACGACACAACAGTCACCCCGTGCTGAAGAAGAGATTGATCCAATGGTGACTGATGAGGAGGCTCAGAGGAAGCGAAAGGGTAAAGCAGTGATGGTTGAACAAGAAGAGCCATTCACTGACTTTGGTGGTCAACAGGAACACGTGCAAGTTGATTCAGATTCTGATATGGAAGACGTACCTCTAGCACATGCAATTAAGAGATCTTTGGAGGAACAAGGTGGAGGTGCTGGGGCGTCTGCTGAAGAGATTCCTGTTGATGAGGAGACCCTGAAAGCTCAGCAGTTAGCTCTGGAACAAGCTCAATTTTTCAAAATGAAGATGATGCAAGGTAAAGCTGTTTTTCTTGAGAAGCAAGTGGAGCTCAAGGAAAAGCAGTATGATCATGAGCTTGCCAGACTAGCTGACCCTCAAGTTGATCTGGACAGAAGGAGGATTGGACAGAAATGGGACGATGCACGAAAGATACTGATGGGGTCGTGTGCACATGGAGTTCATAATAAGGAGGCAGATGACTTGTTCTTCAACTTGAACATGAAGAATCCGATGACGATGGACTATATAAATGCTTTGAAGAGAATGATTTCTAAAGTCCGTGTTGGATACAAATCGGTGGATAATGAATGGCAAGTTATTTTGTCTTTAATTGATGGAGCCCCGATGTCTTTTATGAATGTCGATGATCAGTTTATGTCGAGAAGATCTGCGTCGGAGTTGTTCTTGCTAGCAACTAAAATTCAATATTCTCAAGCTGAGGAGCTAAGCATTCTGTATAGAGATCAGTTAATGCAGTTAGCAGAGGACAAGGGACCAGAATTCTCAGCCAATCCAGACGTTGTCAGAATGGTTGTTGATGGAAAGATGAAGAGGGTTAGCTTGGAAGAAAATGACTTGATGGCTCTATCGGTGGAATCCCTTAAAGCTGTTTGCAGACAAATGATGGGTAAGGGATTCACCTCGGATATTAAAGAAAAATCAGTGGAGTTCATTGAGAAGATAATCTTCCAGAAGAGCAGTGAAATATGGAAGTGCGATGTCATTGCTCCAAATCCTCTGGATAACGTGAAGATTGAGCCAGAGCTAATGCAAAGAAAATGGGATATTCTACAAGCTGTGAAAAACGTAGATGAAGCTCTGACTCTTCCTTCAGGACCCCTGGAACAAGGAGAGATAAGGGAGGCAGTTGGTGTTCCAGGAAGAGAAAGTGTATACTGGATTCATTCTTACACAGATGATACAGCTGATGCCTTGGTGTTCATTGATGCAGACCAGAATCAAACCTTCTTGCATATGAGTAGGAAATGGCTGCTACAGACTCAAGATGCTGCATTTCTAGACAAAGTCAGAGATGAATTCAAATTGGGAGATGTAGAGGATAAGTTTGCAGATGAAAAGCAGAGACTGTTAAAGTACTTGTCTGAGGTAGAAAAGGAGAAAAGGAGAATGGAGTCAGATGCGGCTAGTAGGTTCAATACCAACCGTGTCAAGGGCTACCCTAAAATGATTTACTGTCAGTTCAAAGCTGATAAAGCTCATTGGAAGCCTCAGCTCATCATGAAAAACTTTGAGGACATTCCGAAGATCAGAACTACCCAGGAAGTTGATAAACTAAGAAGGCTTTTCAGACATCCATATCCAGAACCCAAGAATCCTCTGGAAATGGAAGCAGTAAGTTTGCTGAATGCGAGATGGGCACAACTACACGATCCAGTATACAAAAGAGAACAGCAAAGGAAAGAAAGGCGCAGAAAACAAGGAGAAGATAAGCGCAGTGCTGTTAAGGAAGTTAGGAAGGGGAAACGGAATTAGAGTTAAAGTTCAAAGGGATGTGAACTTGAAGTTGGAAAAACTTCATATCTTTTGGTTGCTCTAACTCACTTGAGGAAAATTCACCTGACCACGGTATGCGAGATAGGCTAATTCACCATACTGTAACCGTGAATCAGAGTGGATCCAATAAGGTGATATGAGTTGGACTGAAAGGTATGAAATAATCCAGGTGATAGAGATCATCTCAATGGTCTTTAATTCGAGGTTCGAATTTTCTTTCTAGCTTATATTTATTTTCTAAAGTTCTTTGTATTGTTTTCAAGTTTTTATTCAAGTGTAAAATGTGCAAGACATTAATGTTACTTATCTTTTCTCGTCTCATTATTTAGTTGAGTTATCCTTCTTTAATTTGAATGTCATTGTTAGACAATCAAATAGGGGGAGATTGAAAGGCAGAGTGTTTAAACTTGTAACACTATAATTTATGTAACTCAACTAAAGAAAAGATACTTAACCCGAAGACAATCAAGAACGAGAAGTCACAAAGAAATCAATACAAATGAAGACAAAGTAATTGATACAGTTCAACATGGTAAATATGATTAAACAAAGAAGAAATCATTGGAAGAAGTTCAAGTTAAAGTTGTTCATGCCCCAGTGATTTGTAACTCAAAGAATCAAGATCATAACTATCAGTATCAATAAGACTAATTGATTTCAAGTGAAAAAGAAGGAAAGCAATTGTTGGAAAGCCACATTTCTAATTGAACATGGTAATCTATTCAGAAGCAAGAAACCTATCAAGACTAGTCACTTATGAACCAGACCAGTGCATCAAGTGTCAGGACATTGGTAGCAAGTTCATGTCAGTAGTAGAGTTCCAAGTTCAAGAGCTTGTTGAAGAAAATAGAAGACATGAAGAGATCACAAGTTCAAGATGTTGCATTGAAGTTTCAAGTTGAAGCCCAGAATTTCTCTAAGTACTTACAAGGGAACCTATGTAGAAATTCCTATCTAGAAATTCTGGATAAGTTTCTACTTAGAGCCAAGTAGAAATTCTGGAGTTGGAAATATTTTCTAAGTACTCAACTCAGGAAGCTATCTCGAATTTCCTATGTCGAAATTCCTAAGTCGAATTTCCTATGTAGAAATTCTGGAGGTGAAAATATTTTCTAAGTACTCAGGAAGAAGGCTATCTCGAATTTTCTATGTAGAAATTCCTAAGTAGAAATTCCTATGTAGAAATTCTACTTAGAATTCGAGATAGAGCCAAGTAGAATTTCCTATGTAGAAATTCTACATAGAGGACAGTTTCAACATGACACATGGCATCATCCTGGTGGCAGACTTCCAAGCTTTCAAGACAAGATAAGATTCACGTGGACAACATTGGGCCACTCATATCTTATCTTTTGAAGACTACAAGTCATAGATTACAAAGTAGTATAAATAGAAGTACTTGTGTAACTTATATGAGAGAGCAATATTCGAGATAAACACTAGTAATAAAGAGAGAGTATATTCACAGAGCTTAGTATCATTTACTACCCTCTTTACTTCTGTTGTACTATTGTAATGAATGTTGTAGCAACCCTTTCAAGTTATATATAAGACATATATTCCTTGAATCATTGTGTTCATTTATTACATAGTATTTATTGCTTCATTAATTCAAAAAGTTGTATTCACCCCCCCTCTACAACACATTTGGACCTAACAGCAGCCATTGAAATTGTTGAGTTGAGAGTGATGAAAATGCTTGAATAAATTAGATAGGGTCAGTGAAAAGCTCTGTGAATATTTCTGCCTTAGAACATAATTTGCAATAAACAAGTGCGTAAAATGTATGAGAATCTTCTATTTTTTTTAAATTACATATAATACACACGAGTCTACAGCCTGTCACTAGTCAAAAGTAATTGTTACAGCCTATTTCATGTCATTTGAACAGTTTAAACGTAATCAGAGTCTGTAGGCACGAATGTTAACCGTTTCAGAGTCTAGGCCCTTATAACATTCTCAGAGTCTACAGACTCGTTAGAGTCTATCGATTATCAGAGTCTACAGACTCATCAGAGTCTACAAACTCAGAGTTTAGGACTATAGACTCTGTCAAGATACAGTACCTCAATAATTTTGTAAGAATAAATCATAGTTTTGAGAAATCAGGGAATATAATTAAATTATATACCTTGATTCTTTTATGATAGAACACTTACATATTTAACATACCTAATTCATCTACCAGTCTGAGAAGCTAGATTCATCAAGTGGTTTAGGTAATAAGTCTACAATCTATCTATCAGTTGGAATATAATGAAGTGTCACTGTACCATTTTCAACATGTTCTCTAATAAAATGATACCTGACATAAATGTGCTTTGTTCTGGAATGTTGGACTTGATTCTCTGTAATTTTAATAGCAGTGTATTGTCACAATACATAGGAATATTTGAGGATGTTAGTCCATAATCAAGTAACTGATTTCTCATTCACAGAATTTGAGCACAGCAACTTCCAGCTGTTATGTATTTAGCCTCAGCTGTTGAGGTTGAAACTGTTTGTTGTTTCTTGCTAAACCAAGAAATTAACTTGTTGCCAAGAAATTGGCATTGTCCTATTATAATTTTCCTGTCCACTTTGCATCCTGCATAGTCAGGGTCTGAATAACCAATTAGTGAAAAATCTGACTCTCTAGGATACCAAAGTCCAAGTGTTTGTGCACCCTTGAGATATTTGAAAATTCTTTTTACAGCTAACAAATGTTATTCTCTTGGGTCAGCCTGAAATCTAGCACACATGCATGTTGCAAACATTAAATCTGGTCTACTTGCAGTTAAATATAACAATGAACCAATCATGCCTCTAAAGCTAGTGTTGTTAACTTTCTTACCCTTTAGGTCAGAGTCTAGCCTAGTGGTTGTTGACATGGGAGTTTTGGCAGTTGAACAGTCTTGCATATCAAACTTCTTCAATAGGTCTTTCACATACTTTGATTGATTAATGAAGATTCCATCATCATTCTGTTTGACTTGAAGTCCCAAAAAGAAGTTCAATTCTCCCAACATGCTCATTTCATAATTTGACTGCATTAATTTGCTAAACTTTTCATAGATTTTTTCATTAGTAGAACTAAATATAATATCATCAACATTAATTTGGACATGCAAAATATAACCTTTATGTTTTCTAATAAAAAGAGTTTTATCAATGATACATCTAATGAATCCATTTTCAAGAAGAAATTTTGATAGAGTTTCATACCATGCTTTAAGTGCTTGCTTCAAACCATATAGTGCCTTGTCTAACCTGTAAACATGATCAGGAAACTTTGGATCAATAAATCATGGTGGTTGCTTTACATAGACTTCTTCTTCCAATTTCTCATTCAAGAAGGCACTTTTCACATCCATTAATACACCTTGAATTTTGAATGAGCTGCAAATGCAAGAAGCATTCTGATAGCTTCCAATCTTGCTACTGGTGCAAAAGTTTCATTATAATCAATTCCTTCCTCCTTAGAGTATCCTTTTGCAACTAGCCTTGCTTTGTTTCTAATCACAGTCCTAATTTCATCAAGCTTTTTTCTGAACACCCATTTGGCTCCAATAATTGATCTATCTCTTGGTCTTGGTACAAGTTTCCACACTTTATTTCTCTCAAATTCATTCAATTCTTCTTGCATTGCAATGATCCAATCAGGGTCTCGTAATGCTTCCTCAACTTTCTTAAGTTCATTTTGAGTGGTTGCTCTTGTTTGTATACCACTCTCAGGATCCCCAATTATCAAATCAGGAGTATGATCCCTTGTCCGTTTTCTTGCTGGTGGAAGATTGATTCTTGAACTTGAAGCTCCCCCTAAATCATTGCAATTTCCTAAGTGAGAGTGAAATTAAAATGAAGAGGCTCCCCCAGAATTGTTTGTCTCTGAGAAGAATTCAGAGTTTCCTGATCCAGACCCTGAAGAGTTAGACTCTGAAAAACTTGATTATGTCTGTCTAGACTCTATCTGGGTAGACTCTGAACTGTTAGACACTGAATTATTTGGAGTTGAATTTTCTGGCTCCCCCTCAGAGTGTGCAGGATTCTGTGTTATTTCTGGAGTTATTTGAATCTCTTCATCCTCATCATCTTCATCTATCTCAGAACTTTTCAAATTTTCAAATTCCAATTTTGTAGACTCTGAATCATCCTGTAATCTTTTTTATCATCAAATGCAACATGAATAGATTCCATAACAAACTTCCCATAATAAAATGCGAGAATTTACACCAAAGAAGAAATTCAACTCTCTTACCAAATTATATCTCGATAAAATGACTCATTTCCATTAAAACTTAAGTACTGTAAGTTTTGAAAACAGTTTTGCAAAACATCCTTATCAGATAGAGGACTATGATTTTCCGACTCATAATGCAATTATGATTTACATCATTTTCGTCCACCTGATAGTATCCCTGACTTAAAATAAAAACATGATAATTGGGGTTGGATGTATATTTAACAATACAGTACTAGGCCTTCAAAGCAACAACCACTGTTTTGGTACTATGAATCAATGTGAAACATACATTGCAACAAGTGTTTAAAAATAAATCATTTTACAAGTGATTGATACCTCGAAGTAAAAATAATTTCTCCGAATAAAATAGCAGTAACAAAGTTTCTGCCACTCTAAAAGGAAAAATTAAGAGAGAAAATTTTGTGTAAGATAAAACTTTTAAAACTAGCTTTTGGGAGAGGGTAAAAGATTTTGAGATTTAAAGAAAGATTATCCTCAAGAAAAGTTTGATTCACACCCTAGGATTTAGAAATCAGAGTAGGGCTGTAAATCAAAAGATTTTCAAAAGAGAAGTTTTGAAAAAGAATTTTAATATTTTTTTTCTTTAAAACTAATAGAGAAATGAATGTATCTTTGAATAAAATGTTTTGAAAAAGAATCAGATAAGAAATTCTTTTTAATACATTTAAGTTTAAAATTCAGTTAAATAAAGAAAACTAATTGTAATACTAAACAGTTACCACAGACATGCATATATAAATCAAATAACATGTGGCAATTATTCAGTAAAACAATAGGAATTTAGACATATTTTTATTATTAATGATTTTAGATAAACAACATGTATTATCATTAATATTAAAAATATCACAATTAATTGCAAAGAAACATTAACAAAATATCATTATTTGATATTTATCAATAATTTCAAAATGCAATAAATTATACTTCTAATATTTTATCAAATCAAAATTATGAAACTAATAAACATTGAGTTTCTTCAATCCGTAATTTTAATAAAATAAAATAATTTCGTAAAATACTAAAATATTCATAGGATTGAATATTAGCATCTAACTTCCTACGCTATATCTAATAATTGTCACTCTAGCATATCACAATTATACTCATAATAATTATTATTGATATACATAAGCTCGAGAAAATAGTTGAATAGAAATTCACAAGTCCTTTAAATATTAACTTTTAATACTTGTGATCCTAATTACAACTTCACACAAATAAAATCATACTTTAGAAATATGTAAAGCATAATGTAACATAGTATGTAATAGTGATAACAATAACTCAACCAAGAAACAAAGACAGATAAATAATACTAGTATACAGCGCAGGAATCCAGAAGGACATGTAAACATGAATCATACATATATCATTGCAGAGCATTCAAGATGAAAGGCTTACTGAATGTCAGCGAGAGAAGTTCATTAAAATGTTTAGGCATCAGCAACAAATAAGAGTTCAGAAGATTTCAGACTAAAGACAGTGTAATGATTTAAGTAGATATGTCAAAGAGTTTCAGTAATCAGAAGCAATGCAACAGTCCAAAGTTAATCAGCTGAAACAGAACAGAATTTAAGGGAATTGAATTCAGTGTTAGTCGTTTGTGAACCAGACCAGTGCACTAAGCGTCAGCACAACAAGAAACGAATTGTCTTGATTAATGAAAAAAAAATCAGTTCATCAAGCCAGAAGAGTGAAAACCAAGTAGAAATTTCTTCAAGAATTCAAGAAATATATAAAGGAAAGTAATATTGTATATGGTGGTTCCTACACAGGTGGAAAATAGTGTGAAGGACCACAAAATATCTATAGGCGCAACATAACTATGTTCAAGGCACAACACAAGTTGAATGGAAGTTTGTGGCGCCTACACACTACAAATGGTGTGCAGGCGTAACAAAAGAGCTTCAAGGCGCAACTAACTTAATCTAGTTGCGCAACAAAACTATACAGGTGCAACAAACATGCTTTAGGCGCAACAAACATTTAAGTGGCACCTACACACCACCAACGCTCTTGCAGGCACAACATGGGACTTATACATTGTTGGAAATCAATTTCCAAAAAGACTACAAAATATATATGGGTGAAATCAATTCAGTAAGGAGAAGTATTCATTCATCTTCAATAAAAAGACATACATATGGGAACTCCATTAAAGCTCTACATTAAACACACCCAACTGTATTTTTGTTATAATATTGATTAAATCCATTGAAGCTAATCATTTTGATTAGAAGTGTAGCACTCAGGGATTTAATAATATATCTTTATTTTTCCGAATCTTTGTGTTTCATTAACTGCCATTTTCATATCTTAAGAACACAAATACTTATTCCGCAATCAAACGAAAAATCTACCATATCATATTCAACCCCCCATTCTATGATGCTTTTGGACCTAACAATTAGTATCAGAGCTTGTTGATTGAAGTTACAAATCAAGATCCAAAAATAGTTTTACGAAAAAGTGCATTTTTACATCTAGAAAAATTTATATTGAAATTTCTTTATTTTTAAAGAAAATTCAATTTCGAGTTTTTTTAAAGATTTTAAATACACTAATTTTTAAAAGCTATCAATCATCAAGAATTCGAACAAAATTTTATTTTATGAAATTCAATTTTAATTCGAATTGATTTTAATTTTTGAGAAATTAATTATTTCTTGAGATTCTAAATTCTTCACAACCATGAGTACCCAAAAACTTAGTAGCATCAAAATCCCAGCCTTTGATAAAAATGAATACATTTTATGGAAGAAGAAGATGTCCATTTTCATTAAGTCGGCTAATTCTCAATACATGGGAATTTTGGAAAATGGACCATATGTACCTCAGAAGCTAACACTAAAAATAGTCTCAGATGACGGCGAACGGATTCCTCAAGGATTTACCTTAAAGGAGCCTTCAGAGTACACTGACACTGATAAATACAGAGTTGCATGGGATAATCAGCTTCAATGTATCCTAATGGATTCACTGGACACTACAATGTTGAATGAAGTGATTAATTGCACAAGTGCCAAACAAATGTGGGATACAATTGATCTGCTAATGGAAGGTACAGTAGAAGTGAAGGAGAACAGGCTGGATATTCTTACATCCCAGTATGAAGCATTCAAGTCACTACCAGGAGAAAGTATCACTCAAGTCTTTGAGAGATACAACAAATTATTGAATGCCTTGTCACTGCATGGGAAGGCCTACTCACGTAGGGAGATCAACAGGAAATTCATGTTGACACTGCCAGCTCACCTGGAACACAAAATCTCTGCCATCAGAGAGAGGAGTGACATAAATGACATGTCCATTGAAATTCTATATGGGAAGCTCAAGACTCATGAAATGGAGCAAGAGCAGAGACAAATCATTTATGGGTCAGGTACAGTGGACAGTACGAATACAGTACTATTGAAGATAACAGCACTTGTAGCCAAGGATTTTGCTGTCACAGAGACCAGCACAGAGAAGCCTGTTATGGAAAAAGAAGAGATTCTAGAAGCTGAAATTTCAGAGAATACTCAAGCAGGTGATGAAGATGACTTCTATTCAATAGAAGAACTTGAACAATTGGAAAATAAGACAATGGCCTATATGGCAGGGAAGTTCAAGAACCTCAGGTTTAGGAGGAACCCTAAGTACAAATTCAAGAGTAACTCAAGTTACAGTGGTTCTAGTTTCAGAAACAGCAATCGAGGTGGTTCGTCTTCAGGGTCTTATAGCAAAGGAGGTTATAAGATGAGGATGGTGGACCGCAGTAAGTTCAAGTGCTATAACTGTGATGAACCTGGGCATTTTTCTACAGAATGCCGGAAGCCTAAGCAAGGAAAATAAAGAAAGGAGTCGTATGATGAACTCAAGCAAAAGTATGATGCACTGGTAAAGAAGCATCAGGGCAGAGCTTACATAGCCGAGGGAAAGAGTTGGGATGACTTAGACAATGATGAAGAGAAGACATATGGAAATGTTGCACTAATGGCAGACTCTTCAGAGGCATCACCTCAGTCATCTAAAGTATCATTTCTTTCCACAGTTGATATGTCTAATTCTGATTATAAGAAAACTGTAGAAGATCTTAGTGTAGAAATGTTTAACATTCACACAAGCATGCTAGCATCTGAAGAAGAAAATGTTAAACTAGTTCTAAAGAATAAAATACTAGAAGCTAGAAACGAAGAACTAGAGCTTGCATGTGTTAACTTAGAAGATCTAAAACAGAAGATAAAATATCTCAAGAATAGAGACAAATGCAACCAGGAAGTAGAAACAGCGCTTAGGAATAAAATTTCTGAGTTAGAGTTAAAAATTCAGGCTTATAAGAAATCTGTTAATCTTGTTAAGGAGGCATTGATAAACAGGTCATAGGTCAGAAAACAGGAATATGATTTGACTATGATAAAAAGGCAGGAAAGAGACATGAGGAATCAATTGCTGAGGAAAGTCCTGTGAAGCAAGACATTCCACATATGTTAAAAAATGTCGTTAAGCCCCTTTACAAGAAGTTTGTCATCGAACCCTTAGATGAAGAATAGATTCTAATGAAAGAAGAAATTATTGTTGAGGATCAAAAGAAAGAGGTAGAAAGTAAAAAATTGTTGCCTAAGAAATCTGTAAAAATTGTAGAACATAAGGAACAGATTAAAAGTGATTTAGGCAACAAGAATGAAAAGAAGAAAGCTAACAGAAATGGCAAGATAGGTGTTAACAAGAAAAATGATTATGCCTACTCTCATAAAGCTATTAGAAAAGTTTGTAATAATTGCAATTCTACTAGTCGTCTTACGCATGCATGAAAAAAGATAAAAGTAGTAAAAGAAGAAACTTTTAATATGCCTGTCATGCCTGCCATGTCTATCCCTCATCAACCATGTGGTAAGTAGGATGCATGACATGTGCTTTCAACATCATGTCTGCATACAAAAACTTAATGAATACATCATCTAGTACTTGCATTAATATAGATGTGAACATGAATAGAAAGCATGTTAGGGCAAAGACTGCCAGTCCTCCTAATTCTAGGAAGTAAGCCCATGTCTCTAAGCCTAAAGACATACATGTCAAGGCTAAACCAAAGGGCAAGGGCACAGTCGATGAGAAAGACAAGGACCAGAAAAATTCGGCAGCTAAATCTGCTTACTTATCTAAGCCTCTTGGACCCAATCAAATTTGGGTGCCAAAGAAGAAGTAATCAATCTGTGGTTGTAGGGCATAGCAAAGAACAAGCGTGTCATGTGGATTCTCTACAGCGGTTGTTCAAGACATATGATTGATGATAGGGCCCTGCTATCAGATGTGATTGAGAAAGTTGGTCTGATAGTGACCTTTGGAGATAACAGCAAGGGATTCACAACGGGATATGGAAATCTGGAAATTGGAAATGTTATCATAAAAAATATCTTTCTTGTGGACGGATTAAAGCACAACCTTCTAAGTATCAGTCAGTTCACTGACAAGGGCTACAGAGTAACTTTTGAGAATGAAAGATGTGCAATCCAAAATAGGAAAGATGATAAGCTTGCTCTTCAAGGAGTAAGAAAGGGGAATCTCTTTGTAGTTGACTTATTCTCTGCAAGCAAAGGCAAAATCCAATGTTTCTACAGCAAAGCTTCAACAGAGGACAATTGGTTATGGCACAAGAAACCTTCACATATGAATTTCAAGGCAATGAACTCTTTAGTCAATAGGGAATTGGTTAGAGGTTTACCTGAGATGGAATTCTGTCATGAAGGGTTATGTGAAGCATGTGAAAAGGGGAAGTCAAAGAAAGCATCTCACCGAAGCAAAGATTCATCAGTCATTACTGAACCCTGCAACTTCTGTATATGGATTTATTTGGTCTAGTCAACGTCTTGTCTATGTCAAGGAAGAGATATGCACTAGTAATTGTAGACGACTACTCCAAGTACATGTGGGTGTTGTTTCTAGCCTCGAAGGATGAAGCCCCTCAAACAATAATTGATCACATAAAGAAGATAGAGTTAGAAGTTGGTTTGCCTGTCAGGAAAATTAGGTTTGACAATGGAACAGAATTCAGGAATATAACCCTGAATGATTTCTGTATTGAGAAAGGGATTTCAAGACAATACTCAACGCCCAAAACTCCACAACAAAATGAAGTAGTAGAAAGGAAGAACAGAACTTTGGTTGAAGCAGCAAGAACAATGCTGAATGAAGCTAAGTTACCTCTATACATTTGGGCTGAAGCAGTCAACACAGCGTGTTACACTCAGAATCGTACCCTGATTAATAAAGATCATGAAAAGACTCCGTACGAGATAATGGAAAACAAGAAACCAACACTGAAATACTTTCATGTGTTTGGAGCAAAGTGTTTTGTATTGAAAGATGATGAGTATCTAGGAAAGTTCGAATCCAAGGCTCATGAAGGCATATTTCTTGGCTACTCTCTGGAATCTAATGCGTACAGGGTTTATGTGATTGAACACAAGAAGGTCGTTAAAAGCATGAATGTAACTTTCGATGATCTCAGGCTCCCAAGTCTACAAAGAATAGACGACACTGAAACTCTGGAGTTTGAAAATATGAACTCGGATGAAAGTGAAGTAGAACCTGAAGCTGCAACAGAAAATCAAATACCATATGAGAATATCAACAATGATGATTTTGACCCTAGCTGTGGAAACAGTGGAAGATTCACAGAAACTACTAGTAGTGGCAAAGAATCTCATTCTCAACCAAACAGCAGCTCAGGGGGAGCAACTGAAGGATCTACTAGCAAGACTCAGCACTTTAATAATAATCAGGCTGAATCTTCTAGGGAAATCTGCCTAGACATAGGGTATAGAGTAGAGCTCATCCCTTTACATTGATTCTAGGAGATCCAGATGCTGGAGTCTAAACTAGACGTGTTTCTCAGAATGAATGTTTATTCTATAGTTTTATCTCTGAAATAGAGCCAAAGAAAGTGGAAGAGGCATTGGAAGATCTAGATTGGGTAATAGCTATGCAAGAAGAACTCAATCAGTTTTAGAGACAAAAAGTTTAGAAGCTGGTACCCAGGCTAAAGAACAAGTCTATAATTGGCACAAAGTGGGTATTCAGAAATAAACTGGATGAAGATGACATTGTTACGAGGAACAAAGCTAGAATGGTTGCTAAAGGTTATTCCCAAGAGGAAGGAATATATTATGATGAAACATATGCACCAGTGGCAAGGCTTGAAGCTATCAGGATGTTTCTGGCATTCACAGCACATTCCAACTTTAAAGTCTATCAAATGGATGTGAAGAGTGCATTCTTGAATTGAGAGCTTGAATAAGAAGTGTATGTGGAACAACCCCTAGGGTTTGAAGATCCAGAATTTGCGGATTTTATATACTTCCTCTTCAAGGCACTCTATGGTTTAAAACAAACACCTCGGACATGATATGACACTCTATTTATATTCTTACTTGAAAATGGTTTCACTATAGGTGTCATAGACAAGACTCTGTTTCATAAAATGCATAAAAATGACATGATATTAGTACAGGTATATGTGGATGACATTATATTTGGCTCTACTAACGATCAGTTGTGTAGTAGATTTGCTAAGCTAATGTAGAGTAGGTATGAAATTAGCATGATGAGAGAGCTGAATTACTTCTTTTGACTCTAAGTAAGCCAAAGGAAAGATGGAATCCTCATTTGCCAGACCAAGTACATCAAAGATCTATTGAAAAAGTATGGTCTTGAAGATGCATCACCAGCCAAAACCCCTATGGCAACTGCCACTAATCTTGATCAAGATGAACCTGGTAAGAAGGTAGACATCACAAGCTACAGAGGTATGATCGGCTCATTACTTTACTTAACTGCAAGTAAGCCAAATATTATGTTTGCTACATGCTTATGTGCTAGGTTTCAGTCTTACCCTAGAGAATCACATCTTATAGCTGTTAAACAGATTTTTAGGTATCGTAAGGGAAATATGAATCTTGGAATTTGGTACCCTAAAAATACAGGTTTTGACCTTGTTGGCTATACAGATTCTGATTATGTAGGTTGTAGGATTGATAGAAAGAGTAGACCAGGGAGTTATCAATTCCTTGGTAGAAGATTGGTGTCCTGGTATAGTAAGAAGTAGCACTCAGTTGCAATGTCAACAGCTGAAGCTAAATATGTTGCTGCTGGAAGTTGTTATTCACAAATTCTGTGGATAAGGAGCCAACTTCAAGACTATGGACTGTTGCTGAGCAAAATTCCAATATTTTGTTACAACACAGGTGCCATAGCCATCACAAACAATCTTGTTCAACATTCAAGGACCAAGCACATTGATATCATGTATCATTTCATAAGAGAGTATGTCATGAATGGTACTATAGAGCTACATTTTGTACCTACGGAGCAGCAAATTGCAGACATCTTCACTAAACCACTGGATGAAATCACTTTCACTAGACTGGTTTGTGAACTTGGGATGTTAAATTCTACTAACCAATTAGTTAGTAATCAAAAACTGCAACATGAAGCTGATAAATTCATTGGTTAATTAATGTTAATATTTTTAGGACTTGTGAATTTATTTACCAAATTATTTTCCAGTTAATAGGATTTAATATTAGATAAATACCTTGTGCATGCCTGTTAATTATATTAATCTGGTATTTGTTTAATTTTGATCTTAGAAAATATTTAAGTGCTTGTATTTAATTGATAAATTCTTGGCACTTATATATATATATATATATATATATATATATATATATATATATATATATATATATATATATATATATATTTTAAATATTATTTGAAATTATTTTAAATAAAAAAGATGAATATTTATATTTATTCTTATATTTAAAATAATAAGAAGCATAATTTATTTCTGATAATAATTTTAAAAATTGATGTTATTATTGTTATTAATAAATATTTTGTGAAATAATATTGTGAGTAATTAATTATATAATTTATTCATAAACATTATTCATTTAATTAGTAGCAAAGTCTAGGTTCACTTGAGTTTTTGTCAAGTATTTAGTGGCGCTTTAAATAGTTTAGTGGCGCCTATACAGTTTTTTGACTGAATAGGCACAACATATACCTCACGAGTACTTAGTAATTGTTTGATAAAAATCAAGTGGCGCCTATAGGATTTTGTTGCGCCTATACAGTGATACCACTGTAAAGGCGCAACAAAATGCTTAGAAACTTTGATTGTATTTGAGTGGCGCTAGGGCCTTTATGTGGCGCCTACACAGTGTCACCACTGTGAAGGCGCAACATAAATCAAATAACAACTTTTGTTACGCAAAGTAATTTAGTGGCGCCAATACAGTGTAAGCACTGTAGAGGCGCAACTAAAGTACTTAGCCAATTTTAGTAGTATTTTTTTGGCGCCTATATATATATACATGTGTTTTGTTGCGTTTCTTTAATTACTTACACAGTACACACACTCTTAAGGGCGCAAGAAAAATCTCATATCTGCAATTTTTAATCAAACAAAACTCAGCCAAATCTTGTCCATTTTTTAATCTGAAACCATATTTGTGGAACCCACTGTATTGCCTTTCATTTGCAAGTGGTCCCATTAATTTTGGTTAGGGCTATAATATACTCAATTTTTCAAATCTCGAACTGTTGGCTAGGGCTTGTTATTGTTAAATCGATTAAAAATTATAATAAAATTAAAAGTGTGCTTTAAATTACTAGAAGATAATAATATTTTTATTTCACGAAAATCCAAGTAATTTTAATAATTAGGATTTGGTTCATAATTTACTAAAATTATTCGATATTAATTAGTAATTTTAATTCATAAAAATTACCTCTCAATTTAATAAAATGGCTGGTAATTTTGAGATTAAAAAGACTAATTATTTATCCATTTTAGTAAATGACTGGATTGAGGCAGGAGACTTAGGTAATTGGGCTAGGTTTTTAAACGAACAGTCTTTAGTCTCGTATGCACTAACGACTTATGTTTCTTTGAATAGAAATTTATTAAGACAGGTATACAGGTCTACTCAGGATACATCTGCAAATGGAATCTCAGCCTTCACTTGCAAGAATCTGAGAAAGAAGGTGCGAATAACAGAAAATGACATCAACCAAGCACTTCATTTGCCAACTGAAGATTTTGAAGATGAACCATCTCAGACAGATCTGGACAATTTCTTCATGTTCCTGCACTGCACTAGAGTGAATAATAATCTTCCAAAAAAGATTTACAAGAATCACATCCCCAAAGAATGGAACTTGTTTTTCAACATCCTGTCTCATCGCTTTGCACCAAAGGCAAGTGGCTTCCATAGGATAATGCAGTTCAATAAGGTGATCAGATATGCAGTCGTTTCTGGGTCAAGAATAAATTTTGGTAAGCTGATCATGGCAGAGATTCTCAAGAATCAAGCAAAGATGGAAAACTTATGTCTGTATCCCAGATTTTTGCAGCTGGTGTTCAATTAAGTGCTAAGAGCTGATCAATTACAAGAGTTTCAGAACAGTCAATTGAAAGAGTCACCCTCACTTCAGTTCAAGACTATTCTGCTGCTACAGAATGAGGAAGACTATCATAATAGGTATACTCCTGCTCCAATGACTGACCCTATTAGAGATTACTTTGATCTTCTTAGACAGGTTAATGAAGAAGAAGCAGAAGAAGAAGAACCTGCAACAGAAGAAAAAGTAGCAATCTCTGAAGAGGATAATGGAGCTGAAACGTCAAGTGACTCTGGAAACTCAGTAGCAATTGAAGAAGAAGAACAGGCACTGATAAATAAGATGCAATTGTGGAAGAAGCTAGTTCTGAACATGAGCAAGAATCAATTCCTAAAGATCAGAGGAAGAGCCCTGAAATTCAAACAGAGGAGATAGTTGTTGAGGCAGAAGTGGAAGAGACTCGGAATACAGAGGTGTACATCCCTAACATTTCTGATGAACAAATGGATGAAGGTACACTTCTTAAATTTGACTTTTCTGCTTTCCTCATTGAAGAATTTGTCACAATATCTCCTACTGTGCCTCAAACGGCAATGCACACACAAGAGCCATCAGCGGCCATCGAAGCTGGCAATGAACTGGCAGACCAACCAGTTCTAAAAACTGCTAGAGAACAACAAACTCTATCTTCATCTCCCAAAACCAGAAAAAGAACCATTGTATTAGATGATAGGAGTCAGGGAGTTTTTCAAATATCCCCTACAGCTCTGCCTTCTCAAAAATGTCAAAAAATGAATTTTAAACCTAAGGCATCTGTAAGCCAAGACCCTGATTCTCCAATATCTGAGACCTTTCTCTTCCTTCGTGAACTTAATTCTGAAATTGATAAAATCCTGAAAGGTACGAGAACAGAACCAGAGGTTGTAATAATTTCCGCTACTTCAGTAGCTAGTACTATTTTGGTAGATCCAATTCAGAACCTGTCTTCACAGACAGTTGGGGGCATTACTAACTCTAACGAGCCATTCATTACATTGTCAAATGTGGTGACCCCCCTGGACTTAACATCTCCAAATCCTATTCAGGATATTTTCCCTCCCCAAATGGGTGAAGTGGAAAGGCAACTCTCCCATAGAAGGGAAGAGGTCTCCATTCACGGAGTAGCTACATCAGCAGCATCACCACTTCAAGTGGAAATGCCTTCACAGGCTTCGTGGGGCACCACAGGCTCTCAACTGTCATACGTTACATTGCCTAAGGTGGTGACCCCCCCCCCCCCGGAAATTCAAAGTCCAGCTTCTACAGTGGAGGCCATCCCCACCTTGTCAGGTCAGGCGGAGGGACAACACACCCATAGAGGGGATGTTGACTCTATTAATAGAGTATCTGCTGCTTCGGTAGTAGAACCTGTTCAGGGTGTCTCTGAGCAGGTAAGGCTTTCAATGACTTCAGCTGGCATCACGGATTCTATATTCTTGCCAATCATTACTGTTAGGTCCAAAGTGTTGTAGAGGGGGGGTGAATACAACTGTTTAAAAATTTATGAGAGAATAAACAATGTGCAAGTAATAAATGATGACTCAGAATTTCAAGAATATATCATTATATTCATTGATGGATTTGCTACAACATTCATAAAAGCATCATGATCAGTTGAACAATAAATACAGCAATTAAAGCTAGATTCAACTGATCCTCTCTCTCTCACTTTTTGTTTTACAGTAAATGCTCTCTCTTAAAAAATTATCGTTGAAAATACAGAGATACAAGTTCCTGCTAAATAAAAAACAAAGTGCTGCTTTTATAATGTCATGTAGTCTTGATCTTGTCCTTTTTGTGTACGTGGCCCAATCAGGACTTCGACAACAAAAAGTACTTTCCCAACAACTCTGGATCAACCGTTCACAATAAGCCACTTGTCCCTTGAACATTAAATGTTACATTTCTACCCGCATCTCGATCTTCGCCTGGACCCATCTCGATCTCGATCTATGAGGATCTCGATCTCGATCTGTGAAAATCTCGATCTCGATCTGGGAGAATCTCGATCTCGATCTATGAGGATCTCGATCTCGATCTGTGAAAATCTCGATCTCGATCTGGGAGAATCTCGATCTCGATCTATCGCCTGGATCGAGATTTGCCTTTGCAGTGTTTTACTTCACTTGTAAATCTCGACCCGCATCTCGATCTGCTGTGGATCGACATTTGCCTTGGCAAATATGCACACATCCAATGTTGACCTTCTTTAGTGACTAATTGAGAATTAACCTTTGTGAGCAAGTTTCCTTAGCTTCTTCAATTTCTTTTCCTCACTCAATTCAAATGAGATCTTCTATTACTGACACGAACTTGCCTCCAATGTCCTGACACTTGATGCAATGGTCTGCTTCATAAGTGACTAGTCTTGTAGGGGTTCTTGCTTCTGAATGTCAGTTCTCATTTGTTGATTAACCTTTACATTATCCAGATGTTGATATACATTACATGAAATCACTTTGGCCTTCTTGATACTTCCTTGACATTAATTTGATTCTCCATTAGATAAGTTAGGGCATGAGCAATACTCAGATTGAACTTCTTCTCACTTATGCATCCTTGATTAACCAAATTAGTTACTTGTAGTTACCAAGTATCATTACCATTTCTTCAGTTGATTGATTCCATGTGCTTCTTCAGTTTCTCTTGTTTTGCTGTTGTTTTATCTTTTACTTAGTTGAGTTACAAAATAATTAAGTGTTACAAGTTAGTACACCTATGCCTTTCAATCTCCCCCTATTTGATTGTCTAACAATGACAACCAAATTCACAATGAGGATAACTCAACTAAACAGGGACTGAAAAAGATAAAATAACATTCATAAAAGATCATGTCAACTTGCATAATGCTTGGCTTGATTAATTAACTTCATGTCTATTACTGATACTTCAAGTGCCAAAATTGGACACCTGTTGGCTCGATTAAATGGCTTCATGCTCTTCTAGAGATTTTCTCTAAGTACTTTAAGAGCACGGTCCACTCAATCTTCAATTATCCTTCTGAAGTCCTTTTAGCAGTATTACCACCGCCGAACTTCGCGAAATAATTGATGCCTAATATAAACCAGTTTCAAGACACTTAGCTAACTAACTTCTACCTTACACTACACAAGACAACAGATAATATATTTTTACAATGCAGGAAAACAAGAAAACAAATTACAACGCAAAGAAACATTACAAGCATGATACATTAAAACTTTTATTTCTTGCGCTCCTCTTCCTCACGAGCTTTCTTCTTGGCTGCTTTTTCTTTCTTCATGAACTCAGGGTTGCAGACTTCATCCATTCTTTTCTTGAGAAGATTAAGTCCTTCTGCTTCCACATGATTTCTGATCTTGTAATTTCGAAACAACCTCAACCACCTTTCAATCATGCTGCGAGTGGTAAGCTTCGTGGGAATGTCTTCAAACCTCAGCTTTGTGACTTTGTCAGGGTACCCCTTTTCCCCTTTCTTCCGTATGACCAGCTGCTTAGGGTATCCAATGACAATAGCGGTGGTGCATTGCTGTAGCCTCTGAATATCAAGTTGTTGTCTTCTCTTACAGAAGTTATCAAACGTGACCCTCAGATAATCCTGATCAAACTCGTCAATATCATCCATCTCCTCAATCAATTCTCTTATACTACACAGTGTTTCATGACTGTGTTCTGCAAAGATGTCGTACTTGATTTCAATGATGGTTTCCACCTTATGCTTGTCTGTATAGATCAGCAGATCATTCTCATTCTCAGCTTTGCTCTTGACAAACTTGACATTTGCACTAACCACTGCACTAGCTTCCTTCCTTATTTCCCCTTCTTCTGGAATGTCTATCCTTGGATCTCCGTATCTTTGCACATGCTCTCTTATTGCCTCGTTTTGCAGCTCGAATGCATAGTCTTCAGGTTCCTTCTTAACCACTGGTAGTGTAGCTTCAGGCAACTTGTATCTAGTATCTTGCCTTCTTATCAGCTTCTCCAAGTCCTTAGCCACCAGCTTCTTTTCCTTTGTTAGAAAACCCTTAGAGAGAACTAGCTTTGCAACTGCCTTCAGCACATTTCCGCTCGGAGTTAGTTTCGAGTCATGCAGATTTACGATCCTCAAGACCTTGTCATGGACATATCTGATCTGGTAGGGATTTAGAATGATGTCAACCCCTCTGTCTTCAGCCATCTTCAACAATTTCTCCTTAAACAGCACTCCAGTCTTGACAGAGGTGTCTACCTTGTGAGCGAATTCTACCAGTTCACTTGCACCCCTTTCTTGGAAGAAAGCTTCATCCACCATACACGGCCCGATTTTTGTTATGGGTGTCCAAGTGATCATCAGATTCCATGCCTTCTCCTTGAATATGACTTGTACGGAGGTGCATCCCTGTCTTATGCAATTTAGATAATTCAGCAGCCCAGGGTTTAGATTTTCTAGCTTATGAAGAAGAAAGCTCAATCTTCCTGAGTCATGAGCATAGGCTCTTGGTCCAGCTAAGGCTTCTCTAGCCTTGTCCCACTCGGGACCTTCCCTCCTTATGTCAGCCTGGACCTTAGGATCTTTGATCTTTTTCATTTCATACTCATGCTGAGTTTTCTGAGCCGCTCACTTCTCCTTTGCCATTAGTTCTTTTTCAACTATCCCTTGTAGAACTTCTTCATTTACTCTTTCTCTGGCTTCCCTGAAAATTTCTCCTTGCATCTCCGCTTCATCAACTTCTTCTTCTGGAACATGCTCGTCAGCAACCGAGTGGTCTCCTGCATCACCTGCAACTCCTGCGCCAGATCCGCCAGGATTTAGACCTCTTTCTTGTTCCCATTCTCTTGCTCGTTGCTCGAGTCTCGACCTCCTTGCCACTAAGGCTTCTACATCTATCTCGTCATCATCAGAATCTTCAATAAAGTCTCCCATAAATGCATCAACAAGAGGTGTTTCTTTCTCAGCTTCTTCTTCAGCTACCATCTTCTGCTTGCCTTTGTCCTTAAGAGCCGGTTGAGCCTCCTCCACCTTTTCACCAGATTTGTTTGAGGACTCGATCACCGGACCCTTACTAGTCAGCTTTTTCAGACCCTGATCCTCTTTCTCCCCCTTAGGTGTGTTATCCTCATCAGGAGCATCATCATCATTATTATCGTCACCACCACCACCAGTTGAAGGACCAGGTCCATCCTTGTTACGTCCAAAGACAGCATCAAGCAGTTCATTCAGTTTCGTCCAAACCTGAGACATGCCATAAGTGACATCATCTACTGACCTCCCAACCTCCACCTGTGCCAATCCAAGATTATTTATCTTGTCAATCATCTGATTTTGGACGGCAATCAGGTTCTCCATGAACTGAGCTCCAACCTCCAACCTTCCAGAGTGAGTAGAGACAGCAGCAGTAACACCAGCAGCTCCAGCCTCCAAAGCCTCCACTTTCTTCACTAAATCCTGCAATTTGGGGGACGGTGTTTGGCTTGGGTTAGACTGTTTACTCTCGTCGGGTTCTGTTTCACTCAAGATCCCTAAAAAGAAGGGATCTACTCTCCCTGTCTCTCCCTCGTGTTTAGAGCCTAACAGTACTAGAGCCTCATCCACTAATCGCTGGGGACTAGCGGTGAGTTGGTCGGCGATATCGGTCAGTGAGACTGAGCCTTTAAGCGCTGTGTCTACGACGGGAGATGACGTTATGACCATGTCATCCCCTTGTTCACTTAGAACCTTTTCTGGTTCGCTGGGCTGTTCTGGAGGCGTAGACCCACCAGTCACCAGATGTCGTTGCTCTGCAAGCAACTTATTTTCTGATTTAGATGAGGAAGCGTCATCCGAACTGGATTCGACAGACTCTTCCTCATTAAAACTGCCTGAGATACTAGTATCAGAAGTGCTAGTCTCAGTTTGCCATTCCCCTTCCGAGAAATTGCTCAAAGAGCCCTGAGCGGACAACTCAGGGAAGGTAGGGCCAGCTCCTATTGGCTGTTGAGTTGGACCCCCTTCTTGACTCTCACCAACATGCCTAGGCGAGTGCGAATGTGTTGAAATGATTTGGAGAGGAGAGCCACCAGCGTGAGGTGTGGTGGCTGTGAGAGGTGAACTAGCCTTAACAGGTTGTGCAGTTGCCACGGGGTTTGAATCCACCTTTTGCTTCTTTGAAGGTGGCAGAGCTGCTGAAGTGACTACTCTCTCAACTCCTACACTCCCTCCACTTGATTCACTCGACTCAGATAAGCTTGCCTTCCTTTTATCACCAGTTTTAGGGCTGGCTGAACGTTTATGAACAGAAGGGCTTGCAGCCTGGGATAGAGCCTGGGGGTTTTCAGGCCCACGGCTGTAGAAAACAGGTTGAATTGATGATTGATCAAGATTAGCAAGAATAGGTACCTGACTAAGAAGATCGTCATCCTTGTCAGCTCCAGCTTCTGCAACATTTGCCTCGGCCATATCAACATCCATTCTTGCTTGTTCCAAAGTTCTAGGCACTGGATCTCCACCTTCAGCTTCGTTACCGCTACTCTCAGCTTCTACTGCAGTAAACTGAGAAGCATGCCTCCTAGCATACTCATCTTGCAGATCCTGGAAGTACGGAGTCAGGCGCAACTCAAAAAGTCTTGACTTTTGCTGGGTTTCCATGGTGGAGATACTCTTTAGAGTCATATCAAAACATGCCATCCTTTCAGAGCCTTGAAATATTCTTCTGTGTTCCTCTGAAAGGACGTCATCCAGAACCATCTGAAGAAATCTTGGCATCCAGCATTTGACTGGACCATCTTCTGGATTCCTTGAGGCATTTTTCTCCAATGCCCACCTCTCATGTAACTGAATCAACAGATGTTTGCCCACATTCACTCTCCTGTTGTTTGCCACTCCATATAGTATTACCCGGCAGCTGTTGTTCATTGGCCTGTAGTCTTTGTCTTTTGGGAACATGCAGCGCTGAATGGCCTGAACTACATAATCCCACTCAGCTGGTAGCATACCGGTGTTAACCTTTGTTACCTTGATAGGACCCGTGGGAGGGCGACAACCTATCTCCGTGAATAATTGCAACATATCCTCCATAGTGGGTTCCGGAGCATAATCTTCTGTAGGAAGCCCGAGTAACTCATTGAACTTCCGCAGACTGACTTCATATTTGACACCACCAATAGTAAAGGATAGTCCTGTTGGATTGGCTTTTCCACCCTGAATCTCTAGTGTAGAGTAAGCAGCTTGAAGGGCTTTGACATTCAGGATGGGAGAGGCGGTTAACGCGTGACTTATGATTGATGTGTTGTTGAGGGATTCAATCCAGAACTGATAGTGAATAAATCTACCAGTTGCTCGATCAGCAGAGAGATTAACAAAGTTGGTCTTGGGAATTGTGAAATTTGGGTTTGCCATTTTAAATTTTGGTTTGAGAAAAGAAATGTTCTGAAATGGTTTGGCAATGGAAATTTTTAGAGAACAAGTTCTAAATTTAAACAACAAAAAAACGTACACGAACCCCACTAATTACCCCACGTAATTAGTGACACAAATTAAAACAAATTAACTGCCCACTAATGACCACTTAACTCCCCACTAATGATTGACGGTTGAGTTTTCGAAAATTAAAGTGAACAGCCGTTACAAAATAAATTATTTTTTCAGAAAAACCACAAACACGGCGGTAAAGTTTCACTTTAAGGATTAACCAGTAGTACTCACAACTATTTTGCTCAAGAACACAAAAGTACTTAAGAATAAGAAAGCACGAAACAAAAACCAAACTCACTCGAATGAAGAAGAAAACTAAAGAACTAATTGCAAGAACAGTAATAACGATAAAAACAACGCACGAAGTTCAACAGTTTTAAACAAAATTTTAGCAGAGTTTCGTTTTAGTTATTGATGCTTTTAAGTAACAGTTAGTGATTTTTGTTTAAGAAAATCACAAGAAAACTTGATGTAATGTATGTATACGCGAGTGTATATGAAGAGCTTAAGCTTTTGGAGAGAAAGAAAGTTAATGTAAATAATGAACAGCCTTTTTAATGCTATAATATATACCTGCACGCCAAAAAAAAATGACTGAAAAGACACGTCACATCTCGATCTCGAGATCCGCATCTCGATCCTCATCTAGATATCGATCTAGATGTCGATCTCGATCCGCATCTCGATCTACATCTCGATGTCGATCTGGATGTCGATCTCGATCCGCATCTCGATCTACATCTCGATGTCGATCTGGATGTCGATCTCGATCCGCATCTCGATCTACATCTCGATGTCGATCTTGATGTGGATAGATCGAGATTTGCCATAGAAAATTTCTCATTACTTCATTTAGACACTAACCATAATGATATACAGATCAGCACAAGATTAATGTCATGAAACTCTCTAACTCCTTATGATATGCAACACATACATTTATGAAGTTAAGTACACATTATTAATTATGAATATTCATGAATAACAATAATATGTACACAAACTGAATTATAACAGATAGGTAGCAAAACTAACAGGTGTTAAGCATCCCTAATTCACCAACCAATCTAGAAAATGTTGATTCGTCTAGGGGTTTAGTGAATATATCTGCTATTTGACGTTCAGTAGACACAAAATGCAACTCTACAGTTCCATTTTCTACATGCTCTCTAATAAAATGATACCTGATGTCAATGTGCTTGGTCCTTGAATGATCCACAGGATTGTTGGTCATTGCAATAGCACTTGTGTTGTCACACATGATAGGAATCTTAGATACTTCCACACCGTAGTCCTTGAGTTGGTTCTTCATCCACAGTATCTGGGCCACACAGCTTCCAGCAGCAATATATTCTGCTTCAGCTGTCGAGGTAGATACTGTGTGTTGTTTCTTGCTTTGCCAAGACACCAACCTTCTTCCAAGGAACTGACAGCTTCCTGAAGTACTCTTCCTATCTATTCTACAACCTGCGTAATCTGAATCCGAATAGCCAACAAGATTAAACCCTGTATCTCTTGGGTACCAAATCCCGAGATTTGATGTTCCCTTGAGATACCTAAAAATGCGCTTTACGGCTATGAGATGTGACTCTCTAGGATCCGCTTGGAACCTTGCACATAAGCATGTAGAGAACATAATATCAGGTCTGCTAGCAGTTAAATACAAAAGTGAGCCGATCATACCTCGATAGCTTGAGATGTCTACAGGTTTACCCGATTTGTCCTCGTCAAGTTTCGTGGCTGTTGCCATAGGAGTCTTTGCTTGTGATACATCTTGGAGACCATACTTCTTCAGTAGATCATGAATGTACTTGGTCTGGCAGATAAATATCCCGTCCTTCTTCTGACTAACTTGAATGCCCAGAAAGAACGTCAGCTCTCCCATCATGCTCATCTCATACCTTGATTGCATTAACTTAGCGAATTTAGCACACAGCTTCTCATTTGCAGACCCAAAGATAATGTCATCCACATATACTTGCACCATTATTAGATCATCTTTGCATTTCTTGTAGAAGAGCGTCTTGTCGATTACTCCTCTTGTAAAACCACTTTCTAGTAAGAAGTCTGACAGAGTTTCATACCACTTTCGCGGAGACTGCTTAAGGCCATATACTGATTTGAAGAGTCGATAAACATAATCACAATGTTTGATATCGATAAACCCGGGAGGTTGCTCGACATACACCTCTTCATCCAGTTCACCGTTTAAGAATGCACTCTTGACATCCATTTGATAGACTTTAAAACCATGATGTGCTGCGAATGCCAAGAACATCCTTACTGCCTCTAGCCTTGCTACTGGTGCATAGGTTTCATCATAATCAATTCCTTCTCGTTGAGTATAACCCTTGGCAACCAGGCGAGCTTTATTTCGTGTTACACGTCCGTCTTCATCCAGCTTGTTCCTGAATACCCATTTTGTCCCAACAACAGATCTATTCTTTGGTCTGGGTACCAGCTTCCACACCTTCTGCCTTTCAAACTGATTGAGTTCCTCTTGCATAGCAATCACCCAATCAGCGTCATCTAGAGCTTCTTCCACCACTTTAGGTTCCATCTGAGAAAGGAACACTGAATATAGACATTCATTCTCAGTGGCAATTTCAGCTCTAGCTTTTCCTCTAGTAGTCACTCCGGCTTCTGGATCACCAATAATTAGCTCGAACGGATGGTCCTTGTTCCAAGTGCGATCCCTAGCAAATGTTCTTGATGATTCAGCTTGATCTTGTAAGTGAAGGTGACTTAGTCTAGAAGCACTTTCACTAGCTTCTCTTGAGCTAGTACTAGCTCCCCCTGAGTGAGCTGCTCCCCCTGAGTGCATACTGACTCCCCCTGAGTTAGTACCAGGTCTGACGGAAGGTGATCCCTCAGTTCTAGGGTTTTGAATTTGCGAAACACTAGACTCTTGATTAATTTCATTATTTATAGTTGGATCACTACCCTGCACTACTGACTCAGGAACTGTATCCACTTCATCAACATCCATATTTTCAAATCTTAGGGAAGTAGGCTCACTATCTTCTTTTTGTATAGAAGGGAGCTTTGAGTCGTCGAATGTGACATTAAGGCTTTCAACCACCTTGCGATCATTAAGCACAAACACCCTGTACGCTGCTACTACTTCAAGAGAATATCCAATGAAAAACCCTTCATCTGCTTTGGCATCAAATTTTCCAAGTTGTGCATTGTCTCTTAACACAAAGCATTTGGCACCAAATACGTGAAAGTACTTGATAGATGGTTTTCGTTTATTCATCATGTAATACGGCGTCTCATTATGGTCCTTTATAATCAGGGTTCTGTTCTGTGTATAACAAGCCGTGTTAACTGCTTCAGCCCAAAAATATAAAGGAAGTTTTGACTCATACAGCATTGTCCTAGCTGCTTCAACCAGTGTCCTGTTCTTCCTTTCTACCACCCCATTTTGCTGTGGTGTTCTCGGTGCTGAATACTGTCGTCTGATCCCTTTAGATATGCAGAAATCCATTAACACTGAGTTCTTGAATTCTGTCCCATTGTCGGATCGGATAGTCTTCACAGTCAGACTTGCTACGTTTTCAATTACCAGTACATGTCTAATGATCTCATGTGGCACTTCATCTTTCGATGTCACAAACTTCACCCATGTGTATTTGGAAAAGTCATCGACAATTACCAGCGCATATCTTTTCCTTGACATTGACATAACATTAACAGGTCCAAACAAATCCATGTGAAGGAGTTGTAGGGGCTCGGTAATGCTATTCACTTGTTTATCCTTATGCGAGGCTCTTTTTGATTTTCCCATCTCACATGCTTCGCAGAGTCCATCTGGAGTGAACTCCATCTGCGGCAGCCCTCTCACCAATTCTCTTCTTACGAGATTATTCATTGCTTTAAAGTTCAGGTGAGATAATCTTTTATGCCATAGCCAACTTTCATCAGCAGAAGCCTTGCTGTAGAAACACGTGACTTCAGACTGATCAGCAGAATTCATGTCAGCTATGAACAAATTTGACTTCCTTACTCCTTTGAGAGCAAGGCTTCCATCCTTTTTGCTTCGAATCGAACAATCATGCTTCCCAAAGTTGACGTCAAAACCCCTGTCGGTGAACTGACTAATGCTGAGAAGATTATGTCGCAATCCTTCCACAAAAGATACATCTTCAATGATAACATTTCCACAAACGATCTTGCCATATCCCCTGGTGTAACCTTTGCTGTTATCTCCAAAAGTAACCACGGAGCCGGCTCTCAACACCAAATCTGTTAGCAGGGACTTATTGCCGGTCATATGCCTCGATGCTCCACTGTCCAGCACCCATATGACTTTACTCTTTTCCTGTACACTGCCCTGCAAATCCAGAAAGGTTAGGTGTTCTTCGGAACCCAATGATGTTTGGGCCCGGCATCAATAATTTCCTTTTTCTTTTCAGATACAGAAGGCTTTGCCTTGTTGCCATCAGGGGCATTCATCTTGACTTTGTCTTTTCCCTTGTCAACCTTGACTGGTTTGTCAGGTTTGGAAGTAGACTGGTCACTCCTAACTTTAGGAGGACTTGAAGTCTTAGTTTTTGACCCCACATGCTTTTTCTTACCACTACTAGATGTATGTTCAACAGATGCACTAGCAGTATTCATTAAATTAAAATAAGCATGCATGATGTTTACAGCACATGGCATACAATTAGGATTATTGCATTTAGCATGATTTGCATGCATGTTAGGCAAAGCAGTAGTTGCAGGCATGGTATTACAACCAACAGATTTTTCTTCCTCTACATAGAACGGGCAATAGTAAGACAAATGATCAGTTTGATTACAAATATAGCATGCCTTTCTAGCTCGTGTAGATGTAGATACAGATGCAGGTTCAGTTTTAACTGCCTTTACAGGTGCTTTCATTTGGTCTGACCCTGCTACCCATTGTTTATATGACACCGTCTTAGCCTCCTTGGTTCCTACACCTCTCTTAGCATAAGCAATCTTACTAGCTCTTTTAGAAGTTGTAGGTTCTACTACTTTTTCTTCTGAATCTCTTTCAATTTTAATCTCATGTTCAATTTCAGTAGCAACAGGATCTATGGTCCTAGGCTCAAAATGCTTAAAGATAGGTTTTCTAACATCCATTAAAACCTCAGGCACATTTTCTTTGACTAACACTGGCTCTAACAACTCAGCAGCCCTATTTTTCTTTTTCTGTGTGTAGTCAAGTCCTATGTTTACTTTTTCATTTTTGCTCTTGCCTGCCAGTTTCATGTACATGTCCCTTTCTACGAAAACTTTATTAGCGGCTTCTTCAAAAGATTTACATGTTACTTTAAGCTCAGCTAATTCATTTTTTAGTTCTTCGTTAAGGTCTTCCCTAATCTTAAGCTTGTGTTCTAAAACATCTACCTGATTCATTAACTGCCTTTCCTTACTTTCTCCTGATTCTAATTCCTCTACCCTGGCCTCGAGAAGTCTATTCTTAAGGGAGAGTTTAGCATTTTCCTCATTAACAGCAATTAGATTAAGTTGGAGATTGTACATATCTTTAGTCATGGCAGCTAATTCATTTTGGTACTCAGGAATAGACATTTCATTTACGGTTAGAATTGGTACCTCTGATTGTTCTGAAGATTTTGCCATTAAAGCGAAGTTGCATAGCTCCTGATCTTCATCTTCATCAGACTCGTCCCAACCCTTCCCTTCAGTCACAACATACGCCCGGCTTCCCTTCTGTTGCTTGCTAACCAAGGCATCATATTTCTTTTTCAAATCAGCATAGGATTCCTTGGGATGAACGTACTTGGGCTTCTTGCACTCTGTTGCGAAGTGCCCCAATTCATTGCAGTTGTAGCATCTGAACTTGTTCTTGTCTACCAGGTTAGGTCTGTAGCCACTACCAGATGTGCTACTCCGACCGCTGTAATTTCCACTACCACTTACACTACTGCCTCTCCTGCCTCTTCGGCTGAAAGAACTACCAAATCGTCCTTTACCACTTCTTTGCTTCCTGAAGCTGATATGAGCAAATTCTCGAGCAATACAAGCATATGACTTGTCTTCTAATTTGTCCAGCTCTTCAAGGGTATAGTATTCATCCTCACTTTCTTCGGATGGATCTTCAATGTCTAATACCACCCTTTCAGGATTAGCATTTTTCAATGAGACAGCTGCAAGTGCCTTTACAGCAGTTTCTTCAGCTACAAGTCCAGACTCACTTACCGCTTTGTTTTCTCCACTATTGTAGGATCTTCTTCTGTCATTTTGTTCCTGCTCCAGCTCGTAGGTCTTCAAAACACCATACAGCTTTTCGAGAGAAGTGTTTTTCAAATCTCTTGACTCTCGAATGGCAGTGATCCTGTGTTCCAGATGTTTAGGCAAATTCAAGAGAAACTTGATATTTGAATCTGCTAGTGGATAGACTTTATCTCTTATACTCAGCTCGATAAGCAATTTACTGTACCGTTTGTAAACATCTGCTACGCTTTCTCCTCGTTCGCATCTGAACGATTCATATTCAGATATCAGAATGCGTTTGTGATTATCTCTAACTTCCTCGGTCCCCTCCATCACCACAGCCAGTTTATCCCACATGGCTTTAGCTGTTTTTAATCCCTTTATTTGAACATAGTACTCTGAGTTTAGGGATTCAATTATGACGTTGCGTAACGACGCATCCATACCAACCAATTCTTTATCTGCGTCTGAAAACTCCATTTCCTCTTTAGGAACAGACCGGGATGGAATTAGTATCCCTCCTTCCATTCGCTCTGGCTCAATTCTCATGGGTATGTATGGACCGTTTTCCAATATTCTCAAGTATACCTTGTTTATTGATTCAAGGTAAGCTTTCATCCTTCCGGTCCATTCGTCATAATGTTGTGCATCAAACGGAGGTATCTTAAATCTGTGTGCGGCGGCCATTTTAATAAAGTTTAAAATTAAGATAATACACTTTTCAAATTACAATAAATTGTATTTACTTGAAAAATTAATTATCTCACTTTAAATGTCCAACAATTAATATCCAACGGATTCTGCACTTAAGATTCAAGCAAGTTAGTTTTAATCACAGGAACAGTAGCAGGGTCCACAATTTTTCAAGTCCAAACAAAAAGGTGTCCACTTTCTAGTTGACAGAAGTTCGAAATTGTCCTTTTTGTTTAGCCAATCAGTTGATTCCAGTTTTGACCACAAGAAAATCCACAAAGCTCTAAAGTACAGTATTTTGGAATTTTGTACAAGTATTCCTTACACCATGACTCAGAACTTTTTAGATCTACGATTTTTTCAAGAAGAAACAAATAAAAACTTTCGGCACAAACTTCAAGGAAAAATTAGATCTGGGATTTTCAAGAACCAACTCAAACAACACAGTAGGATCTCTGTTAGATGTGTTTAACAGGAGCTCTGATACCAATTGTTAGGTCCAAAGTGTTGTAGAGGGGGGGTGAATACAACTGTTTAAAAATTTATGAGAGAATAAACAATGTGCAAGTAATAAATGATGACTCAGAATTTCAAGAATATATCATTATATTCATTGATGGATTTGCTACAACATTCATAAAAGCATCATGATCAGTTGAACAATAAATACAGCAATTAAAGCTAGATTCAACTGATCCTCTCTCTC
Source organism: Oenanthe sinensis (assembly GCA_028671895.1). NCBI lineage: Eukaryota > Viridiplantae > Streptophyta > Magnoliopsida > Apiales > Apiaceae > Oenanthe > Oenanthe sinensis. The sequence goes on from CM053806.1 coordinate 37,977,272, forward strand.
TCACTTTTTGTTTTACAGTAAATGCTCTCTCTTAAAAAATTATCGTTGAAAATACAGAGATACAAGTTCCTGCTAAATAAAAAACAAAGTGCTGCTTTTATAATGTCATGTAGTCTTGATCTTGTCCTTTTTGTGTACGTGGCCCAATCAGGACTTCGACAACAAAAAGTACTTTCCCAACAACTCTGGATCAACCGTTCAAAATAAGCCACTTGTCCCTTGAACATTAAATGTTACATTTCTACCCGCATCTCGATCTTCGCCTGGACCCATCTCGATCTCGATCTATGAGGATCTCGATCTCGATCTGTGAAAATCTCGATCTCGATCTGGGAGAATCTCGATCTCGATCTATGAGGATCTCGATCTCGATCTGTGAAAATCTAGATCTCGATCTGGGAGAATCTCGATCTCGATCTATCGCCTGGATCGAGATTTGCCTTTGCAGTGTTTTACTTCACTTGTAAATCTCGACCCGCATCTCGATCTGCTGTGGATCGACATTTGCCTTGGCAAATATGCACACATCCAATGTTGACCTTCTTTAGTGACTAATTGAGAATTAACATTTGTGAGCAAGTTTCCTTAGCTTCTTCAATTTCTTTTCCTCACTCAATTCAAATGAGATCTTCTATTACTGACACGAACTTGCCTCCAATGTCCTGACACTTGATGCAATGGTCTGGTTCATAAGTGACTAGTCTTGTAGGGGTTCTTGCTTCTGAATGTCAGTTCTCATTTGTTGATTAACCTTTACATTATCCAGATGTTGATATACATTACATGAAATCACTTTGGCCTTCTTGATACTTCCTTGACATTAATTTGATTCTCCATTAGATAAGTTAGGGCATGAGCAATACTCAGATTGAACTTCTTCTCACTTATGCATCCTTGATTAACCAAATTAGTTACTTGTAGTTACCAAGTATCATTACCATTTCTTCAGTTGATTGATTCCATGTGCTTCTTCAGTTTCTCTTGTTTTGCTGTTGTTTTATCTTTTACTTAGTTGAGTTACAAAATAATTAAGTGTTACAAGTTAGTACACCTATGCCTTTCAATTACATAATCCACAGTGGTGACCACACTGGGTCTAAACCCCCCAGTTCCTATAAAAGGAGTTCTCCCCACCCATAGTGGTCGGACAGAGAGGCAACCTATACCCATAGAAGGGATAAGGATTTTAATACAGGTAATGAAGATCTGGATGATATTTTAGACATGAGTGAAACACTAAACCTAATCGATCTTCAATTCCCTGACCCAGAGCAACCAAGTATGAGTGTTGAGGGTCGTGCTCAAACAGAAACAGTGAGGAGTGAGACACCCACAAACCAAACAAACACCCCACACATTGCACACACTGCACACAACCAAAGGATTTTAAATCTAGAGGCATAAGTAACAAAGATTCATTACTCAATTAGAAAGATCTTGGAGGTGTAGGAGCAATAGAGAGCAGAAATCAAAGAAATCAAAGATTTAGTCAAACAACTGCTAGCTCAGAAAGTGGATGTTTCTACTCAATCAACTTCAATAGCTAAGATTACTCCGGTTAGAAGGGAGGATAACCCAACTAAGGGGGAGAGAAGAGAACGAGAACAAGAAAAAGTTGGAGCTGAAATGATCATGGAATATACAGCTCAGGGGAACTCAGATATCTTTTACAGGCCTGGTGCTAGGCAACTTGAAGAATGAGAAATATTTGAACCCTATGTGCCAATGGAGATTCTAACTGAGATTGAAATAGAGAAAACAACAAAGGCTGCTGGAATAGATGTTGAGGAGGAGTTTGCAGAAGAATATGCTTTTGATAATGACTGTCTTCTGGTTGGTATAGACGAAGTTGTTACTCAAGACATAGTTCAGGCTCAAGACTTTATGAAGAGAAAGTGGAAGAGAGTACAGCACGCAATGGAAAGAAGAAACAGAATTAAGGACATTGAAGCTAATGTTGGTCCTGATTGGGATGAAGCAAGGAGTCTATTGAAGAAGAAAGAGTTATCTCTTACTCAGAAAAAAGACAGAGAAGTCCTTGATCTCTTCAGAACTATGAGGGAAAGATTTGAAGATTTTCATGAATTCTATGCTATGCTATCGGAAGAAATAACAAGCATGTCAGTTAGTGCGTTAACACGTTGATGGAAAATGTTCATAAATTCAACAACAATGGGGTCAAAGATTTTATCTACAAAGATCTTTGAAAAGATGAATATCGTGGAGTTGTATGTGCTGAAAAGGAAAGTCATCTTTGGTGGGCATAAAACAAATGAGATACTGAGAGATCTGATTGAGAAGAAGATAATAGAGATCGGTGTCAAAGCATTTGAAAAGCCTCTGGTGGTCAAGTACTATAAAGCTACAACACTTCACAACTTAACCTTGTCAGATGAATGTCTGGATTCAAGCTATATAATGTTCATGCAATATGTAGAAGGGAGGCTCAGAAGCAAGAAGAATAGAACAGAAGAAGATTTAAAGGCTGGTGAGTTGATCTATGCATTCAGGCTGAACAGAGCAATTAAGACATCAGGGAGATGTCTAATGGAAACGACCAGATATTATCAAGACGCAGTGTATGTAAGAAGAGAGGATGACACAGAAGTACTCGAAACCATAAGAGATTCTGAACCTTGCATTCAGACGAAAGCAAATGGAATAAAATACTTCTTATTTAAGAAGAATAGAGTGGATAAGAAAAGGGAGCTATCAAAACTGAGGAGAAACAGTTCTGAAATTATTCTAAAAGTCTCTTCAAGGGTAAAGAGATCCACTGTCAAGTCAGACAAAAAGGCTTTGAGGATGATTGAAGATGTTCTGGCAGAGAAATTGGCAGAAGAGTCGATGCATGACACTGACCGAGTAAAGGGCTTTCCAAAGAGGATAACAATGTTCATGTTTTCAAAGAGACAATCTCTGGCATTCGAGTCAATCTCCAAGGCAAACTCAAACACATTTCTCACTAAAGTTTTGAAAAAGTTAGAAGAACCACCTCCAGTCAATACTCTTGAAGTGGAAGCTAGAGATTTAGTGAAAGCAAGGTTGGAGTAGAAAGAAGAAGAGCTGAGAAAGCATTACTCTGAAACAAGATCAAAGAACAAGCAGGACACAGTACAAAGAAGTAGAAGATCATAGATTTTTTTGTTCAAGCCAGAGGAGCAAACTTCTATTGTACTCAAAGAAATCTGGAAATGTAAAATCTAGTCCAGAATGTAATTAATATTATTTACTATCTTTCCGCACTTTACTTTTTCTTGTAAGTATCAGTTGAGTTATCCTCTCACAGGATTTGTTTGTCGAACTCTAACAACCAAATAGGGGGAGATTGTAAAGCATAATGTCACGTAGTATGTAATAGTGATAATGATAACTCAACCAAGAAACAAAAACAAATAAATAATACTAGTATGCAGCACAGGAATCCAGAAGGACATGTAAACAGAAATCATACATACATCATTGCAGAGCATTCAAGATGAAAAGCTTACTGAATGTCAGCGATAGAAGTTCATTAAAATGTTCAGGTCTCAACAACAAATAAGAGTTCAGAAGATTTCAGACTAAAGACAGTGTAATGATTTAAGTAGAGATGTCAAAGGGTTTCAATGATCAAAAGCAATGCAATAGTCCAAAGTTAATCAGCTGAAACAGAACAGAAGTTAAGGGAATTGAATTCAGTGTTAGTCGTTTGTGAACTAGACCAGTACACTAAGCGTCATCACAACAAGAAAAGAATTATCATGATTAATGAGAAGAAAATCAGTTGATCAAGCCAGAAGAGTGAAAACCAAGTAGTAATTTCTTCAAGAATTCAAGAAATATACTAAGGCAAGTAATATTGCATATGGTGGTTCCTACACAGGTGGAACATAGTGTGAAGCACCACAAAATATCTATAGGCAGAACATAACTATGTTCAAGGCATAACACAAGTTAAATGGAAGTTTGTGGCGCCTACACACTATAAATGGTGTGCAGGTGCAACAAAAGAGCTTCAAGGCGCAACACAAGTTCAAATGAACGTTTGCGGCGCCTGCACATTGCAACTAGTGTGCAGGCGCAACAAAACACTTGTGAAATGGTTCTAAGTCAATTAGTGGCGCCTGTATAGGGTAACCACTGTATAGGTGCAACTAACTTAATCTAGTGGCGCAACAAAACTATACAGGCACAACAAACATGCTTTAGGCGCAACAAACATTTAAGTGGCGCCTACACACCACCAACGCTCTTGTAGGCGCAACATGGGAGTTATACATTGTTGAAAATCAATTTCCAAAAAGACTACAGAATATATATGGGTGAAATAAATTCAGTAAGGAAAAGTATTCATTCATCTTCAACAAAAAGACATACAGACGGGAACTCCATTAAAGCTCTACATTAAACACACCCAACTGTATTTCGGTTGTAATATTGAATGAACCTATTGAAGCTAATCATATTGATTAGAAGTGTAGCACTAAGGGATTTAATAATACATCTTTATTTTCCTGAATCTTTGTGTTTCACTAACTGCCATTTTCATATCTTAAGAACACAAACACTTATTCTGTAATCACACAAAAAATCTACCATATCATAGTCAACCCCCCCTTCTATGATGATTTTGGACCTAACAAAATATTGTCTAAGTATATAAAACATTGAGAATTTTATACACATTACTTAGAAAAAAATTCAGCTTCCAATATTAGTGATTTTTGAAATATGCATTAATTACTTAGAATAGAAATTCTAAATAATATCACTAATACCAAAAGTGTCACAACTATTTATAACAAAATATTTAAAAATATCAAAACAATTAAGCAAGATATCATTGACTAATATTCATCAAATATTTAACGTACAAATAATTATGCTACTAACTTATGCTAAATCATTTAACTACCACATATGCATATAACATTGTAAGCATGATAATTAAACTAATAGCAAAAAATAAGAGGTACTGGATTTTAAATAAATTCACAAGTCCTTTAAATATGAAAAATTTAATACTTGTGAACTCATTTAAGAATTCTTTGCAGATGATATTTCCAACATATATGCATATAAATAATATCCCAAGTTCACTAACCAACTTAGATAAAATAAATTCATCAAGTTATTTAGCAAAGATCTACAAGTGATTCTACTAAGGACAATCTCAGAAGAAATGATATCTGGTATCCATGAGCTTGTTCCTTAAGTGGTATAGAGAGTGTTCAACAGATTTATTGGAGTTGAAGAAGTTTCTTTGTTCAGAAGATCAGAGCATCACATTCACTAGTTGCTTTAATTTTAGCCTTTGATGTAGATATCTGTGTTGAATGCTTTCTATCATTTCAACAAGAATCCAAATTTTTCCACGAAATTGACAGCTTCTAGGAATGACTTCCATGTCTTTCTTACAACCTGCATCATCTATATCTATATAGTCAATTAGGTTAAACCTATTATCTTCAGGGTACTTGATTCTAAGAATTGGTGATACCCTAAGATATCTAACAATTCATAACTTAGCTATAAGATAAGATTCTCTAGTATCCACTTGAAAACTTGTACATAGGTATGTCAAGAATAAAATATATGGTCTTTATGCACTTGAATAAGTAATGAGCTGATCATACCTCTATAGCTTGTCACTTCAGTTCATATACCTGATTTGCCCTGATTATGCTTAGTGGTTTATTGGCAAGAAGTCTTGGCAGGTCTAGAATCTTCTGAATTGCGCATATTCAAAATATCTTTGACTTACTTTAATTGCCATCATTCTTTTGAATTACTTATAATCCAAAAAGAATTGCAACTCTTCCAACATGCTCATCTTGTACCTACTCTGTATTAACTTAGCAAAAATCTTTTGCCAAATTTACATTAGTAGACCCACATATAATATAATCATGGTATACTAGCACATATATGACATTGTGTGTGCCATCTATTCTAGAGAGATATATGTGTATAACTACTCTAATATAAAATCATTTTCATGTAATTACAAGTTAGAGTGGCATACCATGTCCTTGACGATTTGCTTGAATCCCTAACTCCATTCATAGAGAGCTTGTGAAGAGAATAATATACAAATTCCAGTGTATCTGCAACTTCAAAGTCCAAGAAATGTTATACATCAACTTCAACTTCTAACTCACCATTCAGGAGTTCCCTTGTTCACATTCATCTGATAGATATTCATGCTTGAATGCTCAACAGGTGCTAGGGATGTCCTGTTGTTAGGACATCAACTTGTTCAGCCCTAACAGGATCAAGTCTCATCACTGGTGCTTACAGTTTGATCTTGAAAGTCCCGAAGATTCTGTTTCCATCATCATCAATACCTTCTACTTGATAGTAACCTATAGCAACCAGTTTGGCTTTGTCCCTCATAATAATGCCAATAATTATACAGTTTCTGCAAACCCTTACTGTACCAATTTCGGCTTCATCTTGTGGTCTGGGTTCCAACTTCAGTAGGTTCTGCCTTCGAACTGATTGAGATCATCTTGCATTACAATCACCCAATCTGGATCAATCAGTGCATCTTCAGTATTCTTTGGGATTCCAGATGTTATGTCCCGAAAAATATATGATCATTTTGATTAACACTTCTAGTCTTTACTCAATAATCCGGTTTACTAAGAACTAGACTACAGGATTTACTTTGACTTCAAACCTTTTGTCTTGGTAGATATGTTCTTGATGTATTCCTTTGATCTTCATTGTGTTGAGTACGACTAGTCGATCCTTCTTTTATTTACTCCCCCTAAGTTACTGCTAGGATGTGTTGAAGATCCTTAACCTTTTTTAGTGGATTCTGTTAAAGTTCACGAGTTGTGTAGTTTTACTCCCATTTCCACTAATAGGATCTAAATCATCATCATTATCATTGATTCCTTCTACAACCTCAGTTTCAACATCAGTATTTGAATTTGACTCTGATGGGATGTCAAACTTCAAAGATTCAGAATAGTCATTCATTTGAATGTTTGGGAGCTTGGTGTAGTTGGACGATACATTCAGATTTTTAATCACCTTCTAGTTTTCAATCACATATGCCTCATAAGCTTTCGACTTCAATGAGTAGCCTAGGAAATTGTTCCATGAGCCTTAACTTCAAACTTTCCAAGTTACTCACCTAAATCTTCAATAAATATCAATTTCCTCCAAACACACGAAAGAGCTTCAATGTTTGCTTCTGGTTGGCCATTAACTCATATGATGTCTTTTCACGATCTTGTTGTTGATTAAAGCAGCATTCTGTGTTAATTGCTTCAGCTTCAAATTACCTTTATAAGTGCAGACTTCATTTAGAACTTCATTCGCGAAATTCAGTTTCATTGTCTAACTTCAAAGTTCTCACAGCTTACTTTGTTTCCAACTTGATCTACCTGATGTGATCAATTACCATCTGTGATATATTATCTGTTGAATGCACGAACATCACCAACTTGTAACTAGGGTTGTCATCAACGACCACTATGCATATTTCTTCCATGACATAACTTGCTTCAGTGTGATGTTTTCATTGACTTCCCTATATGACATACTTCAAAATGTCCTTTAAGATAGAATTCCATATGAAGCAGTTCTCTCACCAAATTCTTCTTTATCAAAGAATCCATTGTCTTGTTGATCAAGTATGAGAGCTTCTTTTGCCATAACTAACCCTTTATAGATGAAGCTTTACTGAAAAGTTCACTTCACCTTTTCATATAAAATACATTTCAGCTACAAACAAATTTCCTCACTCTCAGTTGAGTGAGCCTCCAACCTTCTTGTTTGAGATCAAACACTTTTCCTTTTCAATGCTTTTCCAGATAACTCTTGACAAAGAATTTTCTAGTGCCCTGTAGATAGTGCTTAAGTCCGTTGACAAGAAAGATGATTCCATTGATGACAATTCCAAAAATATGATAGCCAAATCCCTTGTACATCCTTTGCTGTCATCACCAAAGGTTACCGTTGAGTAGGCTTTTTCAACCAACTATGATGTTAGAGCTCCAATCTTAATCATATGCCTCGAACAATAAATGTCACAAGGTCATATAATTTTTATCTTTTGTTACATACTCTGCAATCACAAATGATTAAGTTTCTTGGTACTAAACTTCAATTGAGTCCAGATGGGTTAGAGATATTACTATTAACAGTGGTAACAACAACTTCAATATGCATATTAGAAAATTCAGTATTATCTACTTTAATCATTCTACGCAAGTGCAACAGATGTAAAGCAGATTTACAGATATTCTATAATTTTCTAAAAGCACATGGATAGAGGAACTAACAAATTAATTACTAATTCTGTCTAATCTATTTCTGTTATTGTGTAACATTTTAACTATCTCTAATTACCTAAGTCAGTTTTAGATTAAGCTTCGAATCTACAAATGTTATTGACTACTTAGATAATTCTACCATCTTTTAATCTTATACTCCTTTACAAGCAATACATGAAATGATATGAAATTTAAGTGCACATATGTGAGTGCGAGCAAATCATATGTAAGCACATAAATAATTTTAAGAATATCCAGAATATTTGAATAAGACATTATGAGTAATATCAAATTCCACATACACTTATCAAGTCATTCATAAGAACAAATATGAAATATATGATCTATGACTTGTGTGTCTATTAGTAATTTTCACTACATTAGCAGAGGTATTAAATCACATAAGATTTAAATTAAGTTCCAGCAAATATTCAAGGATACACCTAACCGTCTAAAACACCCTATCTAATTCTAGATATTCATTTTACTGCATAGAAAAACAAGTATGAAATGTACTAATTAAACTCATTAATCCTAGCAAGCAATCTTATTCTTAGCAATCCATTTAAGTCCTAAGATGCTAACATGCTGACATGAATATAATACATTTCAATACCTAATAATCATATAGTTCTGAATTAGATAAACGTATACTAGTTAGAATGTGTACATGTGAAGTGCTTAGTGATTCATCTCCAGTGTTGGTCATTGATGCCAAATATCCATTTGGTTCATCACTGTCACTGATAGAATCAGCGTTGCATTTAATTTCATCAACAAATGATTTCCCTTGCTGCATCCTCACTAATGCCTGAGATTCCTGCTATAACCCAACACAGTGTATGTCATCATTTGCTTGTCAGGCTTCTTTAAACTGTGTAGCATAACCCTGATCTTGTCTTTCTAATATAAACCATCCATGTCTTGTAACCGCCTCTTGAACTAATCTTGAAAATCTCCTATATGGAATCTATAAGTAAGAACCTTGGATATAAAATTGGGATTCTGTCTGAATCTGATGTCACTGAGCTTCCTGTTGTCATGCAGGCTTGACTTGCAGTCCAGTTCTCAAGATATTCGAAAGTGTCAAATTTATATACAACACCTTGACCACTACCTTGAGCTGCTACATCTTCAATTCAGCTTCTTGGATCAATTCATTTCTGTTTAGAGGTTCTCAACCTTGAATTCAATCAAATTTGGTTCATGGGTCACAAATACAGTGGATATGCTAACAATCTGCTTTACCAAATATTATCTTCTTCAGCTCTTGTTCTAGTTCATAGGCCTTCAGCACATACAGTTCTTCTACAGACAATGTGATTGTATCCTTAGATCCCTGTTGGCTGTAATCCTGTGTTCCAGATGATCTGCAGTGTTAGCACGAACTTCCTGTAATCTCCCTGTAAAATAATCTTTAAGGCTTGTTCAGAGATGCCAGGTAGTCCAGTCTATTCTCCTTCACTACTTCAACCCCTAAGATTTTTCATCCACAAATATTCAACTCAAATTAACCAAAAATAGTACCCAATTATGTTCTTCATTTGCAGCTTCCAAAATATTAGTGGGATCCTATGGAGTAAACCTCTGAGTAAATTACTATCACTATTTCTTTAACTTGTTCAAGAATTAACTTCATTGAATAATCTTCAGTCAATCTCGGTTGTCTTCAATACCCAGAAAAATCTTCAACTACAAACCCTTGAGCACCCTCAAATTAATATTTAAGAAAAATTTAAATTTATAGAATTTTTAATTTTCTTAAAAAATAAATTAATCAAAAATAAAAATTAACAAATAATTAATTTTCAAGAATATTTGAAATATCTTAAAAATTAAAAATACGTAAATTAATATTTTAAGAAAAATTTTAGTTTTCAAGTATTTTAAATTTTCTGGAAAAATAAATAAATCTAAAATAAAAATTAAAAAGGGTACAAAATGTGGGGGTACCAAACTGCATTTTGGTATTAAGTGGCGACTGGTCTTCAAGTTAACTAAGTGGCGCCTAATACACGGTTAGCCTTGTACAGACATAACAAACTAGTACAGGCGCAACTAAAAACTTGGTATCCACTGACTCCATTTGATTGAAAAAAATGTAAATCGTAAATTTTATTTAAATTTATAAAATAAACTAATTAAAATTTATAATGTAAACTAATAAAATTTTATAAAACAAATTTTATAAAAGTTTATAAAATAAATTTAATATTAAGTTTATAAAATAAACTAATTAAAATTGAAGAAGCATGTACAAGCAAAATATGACAGACACTATGTTGGGTTGAAGCAGGAATCTCAGGCATTAGTGAGGATGCAGTAAGGGAAAGCATTTGTTGGTGAATTTAAATGCAAGGCTGATTCTATCACTGACATTGATGAACTAAATGGATATCTGGCATCAGTGACCAACACTGGAGATGAATCACTAAGCACTTCACAGGTACCCATTCTAACTAGTATACGTTTATCTAATTTAGAACTGTATGATTATTAGGTATTGAAATGTATTATATTCATGTCAGCATGTTAGCATCTTAGGACTTAAATGCTTAATTGATTGCTAAGAATAACATTGCATGCTAGAATTCATGAGTTTAAATAAGTACATTTCATACTTGATTTTATATGCAGTAAAATGAATACTAGGATTAGATAGGGTGTTCTAGACGATTAGGTGTATCCCTGAACATTTTCTGGAACTTGATTTAAATCTTCTGTGATTTAATACCTCTGCTAATGTTGTGAAAATTGCTAATAGACAAACAGGTCATAGATCATATATTTCATATTTGTTCTTATAAATGACTTGTTAAGTGTATGTGGAATATGATATTGCTCATAATGTCTTATTCAAATATTCTGCATATTCTTAAAATTGTTTATGTGCTTATTTTTACATGATTTGCTCTCATACACATAGTTGTACTTAAATGTCATATCATATCATGTATTGCTTATTAAGGAATAAAATATTAAAAGATGGTAGAATTATCTAAGTAGTCAGTAACACTTGTTGATTTGAGGATTAATCTAAAACTGACTTAGGTAATTAAATATAGTTAAAAATGTTAGACAACAACAGAAATGGATTAGACAGAAATAGTAATTAATTTGTTAGTTCTTCTATCCATGTATTTTATGCATATTGAAGCTGTTGTTACCATTGTTGTAGATAATATCTCTAACCCATCTGGACTCAATTGAAGTTGAGTACCAAGAAGCTTAATCATTTGTGATTGCAGAGTATGTAACAAAAGGCAAAAGTTATGTGACTTCGTGACATTTATTTTTCGAGGCATATGATTAAGATTGAAGCTCTACTCTCACAGTTGGTTGAGAAAGCTTACCCAACGGTAACCTTTGGAGGTGACAGCAAAGGATGTATAAGGGATTTGGCTATAATGATTGTTGGAATTGTCATCAGTGGAAGCATCTTTCTTATGGAAGGACTTAAGCACTATCTACAAGACACTAGGGAATTCTTTATAAAGGGTTTTCTGAAAAAGCATTGAAAAGGAAAAGTGTTTGATCCCAAACAAGAAGGTTGGAAGCTCACTCAACAGGGAGTGAGGAAATTTGTTCGTAGATGACATGGATTCAATATACAAAGATGAAGTGAAAATTTCAGTTAAGCTTCATCAGTAAAGAGTTAGTTATGGCATAGGAAGCTCTCACACTTGGTGAACAAGACAATGGATTCTCCGATAATGATGAAATTGGTGAGAGGACTTCTTCATATAGAATTCTATCTTGAAGTATGTCACATAGGGAAGTCAATGAAAACATCACACGAAGCAAATAATGTCATGGAAGAAATATGCTTAGTGGTGGTTGATGATAACCCTAATTACAAGTTGGTGATGTTCGTGCATTCAACAGACAAAATATCACACATGGTGATTGATCACATCAGGTAGATCAAGTTGGAAGCAAAGTAAGCTGTGAGAACTTTGAAGTCAGACAGTGGAACTGAATTTCGCGAATGAAGTTCTAAATGAAGTCTTTATTGATAAAGGTACTTTGAAGCTGAAGAAATTAACAAGCATGTTGCTTTAATCAACAAAGATCGTGAAAAGATATCATATGAGTTAATGGCCAACCAGAAGAAAACATTGAAGCTCCTTCGTGTGTTTGGAGGAAATTGATATTTTTTAAGATTTAGATGAGCATCTTGGCAAGTTTGAAGTTAAGGCTCATGGAACAATTCTCCTTGGCTACTCATTGAAGTCAAAAGCTTTCAAGACATATGTGATTGAAAACCAGAAGGTGATTGAATATCTGAATGTATCGTTCAACTACACCAAGCTCCCAAGCATTCAAATGAAAGACTATTCTGAATCTTTGAAGTTTGACATCCTGTCAGAGTCATATTCAGATACTGATGATGAAACTGAGGTTGCAGAAGGAATCAACGATAATGATGATGATTCAGATCCTATTAGTGGAAATGGTAGTGAAACTACACAACTCGTGAACTTTAACAGAATCCACTGAATAAGGTGAATGATCTTCAATACTTCCTAGCAGCAACTCAGAGGGAGAAAATAAAAAAAGGATCTACTAGTCGTACTCAACACAATGAAGATCAAAGGAATACATCAAGAACATATCTTCCAAGACAAAAGGTTTGAAGTCAAAGTCAATCCTGGAGTCTAGTTCTTAGTAAACCAGATTATTGAGTAAAGGCTAGAAGTGCTAATTAAATGAAGATATATTTTTTTTGGGACCCAACAACCCAAAGAATACTGAAGATGCACTGATTGATCCAGATTGGGTGATTGCAAATGTAAAATGATCTCAATCAGTTCGAAGGCATAAACTACTGAAGCTAGAACCCAGACCACAAAAGTCGAAGCTGAAATTGGTACAGTAAGGGTTTACAGAGACTGAAGAAGAATTGGCATTGTTATGAGGGACAAAGCCAAACTGGTTTCTATAGGTTACTATCAAGTAGAAGGTATCGACGATGATGGAAACAGAATCTTCGGGACTTTCAAGATCTAACAACAAGCACCAGAAATGAGATTTGATCTTATTAGGGCTGAACAAGTTGATGACCTAATAATAGGATATTCTTAGCACCTGTTGAGCATTCAAGTATGAATATCTATCAGATCAAGGTGAACAAGTGTACTCCTGAATGGTGAGTTAGAAGTTGAAGCTGATGTACAACATTTCCTGGACTTTGAAGTTGCAGATCATTGGAATTTGTATATCATTCTCTTCACAAGCTCTCTATGACGGAGGTAAGAATTCAAGCATCGTCAAGGACATGGTATGACACTCTAACTAGTTTATTACTTGAAAATGATTTTGGCAGAGTCGTTATACACATATATATCTCTAGAATACATGGCACACACAATGTCATATATGTGCTAGTATACCATGAGTATATTATATATGGGTCTACTAATGAAAATTTGGCAAGAGATTTTTGCTAAGTTAATGCAGAGTAGGTATAACATGAGCATGTTGGAGGAGTTGCAATTCTTTTTGGATTACAATTAATTCAAAAGAATGATGGCAATTAAAGTAAGTCAAAGATCTTTTGAAGATGTGCAATTTGGAAGATTTTAGACCTGCCAAGACTACTTTTCAACAGACCACTAAGTTTGATCAGGGCAAATCAGGTATATGAACCGAATTGACAAGCTATAGAGGTAAGATCAGCTCATTACTTATTCAGGTGCATACAGGCCATATATTTTATTGTCGATATGCCTATGTGTAAGTTTTCAAGTGGATATTAGAGAATCTTATCTTATAGCTAAGTTATGAATTGTTAGATTTCTTAGGGGATCACCAATTCTTAGAATCAGGTACCCTGAAGATAATAGGTTTAACCTAATTAGCTATATAGATATAGATGATGCAGGTTGTAAGAAAGACAGGAAAGTCATTCCTAGAAGCTGTCAATTTCGTGGAAGAAGTTGGATTCTTGTTGAAATGAGAGAAAGCATTCAACACACATAGTTGCAGCAAAGGCTAAACTTAAAGCAGCTAGTGAATGTGATGATCTAATCTTCTGAATAGGGAAATTTCTTCAACTCCAACAACTCTATTGGATACTCTCTATACCACATATGGAACAAGCTCATGGACACCAGGTATCAATTCTTTCGAGAGTTGTTCTTAGTAGAATAAATTGCAGATCTTTGCTAAGTTGGTTAGTAAATTTGGGATATTATTTATATACACATTTGTTGGAAATCCCATCTGCAAGGAATTCTTAAATGAGTTCACAAGTATTAAATTTTCCATATTTAAATGACTTGTGAATTTATTTGAAATCCAGTACCTTATACTTTTTGCTATTAGTTTAATTATCATGCTTACAATGTAATATGCATAAGTGGTAGTTAAATAATTTAGCATAAAGTTAGCAGCATAATTATTTATATGTTAAATATTTAATGAATATTAGTCAATGATATCTTGCTTAATTGCTCTGATATTTTTCTCTGATATTTTTAATATTTTATCACAAATAATTGTGATACTTTTGATATTAGTGACAGTATTTAGAATTTATGTTCTAAATAAATAATGTATATTTCAAAACTCACTAATATTGGAAGATGAAGTATTTTCTAAGTCATGTGTATAAAATTATCAATATATTATATACTTGGGAAATATTTCTAAAATTGATTTTATTTACGAAAAGTTGTAATTAGGATCATAAGTATTAAATGTTAATATTTAAAGGACTTATGAATTTCTATTCAACTATGTTCTCAAGCTTACGTATATCAATAATAATTGTTATGAGTATAATTATAATATGCTAGAGTGACGATTATTAGATATAGTATAGGAAGTTAGATGCTAATATTCAATCTAATGAATATTTTAGTATTTAGCGAATTTATTTTATCTTATTAAAATTATGGATTGAAGCAATTCAATGTTTATTAGTTTCATAATTCTGATTTGATAAAATATAAGAAGCATAATTTCTTGCATTTTGAAATTATTGATAAATATAAAATAATGATATTTTATTAATGTTTCTTTACAATTAATTGTGATATTTTTAATATTAGGGATAATACATGTTGTTTATCTAAAATCATTAATAATAAAAATATGCCTAAATGCTTATTGTTCTACTGAATAATTGCCACATGTTATTTGATTAATATATGCATGTATGTGGTAACTGTTTAATATTACATAAGTATTACAATAAGTTTTCCTTCTTTGACTGAATTTTAAACTTGAATGTATTAAAAAGAATTTCTTGTCTAACTCTTTTTCAAAACGTTTTATTCAAAGATGCATTCATTTTTCTATCAGTTTTAAAGAAGAAAACATTAAAATTCTTTTTCAAAACTTCTCTTATATAAATTATTTGAATTACAGCCCTACTTTGATTTCTAAATCCTAGGGTGTGAATTAAATTTTTCTTGAGGATAATTTTTCTCCAATCTCAAAATCTTCTATCCTCTTCCAAAAGCTAGTTTTAAAAGTTTTATCTTTAAAAGCTTTTTCTCTCTTAATTTTTCCTTTTAAAGTGGCAGAAACTTTGTGACTGCTATTTTATTTGGAGAAATTGGTTTTACTTCGAGGTACCAATCACTTGTAAAATGATTTATTTTTAAACACTAATTTCAATGTATATTTCACATTGATTCATAGTAACTAAACAGTGGTTGTTGCTTTGAAGACCTAGTGCTGTATTGTTAAGCATTCATTCACCCCAATTGTCATGTTTTTATTTTTAGTCGGGGATACTATCAGGTGGACGAAAATGATGTAAATCATAATTGCATTATGAGTCAGAAAATCATAGTCCTCTATCTGATAAGAATGTTTTACAAAACTATTTTCAAAACTTACAGTACTTAGGGTTTAAAGGAAAAGAGTCATTTTATTAAGATATAATTTGGTAGGAGAGTTGAACTTCTTCTTTGGTATAAATTTCCGCGTTTTATTATGGGATGTTTGCCTTATAAGAAATTCATAAGGGATAGAATTTTTCTCTGATACACTTTCCCGCGTTTTATTATGTAATAAGTATCTTAAAGAAAATTTCTATTGGCATCATGTTCTTAAATGATAAATCTTTAGGACCGACAAAACTCTTTTACTAAAAGTGCTTTAATGCAATCAATTACCATTCCTTCTTATATTTTTCCTTCTCTTTGAAGATGAAAAATATGTTTTGAAATGTTAAGGTGATTATATTTTTATCTTATTTATTGATTACATCCGCTTAGCCCCTAGAGGCTTAAGAAGCTGGCCAAGAGGTTGAAAACTCATCAATCTCTTACCCAGGCCATAGTACCAAATACTGATTCATCCACTTCCATATATTAACCCTGGGAGATATAAGGAAACTTTGTAAGTTAGAGGTTGATAAGGGAGAAAATGCACTTGATGCAGCAAATAAGGATGAAGTCGGAAGTGCACCCACAGCTCTACCTCCAGAGAAGTAAAGTAGTATATAATTGAGGTAACTGTAAGCTCGTCTGCATTTTCTCAAAAGGATGCAGAGCTGAAAAGGCAATAAAACTGTCTCTGGAATCATTCTCTCAACAGGGTGAGTCCATTGAATTTCGCTCGTCATCCAGAGCATCTTGTAATGAGTCAAGCACACCACTGGCACTCACGCTAATGGTAAGCCTAAATAGATAAATTATAGGACCACATTGCAAGACGTGCACAGTGTGAGGTATAGGCATTCAGAGGAGATACAGACTTTAGTCATACATACATTGTCCAAGTATCTACCTCAAACAGAAGTTAATCTTCTGCATCCCGAAAGGGAGATCTCTTGTTCAGATTTATCTGGGCTTGAGAGGCAACTGCTTGACAAGAATTCTTCGGATAAGTCAAGTAGGGTATTTTACACAAATTCCCGTCACAGGGTTACGAGGGAAATGTAGACTCTAAATTGCCATTCATTACATTGTCTACTACGTTGAAGGTGTGAGGCAACTCCTTGATAGAACAAGGGAGGATTCCCTAAAAGATTTAATATCTTGGGATAACCCATCTCAAAGAGGTGAGGCTACACTAGACAGTGATTTAACAAACATTATTGAGTCTGGTACTGAGACGGTACTTATTCAAGATAGATCAAGAACACCTTGACGAGGCAATTCTCCACTTGATAGTGATTCAGGTCATTCTGATGAATCAGGTGTTGGGAATAACTGAATTGACGGATTTCACTTACAGGTACATAATGCTATATTTGGAATGCAGAGTGAAAGTGAGAGAGAGAAACACTTGAGTGAAAGTGAGGGAGAGATACACTTGAGTGAGAGACAGGGAGAGAAAAAGTGAAACACTTCAAAGTGCTCGACACTTTAGTGTAAACACCATAAGAACGTAGTAGAAGTGAGGAAACCATAGCCAAAACACTTACCCTTGCTACATGCTACTTCTGAAAGAAAAGCTACTATGTTTTCCCAATCAATGACAGACGAGAACCTTCTTTGGAAGACAAACCATTCAAAAGATGGGCCATTGGAGGAATTCTCAACTAAGGGGGAGAATTTATAGGAAGAAAAAGGAAGTTAATAAAGTCTTATCTTCGTACTTGAGAGAAGTTAGTCTTATCTTCGTACTTGGGAGAAGTTAATATCCTTAGGGGGAGATTTTAGACAAGAAAAAAAAAAGAAAATATTATATTTTGATCCTCATGGGAAACAACAGAATATGTGAGAATCAAGAAACTGTATCCTGTACTTGAAAGGAGTTGTCAGTAGAAGATTCCTCATTTAAGTGGGATGTACAGAAAAGAATTGACACTTTCATTGATCATCTAACGGGGAGAAGAAGATAAAGAAGAAGAAACAAATTCTCAGGGGGAGATCATTATTTGAGCTATGTTCTATATTCTATTGAAGACGTACCCAGGAATTTTAATTCTTATGAAGCTCTGTTCATGATAAGTTCTTTAAGTTCAACTATGAAGGATTTTAAAGCAGAGAAAGCTCAAACACAAAAAGAAATGATGATGATCCTACATGAATATAAGTTCAGTGCTAGAGGAACAAACAACTTTTATTTCAGTTACACAAGAAATCTGGAAATGCAGAATCTGATCTAGAAAAACTAGTATCATTATTTACAAGTCTTGGACCATTACTTTTCTAGCTGTTAGTTGAGTTATCCTCTCTATAGGATTTGTTTGCTAAGTTTAACAATCAGATAGGGGGAGATTGTTAGTGAGATTACGAAGTTGTATGAATAGTAATCGTGATAACTCAACACTAGAACATGACAAGTAAATAATACTACGCCTACACAGAAATCAGGAAGAAACGAAGACAAGGCAAATACAGTGAATCAAGACATTAGAAGAAGTTTTGAAGTCTACTACAGGTCACTGAAAGAAGTTCATTAATATGTTCATGCCTTAGTGAAGAATAATGTGTAAAGACCTTCAGGGTTTCAGAAGTGTTGAAAATACAGTATAGAAGTGCCACAAGAAGATTTCAGTGTATTACCATTGATTGAAGATAGACAGTGTTTGAAGCATAGAAATCTAGAAGGGTGAAGACAAAGGTTAAAGAAGACATCTGCAGTCTTGAAGATATACTCACTGAAAGAAGTTCATTTATATGTTCAAGCGTCAGTGAAGAATAGAGAATGAAGTATTCAAGGTTGTGGTAATAATGAAGATGTTGTCTAAGTACCAGAAAAGATTCTAGTGAAAGTACAGTGTTTATTGACAGTCAGTGTTCGAAGCAATGCAACAGTCCAAGGTTAATCAGCTGAAACAGAAAAGAAATCAAGGGAATTTAATTCAGTGTTAGTCGTTTGTGAACCAGACCAGTGCACTAAGTGTCAGCACAACAAGAAGAGAATTACCTTGATGTATCAGAAGAAAATCAGTTGATCAAGCCAGAAGAGTGAAAACCAAGTGGTAAATACTTCAAACATTTCAAGAAATTGGTTAAGGCAAGTATTACTACATTTGGTGGCTCTTGTACTCTGCAAGCAATTAAGGAGGCGCAATGAAACACCTTAGGCGTAACAAAATACTTATGAATAAGTTTCTAAGTACTTTTGTTGCTCCTACATACTGCAAGCACTCTAGAGGCGCAACAAAACTCTTAGGCGCAACGAAATACTTGTGAATAAGTTTCTAAGTACTTTCGTGGCTCCTACACACTGCAAATACTCTAGAGGCGCAACAAAACTCTTAGGCGCAATGAAATACTTGTAAATAAGTTTCTAAGTACTTTCATGGCTCCTACACACTGCAAGCACTCTAGAGGCGCAACAAAACTCTTAGGCGCAACGAAATACTTGTGAATAATTTTCTAAGTACTTTCGTGGCTCCTACACACTGCAAGCACTCTAGAGGCGTAACAAAACTTTGCCTAAGGCGCAACAAAAGAGTTAAAGGCAAAACAAAGAGTTTTGTGGCTCTTCTATAAGGGACACATAGTGTAGGCGCAACAAAACTTTCCCTTAGGCACAAAAAAAGTTTTGTGGCTCCTATACAATGCACTCACTCTACAAGCGCAACAAAATGACTTAGCATTGTGAAGAACAAATCAATTTTAATTGATTTGAAAAGTCTACATCATATATAAACAAAATGACGTGCTCATTTTGAAGTGTGTTCTGGTTCGTCTCTTCCAATAAAGTGCCGGAGAATAACACCACCAATAATATACAGAAGAGTCTAACCAATCAAAGATCTTTCCATTACTCCTTACCGGAGTCTTTAGTTAATGGCCGGATAAACTTGTAATATTTTAAGGGTCATTACAAAATACTCAGGTAGTTAAATCCTTAGACAAAATCATAGATACAAATATTGTATAGGATTTGACTTATATATTTTTGTAGAAGCAAAGAACTGATTTGTTCTTTGGAAACCAGTTATATTTTTAACTGGGTGTAGCACCCCTCTGGGTTTATATATGAAAGATATATTCCCAGAAACTTGTCTCCATAATTTACTTGCTAATTTTCTTGAACCTAATTAATTTATCTGAACACAGAAAATTAGTAGCCAGCGCACCTAAATACTACAAAAGGCCAAACCCACTCTGAAGCAATAATTTATTTATCCACAAATTCCGAAAAGAATTTAAATTATTATGAGTATCGTATTCAACCCCCCTTCTATGATACTTCGGGACCCAACAGGCTTCAAGCCTTGATTTCACCAAGTCACGAGCTTCGACTTCAAGTGTGTTTGCAGGAGGTGGATCTTCAAGCTTTTTGAGCATTTCCTTGAGATAGGCTGTGGAGTTTGATTTTTCTATTGCATCAAAGAATATAGAAGTTTTCTTTGAGAACATGAACACTGTAATTCTTTTAGAAAACCCCTTCACTCAGTTAGTGTCATGAATTGTTTCTTCAATCATCTTCTCTTTTAACATATCCTTAATTATTATCAAAGCAGACTTATCTGGTTTGTGAGTAGATCTCTTCACTGTTGAAAGTAGCTTCGTCAGAATGTCAGAATTGTAGGTCTTGAACTTATGAATCTATCTTCTCATTGACTTTCTCCCTTTCATGAACAAGGAAAACTTTGTTCCATCACTCTCAGTCAATATGCAAGGTTCAAAATCTTTAATAACTTCTAGCTCTTCAGTTTCATCCTCTTTCCTTACATATACTGGACTCTGATGGTATCTTGATGTTTCCCTTAGATATGTTCCCGATGTTTCAATCGCTCTATTTAATCTGAATGCATATATCAACTCAACAACTTCTAAATCTTATTTGGATCTACCTTTCTTGCTCCTGAGTTGACCTTCTACATATGTCATGAAATTCAAATGGATTTTATCCAGGCATTCATCAGATAAGTTTAGATCGTGAAGAGTTGATGCTTTGAAGTACTTGACTACTGGAGGTTGTTTGAATGCTTTAACACTGATTTCCTTTATTTTGTCTGAAATTTGGTCTCTCATTATTTCATTCACCTTGTGACCCCCAAATCTTATCTTCCTCTTCAGCACATACAGCTCTACAATATTCATCTTCTTGAAGCTCCTTGTTGAAAATAATCTTTATCCCAAGGTTGTAAAGTTGACATGCATCTGCCATCCATTCTTTTGAGCACTAAATGAGACATTCGATATTTCATCTAACAGTTTCTCATAGTAATCGTGAATTTATGGGAATTGACCTCTAAGCTCATCTAGCCTTTCTAAAATATCTCTATCTTTTTGTTTTCTTCAAAGCAATTTCCTTCTTTTTCATCAATCTCCTCGCTTCATCTCATTCAGGGCCTTCCTTCATTTCAGCATCTTTTACTCTTTCTCTCCTTAGCTTTGATTGTAATCTTCTTTTCCACCTTCTGTTTATCAGCTCTTGAATTTCTTTTTCACTTGGGGCAATAACTTCATCTACTCCTGTTAGAAGACAATCATTGTCAAAAGCATATTATTCAGTAAACTCTTATTCCTCGTCAATTCCCTCAGCTTCAACTTCTAACTCCTTTGCAGTTGGGATATATGGATCATTGATTTCCCCTTCTTCAAGAGTTCTTGCTTCGGGTCAAAAGAAAATATATGACTCCCCCTGATTTGTGTACTCAAGCATCATTTAATCCACCACAGCTTTTTCTTGTACCCTGGCACTTTTAACCCCTTCAGTTGGGTTATCCTCTGTAGGTTTTAGTGGTGAAACATCATTTGTTGAAGCTTTCTGAGTTAGAAACTGATTGATAAGAGCTTTCATGTCGTCGATCTCCTTCTATTGAGCATCAATTAGTTCTTGTTGATGAAGTTGTGTAGCTAGTAAATTATCAATGGTATCCTTCATGCTAGTGACTTGAGCCTCCAACTATAAAATCTTTTGGCTATGGTACAGGTGTGTTTTCAAAGTGTTAAGTGTCTATTGGGCTACTAGGTGTCTCACCTCTTACTGTTTCTGTTTGGTCTTGGCCCTCAACACTCACTCTCGGCCGTTTGGGTGAAGGAATAAAATGATCACTCAGACTCACTATAACTGTTTCTCTCCTCTCAGTTTGTTCTTCAGTGGCCGCCATTTTTATGATATTTCTCACACTTGATTCTTCAATTGAATCATTATCAAGTGGAGAAGTACCTTGAGATGTGTGCATTCGCATAGCTCAGCACCAGAATCAGTAATTACTTCATTGTCCAATGAAGTATCACCCCTTTGGATTTCCCTCCTCGCTATATCGAGGGGTTGCCTCTCCGCTTCACCACTGTGAGTGGGGATTACTCCTTTTACAGGAACTGGAGGATTTAATTCCAGTGTGGTCACCACATTGGATTCTGTAATGAGTGGAAAATTAGAATCTCTGATGCCAGCTGAAGCCCATAAATGCATGTCCTCTTCAGAATCAACCTGAATCGGCTCCGCTACTCGAGTAGATGTTCCTTGAATGGAACCCCTTCCCCCTCTATGAGGAGGTTACCGTTCCAAAATCCCAAAGTTGGGAGGGAACTAGAGGTGTTAAGTCCAGGGGGTCACTACCTCAGGTAATGTAATGAGAGGCAGTTTAGAACCTATGATGCCCCATTTAGCCTGTAAAGGCATGACCTGAATTGGATCAACCAAAACAGATGCTACTACTGAAGTAGCTACATAAGGTACCACTGACAAACACACTTTCGAACCTTTCAGGATTGAATCAATTTCAGAATTTAGATTTTGCATAAACTCGAGGTCATAAAGGATTGGAAAATCAGGTGCAAGTTAAACAGTTGCCTCAGGTTTAAAATATTTTTCTTTCTTTTGCTAGGAGGCAGAGCTGAGCGGGTGATTTCGAAAACATCCTTCTGGTTAGGGGAGATTTCGACAGATTTTGTTATTCTCTAGCATGGGTTAGAACTGGTTGGTGGCCAAGTTCATTGCCAGCTCCTATAGCCAATGGGGGCTCTTGTGTGTGCATTGCCGTTTGAGGTACAGGATTAGATATTGTTATGAAATCTTCATTCAGAAATGCAGAGAAGTCAAAGTGTTGGGTCCCAAAGTATCGTAGAAGGGGGGGGGTTGAATACGATACTCACAATAATTTAAATTCTTTTCAGAATTTGCGGATAAATAAATTATTGCTTCATAGTGGGTTTGGCCATTTGTAGTGTTTAGGTGAGCTGCTTACTAATTTTCTGTGTTTATGAATAAACATTAAAGTTCTAGAAAATTAACAAGCAATTAAATGAGACAAGTTTCCGGGAATATATCTTTCGTACATAAACCCAGAGGGGTGCTACACCCAGTTAAAAATATAACTGGCTTCCAAAGAACAAATTAGTTCTTTGCTACTAACACAAAAATATTAGGCTCAGTTCCTATACAAATATATCTAAATTAGTACAAGGAAAAACTGAGTCCGTAGGGAGTGATATCTAGGAGACCTGAGCATTTTTCGTGAAAGAACCAGGTCCTAATATCTGACCAGGAGCAAGGTATGGGTGTGCATAAATTATCTCATTTTGCCCCGGCCATGGCAGAAGCTCCCTACATTTTTTGTGTTGGAGAAGACGACTCTTCGAATGAGTGGCTGCCCTCTTCTTATTTGTGTAGACTTTTCAAATCAATTAAAATTGATTTGCTTCACAATGCTAAGTCCTTTGTTGCGCTTGTAGAGTGAGTGCAGTGTGCAGGAGCCACTAACGTACTTAGAAAATATTTAGTTGCGCCTGAGAGTTAAGTGGCGCCTCTAGAGTGCTTGCAGTGTGCAAGAGCCACTTAAGTACTTAGAAAATATTTAGTTGCGCCTGAGAGTTAAGTGGCGCCTCTAGAGTGCTTGCAGTGTGTAGGAGCCACTTAAGTACTTAAAAAATATTTAGTTGCGCCTGAGAGTTAAGTGGCGCCTCTAGAGTGCTTGCAGTGTGTAGGAGCCACTTAAGTACTTAGAAAATATTTAGTTGCGCCTGAGAGTTAAGTGGCGCCTCTAGAGTGCTTGCAGTGTGTAGGAGCCACTTAATGTAGTAATACTTGCCTTAACCAATTTCTTGAAATGTTTGAAGTATTTACCACTTGATTTTCACTCTTCTGGCTTGATCAACTGATTTTCTTCTGATACATCAAGGTAATTCTCTTCTTGTTGTGTTGACGCTTAGTGCACTGGTCTGGTTCACAAATGACTAACACTGAATTAAATTCCCTTGATTTCTTTTCTGTTTTAGTTGATTAACCTTGGACTGTTGCATTGCTTCGAACACTGATTGTCAATAAACATTGTAACTTCACTAGAATCTTTTCTGGTACTTCGACAACGTCTTCATTACTACAATCTTGAATACTTCATTATCTGTTCTTCACTGACGTTTGAACATACAAATGAACTTCTTTCAGTGAGTATAACTCCAAGACTGCAGCTGTCTTCTTTAACCTTTGTCTTTACCCTTCTAGATTCTTATGCTTCGAACACTATCTATTTTCAATCAATGTCTTTACACTGAAATCTTCTAGTGGCACTTCTATACTGAATCTTCAACACTTCTGAAACCCTGAAAGTCTTTACACATTATTCTTCACTGAGGCATGAACATATTAATGTACTTCTTTCAGTGATCTGTAGTAGACTTCAAAACTTCTTCTAATGTCTTGATTCACTGTATTTGCCTTGTCTTCATTTCTTCCTGATTTCTGTGTAGGCGTAGTATTATTTACTTGTCCTGTTCTAGTGTTGAGTTATCACGACTACTATTTATACAGCTTCGTAATCTCACCAACACAAAGTCTAGAAGTACACCTTCATCTATATTGTCATTGATTGGTTCTGGAATGTACACCTCATTTTCTTGATGCTCCTCCATAATGTCTTCCTCGACGACATTTTCATTCACATCCTCAGGTTCATGTCCCTAATCTTCTTGTTCAGGCTCCTGGTCATTGTCAAAAACAGCTTCATCTTCTTCCATTGGTTGATCCACATGATCACCTGATTGTTGTTCTTCCCCAGCTTCTTCTTTATTTTCAGATGCAGTTTTCTCTTCAGCTTCTGATTCAACTCCATCTTCAGATCCTTCTTCCTCTGTTCCTCCAATTCTTCTATTTCTGCTTCTTCTTCTTCATGTTCAAGAATAGCAAAGTAATCTCGAATAATATCAGTTTGAAGAGATATAATTGTCTTGTACTATAGATGAGATTCTTCCAATGGACTATTCTGAAAGTGTTATAGTTGATCTGCAGTCATTCTCAGGTTTAGTGCCATCTGCAAGAACCTTGGATATAAGCAGTAATTTTCTATCTTTGCTTGGTTCTTCAGAATCTCTTCCATTAACATCTTGCCTATATTGATTCTGACGTTGGATGCAACTGCAAAAGCAAGTATCTGATTGAACCTTGTTATCCCATGGATGCCCCCTGTCTTTGGTGCAAATCCATGAGATAGGATATTGAAGAACGGGTTCCACTCTTTTGTCAGATGATGCTTATATATTTTCCTAGGGAGACCATTTTTTTCCCTGTTGTAGTGCAGCCACATGAAAAAGTTGATTAAATCTGTCTGAGACGGTTCATTCTCAAAGTTGTCAATCGGCAACTGAAGTTCTTGATTTATATCATTCTCTGTTATCCGCACTTTTCGTTGCTGAATTTTACAAGTAAATGCTAAGATTCCGTCTGTAGATGTGTCTATGGAAGACCTGTACACCTTTCTAAGAAGATTTCTATTCAAAGGCACGTTAATAGTTAGTGCAAATCGAACCATAGATCTCTCGTTAAGAAATGGGACCCAATTACCTAACTCACCTGCTTCAGTCCCATCATCTACTAAAATAGATAGATAATTAGTCTTTTTAATCACAAAATGACCCGCCATTTAATTAAAATGAATGATTATTTTACGAATAAATATTCTAAGTAAAGTCGAATAAATTTTAGTAAATTACGAACCAAACCCTTTTTTTTTTAAACTACTCTGATAGAATTGAAGTTAAACTATATTGATCTCCTAGTAATTCTAAGCACATAAATGATTTTATTCTAAATTTTAATCGACTATAACCTTAACAAATCTAGCCTTGTAGTTCGAATTACCAAGAAAATGATTTTTCTAGAAAATTAACCAAATTAAATGAAATGATATGCAAATGAAAGGTATGGTTATGGGCTCCACAAATCTGGTCTCAGATTGAAATTTGGGCAGCAATTCGTTAAGTTATGGACAACCAAAAACTCAGATCTTGTTGCGCCTATAGACTGTGTGTATTGAATATATCGCCACGAAAATGAAAAAGAAATGAAGTACAACACTACACAGTTGAATTTATATACTAGCGTAACAAAACAAAACAGCAAAATCCTCCAACTACTTTCGTTGCGCCTATACAATACAAGCAATGTATAGGGAGCCACGAAAGTATTTAGCGCAACAAAACACAATCAAAATTTAGTTAAGTATTTCGTTACGCCTATACAGTGTAACTACTATATGGGCGCAACAAGACTCCTGGCGCAACAAAATTTCACGGTTGAGTGAGTTGGCCATTTTTGTTGCGCCTACATAGTGGTTCCCCTGTATGGCGCAACAATATCAAGTGGCGCAATAATATCAAGTGGCGCAATAAAATCACTTAGTGAGTTTTGTTGTTTCACAAAATTTTGCTCCAAATTATATATCTATATTTATGAAAATTTCGAAATAAATAATTAATTAAATAATTATTCACAAATACAAATATATCACAAATCATTAATAATTTATAATAATAACAATAAATTGTTACAATTATAAATATTTATAATTTATGCTACCAATTATTTTTAATAATTATGACACTTAAAATATTAATTATAATATGGTCCATTAATTATTAAAAATTCACAAGATATTTATTAATAATAATAATAACATTAATTGTTAAAATTATCAAAATAAATAAATTATGCTTCTTATTATTTTATTTTTATTTTAAATATGATAATAAATATAAATATTTATTCTTTCTATTCAAAATAACTTCAAATAATATTTAAATATATAAGTGCCAAGAATTTATTATTTAAATACAAGCACTTAATTATTTACTAAGATCAAAATTAAATAAATACCATATTAACAAATTAGCAGGCATGTACAAGGTATTTATCTAACTTATAATAATCACTGGAATAAAATTTGGTAAATAAATCCACAAGTCATAGAAATACTGAAATTAATCAATTAGTGAATTTATCAGCTTCAAATTGCAATTTTTAATTACTAACTACTTAAGCTCCGTTTGGGAGTGTTGTTAAAAACTGTTGTGTTGTGAGAAAAAGTGTTTGTGGAAAAAGTGTTGTCAGGAAAATCAGATGACTGTTTGGTAATTTTTTTGATTTATGCATATTTTGAGATATAATATATAAAAATAATGTTTTTGAGAAGGTTTAATAATGAAACTGATAGCTACTTCCTGCAAAAGCTGAAAGCAGCTTTTTTCAAAAGCATGGGAGGGACATGATTTTGCTAACACAGCTTTTAGACTAAAAGTACTTTTTCAGACAACAACTTTTAGAATTTACCAAACATCATTCTGACAGCTTTTCAACAAAAAGTTGTTGTAGTTGTCTATAACAGCAATATCAAACGGGGTCTTAGTTAGTAGAATTTAACTTCCCAAGTTCATAAACCAGTCTAGTGAAAGTGATTTCATCCAGTGGTTTAGTGAAGATGTCTGCAATTTCCTGCTCTGTAGGTACAAAATGTAACTCTATAGTACCACTCATGACATGCTCTTTAATGAAATGATACATGATATCAATGTGCTTGGTTCTCGAGTGCTGAACAGGATTGTTTGTGATTGCTATGGTACTTGTGTTATCACAGAATATTGGAATTTTGCTCAGCAACAGTCCATAGTCTCGAAGTTGGTTCCTTATCCACAATATTTGAGCATAGCAACTTCTAGCAGCAACATATTCAGCTTTAGCTATTGACATTGAAACTGAGTGCTACTTCTTGCTATAAGATGAAACCAATATTCTACCAAGGAATTGACAACTCCCTAATGTGCTCTTCCGATCAATCCTACAACCTGCATAATCAGAATATGTATAGCCAACAAGGTCAAAACATGTATCTTTTGGGTACCAAATTCCAAGATTCGGACTTCCCTTAAGATACCTAAAAATATGTTTAACAGCTATAAGAAGTGATTCCTTAGGGTCAGACTAAAACCTAGCACACAAGCATGTATCAAATATAATATCTGGTCTACTTGCAGTTAAGTAAAGTAATGAGACAATCATACCTCTATAGCTTATGATATCTACCCTTTTACCAGGTTTATCTTTATCAAACTTTGTGGCAGTTGCCATTGAGATTTTAGCTGGTGATGCATCTTTAAGACGATACTTCTTCAAGAGATCTCTGCTGTACTTGGTCTAGCAAATGAAGATTCCATCTTTCCTTTCGCTTACTTGGAGTCCAAGGAAGTACTTCAACTCACCCATCATGCTCATTTCATATTTACTCTGCATTAACTTAGAAAATCTACTACACAACTAATCATTAGTAGAACCAAATATAATTTCATCCACATATACTTGCACTAATATCATGTAATTTTTATGCATTTTATAAAACAGAGTCTTATCTATGACACCTCTAGTGAAACCATTTTCAAGTAAGAATTAAGATAGAGTGTCATACCATGTTCGAGGTGCTTCCTTTAAGCCATAGGGTGCCTTGAAGAAAAAGTATACAAAGTCAGCAAATTCTGGATCTTCAAACCCTAGGGGTTGTTCCACATACACTTCTTTTTAAGCTCTCCATTCAGGAAGGCACTCTTCACATCCATTTGATATAGTTTGAAATTGGAATGTGCTGCGAATGCAAGAAACATCCTGATAGCTTCAAGCCTTGTCATTGGTGCATATGTTTCATCATAATCTATACCTTCTTCTTGGGAATAACCTTTAGCAACCAGTCTAGATTTGTTCCTCGTAACAATGTCATCTTCATCCAGTTTATTTCTGAATACCCACTTTGTGCCAATAATAGACTTGTTCTTTGGCCTGGGTACCAGCTTTCAGACTTTTTGTCTTTCAAATTGATTGAGTTCTTCTTGCATTGTAATAACCCAATCTGGATCTCCCAGTGCTTCTTCTATTTTTTTTGCTCTATCTCAGAGAGAAAACAAGAGAATAAATATTCATTCTGTGAAGCACGTCTAGTTTGAACTGCAACATCTAGACTCCTAGAATTAACTCAAAGGGGTGATCTCTACTCCACACCCTATGTCTAGTTAGATTTGCCCTAGATGATTCAACATAATTTTCATTATTGTGTTGAGTTCTATTAGTAGATCCTTCAGTTGCTCCCCTTGAGCTGCTGCTAGGTTGAGAATGAGATTCTCTGCCACTACTAGTAGTTTATGTGCATCTTCTACTGTTTCGACTACTAGGATTAGAATCATCGTTGTTGTTGTTCTCAATTGATGTTTGATGTTCTATTGCCGGTTCAGGTTCTACTTCACCTTCATCTGAGTTCATATTTTTAAACTGTAGAGTTTCAGTGTCATCTATTCTTTACAGATTTGGGAGCTTGAGATCATCAAAAGTTACATTCATGCTTTCAATGACCTTCTTGTGTTCAATCACATAAATCATGTACGCCTTAGATTCCAAATAGTAGCCAAGAAATATGCCTTCATGAGCCTTAGATTCAAACTTCCCAAGATGCTCATCATCTTTCAAAACAAAACATTTTACTCCAAACACATAAAAGTATTTCAGTGTTGGTTTCTTGTTTGCCATTATCTCATATGGAGTCTTGTCATGATCTTTGTTAATCAGGGCACGGTTCTGAGTGTAGCAAGTTGTGTTGACTACTTCAGCCCAAAAGTACAAAGGTAACTTAGCTTCATTCAGCATTGTTCCTGCTTCTTCAACCAAGGTTTTGTTATTCCTTTCTACTACTCCATTTTGTTGTGGAGTTCTGGGCGCTGAATATTTTCTTGAAATTCCTTTCTCAATGCAGAAATCATTCAGGGTTACATTTCTGAATTTTGTTCCATTATCAAACCTAATTTTCCTGACAGGCAAATCAGCTTCCAACTTTATCTTCTTTATGTGATCAATAATTGTCTAAGGGGCTCCATCCTTTGAGGCCAGAAACAAAACCCATGTGTACTTAGAGTAGTCATCAACAATTACAAGTGCATATCTCTTCCTCGACATAGACATGACATTGAGTGAACCAAATAAATCCATATGTAGAAGTTGTAGTGGTTCAGTAATATCTGATGATTCTTTGCTTCGGTGAGATGCTTTCTTTGACTTCCCTTTTTCACAGGCTTTACACAAACCTTCTTGACATAATTTCATCTAAGGTAAACCTCTAACTGATTCCCTCTTAACTACAGAAGGGTCCATTTGAAGACAAGCATCTTAAGTCAATCATTGAGCATCTGGAAAATTCAAATGACAACATTGATAATTTCATGAAAGCATTGAAAAAAGAAGTGGACTATATCACTATCATAGTGGATCACATTCTTGAAGATTGGCAGATATTAGTCTACACTCACAACAATGGTACATTCAGAATCTCCTTAGAGTTCTTCAGACAGAGAAGTTTATCAGTGATATG
Organism: Oenanthe sinensis; assembly: GCA_028671895.1. NCBI lineage: Eukaryota > Viridiplantae > Streptophyta > Magnoliopsida > Apiales > Apiaceae > Oenanthe > Oenanthe sinensis. The sequence continues at coordinate 38,008,034 of CM053806.1, forward strand.
GACAATGTTGAATAAATTCAAAAGAAGTTCAGAAGAGAATGAGCTTTTGAGAGACAGACTCAGAGACTTCGCAAGAGCTGTTAGTCCTCAAATTATATATGATCCTCATGAAGTAAGATTCTTCTCTAACAAGCTATATCAGAACTTGAAGCTAGATGAAGAGTCATTGAAGGGATATACAGTCAAATACATGATTGAAGTTGAGAAGATGCTAAGGTCGAAAGGGTTCAAATCCTAAGCCAAGCTGGATGCTGCACAGAAAATCAGAAGCTACTGTTTATCCAAAAAGATTCCATCTTACATCAGGAAAATGAAGAAGATAGATACAAGTCAGCCATCAGATGTAGAAGAAGAAGTCGTAGATCCTATTGAGCAAGAAGTGTTGTTTCAGTTAGCAAAGGCTGAACAGATAAGGTTGTATGGAGAATCCACTACAACAGAACAATTAGTAACTGAAGAGGTACCAAGGACACCGGTGCATAAAGGTTCAAACCTAGAAGAAGGTTAAGTTGATACGTCTAAAGACTGAAGACTTAGATAGGTCAAGATAGAAAAAGATGTAATATTTGTTCAGTGCTAGAGTAACATCTATCTTGTATTTATCTTTCAAAATATGAATCTGGAAAATTGTTAAATATAATACCAGAACTTTGTTTATTATTTACATTTTTTTACATGTCGTATTACTTTCTTAGTTGTTAGTTGAGTTATCATCTAGGAATTTGTGTGTTAAATAGTTAACAACAAATAGGGGGAGATTGAAAGGCATATGGCTAGGCATATTTGTAATAATTAGAAGACAACTCAACTCAGATAAGAAACAGAAGTAAATAATAAATATGATAACAGGAATCAAGATCAAACAAAGTTAACTAGACACAAAGAATCCTAGGAATCAGAAGTGTTCTAACGAAGCTGCTACTTATCACCGGAAGAAGTTCAATAAAATGTTCAAGCATCGGCGAAAAATAAAGAAGTAGTGTTTCAGAAGAGTTCAGAAGATTCAGAAGATTTCAAGTGGCTACTATAGAAAGATTCCAAAAAAGAAGATATTGAAGACAAAGCGAGAAGCAAGAACAAGACAGAAGATCACAGCTTTTAAAGTTAAAAGGTGAAAGATATTAATTTAGTATGACACAAATGTACCAGACAGTACATTTGCGTCAACTAATTAAATAAATATTTATCACCTAGCTCAAGTGATTTTCAGACAGAAGAAAGGAAGATTCAAGTCAAATCTACAACGGCTGTGCAGTGAAGAAACTAAAATTAATTCTACTATCAAAAAATAATTAATTATTTCATTTATCTACTTAAATTAATTCACCTTGAATTAATTAAATTTATAAATTATTTAATTAAAAATTGGTGGAATTAATTAAGTTAAAAGAACATTTAAATTAACATTTAAAAAAAGTCTTGATGTACTATTATCAAAAGTTCTACCGAATTAAATCGGTAAGACTTTTTAAAAGTCTTACCGAATTAAATCGGTAAAACCTTTTTAGAAATTATTACCGAATTAATTCGATAAGATATTTTAATAGTCTTACTGAATTAACACAGTAAGACCTTTTCAAAAGTCTTACCGAGTTTACATTTGTCTCGACAAGACTTTTCAAAAGTCTTACCGAATTTCTGAAAAGACTTACCGAGTTTAAAAGTCTTGCTCAGCTTATTTAAAAAGTCTTATAGGCTAATTTATAAAGTCTTTTGATTTTTTAAATAAATTTTATTCAAAAGTCTTGCTAACTTTTTTCTCGATAAATATGATAAGATTGTGTTCATTACAAAGTGATTGAAAAACATTCAAATTTCAGAAATTTGTATGCATTGTAATATTCACAGATTTCTCTGCAAGTTTGGAATATAATTATTAAACCTGAGCACGTCATGTCGAATTTGTTCTAGATCACTTTATCAATTATATATAATTTTCATCAGATTAATTTTGGAATACTTTTTAAGTTAAAATTATATCTTCTACTTGAACCGTATTTCATTAAAATTAATATTTCGTATTTAATTAAAATAATATTTTTAAATCCGAAATTCCGCGACAATTTTAGATATTGTATTCAACCCCCCTTCTACAATATCAAGGACCAACAATTGGCATAAGAGCTGGTTGATATTTTAAGTTAAAAATTAAAATATTTTTTTGAAACACTTAACTTTTAATCTTATTAAAGATGAGTACACAGAAGTGACGAGTATCAAAATTCCACAATTTGATAGAGAACACTACAATTTATGGAAGCACAAAATGCTATTATTCATTGCGATTGCCAATCCCAAGTATGCATTAGTATTGGCCAAAGGTGTTGAACCCCCAATGACAGTTATTCTCGAACACGAGATAGATGGGGTCGTAATTCCTCACAAACAGTTTCTGAAAAGTCTAGCAGACTATATAGAATAAGAAACAGAATATGTGTCCCTGAACAACAACTTCAAACTCATATTCCATAGACTACGTCATGTACAATCACGTGATCAATTGTAAAAACGTAAAACAGATCTGGGAAACAATAGAGATTATCAACGAGTGGACTGAGGAAGTCAAAGAGAATAGATTGTAAATCCTGACCTCCCAGTACGAGTAGTTTAGATCCAACCCTGGTGAGGGTATCTCTGAGGTGTTTCAGAGATTGAATAAACTAATAAATGAGCTCAACATGAATGGGAAGTACTATCAGAATCAGGAGGTAAACATGAAGTTTTTACTAACCTTACCTGAGCATCTGGAACACAGGATCGCAGCAATCCGGGATTCTAGAGATATGAAGGAGGTAACCCTAGAAAGACTCTATGGAGTATTAAAGACATATGAATTGAAACAGATCCAGACCAGAGAAATGTATGGCAGAGGTAAGGTTTTGAGTTCCTCCAAAGCATTGATAGTGGAAGCACCAGAGAAGATAGAAGTGAAGGCTGTTGCACCTTCTAACAGTACAATGGAGTATGTGGTTCCAGAATTTGGACATACTTTAGATAAATAAGAAGATTGTGAGTTCTACTCTTTGGAAGAACTAGATCAGCTAGAAGATGAATCTCTAGCTATGTTGCTAGGAGGTTTGGCAACATGAGATTCAGAAGAAACTCCTCCTACAGAATTAAACCAAATTTTGGAAGGTTCCACAAAGGAGGTTCTTCATCAGCTGTATCAAAAAGGGCTTACAAGACTGGCATAGTTGATAGAAGCAAGTTTCGTTGCTTCAACTGCAATGAGCTAGGCCACTTCACAACAGAATGCAAGAAACCTAAGCAAGGGAAGAAGAGAAAGTCTTATGAAGAGCTCAATGAGAAGTATGATGCACTAGTGAAAAAACATAAAGGAAAGTCTTATTTAGCAGAGGGCAAAAGCTGGGATGACTCAGACAATGATGATGAGGAAGAGCTGGGAAATCTTTCTCTTATGGCTTCATCCGAGGAATCACTGTCTCCCACCCGTCAAAGAGGAATATATGTAAATCCTTCTTGCCCTAAAATGTTTGCTTTTCTAGGTAAAGAACTAGATGGTGAAAGAGATAAAGTTAAGAAACTAATTCTCAAAAACAAGGTTCTAACTGATGAGAATGATGTTTTAAAATTGTTAAAATGAAAAAATGACAAGTTGACTGAGGACTTAGCTTTTCAAGTCAATAGAGTCGGTTGTTATGTTAAAGTTGAAACTTATCTCAGAAATCAAATAGAGAAAGAAAGGAAGAAGTGTCTAACCTATAAGAATTCCTCTTATATTGTAAACAATCTAGTTGACCAACAGGAGATAAACTGAAAAGTTGGAATAGGCTTCGAGTATAATAAATCAGTAGGAAAGCCAAGCAAAATAACCCCATTCAAAAAAAGTGCTGAAGAAAGGGGCATCCCACATGTTGTTAAAGACACCTAAACCTCTTTTCATAACACCTATAGTTGAACCAATCCTTTAGATCTCTATACTGATTGCTTATGAAATGCAGTTAGAAGATCTCAAGAAAGAGAATAAAATAGAGGAACAGGCTAAGGAAATAAAAGGAGTTAATCTCCAAAAAGAGAATAGTGCACCTCAGACACCAGTGAAAGATGTTGGAACTTCTAAATCGCCCAATCCTGGTATAGGTGCTAAAGACTTAAAGAATAATATGAACAAACCTAATACATTTGTTAATAGTAGGAATAGTAACAACATATATCATTCTCCTGAGAACTTTAAAACTGCTGATAAAGTTGAAGTAGAAACTGTTAAGTCACCTACTGTTTTGAATAACATGCCTATTATTGATGCATTTCATAAACCTTGTGGTATTTTAAATTGTATGTTATGTGTTTTTAATGCTATGACTGCTTATTTCAAACGCATGATTTCTAAGAAAGATAACATGACACCTAGACAACACATCAATAATAAATTTGCAAAATCCAAGACTGCGATTCCTTCACCTGTCAAGAAGGAAACATATATTCATAAGTCTAAACAGAAAGTTGTTAAGACTATTTATAGGAAGGTAGGTAGTTAGGTACAGTCAAGGAGGATGATGTTATTATTCGAAAAGGATCTGTTGTCAAAGCTGACAAAGGTCAATTCTTTAATTATACCGCCGGTAGGGGTGAACATAATCCCCAGCCAACCCGCTCAACCCAACCCAACCCTTGTTTCGGCCGAACAAACTGAAACATTCAAAACCGAGGGTTGAACGGTTTAATTTTTCAAAAACCCGTTTAAATTGGGTTGGGTTAGGGTTTAACATATTTTGACCCTAACCCAACCCGACCAACCCTTTTACACATATAGGCATAGCCCATTAGGCCCATTTAGTATATTCATTCCTATGAGTTTCTTAATAAAGGTAAACCAAACAGATTTAATTATAAGGGGATGCTCTTTATTATTTAATCTAGGCTCATAAATGTTTTCATTTTTTGTTTTAATTTTGTAAATGATAAAAATAATATTGACATTGGTGCATCGAAGGAGATACTCAAGGTCAATACTATCAATGTTATTGATGATTGATTCGTCACAAAAATGTTGTTTTATTTATTTCAAGCTAGCCAATTGTTATTGGACTATTTAATGTTTTGAGTTAGATTTTGGAGTATATTTGACTATTTGGTGACTATTTATATTTTTTGTCACACATTTGGACTATTTATTTGTTATGGAAAATTGGTATTTGACAGAGGCATACTATATCAAAGTTATGTTCAGACTTATTTACAATATTGTTGCTTGAAGAAGAGGGTTTAACCCAACCCAACCCGAATTAATTGAGTTGGGTTGGATTGAGTTACATAAAAAAATTTATATTAATGGGTTCAGTTTCTATCAACCCGAACTAATTGGATTGGGTCATTTTTTGGTTAAAACTCGTCCAACCCGACCCGTATTCACCCCTATATGCCGGGCCCAATCAGTTTTGGGTTTCGAAGATGAATTAATCCGTTTGATATTTGCAGGGAGTTAAATAGGTAAACCGGGTTATATGGATCCTGGACAGCGGATCTTCAAAGCATATGACCGGAGATAGAGCCCTGTTATCAAACGTGGTTGAAAGAGCTGGCCCAATCATCACCTTTGGAGATAACAGCAAAGGAATGACTACAGGATATGACAAGTTAAATACTGGAAATGTTATCATTGAAAACGTCTCTTTTGTGGAAGGACTTAAGCACAATCTACTCAGCGTCAGTCAATTCTGTGATAAAAGATACAAAGAAAACTTTATCAAGAAGAAGTGTTTAATAGCTCATTCTAAAGACGACAAACTGGCCTTACATGGAGTAAGAAAAGGGAACTTATACGTAGCCGATCTCAACTCAGGAACTGATGATGAAGCAAACTGTTTCTATTCAAAGGCTTCATCAGAAGAAAGCTGGCTATGGCACAAGAAACTCTCACATCTGAACTTCAAAATAATGAACTCTCTAGTCAAAAGAAAGTTGGGCCTTCTTTGGGTTTCAAAATAATACTTTTCAAGTTAAAATTATATCTTCTACTTGAAACCGTATTTTATTAAAATTAATATTTCGTGTTTGATTAAAATAATATTTTTAAATTCGAAATTCCGCGATAATTTTAGATATTGTATTCAACCACCTTTCTACAATATCAGGGACCAACATGAGTTACTCTTGAACTTGTACTTAGGGTTCTTCCTAAACATGAGGTTCTTGAACTTTCCTGTCATATAGGTCATTTTCTTGTTTTCTAACTGTTCAAGTTCTTCTATTGAGTAGAAGTCATCTTCATTACCTGGTTGAGCATTTTCTGTAAATTCAGCTTCCAGAATCTCTTTTTTCTCAATTAAAGGTTTTTCAGTGTTGGTCTATGTAACAACAAAATCTTTGACTATAAGTGTTGTAGCCTTCAACAAGGTTGTATTCTTGTTATCCACTGTCCCTGAACCATAAATGATTTGTCTTTGCTCCTGCTCCATTTCATGAGTCTTGAGCTTTCCATATATAATTTTAATAGACATGTCATTTTTGTCACTCCTCTCTCTTAATGCAGAGATTTTGTGTTCAAGGTGCGTTGGTAGTGTCAATATGAATTTCCTGTTGATCTCCCTACGTGAGTAGGCCTTTCCATGCAGAGACAATTAATTCAGTAATTTATTGTATCTCTCAAAGACTTGGGTGTTACTCTCTCCGGGTAGTGACTTGAATGCCTCGTACTGGGATGTAAGAATATTCAGTCTGTTTTCCTTCACCTCTGCAGTACCTTCCATTAATAGATCAATAGTATCCCACATTTGTTTGGCACTTCTGCAGTTAGTCACTTGATTTAGCATTTAGTGTCTAGTGAATCCATTATGATACATTGAATATGGTTATCTCATGCTACTCTTTCTTTGTCAGTGTCAGTGTACTCTGAAGGCTCCTTTGGGGTAAATCCTTGAGGAATCCGTTATCCGTCATCTGAGATTTTTTCTGGTGTAAGCTTCTGAGAAACATAGGGTCCATTTTCCAAAATCCCCTATGTAGAGAATTAACTGATTTAATGAAAATGGACATCTTCTTCTTCCATAGAATGTATTCATTTTTGTCAAAGGCTGAGATTTTGATGCTACTAAGTTTCTGAGTACTCATGGTTATGAAGAAATTTAAATCTCAAGAAAAATTAATTTCTTAAAAATTAAAATTAATTCAAAATAAAAATAAAATTTCTAGAAATAAAATTTTTAATTCGAATTCTTGAAGATTGATAGTCTTAATTAGTGTACTCGAAATCTTGAAAAAATTCGAAATCAAATTTTCTTTAAAAATAAAAAAAATTCAAAACAAAATTTTCTAGATCTCAAAATGCACTTTTTGAAAAACTCTATAGGATCTTGATTTGTAACTTTAATCAACAAGCTCTGATACCAATTGTTAGTTCCTAAATCATCATAGAAGGGGGGTTGAATATGATGTTGGTAGATTTTTCTACTTAATTACGGATTAAGTGTGTGTGTTCTTGAGATATTAAAAAGATAGTAAATGAAACACAACGATTAGGAGAAATAAAGATATATTATTAAATCAATGGGGTGCTACACTTTTAATTAATAGATTAGCTATAATGGGTTATAATCAATACATCAACAAAAATACAGGTAGGTGTTTAATGATTGGCTTTAATGAAGCTCCCGTAAGTTTGTTGAGTTTCTGAAGAAGATGCACACTGATGCATTTGATTTTCACCCATATATATTTTGTAGTATTTTTTAAAACAATTGAATTGATTTCATTTCAAATGCTTAAGTCCTTTGTTGCGCTTGAAGATGACTATGGTGTGTAGGCTCCACTAAATAACTTTGTTGCGCCTTGACATCTTTTTGCGCCTTGTATGAGTTTTTATTGCGCCACTACTCTACCTGCCTTGTACAAGCGCCACTAAACTCCCATGTAAACTTTGTTGCGCCTGCACTAGGGAAGCCTTGTATAGGCACCATGAATCAACTTAGAAAACCTTAGGAAAAGTTTCATTGCGCCCATTGATTTGTGTTGCGCCTATACACTTGTTCCCCTGTATAGGCGCCACAAATGCCTTAAAAACTAAGTTCAACCTTTTCCTTGCTCCTTGATTGATTTGTTGTGCCTCATACATGGTTTCAAGTGTATGAAACAACAAACATAGTTCTACTTGCCTTAAACAATTTCATGAGGTGTTTGAAGTATATATTATTTGATCTTCACTCTTCTGGTTTGATCAAGTTGTTCTTCTGATTAATAAAGATAATTCTCTTCTGCACTGGTCTGGTTCATAAACGACTAACACTGAGTTAAATTCTCTTGACTTCTGTTCTGTTTCAGTTGATTAACCTTGGACTTTTGCATTGCTTCTTATCACTGAAACCCTTTGACATTTATACTTGAACCACTGCAATTCCTTGACTCTGAAATTCTTCTAATCTTTTATTCGACACTGAGGCTTGAACATATTAATGAACTTCTTTCCTTGACGCTCTTGAAGATTTCAGACTTTAATACCCTGAAATGATTTATGTATGTATTTTGTGTGCATGTCCTTCTGGATTTCTGTGCTGCATATTAATATTATTTATCTGTCCTTCTTCCCGTGTTGAGTTATCGTTACCACTATTACATATTACGTTACATTATGCTTTACACTGAGTTTTGTAGCTCATTCATTTCTAACATTTCATGTTATGTTTGGAATGAATAAATACGCCTCAAACATGTTATGGGATATTTTAATTTTATTTCTATGTTTCTATTGTTTATTGTGAGAGTTGCGTCTCTTAATTGTGAACTTTACTTTGTGTTTGACCTCCGGTTGTACTTTGACTCGATTTTTGCCATTAATAAATGCATATTTTCATTTTTATTGTATTTTCGATATAAGTTTAATATCCCAAAAAGTCGGGATGTTACAATTTATAACAATCCAAGCCCACAATGAACGTATACCGTGCCCAACAACCCATCACAGGTCAGCCCATAAAAGCTAGCAATTTGGTATACATTAGTTATTGATTTGTCCTTATAAATTGCCCAAAAATACTCTTTCTATTCCACGTGGGATGTTACAAACACCCCACCTTGTTGGGTCGACGTCCTCGTCGAGCCCACAGATAAACTTACGGAATCCGGGCAGTGCCTTAGAACTTCTGGTCAGGCATGGCTCTGATACCATTTATATCAACCCAAGCCCATAACGAATGTATACCGGGCCCAAAAACCCATCATAGGTGAGCCCAGAAAAGCTAGCAAATATATATACATTAGTTATTGACTTTCCTTATAAAGAGCTCAAACATACTCTTTCTATTCAATGTGGGACCCACCACAGGTCAGCCCATAAAGGCTAGTAATTTTTTGTATAAATTAGTTGTTGACTTGTTCTTATAAAGGGCTCAAACACACACTTTCTATTCGATGTGGGATGTTACAAACACCCCCACCTTATTGGGTAGACGTCCTCGTCGAGCACACGGACAAACTTACGGTACGCGGGCAGTGCCTCTACACTTCCGGGTGGATATTGCTCTTATACCATTTATAACAACCCAAGCCCACAACTGAATGCATACCGGACCCAACAACTCATCACAGACCAGTCTAAAAGATCTAGCAGATTGGTATACATTAGTTGTTAACTTGTCCTTATAAAGGGAATTTGATTATTATATTTGATTATTGATTTAATGTCCTGAAAAAGGGTTGAGATGTTACAGTATCTATCTGTCAATCTTCATGGGTTGTCCATATGTACTGTCATCCAAAGTTTCTTTTAACTTTCTCCGCCAATGATGCTGTCAGTAAAACTTGTTGCCTTCATTCCTCAATTTAGCGCCGAGTTTACTGTCAAAGATAGTTGCTGTCATCTGTTCCTGAAATACGTTGTCACTCAAATAAGCTGTCATAGGCTTGATAGTATCCTTCAATATTGTTGTCAGCACATGGAAACATATTGTGCATGAACACTTCAGTTAATTTGTTTATTTGAAAGATTTTGTGAAATGAATTTAAATTATATACAATATTATTCGATATTAATATTTTGTAATTTTGAATGAAATTTATTTATTTTAATTTTTTTTGCCTCCGAATGAAATTTATTTAATTAAATGAATAATCAATTTATGTAATAATTAAGTGATTAACAAAATGCATGTAAATGCTTTAAAAAAATGATCAGCACGTGACCATATATTAAGTGATAATTAGTTTAATTTTGTACATGATTTACATGTAAAATGTTAGTTTATATATTTTGGTCTAAATTTTAATTAGAGTAGTATGAATTTAATTATATCAAAATTATACGTTATAAAAGGTGGGGAAACAAATAATAATGGATCAAATGGAACTAATCATAAGACTTATTGGTTATTAAAGAAAAATGGACTATGTTTGTGATATTAAAATGGAAGTTGGATGGATAATAAGGAGAGGGGAGAAATTATTAAAATTTCATAGAAATATTAGATGTGGTTATTAAAAAAATAAAATATAAAAAAGTAGTACCCAATTGATTATATCGGGAATCACCCAAAAAACAATAATAAAAGAATAAAATAAAATTTATAGTATATTATTTCTTCTACAATTAAAAGGGTGATTAATAGTAGTAAATAAAAATTGAAATGGATATTAATAATAAAATATGTATTAATCTAGCCAAAAAGAGTGGTCCATAATTTTGTTTAGGTTAATACAAAGGTGTGTACTTCATCAGGGAAATATGGCCTGGACATGGATGAGATTAGTTCATTGGGCCGTGAGTTAATATGGGCTTATTAATCAACAAAGAAAAAAAATGGGTCGGACCGTTGATATGTAAAAAAGATAATAATAATTAAAAGGTTACAGAGATAATTCACTTGGAATGAGGAGAGAATGAAATGAAATTTATATATTTATTTAATTAAGATTATAAAAAATGTTTATAATTTTCATTTATTCTTTCATTACATTTCAAATTATTTATACTAATGTTGTGTTGGGTTGGGATGAATGAATTTTGAAGAAATGAAATGAGATTTGAATTACATTATGGATGAATTTTTAAAATTTTTATTTCTTCCCCCATTCCATTCCTAACAACCTAAACTAAACTCAAATCCCCCAATTTGAGATGGAATGCTCCATTCTCTCTTATATACATTTTCTTTCCAATTCTTATCAAAGAAATTTTGCACTCATCCAATTTTTTTGGAATCTTTTATCCTACTTACATAAATTTCATTTATTTTTACTCATTTCATTCCATTCCATTCTCCCCAACTAAACACAACATAAAATTCTAACCCATATATTTTGGAAGGAATACTCCATTCCATTTGTTCACTATTTTCCCTACAATTCTCATCATAGAAAATTTAGACTCTCTCATGTTCATTTAAAATTACACTCATACATTCTTCTTTCTTCATACAATTTGTTTATAATTTTTCATTTTATTCCTTCTCAATTTCATTCTTACCAAGTGAACACAACCTAAAAGTTGAAGTCGGTCCTTCTAAAAAATTGTAAAACCCTTACAAAAAAAATTAAATAAATATAATTTATTTCATTTATAATACAATAGTATAGTAGTATAGAGATAACACAATTGTAACGTATCTCAATTTTTAAACACCTTTTAGAAAAAATTAAAACACATATAATTTATTTCAATTATAATATAATAATAAAGTAGTATAGATTTAACATAATTGTAACCTAATTTTGATATCTCAATTTGATTATCGTTAAAACTCTTTAAAATTATTATTTATTATAAAATTCCAAAAAAATTCCAAAAAAATTTAAATACATACAATTTATTTTATTTATAATATAATAATATTTTAATATAATAGTATAGATCTAACACAATTGTAATATATTTGAATTTCATCATCACTCAATGTCTTTAAATTCTATTAAATTGATAATATATTACTAACAATATAATCCCAAAAATGTATAATTATAGTATATGTAAATTATTTAAGTCAATTTCATAAAATAAACTAATAAAATTTTATTAAATTATAAATAATATAATAATAAATATTAATTGAAATAATATTTAAAATTTAAACCACTTAATTAAATTTCTCATATTTTCTAATTAAATAGATATATATATATTGAACCAAAATTATGAAATAATAATAATAATAATATAAATAGCTTTTTTAACAATATCACTAATTTCAATATTAATATTAGAAAGTTAATATTTATCATTATAATTTATAATAATATATAATAACATTTTTATGCATACATTATTATAATTAGTTTTACATGTTTTTTAATATGTTATTAATTCGAATTGTGTGTTAGTTGTGTTAATTATTAGAGTAATAGAAAATAAAAAAATTTATTTTAATATAAATAAAATATTACTTTCCCAAGTAAATTTCGGAGTCACATGTTTAGGACCCTTCTCAAGGGCCTCAAGATCATCCTAGGGTCCTGTCTCAGGAGTTCGTGAGCTGTCTGAAATCTCCAATTTGATGGATAAATTTTGACTAGTTTATTTCAATATACGAACATGTCTTTTTTCCTTCTAATTTTTTAATGAATTTTACTACAAAAATATCTTAAAATCATACATAAAAGTTTAAATTCTCGTAATAAAAATAAACCACCAAGCATTGAATTTTGAAAATTAAATAGAAAATTTAATAAAAATAGATCTCAAACTTTCCAATTTCTAATCCAATCCAAATTCAAAAAAGACCCCCACAAAGAACTATGCTAAATGATCCCAAAGAAACAATCTAGTGTGACCTATTTTTTAGTTCACACTAATGTTATTGCTTTGCTTTATTTCATGAAAAATGTTTCCCATGAACTTACAAGGTTTAAGCTGTATTATCCTTTTTATAACATTAAAAAAATAAGCTTAAGAAAAAACATAAAATAATAACAAATATAATTCATATAGCATATTTAATTGATTATGGGTTATTTTCGAAGTTTCTTATATTTAGAAGTGTCAGTGCCTGGACTTGGTTCATCTTGCGCCGACATTTCCCCTAAATAAGTCTCTTTCCACCAATGGAGTAGTTGACTAAAACATGTTACAACCAAAGCTTCTCAATTTTACATGCGTGTATCAACCTTTTAAAATATTTAAGGTTGTAAACTACAACTTTAATTCTTTCTATTATTTGTTTGACACAGTCAGTCTTGCCTTATTTTTTTAAATTTAAAATTATTCAAATATTATTTTCCTTTTAAGTTCTTAGCTCCTTGGTCCATGTGACATAAGAATATTGAATATCGTAAAATTAATTGTAATATTTATGTTTAAAAAAACATATACAAATGTATTTTCATAAATTAATTAAATAAATGTATTAGAAAAACTTTACATTTCCATTTATACTAATTGCTAAGACAGTTTATTAACATTCTTATTTGACTTTTTTGTGATCAATCTGAGATCGAAAATTAAAAATTATTCTTTTATAATTTAAAAAAAATAAAAATACATTTTAAAGGAGTTTAAGTATATTTTTCAATGATATAGTTTTTATAACTTTTTTTAATTATATATTATATGTAATTTTTAATCAAATTTAAGTTAGTTTGATAATAGAAAAGTCAAGACAGTTAATATAGGACGGAAGTAGTAATTGTTAATACAATAATATATATTATGAATTTTTTTTATTAAAAAAAGTAACGTGTAAAACGAATCGAATCGAGTATTAATTATCACGATTTAAATTTTTACAAAATTTTAATAATTTAGTTTATTATTACAAGTTTCCACCATTTTCGTAGATCTCTGTTACTCCAGTTTTTCGAAGATCTCACACGTGTCACAATCCTGACCCTCAAATCAGTTGACTTTATTTGATATCTCTCTTTGACCCTCTCCATACTAAACCCACCTATACATACACAAACCCCAACCTATACATACACAAGAAAAAGCAACACCCCCCAAGAACCACCTCTACTCATTTCAATCTCAAATGGGGCAGTGTTACGGCAAGACCATACCTTCCGATGACCCCACCACCACCACAACCACCATAACCCACTCTCCCCTCCCTTCCTCAGCCACCGCTGCCTCGAAAACAACAACCCCAGCAAGATCATCCAACACTAATCTCTGGCCAAGCCCATATCCACAAGATGGTCCAAGCCCACTTCCTGTTGGGGTGTCCCCATCTCCTGCAAGATCAACTCCTAGGAGGTTTTTTAAACGACCCTTTCCCCCTCCTTCGCCTGCAAAGCATATAAAGGCTTTGATTGATAAGAGGTTTGGGAAGCCCAAAGAAGGCCCAATTCCAGAAGATGGGGGAGTGATGGTGGTGGAAAATGATCAGCAATTGGATAAGAATTTTGGGTTTAATAAGAGTTTTGGTGGAAGGTATGAATTGGGAAAGGAGATTGGTAGAGGGCATTTTGGTCATACTTGTCATGCTAAAGGAAAGAAAGGTGATCTTAGAGATCACCCTCTTGCTGTTAAGATCATTTCGAAATCGAAGGTATACTAGTCTTTTTCGGGTTTCTCGATTTTTGTTTTGTTTTTTTATTCTAAATTGGTTAAGATGTAATGAGCAGGGTAAAATGTAAGGTTGTTATGTAATGTACGTCATGTGTGTTTAGGATTTGGTTTGGATTTTAGGAGAAAACTAGTTTTATACGAAAACAGTTAGTTTGTTAATTAGGCTGTGATATATTCATGTGGTTTCGGTGGTTAGGGTGTGAAATATAATGTACTACTTAGCTCATTCGATCTTATATTTCGAAGGTTTGTGAGATGTCTCGTTTAAGAGTAGTTATTTTTTCTATTAGTTGCGATGCGAACAGGCCTTTACTTATGAGATTCATTTTTTAGGATTCCAATCCTAGTGTAGTTGAATGAATATTTTACTAATAAATTACAATGTAGAATGTAGATTGCTTGTGAATATTAAAATATGTGGGATGAGACGTGTGTGTTGTGCAAAGATCAAATGATTCAATGATATAGTGACTGCATGAAATAAGTGCAAATGAAACCTAATGAGCTTGTTGTTGAATGTCTACGTGAATGGCTAACATTTCCTTTACTATTTATTAGACACGTGTTACTTATAACTTAAATGACATGTTTGTTTAGTTGCAAGACGAGGAAAGATTTTTAGTTTTATAAAATTGTAAATGCTCTTTCTCTAGTCGTGTCTCAATCACGTATCCTATATTAGTAGGGTTTTTTCGACACTTGTTTACTGTTACAAGGAATGATAAAGATTATTAAAATAAGAAGTGGATGAGAATTGTCTTATTAATGTGAGAAAGAATCTTTGAATACAAATCTTAATAATGAGAAATGATCTTTTACATTAATTATAATACTTACGTTCGTGAGGAGGACTGATGTTGGCAGGAATTACCCTCGCACATTATCTTTCCTTTTTGGATCAAGCATTAAATTGTATTTTATATATGCATAACCTCACGGCACTCGGGGCTTTTTATCATCAGCCCTCGATTCCAATGTAGATACAATTTCATCTATGATTTAGTACTTGGTTCGATACCTATTCTGCATTCACCTACAAAACTTCTTGATATGTAAATCAAGTCGCTGTCGTTGCACTGTTTATTTAAAGATTGTAAGCTCGAATGGCATGTTCTATCACTGCTATCCATGTATATGAACTTATAGGTACATTTTACAGCCAAATAAGATGTTATGAATCTGTGTTTCTTATGTGCAATGAATTCATTATCCTCGCTTCATTCCACACCTTAATTTGTATTAATCAATTGCCGGGCTGCGCCCTTACCTTAACAATCCTCGGTTTTACAGATGACTACAGCAATATCAATTGAAGATGTTCGCAGAGAAGTGAAAATATTGAAAGCTCTATCTGGGCATAAGAATTTGGTCAAATATCATGATGCCTGCGAGGATACCAACAATGTTTACATAGTCATGGAGTATGTATCTTTTAGTTTGTTGCATGAATCATTATAATGATATTTTGTCGTTGTTGACTGGGAGCAAATTTATGAATTGATATGGCTGGCTTTGTTTTTCGTTTTCCAGTCTGACTAAATCATCTTTTATGCTTAATTATCAATTATCGGGTTAACAATTTTTTTTTGCTTTAACTAATCATGTTGCTTCTTTTACTTGTCAACAACCAAGTAGTACATTGGATATAACTGTTTCTATGGCTCTAGTTTACCATATTCAAGTTTGTTGGCTGCTGTTAGTTGAGTAGATTAATTATCTATGGGTTCCATAAAAAATTTTGAGGGACCATTGTTATTGTGTGTTTTCCCATGTTAAGTTCTTAATAAAGGCCTAATTTTTTCGTTATCCAGATTGTGTGAAGGTGGAGAACTACTTGACAGAATATTGTCCCGGTAAGCTAGAAGTTCTTTTCTTTTTTGTACTACTACTGCAACAACTCTGGTCCATGTACTTACATTGCTTATAATTCAAGCAGAGGTGGAAAGTACACTGAAGAGGATGCAAAACTTATTGTTGTTCAAATTTTGAGTGTGGTTGCTTTCTGTCATCTGCAAGGAGTTGTGCACCGTGACTTAAAGCCCGAGGTGATTAACCTTCTCCAAGTTGATATTTTCGTATTTGATCACTCATGATGGAACTACTTATGTTTTTTATTTCAATATATTCATATCAAGATATTTTTTCCGGTTCCTGCATTACAGAATTTCCTTTTTAGCTCAAGAAATGAAGATGCTGATATGAAGCTTATTGATTTTGGTCTTTCTGATTTTATTAGACCAGGTAATTATGGCAGATCCACTAATTTTTGCCATTTATTAGTATATACGTGGTGTCTATTTCTGATGCTTTAGAGATAATTTTTTTTTATCATATTAAGCATAGTAGCAGTACATCATCATGCATGAGAGCGAAATTCATTTTCATGAAATTCTATTAATGTTGAATAAGCCTAGGATTTGGAATCACATTTGTAACGTTTATTAAGATGGGACTCTGAGTATTAATGTTGAATAAGCCTAGGATTTGGAATCACACTTGTAACAGTTTAATAAGATAGTACTCTGAGAACACACACACACACATATATATTCTCATCTTCATTTATGTTTTCTTATTATTTCATCCTGAAGTATATCTGATTCTCACCAGGCATTATAACAAGCACTTATTATACTTTCTTCTAAATCTACAATTCTTGTGTTCAAGGATCTTATTTAATGTGGACAAAGTGAAGAAATTAATAGTCTAATAGAGCTTATGTGCTTACGTAAAGCTTATCTTTTAATCAGTATCATAAATTCATATGAACTGTCTGTGTATGATTATCATCATCTTTAGTTAATGTTTTAAATTTTTAATATTACATATAAAATAACAATGATAGTTCTGTGGATGTTCTCGAAGTGATGTTCTTTCTGTTAATATTTTGTAGATAAAATTACTATAATGACAAATTTCTCATAATAAGTTTTCCTTGCATCTTCGGCTAAAAGAGATTAAATAATATCAGAAAACCATGGGAAGCTTCAATTTAGATCTGTTGAATCTGGTGAATGGAATCTTTAAAATGGCTGTGTACTCTTTAGCTATCATATAATATGGAAAATATCATTATTTCCGCAAGACCTCAACTATGTTCTCGGTACAAAACTCAAGACTTAATAATGAAAAATCTTCCTTTATGTTAGATTTTCTTTTGTTTCAGCTTTTCTAATATTTCAACCTCTACTGAAACTATTCCCAAAGTGCATATAGTATGTTTTACAAATTAACATTAGAATTCAGATTTCTTGCCATACCAATATTTGAAATTCATTATTTAATTTTGTTAAAGTCAAGACATGACCAAAAACCTGTGATACCCAGACTAGGCTGAGAGAGTCTGTGAGCCAGGCCCTTCATTTTGAAAAAATTAAGTTCATCAGATATATATCCAAAATTAGGCACATGTAAGGATACTTGCCATGCAAGTTTGAAACAAAATTTTATACATACTATATAAAAGAAGTCCCTATGTCCACATAATGATGTATGAATATTCATAACAAAATCATTGAACTAAATAAAAGAATAAGTTTCTCAAGGTCTTGGATATTGTGTTCAATTTTTTTGACCTATTTATATTTTGCTTTAAATTGCTAGAGAGGCAAGTGTCTGGTTGCAACATAAGGATCAGACTCAATCTCACACCTCCACCCCCACCCACACCCACACAATGTCATGTAGTATCTGACATGGGTATTATATAGTGAAGAGTAAGGATAATAAGGGAAGTAAGTATACTCCATTACTCTCTATAAGTGTCTTTACTTGTATGTTTCTGCAGATGAAAGGCTTAATGACATTGTTGGAAGTGCATACTATGTGGCACCAGAAGTCCTACATAGGTCATATAGCGTGGAAGCAGATATCTGGAGCATTGGTGTTATTAGCTATATATTATTATGTGGAAGCAGGCCATTCTGGGCAAGAACAGAATCCGGAATTTTCCGTGCTGTACTCAGAGCTGATCCTAGCTTTGATGATATGCCTTGGCCTTCTGTATCACCTGAAGCAAAAGACTTTGTTAAAAGGCTTCTGAACAAGGACTACAGAAAAAGGATGACTGCTGCACAAGCTCTAAGTAAGTTGTTAAAATACCTTTAGTATTTCTCCCGGATATTATAGGCAAATGCACCTTCATTTATGGTCAATTACTTTTTTCATGTCATTTATGACTAGGAAGTTCTAATACTACAATCAACATTTCAAAAAGAAAGAAAATTATCAATAATAATGAAATGTATTCTCGCAAGTATTATTCCTTTAATTTCTATGTGCAATTGTTGTTTTTGGTAATTTTTGCTGGGTCATTATTTACAAACACAATCGTCAATTATTGACCTGGCACCTGCACCATTTCTTTTGTATCAAGAACAACTTAATGTGGTCTTAGATCTTCTAGTTACAATCATCTAGAGAATTGTTGATATGTATTGCCTTTAAGTGGATATTTTCTGGTGTAACTCACAAGTAATATGTAATAATGATGATAATCACCTGTGTACCTTGGAATGCACTTTTTTTTGCAGCTCACCCATGGTTGCGAAGTGAAAGCCATCCTGTTCCGCTAGATATATTAATCTATAAGTTGGTGAAGTCGTACCTTCATGCTACACCTTTCAAACGCGCGGCATTAAAGGTATTATAATCTTTTGTTCGTTATCCCCACCAGTCCTATCATGTTTTATTTTAATTATAGTTGTTAACAGTAAATAAAAAATATGATGCATTCAGTTGCCAGTTTTTAGAAATATTGAGTCTGACAGTCAGATACGTTTTGTCAGACTCCCCTTGTATTGACTCGGAGAAACATAATGTTTAATATTCTTCAACTGAAAAGATATTAACTTAAATGCATCTAAGGTAAGGAGAAAGTACACCCTGTATTTTATATGGCTAGTTAGCTCATTTTTTCAAACTCTTTGGTTCTGGAAGTAGAATTACTCTAATTGAATGTTTTGAAAGTGTCATAGCGAACCTTTTGGGAAGCTGTGGTTTGATATTTGTTAGACGAATTTAAGCGGTAGAAGCATAGCGTATAGAGCACCTAATGCAGTAGGCCTAAATATGCTGAATTTTGCAATAAAAACTCAAAAAAAGAAGAAAAAACTAACAAGGCTCAAAATACTCATGTGAGAACTCTAAAAAACTGAAAGGCTCAGTGATTGATGAGGATGTATCCTGAAGATGTTTAGGTGATCGTAGACTGGCAACCAAAATGTATAGTCACCCAAAAGGGGCTTAACCAGAAGTTAGGTGGTTAGAGGACTTATATCTTATTGTTTCTTTTTTATTTGCTTAAATCAATGCAGTACCCATGAGAAGAAACATCTAGTCTGGTTAAATTATTTTCTCATAAAACACATGCTTGATTTGTGTGTCATGCTGATTTGTGTGTCTTTTTTGTAGATATAATACTTAATGTCTTGTTTGTTAAATTAATACAGGCTTTATCGAAAGCATTAACTGAGGATGATTTGATTTACCTTAGAGCTCAATTTATGCTCATGGAACCTAATAAAGATGGCCGTGTTTCCCTTGATAACTTCCGAACGGTAATTCATCGTGTTATCTTCTTTCTGATGTACAAATTGTATATATGATATTATGATGTCTCAACTCATTGCTCCCTTTGTCCCTGATTAATAGTCAGTTTACTTTTTGCATGTACATATAAGTTTTTTTTTAAAAAAGTTATAGACTAATATTCTTGTATGATTCTTCTGTTGAAGAAATTCCAATCAAAACTCCTTTTTTCCAGTAAATAATCCAATATTATGTTAGTATCTTGTGCACATTAAAATACATTCAGAAGGCAAACATGATTGGTAATCAGAAACCTAAAGTGCGTTTTATGTTGGTCATTTCATCATTTAAACTACAAAGTCATTATAAGATGATGTATATTGGTATTGTGCATGCAGGCTCTCCTACGAAATGCGACTGATGCAATGAAGGAATCACGGGTTCCTGATATCCTTAACTCGGTGAGGGACCTAAGTCACCACGCACACACACACAGATATATATATATATATATATATAGTATTTACTGTGTCTATATGTGGATGCTTTCCTGACGTGAGTACCCCCATTTAAAATTTGAAGTCTAGCATAATAAGTGACCAATATTGAAAAATACTTCCTGACATTAAAATTATTAAACAATTTTGTCCCAAATACTTGATTAAGTCATCTTGAGAAATTGTTGAATTTTTATGGTTGGTATTTTTTAGGTCAATCACGAGCTTAAAGAATGGATATTAGTTGGCGAAATATTTTATTTTCCAAACAACTTTAACTACATCCTTCGGAATTCTAATAATCATAAAGATTAGTATCCTATATATTGATGAGGATCTATTAGCCTATAGAAAAATAATTTGTTTGTCTATTTCTTTTAGATGGCACCTCTTTCTTATCGAAAGATGGACTTTGAGGAATTCTGTGCAGCTGCAATTAGCACATACCAACTCGAAGCTCGTGAAGAGTGGCAGCATATTGCATCTACAGCATTTGAGCATTTTGAACAGGAGGGTAACCGTGCAATCTCAGTAGAGGAACTAGCACGGGTATACATATATATTGAAGGCTTGAGACTCTTTGTCCATTATCCTTTTATATTCATAGTTGTTCTTCAGCATTGTTCATTTATTCGACTTTGTCATACTGCTAATGCAGGAGCTGAATGTGGGCCCTACAGCTCATTCTATTCTTAAAGAGTGGATCAGAGGAGATGGGAAGCTCAGTTTGCTTGGGTATACCAAATTTTTGCATGGCGTGACTCTTCGCAGCTCAAATACAAGACATCAGTAGCTTTTTCTAGAATTTGGCAAAAGATAGCAATTGATTATTATGGCATTCAAAGGATTTGATGGTAGATCTTTTCCCTTTAGAGGCGGGAGACAAAAATTGTGTACAAATGAAATATAGTAGAGTCAATGGGGATTCCGTCTAGGCAATTTAAATTGGCAGAATTTTTCCTTGTTGTCCAAGTCCTTCCCATATTGCAGAAATTCGTTCAGGTTTGAGCTTCAAGCTTTAAACCTTGTAAAAGTTTGTTTGTAGAACGTTCTGGTCTTAAATATCTGGTCCGGCAGTTATGTTTGAATCTGTGATAATACGTAGAAGGTTTTTTCTGGCACGGACTATTTGAAGTGCCTAAGAACTCTTGTGCAGTTGATGGATTCAAAACAATAAAAATAGATTTTTGATATTTCCTGAGGGTCTTTTCACTTGAAAGTTAATACTGTAGTGTGAACCATTAATACGTGGTAGCAGTTCCCCTCCCCTTTCTTGGAGTCAATGTCAGGGGACATAAAAGTGATTAATCGCTGCCCAGGAAGTTGATGCATTCTTCTGCTTTTTTCAATTGCAGTTGATACTTTCATGGCAAGTACTTGAGGGTTAAAAAAAATCATGGATAATGGTTTTGTGATCTTCCTCGACACCACCATGACTTTAGGTCACAAAGCCTCCATTAAAAAATTCCTCCTGTTTAGTTTGAAAATACCTTAGAGATGGGTGGTTTAGGTGGAGGGGAGACAAAATAAGTTACGAATAAATCTTGATACACATACTAAAACATTACAAACTCACTACCAAGTGTTTAAAAATAGAAATGCTAATAAATGCTATAAAATAGGAATAATATTTACTATAAAAAAATGGTGTGCCAAGATTTATTCACAAGTTATATATTGAATTTGGATAAGAACCGAGACGGGAAGAAAAAACATATTCTGTCATTAGCCTCGAATCCTTTTCTTTTTCTAATTAGTGGTAGAACATAGGCAATTGAGCCTGATTTCGTTCATGTATTATCTTCTCTTGCCATGTTAGCTGATTCAGTTATTACCTCACACCCTCTTCCTGATTTTTGAGATTCCAAGGAAATAATAAAGTTCCGAAACACATTATAAAACGCTTTACATGACACAAAGTTGATGATGTAGAATCGAAGGCATTTTTGAAGAAACCATCACTTAAGTTTTTGACTCTTTGTTTTAATTTAGATATTCTTACTTCTCACGGATTTGTTTTTCTAAATGGTACCAGTTTTAACTTAATTGTTGTTTTATTTTGGGTTAAGAAGCGAAAATACCCTTATGATATAAGAGTGGATAAGCTCCCGTAATTTAAAAAAGTTCAAATAACCTCTTAAAATTTAAATTGTTGGTTCAATATAACTCCTCTAATTAGTTTTTTCTTAATCATGGTTAGAAATAAAATATCTAATTACATTAATATTTATATTATTTAATTATTATTTTTTATTGACATTATTATTTGTAAATTAATATATTTTTTATATAATTAAATATTATTAAGTAATTTTATAAAATAATATTCCCTCCGTCCCTCCCAATTCTTTACAATTGGGTTGAACACAAATGTTAAGAAATGAGGAGGGAAGTGAGTAAAAAGTAGATAAAATTGTGGGACTAACTAATAAAATATATTTAATTAGTAAGTTAGTGGTAAGTAGTGGGTCCATTTGGTTTTTTTAATGAGAATAAAGTTAATGAGATTATCTCAGGAAAATTATCTAAGGTACTAGTGTTTTTTAGTGTGGGTATTTTTGTAATTGTATATAATTCTATATAATTACAATAATACTCTCATATATTTATATGAGAATTTTTTTTAATCTCAACAAAGTTCGTGAGATAACTTCAGGAACATTAATCTCTTTTTAAATTATTAAAATTTTACTATTTTAAAAAAGTTTATAAAATGTAAAGAATTGGGAGGGACAAAATGGAATATATAAGTTGTTAAATTGTCATACCAGTATTAAAATACACACACACATATAACATATTATTTTTTGTTATTTACCTATTAGTTTATAACTTTTAAACATTTACATATTAATTTGTATTTTACTTTTAAATTTTACTTACTCGACGAACATTTATTTATTTTTTAATAACTAACTAAATATGAGTCACATTTTAATATTAAATCATAATACACACACACACACACACTAATACACACACATACATACGTACATACAATGTTCTAAAAGACATCGTCTTTTTTGATTAATCGGTAAACGGACGAGTCCCGTCTCGATTAATCAGAAATCACTTTAATAATGATTACTAAGTGTAAACCACTTAAATGTTAATGATAAGTGGTTTTCTTAAATCTTAACATCTAAATATGTATGGATTAATGATATATGATAGTTTTTCATTATAATTTTATAATAATTTAAAAATATTTAAATATAATTATATATTATTATTTATTAAATTAAATTATTTCCGATTAATCACTAAACGGTACCTTCACCGTCTAATTCCATTTTTCGTCCTTTAAAACACTACATACATATATACATAAATACTGTTAGGTCCGTAAGGATGAGTATTAGCTAGAAGAAGGGTTGAATAGCTTAATACCCTTTTAAAAATTAGAGCTTTGCGTTTTAAAATTTTCCATTCTCTTTTAAAAATGTTACTAGTTAACTAGTAAATCAAGTGCATAAATTAAAAGAGAGTGAAGAAATGGAGAACAACACACAAGAGTTTTATCCTGGTTTGCGATGGCGCAATCCCCTAACGGATCTGTTCACCCCTAGTCCAGTCCCCGAGTCCCTCCCTAAACTCGAGATATTCCCATTACAAAAAGATGCACTCCTTATAGCGGCGGAGAAGCCTTTACAACCACTATGTATTTATCTTGGACCTTAACTCCCCGTTAATTCCTCAAAAAATAATAGCAAACCTACTAGATTTATCTGGGAGCGTAACTCCCCGCTATCTCCTCACAATCTAAATAGAACCCTTACAAGTTTATCATGGAGCGTAACTCCCCGTTATCTCCTCAAATACAAGTAAGAAAAAAGAAAACCCTCCGTAGACTATGTTCCTCTAACCCTTTGTAGTCTTGGAGCTTAGGTATTATGTTTTGGGTCTTTCCTTTTCTTCATGGTGCAAAGACACCCAACTCCCCGTCGGCATGCCTATGACTTGGGTCTTAGAACAAGGATCACCTCACTTCATTTCACCTCACTAACAAAGTCTAGACAACCAGTACTACGACTTAATATCCCTGTTATAAGAAAAGAAGAGTGGTGGACTAGTATGTTACAATACTAGGCCAAAAAGATAAACAAATATATATAAGATAGCTGAAGCAACAATATATATAAATGTGAGCCGGGGCAAATCACTTACTGAAAAAGGATGAATCACTCGTAAGGGTAAGTCACTTAGTCAAAAGGACGAACCACACATTGTGTGCTAACATGTATGCAAGTAAGTAAGTGCGTATGCTAAAGTAGAGACCGAAAAGTAAAAGCGTATGAATGCAAGCACTTAAAATAAATAAATATGATATATACGGCTGAAAATAACTAAGCCAAATATATTGTGACTTGAATGAGATCAATTACACTTTCTTTTTATTCTTTTTTTAATTTTGTCCGATATATAAGGTCAGGGTATTTGATCTAAGCTAATGACCGAATATATTGACTTGATTTATATCAAGCACGTTGTGTAAATGAGTCGTTTATAAGGTCTTGAAAATAGAACAACTGAACTATGACCTTCAAACTAACACCAAATATGCCACTAAGATTCAACGATGATGTTTCGTTTATGTCGTACCTCGACTTACACGAATATTATCTAACTCGGAATCTAAGTAGGCTTAACTTCAAGAATTCAACAAGTAAGGCTTGTTTATATCTCTAAATAATAATATGAGATTTATACAAGTAGCACTTAACTTGGTGTTCGAAGTTAATTAAACTTACTAATATTCTACGAGTGTACTTTGTTTATATCTCTTAATAAATAATAGAGATTTATACAAGGGAACACAACTAAGAATATAAGTTAGTTTCTTCCACTAATTAATCAAACAAGGAGTATTTTTGTTTATGTCTTAATATATAGACTTATACAAAAATTCTCGACTCGAAATTAAAGTGAGCCTAAACTTACAAATATTCGACGAGAGAGTTTCATTTATTTCTCTAAATAATATATGATATTTACACGAATATTTTTATCTCGGAATATAAATCAGTTTATACCTCTTTTTATTTTAAACAGGGAGATCTTCATTTATGTCTAATAATATAGACTTATTCGAATTTATCTCAACTCGGAAATAAAATGAGATAGCCTACTAATATTCAACAAGGAACCTCTTGTTTATATCTCTAAAGACACTTATTTAAATCGGTTCTAACTCGGAATAAGAGATAGTTTTAAGTACAAAAGTTCAACAAGGAGTCCTTTTGTTTATGTCGTACCTCAACTTATACAAATTGGTCTCGACTCGAAACCTAAGTAATTTGGAGGTGTTATTAATCCCGGAAAAGTAAACCAATGATATGAACAACTAATTTAGGTGAGCAAGAGATGAAAAGAAAGCTCCCCTAAATACCAACTTAACTTATATATACTAAAGATGACAAACTATTAAATCTCGTGTATATATAAATCGTAAACAAGACTAACTATATATTTAAACTAAAAAATTTGAACTAATGTAAATAATTTAAATATATAGAGCCGAATTATATATATATATATATATATACATATATAACAAATAGACAAGAAATAACTAACTTATGACCCTTGTGCTCTTGGGGTTAAAGATAAAAATATTTCTTTGAAAATCAAGGGATAAGATTTAGGTTCAGGTTCAAGCTTTTGTGTGTTTATACAAAAAATCAAGCAAGCAAGATACACACACTACTAGACATGAACCAAGCTACTGATATATATATATATATATATATATATATATATATATATATATATATATATATATATATATATATATATAACCAAAGTGTAACCCTTGAGATCCATAGAGAAATCAAAAGAAAAAGCTAGTTAAAGCTAAAAACACACAAAAAGGGGTCGTCGGAAAAATCATCAGAAAATGGCCGGAATATCAATTTATGGTATAACTTTGGGGTCAACTAGACAAGTCTAAGAGCTGATAAGATGTAGTCTTTGGGTAGCCTAAAGGTACTTGCATGTTGTGTGTGGAAATTGTGCAAGTAGATGTGTTTATAAGCCTTATAAGTGAAAGATCTATGAAAGAACAAGGCTAAAAGCTCAAGAACTCTTGGAGATGAAAACTTTCTGGAGAGAAGAGGTTCTTGGGACATAAAATTACAGCATTTACTTGGCACAAAATGACTTGAATAATGCTGGGGTGGGGTGAGCCTTTATTTATAGCAAAAAATTAGGCATTTTAGATTTATTTAATTAGGGGACAAGGGAACAAGCTTTTGCATAAATCAAGGGAAGGTACAATAATTCAAATTTGTACTCCCTCAGCTGTTTTAGTACCCATGTGACTCTTGAAAAGTGTGCAAAACTCATTCAGTAAATTATTTAAGCTAATAAACACGTAACCGAACGATACATTGGAAAACTGACGTTTTTTAAAATACGTTCCAAAAATTATGAAACTTTGGGAACCATCCAGTAAAAATCCCAATAGGTCATGGTCAAAATCATACCCAATTTGGAGTTGACCTTCATTGACGTTTAATTGACCGAACAAACAATCCTATATCTTGGAAAACAGGCCAAAAATAAAAGTCACCCAAAAATTATGAACAAAATCCTTAAATTCTTTTTTAATATTCTAGTGACATTACCCAAGTTTCAAGTCATTTGGGTAAGTGGAGCTATTCATTTATGAAAATGATCGTTTCGCTGTCCCTATAGCCCCAAACAATAATCGATAGCCATTTGTTGGAACTTGTCGACTTTTGGACTAAATTTTTGACTCAAAACATATTCAAATATGATATTCCTAAAATAATAATGAGTATGAAGTCCAAGGAATATTTAATTTGAATTAAAATATAAATTATTCAAAGAAATAAGACAATTCAGGGCTTCTGGGATTAAATCTGTATTTTATATCTAGGTAGGACTTTGTTGAAGATAAATTGGACAAATATATTTAGAAAATATATTCAAAATATATTTCCTTCAAAACCTATAAGACAAACACTCTTTTGAATGGATAACACATTTTCCGTCTCGTAAAAGAAGTGTTAAAAATACTGTATTTGTTCAACTTCAATATTTGCCACAATATGTAACATATATAAATTAGATTATATTTTATCATTATTTTAATAAATCATATCTAATTATATGTAGAATGAAAATATTTGGTTTCGTTTATAAATGTTGTTTGACCCAATTTCACTTTCTTTTCGTTGACTGTCAGTTCAAAAAATCTAAGGGAGGATTACTATATTAATTAGTAACTTCCTAATTCTAATTTAATTTACACTTATCCTTAAGACAAAATAATCAAAATCTAATCCATAAGACTGTTATAATAATAAAATTAGAACATTTTGATATATTTTTAGAATATTAATGTCACAATATACATGAATATTAGTAATTTTATAATATTTTTAGTGTTTTAAAATGTATATTAACATATACATTAAATTAAATAATAAAATTTTAAATGTTTTAAACCTATTTACTAACTATGGTTACAAAACATTAACTAGAGGGATTATATTTAACTAACAATTTAAATTTTAAAGATTTATTTGGGCCTTTTTAAATCAAGTGAACTTATTCGCTCCTACACCAAAACTAAAAGGTGTTTTTTGCTCCTTAAACCTTTTATCTTCATCAATTTTATAACATTGTCATTCATCAATATTAAGAAATTTTTTAGATTAAATAGACATGACGGAAATAGAGATGTTTATGTCAGGAATCTACATGTAATTTGATGATAACTTTAAACTTGGAATCATCGAAATTTTAGTTGATGTAGCTGATCAATTGATATGAAAATTATAAATATCAATTGATCAGGAAATCAGTTATAAGTTGAAATGTTTATGTGTATCAACTGATAAATTGGATTGTAGCATAGGTGTACTTAGTCTATTTGAATCGATAAGGTGTAAGTCAATTGATATTATTCTCATTAATTGATGCTAGAGTCGATTGATATAGGTCATCAACTGATGTATAGCTTAGACTGTCAAATTATAATTATTTGAAGACAAGAAACTATACAAGTGAAGGATGATCAGTTGATATTGAAGCATCAATGGATAGAAGATCAATTGAAGAAACTAAGTCAAACATTGAAGACCATCAACTGATGTGAAGACCCATCGACTGATATATCGATTGATAACATCTATCAATCGATGAGTCATCTTTTATCAATCGATGGATACAAAGATCAATCGAAGAGTATTATCAGTTGATGGATAAAAGGAAGGATCAATTGTATGCTTAATAACAAATTATCAATTGAGTGAGGCAACACAAGTTGACAGATAAAAGCACACCTATGGAAGACAGTCTATGATGACTGTTAAGACTCAAGTTGAAGTTGTCTTTCCAAGTCTGAAGACTTTTCCCAGAATGGAAAAAGGCAAGAGGAAAGATAGATAAAAAACAATCTTAGCTTAGATTAATTATTTTCATACTCTTTCGAGGAATTATAAACACACTTGAGGTATATAAACAAGTGTGATAGCATTGTTAAAAAAAATATACAAGTTAGACAATATCTCTTGAATCAACTGTTCATCCTTAGAGCACTTTGTAAGAATAGTTGATTTATTTTCTAACCTTGTAAAACGAAGCTAGGTTTTATTAACCTAGAAATATTGAGCAAAAATATACACTGATGGAAAACCCAATCCATTAGTAATTTTAAATATTTTTTTAATGTATTTTCAGTTTCATTTCTTGTCTATACACATTCTCTAAAAATACTCAAACATCAAGAACAAATATTAAAACAAAAAAAGTTTTGAATATTTGTATTCAACCCCCCTTCTACAAATATTGACATTATTCTGGGGAATAACAATTGGTATCAGAGAAGGCTTTCAACATATAAAAAGTTTAAAGATCAAGAACAATTAATATGGGCCAAAAAGATTCAGTTGTGAAAATTCCAATGCTAGAAAATGATGAATATTTTGCATGGAAAGTGAAAATGCATCTGAATCTACTCTCTCTTGACCCTTCCTATGTTCAATGCATAGAGAAAGGTCCTCATGTTCCCATGAAGCTAGTCACTGGTGTAAGTCTTGATGGAACTCCTGCATTTAACAAACATGTTCCAAAACTCATCACTAACTACACAGAAGAAGATGAAAATGAAGTGCTTAAAGACAAGAAGGCCATGTACATTCTGTTCAATGGTCTAGATAAATATATGTTTGCCAATGTTATAAATTGCACTTCATCAAAAGAAGTATGAGATACTCTTCAAACTTTGTATGAAGGAATTGAGCAAGTAAGGAAAAATAAGATGCAACTCTTGATACAAAAATATGAATTATTTCATTTCAAGGGTTGAGATTCTATAAATGACACCTATAGTAGATTCCAGAATTTATTAAATGGATTGAAGCTATATAGTAGGGTGTATGCAACTGAGGATACAAATCTAAAATTTCTTAGATCTCTTCCTAAGGAATGGAAACCAATGACTGTCTCCATTAGACAATCTCAAGACTTCAAGGATTACACTCTTGAGAAACTTTATGGTATTCTCAAGACATGTGAGTTGGAAATCCAACAAGATGAGGAGATTGACAAAAATCAAAGAAAAGAGAAGACAATGGCTTTGATGGTCAAGGGAAATGAAGAGAAGAAGGAAATATGATGTGTAGAAGGTTCTGTCATGGTGGCTAATGTGACTGATGAAGAGTCATCCAAAGTAAAGGGAAAGGGCAAGTGTGGAGAAAATGAAACATGCTCTCAAAATGAAGAGTTCATTTGAATGTTCAAGCATCAGTGAAGAACAGAGAATGAAGTATTCAAGATTGTAGTAGTAATGAAGACGTTGTCTAAGTACTAGAAAATATTCCAGTGAAAGTACAGTATTTATTGACAGTCAGTGTTTGAAGCAATGCAACAGTCCAAGGTTAATCAGCTGAAACACAATAAAAGTCAAGAGAATTTAATTCAGTGTTAGTTGTTTGTGAACCAGACCAGTGCACTAAACATCAACAAATTAAGAAAAGAATTACCTTGATGTATCAGAAGAAAATCAGTTGATCAAGCCAGAAAAGAATGCTCAGTACTTTCGTGGTTCCTATACAAGGCCACAAGAGTAGAGGCGCAACAAAACTCTTCTAGGCGCAACAAAAGAATTCTAAGTACTTTCGTGATTCCTATACAAGGGAACAAGAGTGGAGGCACAACAAAACACCTAGGCGCAACAAAATACTTGTGAATAAGTTTCTAAGTACTTTTGTTGTTCCTATACACTACAAGCAATGTATGAGGTGCAACAAAACACTTAGGCATAACAAAATACTCATGGATAAGTTTTTAAATACTTTTGTTCTTCCTATACACTGCAAGCAATGTAGGAGGCGTAACAAAACACCGAGGCGCAACAAAATACTTGTGAATAAGTTTCTAAGTACTTTTGTTGTTTCTATACATTGCAAGCAATGTAGAAGGCGCACCAAAACACCTTTGGCGCAACAAAATACTTATGAATAAGTTTCTAAGTAATTTTGTTATTCCTACACATTGCAAGCACTCTATGAGGCGTAACAAAACTTTCCCTTAGGCGCAACAAAAGTTTCGTGGCTCCTATACACTGCACTCACTCTACAGGCGCAAGAAAGGACTTAGCATTGTGAAGAATAAATCAATTTTAATTGATTTAAAAAGTCTATACCATATATAAACTGTTTGCTCGGATATATATTCTGTTACAGAAGAGGGGTTGAATATAATAACACTAGTAAATCGATCAAGAACACAAGTATGTAAAAGGAATCACAGATTTGTATTGATAATATTGAAAAGAATACAGAACTCTCTCAAGAAACACTTTGTTCTCAAGAGCTGCTAGGCTATGAAAAATAAGACTTGAAAGATACAATTATGTTAACCTATGTATGTGTTTATATAGACACACTTACACTTCAATTATAAATCAGATTAAGAAAAGAATAGCTTTAATTAAGGAAATAGACTTGTATTAGGATTCCTTCTTACTATCCTAATCAAACTCTGATTTGAATTGCTTCCTTCAGAAACTCTATCTTGTAAACTCTGTCGGTTATTATTCTCTGATAGAGCATTCTCTGTTAGAGTAAACTCTGACCGACAACTCCTTATTCTCTGATAATGTCAGCATAAACTCTGATTACTATTCTCTGACAATTATCAGTGTTTGTGTTAGGAATCTACATGTAATTTGATAATAACATTAATCTTAGAATCATTGAAATTTTATTTGATGTAACTGATCAATTGATATGAAAGTTATAAATATCAATTGATCAGGAAACCATTTATCAGTTGAAGTGTTTATACGAATCAACTGATAATTTGGACTGTAGCATAGGTGTACTTAGTCTACTTCAATCGATAATATGTAAAATCAATTGATATTATTCTTATCAATTGATGTTAGAGTCGATTGATATAGATCATCAATTGATGTGTAAATTAAACTTTCAAATTGTAATTATTTGAAGACAGGAAATTGCACAAGTGAAGGATGATCAATTGATATTGAAGCATCGATGGATAGGAGATCAATCGAAGAAGCCAAGTCAAGTATTTAAGACCATCAACTGACATGAAGACCCATCGATTGATGTATCGATTGATAACATTTATCAATCGATAAGTCATTATTTATCAATCGATGGATATAAAGATCAATCGAAGAAGAACATTAGTTGATGGATTAAAGGATGAATCAATTGATATGCTTAACAACAAATTATCAATTGATTGTGACAAATCAGAAGGACTATCTGTTGTAGATCCAGAGGATAAAAGTAAACATATGGAAGACAGTCAATGATGACTGTGAAGACTCAATCTATAGCTGTCTTTCAAGCCTGTTTTCCTAAAAAGGAAAAAGGTAAAAGAATGGTAGATAGAAACAATACTAAAATAGGAATTGTAAAATACCCTTGTAATATATATAAACAAGTGTGGTAGTATTGTTAGAAGATATCAAGTTAGAGTATTTCTTAAAGAATCAATTGTTCAGCCTTAGAGCACTTTGTAA
This sequence comes from Oenanthe sinensis, assembly GCA_028671895.1. NCBI lineage: Eukaryota > Viridiplantae > Streptophyta > Magnoliopsida > Apiales > Apiaceae > Oenanthe > Oenanthe sinensis. The sequence continues at coordinate 38,040,537 of CM053806.1, forward strand.
GAATAGTTGGTTTATCTTCTAACTTTGTAAAAATGAAGCTAGGTTTAATTTAACCCAGGAACATTGAGCAAAAATATACACTGATGGAACAACCAATCCATCAGTAATTTTAAATCTCTTTGTTCAATTTATTTTTCAGTATCTTTGTTGTTAATACATATTCTCTTACTTCTCAAACACCAAGAACAAATATTAAAACAGTAAAAAGTTTTGATATTTGTATTCAACCCCCCTTCTACAAATATTGACATTGTTCTAAGGAATAACAATTGGTATCAGAGCAGGCTTTCAACATACAGAAAGTTTAAAGATCAGGAACAGTCAATATGGGCAAAAAAGATTCAGGTATAAGGATTCCAGTGTTAGAAAAGGATGAATACTTTCCATGAAAGGTAAAAATGCATCTGCATCTTCTTTCTCTCGACCCTTCCTATGTTCACTTCATAGAGAAAGGTCCTCATATTCCCATGAAGCTAGTCATAGGTGTAAACCCTGATGAAACTCCTTCACTTGACAAACATGTTCCAAAACTCATCTCTGAGTTCATAGAAGAGGATGAAAAAGAAGTACTTAAAGACAAGAAGGCCATGAACATTCTGTTTAATGGTCTAGATAAAGATATGTTTGACAATGTGATAAACTGTACTTCATCAAAAGAAGCATGATACACTCTTCAAACTCTGTGTCAAGGAATTGAACAAGTAAGGAAAAATAAGATGCAACTCTTGATTCAAAAATATGAATCATTTCATTTTAAGAGTGTAGAATCTATAAATGACACCTATAGTAGATTCCAGAAGTTATTAAATGGATTAAAGCTGTATGGTAGGGTTTATGCAACCGAGGATACAAATATAAAATTTCTTAGATCTCTTCCATAAAAATGGAAACCAATGACTTTTTCTATTAGACAATCTCAGGACTTCAAGGATTATACTCTTGAGAAACTTTATGGTATTCTCAAGACATATGAGTTGGAAATCCAACAGGATGAGTAAATTGAGAAGAATCAAAGAAAGGAGAAAACTGTGGCTTTGATGGTCAAGGGAAATGAAGAGAAGAAGGAAACTGGCTGTGTAGAAGATTCTGTCATGATGGCTGGTGATGTTGTTGAAGAATCATCAAAGAGAAAAGGAAAGGGAAAGTGTGAATAGAATGAAACATGCTCACAGGATGATTTGGATGAGATTGATGAGCTCCTTGCATTTCTGTCAATGAAGTTTTCAAAGATAAAATTCAAGAGGAATCCAAATGCTCAAAGGCCTGGATCCCAGTTTAGAAGCAACAATCAAAACAAGAATTTGGTTGATATATCTAAATTCAAATGCTTTAACTGTGGATTAACTGGTCATTTCTCTAATGAGTGCAGAAAGACAAAACAAGAAAAGGCAAAGTTATATGAGAGTATTGATTACAAAAAGAAATACTTGGACCTTTTGAAACAGCAAGAAAATACTTTTGTTACTGAGGAGAAGGACTGGGCTGCAGAGGACAGTGATTCTAAAGAGTTCATCAATCTAGCTCTAATGGCCAACCATGAAGATGAAGAAACTAGTTCATCATCTAATCAGGTACTAGCTACTAACTTTTCTGAGCTTATAACTGATGAATGTAATAATAATATTAATGAAATATCTAATGAATTGTACAATTTGTATGTCACTCTAAAATCTCTAAACAAAGAAAACCTCAAGTTAAAGAACACCATTGATGTCTTAACTAAGAGGAATATTTTTCTTGATAATGAACTTGTTTTTTTAGATAGATTCAAGTAGGAAAGTAAGGACGATAGAGATGAACTAGTGAATATTTTAAGAAGAGAAGAATTGTTAAAAGAACAACTAGCTAAAGAAATTGAAACCATTAATAGATGGAATAGGTCTGCTAAAACTATAAACAAATCATTGATGTTCAGGGTGTAGATACTTTAGGAGAGACCCCCAAATCAATTGGCAAGCCATTGGCTGATACTTCAATGGATAAAGATCAATTGACTGCTAATCCTTCATCAACTGATAAGGATTATCAATCGATTGATGCTGAATCAATCGATAACCATCCAGTGACAAGTAAATGATCAATGGCTAATAAGAAGAACAAATTTAGCACTCCTATTAAGTTTGTTATGTTGGGTTCCGAGGCATAAAACGCAGCGGATTAAACGTAAATATAACGAAAATTTTCGGAACCCAAACCCTAGGATCCGTGTATAAGCTTGGAAAGATTATGGTGAAACGTAATCATACCTTTGTTTGGTCTTGACTACTACGAACTCAACGGAGATCCTAGCTTTCACGACTTGTGTCTTCCTCTTGAAAACACCACTATGGTATCCACACGAGCACCTTCAAGAACGTCTCACGATCTCGATTATGGAACGGATGTACTAGCCTCCTCTAGATGATTTCGAAACTGCCTTTGATGTGCTTGCTGTTGCTGCTGCCTCTATAGGATTTTTCTTATCAAAAAACGTTATGACCTATTAACCCTACATTATCTATTTATAATGGCTGGTTAATAGGCCCATAACAGCAACCCATAACAGCAAAGCCTAACCCATGTAGGTTTAGGATTAAATAATAAAACCAAATTTTATTATTTAATTAATAACTAAGTCACACTTAATTATTAAGGGCAGAATTCAAATTCGAATTTATATTATTTCAATTAATTAAGTCTCACTTAATTAATATAATAAAATTCGAAATAATCATCAATTAATTTAAATCTATAATTTAAATTAACTATTCCTATAAGTACTCTATGTGTGTGACCCTATAGGCTATTATTTAATTAACAATAATTTTATTCTCCAATAAAATTATAAACAATGAGCGGTATCTAGTAATACATCATTGCTACCCAATTAAATAATAATTAAATCGTGATTCGATTAAACCTTTCGTGATTAATGTTTCCGTGTAATATAATCCCTTTAACCATATATATTATAGATTAAACTCGAGGCATGTATTTAGTCATCCTCTTCAATATTTAATCCGGGTTTACTTGATCCATGAGTAGACTATGAAAACAAATCATTATTTGGGCACGGCCATGCATTTTATAGTCTCACTCAATCAAGAGGCCAATAATATCTCTCCTAATTATAAGAGGGTTAAATCCTTTATCTATCATTCATATTTCTCATACGACTCATGATATACCCGATGTCCACTTTTATCATTACCCGGACAAAGGTAACTTTTAATGTAGTCAAAGTATATTATTCATCGTATAGAAATATAATGATCTCAAGTCAGATGATCATTACACCATTATCACTGTGAGTCTTTCTTATGACTTTATTAAACATGAAAAATTTCACTGTGGGTCTGTCCAGTAGCATGTACTCCTGCATGTACCTATGTGTTGACTTTAGTATCCCCATACTTATAACCAATGAGATGTGGTTATCTGTCAAACAACATACTAGTCTATTTATGTATTATTATTGTCCTATAATAATAATACTCGACTAGGGACATTTAAGAATATGATATATTATATAATCTCAAGTTCAAGTCATGTACTAAACTATACAATGTGTATCATGATTCTAAGGACATTTATTATGCTAACAAATATATCGCAGTAATTAAAGTCATAATAAATATGTTTATTGAATAATCAATTGACATAAAGGTTTATCAAAATAAACATTGTATTGCCTCTAGGGCACCTACACCAACAATCTCCCACTTGCACTAGAGCCAATCACCCATGTATCTAATACCCATGGAACTAGTGTGACCGTCGTGCTTCTTCTGCGACAAGCCTTTGGTCAGTGGGTTTGCAATGTTATCATTTGTGTGCACTTTACATATGTGTATGTCACCCCTTTCATTAATCTCTCGAATGAGGTGATATCTCCTGAGTATGTGTTTGGTTCGGGAGTGAGCTCTAGGTTATTTAGCCTGTGCAATGGCTCCATTATTATCGCAGTATAGATCAATGGGATCTGCGATTGCTGGAACCACTCCCAAATCAGAAATGAATTTTCGAATCCAAATAGCTTCCTTAGCCGCTTCACAAGCTGCAATGTACTCAGCCTCCATTGTAGAATCAGCTACTGTTTCTTGCTTTGAACTCTTCCAACTTACAGCACCTCCGTTTAGACAAAACACAAAACCAGACTGTGATACAGTATCATCCCTGTCTGTTTGAAAACTTGCTTCGGTGTAACCTTTTACAACCAGTTTTTCCTCTCCTCCATACACCAAGAATGAATCTTTAGTCCTTTTCAAGTACTTTAGAATATTCTTGACAGCCGTCCAGTGACCTTCACCTGGATTAGATTGGTATCTGCTCGTCATGCTTAAAGCATACGAAACACCATAGGTTAAATCATTCAAAGCAAAAGAGCAACAATTGTTCTTTATCGTAAACGAAAAATCTTTCTTGTCCAAACAAGAAACAGAAATAATGTTTCTGCGAATCGCAGGCACGTAAAAACAATTCTCCAGTTCTAAAACTAGCCCTGAGGGCAAAGATAAATAATAGGTTCCTACAGCTAAAGCAGCAACTCTTGCTCCATTGCCAACTCGTAGGTCCACTTCTCCTTTAGCCAATGTCCTACTTCTCTACATTTCCTGCACATTTATACAAATGTGAGTAGCACATCCAGTATCCAATACCCAAGATGTAGAAATAGACAGATTGACTTCTATAACATATATACCTGAAGTAGAAGCTTGCTCAGCCCTCTTCTTCTTCAGATCCTCCAAGTAAACTGAACAGTTTCTCTTCCAGTGACCAGTTTTCTTACAGTAGTGACATTCACCCTTAGCGACCCCACCTTTAGGCTTTAAAACCTGTTTGGGACCTGACTTTGGCTTGGGTGTAGAATCAGAACCTGTCTTCTTCTTACCCTTCCACTTGCCTTTCCCTTTGGCCTTACCTTTATTGCCCACCATCAGTATGGGAGCAGGTTCAGCCGTTTTCATGTTGGTCTCATATGTTCTCAACATAACCAATAATTCAGTAGGTGTTTTGTCAAATTCATTCATGTTGTAGTTTATGATAAACTGGGTGAATTTGTTGTTCAAAGAATTCATGATTAGGTCAATACCAATTTCTTGAATAATCGGAAAACCCAAAGTATCAAGATACTCAATGTAACCAATCATCTTCAGAACATGTGGGCCAACTGGTTCACTTGCCCCTTGTTTGCAATTAAAAAGTGACTTGCTCGTGTTGAACCTTTCTTGACGAGTTTGGCTTGCAAACATGCTTTGCAAGTGCTCATAGATAGTATATGCATCCATATGCACATGCTGTCTTTGAAGCTCAGCACTCATAGTTGCCAACATAAGACATGCAACATCAGTTGCATCATTCTCATCCTTTGTGTGGGCTGCTCGTTCCTCAATAGTAGCGCCCTCAGGAAGGGGACCTGCCGGAGGAATATCAATGACATGAAGCTTGCGATCCTGCCTGAGGACAATCCTCAAATTCCTCTGCCAGTCTAGGAAGTTGTTTCCGCCTGTCAGCTTATCCTTCTCAAGGACAGATCGTACGGATAGTGTGTTTGTGTTGTTTGTCATTACTTGGTATCTACAATGATAATAGCACAAAATAAACATTAGATTGTCTGAGTTATTTATTATGTTCAAATGATTATGATACATTCATAATATATCTCCCACTATATTTATCAAATTAATAGCCCTTACTATTAATTTGGAAAGTATATCCCATAATTCTTTCTAGTGAGCCAAGATCCATATTTCGTCATGTCTTAAGTCAACCACTGGAAGTCCTTAAGAATGACTATTTAGGTAGACAACATTTATCAATTATATCATATATAATTCTTGGATAGTTTGGTGAGCAACAATTGATCTTATCTATCTAATAGATTTTTAACCAAACTCCATGCTTCTAAGTTCATAATTGTTGAATATAACCGTTTACTTTCACCTTATTATGACGACTCAGTTAAGTTTGACCCAATGATACAACGGCCGAATATAACCGTTTATATTCGTCGCATCTCACCAAGATAGATAGGAGTCCCCTGCCACTGACAGTCTTTCCCCTAATCGATCTAGGATTCGATGAGTGTTCATTCATTGGAAAACATCCGATTAAAACTTAATATTTTGTTAAGGGGTTTATAAAATTTATGACGATCATGATCACATCATGAAGAGATCCTCAATTTTTCCTTGAACTAAATATTTCAAATTGACATCTTAAATTGTTCATTTCCCAGGTAGATGGAGGATACCAGTGGTCACACTTAAAACCCATCAGCCTTACGAATACGCATATCCGTTTTTGTCAGAAAATCCCAATTATAGATATCAAAATCCATATTCAATTCCGTGTTTTAAAAATCCATATTTCATAAACACAAGAATCTCATGATCGTTTGTTAATTTTAAAATCTTAAATCGTTACAGATTTTATCTTGTTTAGCATGACAAACATGGCATGGGTGACGTATCTAATACATGCATACATCATTAATCTAATTAAAGCATGCATCTTCTACTCTACACATACATTCATACATCAATATGTAAAGTGCAGTATGTAAACGTGCTTGGTTATGGCCCCTTTCCTATGTGATCCTTTCGAGCTAATGAAAGGATCAAAGTCAATCTATGGTGGTGAAATATAAATACAATTACATGTCTTCATTCTTCTTGTATCCATGGGTGCTTGCTCCTCTTCTTGGATCATCCTTCAATCTTCAAGTACATTACATGGAATAATTGAATACAACCTATACTAATGTACTTACATAAGAAAACTCGAGTTACATTCGAGGTTAAACAATTACAAGAATGAAGAAAACGACATGCAAGTCGTATTTATAAAACCAAAACCAAAACCATTAATCTAGGGGTCTAAGGGCCATAACCAGCACCATGCTCAAGTACACAAAATAAAATATTGCGGGGGTCCGGGGGCGGCAGCCCCCGAGCGGGGTCTGGGGTTCGAAGACCAGTCCTATTCAGAAATCATCAATTTCTGAACTACAGATCATATCTGTTAGCCTTATTCCCCACTGCAATTTATACAGTTTCAGAAGCATGTATCATATACATACTTATCATATCCCAGTTAACAAATCATGTCCAACACAATCTGTCCACCAGTTTATATCACTATACAAACTGACCCTCATGCATAATATACAAATCGCAATAAGGCATATAAATCAGTCATGACAAATTATTAACATGCTAGTATCAGAATCTATATACTCATCATATGAATAACAATTCGAATATACATGGCAGTAGCATGACAGTAGCATAACAGAAGCATGGCAGTATCATGGCAGTCATCAAACAGGCATGGCAGTTTCATAACAGGCATGGCAATAGCATAAGCAGTGGCATGGCAGTTATGACAAAGTAGTAGCATGGCATGGCAGTCACCAAAACAGGCATGTATGCATCAAATACATAAAACACGTAACCAAATCAGTCCCTTATACACGTAGCTCTGATACCATTGTTGGGTTCCGAGGCATAAAACGCAGCGGATTAAACGTAAATATAACGAAAATTTTCGGAACCCAAACCCTAGGATCCGTGTATAAGCTTGGAAAGATTATGGTGAAACGAAATCATACCTTTGTTTGGTCTTGACTACTACGAACTCAACGGAGATCCTAGCTTTCACGACTTGTGTCTTCCTCTTGAAAACTCCTCTATGGTATCCACACGAGCACCTTCAAGAACGTCTCACGATCTCGATTATGGAACGGATGTACTAGCCTCCTCTAGATGATTTCGAAACTGCCTTTGATGTGCTTGCTGCTGCTGCTGCCTCTATAGGGTTTTTCTTATCAAAAAACGTTATGACCTATTAACCCTACATTATCTATTTATAATGGCTAGTTAATAGGCCCATAACAGCAACCCATAACAGCAAAGCCTAACCCATGTAGGTTTAGGATTAAATAATAAAACCAAATTTTATTATTTAATTAATAACTAAGTCACACTTAATTATTAAGGGCAAAATTCAAATTCGAATTTATATTATTTCAATTAATTAAGTCTCACTTAATTAATATAATAAAATTCGAAATAATCATCAATTAATTTAAATCTATAATTTAAATTAACTATTCCTATAAGTACTCTATGTGTGTGACCCTATAGGCTATTATTTAATTAACAATAATTTTATTCTCCAATAAAATTATAAACAATGAGCGGTATCTAGTAATACATCATTGCTACCCAATTAAATAATAATTAAATCGTGATTCGATAAAACCTTTCGTGGTTAATGTTTCCATGTAATATAATCCCTTTAACCATATATATTATAGATTAAACTCGAGGCATGTATTTAGTCATCCTCTTCAATATTTAATCCGGGTTTACTTGATCCATGAGTAGACTATGAAAACAAATCATTATTTGAGCACGGCCATGCATTTTATAGTCTCACTCAATCAAGAGGCCAATAATATATCTCCTAATTATAGGAGGGTTAAATCCTTTATCTATCATTCATATTTCTCATACGACTCATGATATACCCGATGTCCACTTTTATCATTACCCGGACAAAGGTAACTTTTAATGTAGTCAAAGTATATTATTCATCGTATAGAAATATAATGATCTCAAGTCAGATGATCATTACACCATTATCACTGTGAGTCTTTCTTATGACTTTATTAAACATGAAAAATTTCACTGTGGGTCTGTCCAGTAGCATGTACTCCTGCATGTACCTATGTGTTGACTTTAGTATCCCCATACTTATAACCAATGAGATGTGGTTATCTGTCAAACAACATACTAGTCTATTTATGTATTATTATTGTCCTATAATAATAATACTCGACTAGGGACATTTAAGAATATGATATATTATATAATCTCAAGTTCAAGTCATGTACTAAACTATACAATGTGTATCATGATTCTAAGGACATTTATTATGCTAACAAATATATCGCAGTAATTAAAGTCATAATAAATATGTTTATTGAATAATCAATTGACATAAAGGTTTATCAAAATAAACATTGTATTGCCTCTAGGGCACCTACACCAACATGTTAAGGAAACCAAAAATCAAGTTGAGGCTGAGGTTGAGAAAATCAACATAGGTAGCTTATCTAAAAAAGAATTAAAGGCAAAATTAGAAGAGATAACACCTGTGGAAATCATCCAACCCAAGTCTGAGAAAAAGAAGAAGAATAGGAATGGAAAAGTAGGCATAAATAAGCACAACAATTACACTCCTAATATGTATGCCCCTAGAAAGGTATGTGCTAAATGTGGTAGTGTAAATCATTTCTCTATGCAATGCAAGAATGAAAAGAACTCTATATCTTCAAATGATTTAAATGCACATGCCATGTTTACCAATCCTATGCTCATGAATGCCATTTCTTCTAATTTAGTTACACCTAATGTTCATATGCCTTATGCACATGTTCCATACATGTATAATCCTTTCTTTGCATATGCAAATATGAACATGCCTGGTATGCCATGGAACATGCCTAATGTAGATAATGAAATGCATGGAAATTATGCCATGAGTTCCAAGGTGTCTAAGCCCCAAAAGCCAACTCCCAAAGTTAAAGTGGATTTAAACCCACCAAAACAAAAAGAACCAAAGTTGACAACCAAGGCTCAAGCTGCAACTAATAAAAGAGGACCCAAGGTAACTTGGGTACCAAAAATAACTTGATTGTTCTATGTGTGTGCAGGGAAACATGAAGAAAAATCACTGGTATTTGGATAATGGATCTTCAAGGCACATGGCTGGAGATTTTTCCCTGCTCACAAAGTTTGTGGAAAAGGCTGGCCTAGGAGTTACTTTTGGAGATAACAACAAAGGTTTTACTCTGGGATATGGCTCAATTGCAAAAGAAAATGTTATCATTGAACCTGTAGCAATAGTTAATGGATTGAAGCACAATTTGCTCAGTATTAGTCAATTATGTGATAATGGAAATGGTGTGTGGTTTTCAACTGGATCATGCATCATTGCCAACAAAGAATCTGATGAAATTCTCTTAACTGGAGAAAGAAAAGGAAATGTCTATGTGGCTGATTTCAACTCTGTAAAGGCAAACTCAATGACATGCCTACTTAGCAAAGCCAATGCAGATGAAAGTTGGATTTAGCACAAGAAGCTAGCTTATTTGAATTTTAAAGCCATGAATTAATTGGTTAGAAAGAATTTGGTTAGAGGCATTCCACAGATGGAATTCATCAAGGATGGACTATGTGATGCCTGTCAAAAGGGAAAATAAAGGAAAGCATCATTCAAGTCAAAGTCTGAATCATCAATTGATAAGCCTTTGGAATTATTACACATGGACTTATTTGGTCCAGTCAACATCATGTCAATTGCCAAAAAGAAATATGCCTTAGTCATTATGGATGACTTCATAAGATTTTCATGGGTATATTTCTTACAATCTAAGGATGAGGCAAGCAAATTAATTATCAATCATGTGAAGAATTTTGACAATGGCACTGAATGGAAGGTCAAGAAAATGAGAAGTGATAATGGTAATGAATTCAAGAATGCATCAATGAAAGAATTTTTTGAAGAAAAAGGTGTCACTCATCGTTTCTCTGCACCAAGAACTCCATAAAAAAATGGAATAGTTGAAAGAAAAAATAGGACCTTAATTGAAGCTGCTAGAACTATGTTAGAAGAAGCAAAACTTTCTACATTTTTCTGGGTAGAAGCAATTAATACTGCCTGCTACATTCAAAATATTTCCATGGTCAATCAACTTCAAGGCAAAACTCCATATCAGTTGATGAAGAAAGACAAGAAGCCAACATTTAATTTTCTTCATATCTTTGGCTGTAAATGCTTTGTACTGAGGAATCAAGGTGAAAATCTAGGAAAATTTGAAGCCAAGGCTGATGAAGCTATATTTGTTGGATATGGAATAAAAACCAAAGCACACAGAGTCTACAATCTAAGATTGCACATTGTTATGGAATCTATGCGTGTAGTCTTTGATAACAAGAAAATTTAAGGGTTGTTTGATAAAGGATTTCATGACCTACTGCACTTTGAAAATGAATCCACAAATAATATTGAAGATAGTGATGATGATATGGAAATTTCAAGAAATCAATTACTTAAAATCCTCCCATCAATTGATGTCAATGCATCATCAGATAACTTATCAGTTGACAATCATCAATCGACTGATAATACATCAATTGATAATCATTTGATGGATAACAACTCTGCACAATAATCTTCAAGAAGAGTGTCCATCTCAGGGGGAGGGTTCTCAAATGATCAATCACATCATAATGATCATAACAATTCCAATGATCATGAAGTATCATCTTCAAGGACAAATTTACCATCTCAAAGGAAATGGAAAAAAGCCATCCCTTTGAATTAATTATTAGAGATGCAAATGATGGTGTCAAAACTAGAAGTGCAACTCAAAATGAATGTTTGTATAGTAGCTTCCTATCTCAAGAAGAACCAAAAAAGATTGAAGAAGCCTTGAATGATCCTGATCGGATAATAGCTATGCGAGAAGAGTTGAATCAATTTGAAAGAAACAAGGTGTGGAAGCTGGTGCCCAAACCAAAGAACAAGTCTATCATTGGTACAAAATGGGTGTTCAGAAACAAAATGGATGAATCTGGTACAGTAACAAAGAATAAAGCAAGATTAGTGGCAAAGGGCTATTCACAAGAAGAAGGCATAGATTTTGATGAAACATTTGCACCAGTTGTAAGGTTGGAAGCAATCAGAATCTTTCTAGCATATGCTGCTCATGCTAATTTTAAGGTGTATCAGATGGATGTGAAAAGTGCTTTTCTCAATGGAGAACTAGAAGAAGAAGTATATGTAGAACAACCTCCTGGTTTTATTGATCATGTTCATCCTGAATTTGGATACTATCTTCTCAAGGCACTTTATGGATTGAAACAAGCACCTAGAGCTTGGTATGAAATATTATCTAAATTCTTGATTGAGAATCACTTCACAAGAAGTACTGTTGATAAAACTCTCTTTCATAGAAATGTTAGTGGCTCTATGATTCTTGTTCAAATCTATGTAGATGACATTATCTTTGGATCAACTAATGAAAAACTTTGTCAAAAATTTGCTAAGTTGATGCAGAGTAAATATGAAATGAACATGATGAGAGAACTTACCTATTTTCTTGGTTTACAAGTCAAACAAGTCAAAGATTGTATTTTCATAAATCAAACCAAATATATTTCTGACTTATTAAAGAGAATTGATTTAAATGAATGTTCTTCTACAAAAACTCCCATGGCCACTACAACTAAACTTGAATTGAATACTAAGGAAGCTATAGTGGACATTTCAAGTTATAGAGGCATGGTTGACTCATTACTTTATTTAACTGCAAGTAGGCCAGACATAATAATTGCTACATGTCTTTGTGTTTGGTTTCAGGCTGATCCTAGAGAATTTCATTTGATTGCAATAAAAAGAATATTCAGATATCTCAAAGGAACTCCAAATCTTGAAATTGGTATCCTAGTGATTCTGGATTTGATCTAATTGGTTATTCAGATGCAGAATATGCAGGTTGCAGAATTGACAGAAAAAGTACCACAGGCACCTGTCAATTTCTAGGAAACAAGCTTGTATTATGGTTTAGCAAGAAGCAGAATTCAGTGTCTACATCTACTACAGAGGCTGAATACATTGCAGCTGGAAGTTGCTGTGCATAAATATTATGGATGATGAATCAACTACTTGACTACGGGTTCAACATGAACAAGATTCCTATTTTCTGTGTTAACACAAGTGCCATTGCAATAACAGAAAATCCTATGCCACATTCCAGAACCAAACACATTGACATAAGGTATCACTTCATTAGGGAACATGTAATGAATGGTACAGTTGAATTACATTTTGTCCCTAGTGAAAGTCAACTTGCAGACATTTTTACCAAACCATTAGATGAATCTACTTTCAATAGACTGGTCTGTGATTTAGGTATGCTTAATTATAGTCAATCCTTTAAATGTCTGACAAGTTATGTATTTATATTAATTTTAGCCATTGATTGATGTTAATCTATTGATTCTTCCTTAATCAATTGATAAATATTTTACCCATCAATGGATAATAGTAGCTATCGACATATAAATATATCAATTGATGATATATTTATTTATCGATGGATAAGAGTACCTATCGATGGATGATATATCAATTGATGCTGATGATTTAGATCCACAGAATTTCATACATCCTGATCCACAATATCAAGGGTTGGCTGCTTCAAGTAATAGGATGCAGAATAACTACTGGGGATAGAGCACACAAAACAAAGGACCAGGAATCTAAAGGAGAGCATTGTCAATACAACAGACACATGTTATATGGCACCAGAATAGTTGGAATATGATTCTGATGAGGAGCCATGGATGAGCACAGTTGATGGTTCATTAGCAGAAGTGGAAACTGAGATTCTTTCTCAGTATAGGAGAGAAATGGTAGAAGGAGAAATTGAAGATCCAAATCAAAGGAGAATTGCTCACTATATGAGGGAGTCATTGAAAATTCAAAAAATGACAGTAACAGGAGTGAAAAGAGAATTGGAGATCATCAAGGATTCTATCACTACCAACAAGGATGCATTAAAGAGAAGATTATGAGAAGTTACCAATTAATACCATGGGTCAAATCAAGGACAAACTTTTCAAGGAATCTATAAATTTTGCAGCTTTGGAAACTAGAGTGGGATCTCTAAAAAAGAAGATGAATGATATAATGAGAGGCCAGAATCTACATTCTTCCATTCTTCAGAAATTTCTTGATAGAATGCCACCACCTTCTCCAATTGATGATAACAAAAAGGGGGAGAATACAAAGAAGAGATATGGTGATGGCAAAGGTAGTGGTGGTATTGGTAGGAGTGGTATGGAGAAGTCTAGTGGTATTGGAGGTTCTGTAGCTAAAAGGACTAAATATGGAAGCAACATGGATAATCAATCTTCAAAAACATCTAAGTCACCCAAAGATGACTTAAAACAGAAAAAGAAAGAATTCAAGAAGTTTGAAGATGATCTAGAAGCTAGAAGAATTTCTAGGGATAGAGAAACTCAATCAATGTTTGAGAGGGGAAAGAAAAGAATTGAAGATTTAAAGAAAAGCACTGAGTTGGTGACAAAGGCAGTAGAGAAAGGAGACTTGAATGAGTTCATTGCTTAAACATGAAAAGTGAATGAAGATGCATAAAAAGCTGCCAAAGAAATAAAATTAGATGCTGAAGCCATTCTAACTATTGATCTTGAAGCCCTTGAAGAGAAGAGGAAGGGAAAATCTATAATGATTGAAGAAGAAAAGAGAAGGAAAGAGCCAGTTGCACAGAAGCTTCTTCAACTAGCCATTTCATCAGGATTGTCAAATGCTGCAAGAAGAGAAAATGAGAATGAAAAAATAGCAAGGCATATGGAAATATAATGGAACATGGAAGATCAATTAATGGAGCAACCATTAAGGAAAAAGAGGAGAATAACCATGGCTAAGAAAAAGACAATTTCTACTCAAGAAGAGGTGATTCAGGAAAACCTCTAGGCTAATCAAGAAGAAATAAAGGAGGAGGTTACAATTGAAGGATATGATATGAAAGGAATACCAGTGATCAATAAAAAAGGGTTAATAGGAGTCAGGACTCACCCTGCAAACTCTAACCAAGAAGAATCAATGAGGTTGGAGTATGAAAATGGAGTGAAAATCACATATTCAATGAAGGTAATAATGAAACAAAACTACAATGTTCTAAAGACCATTCTTCCTCTACTCAATAGAAAGTACAAACTCAACACAACAATTGCTCAAGAAATCCAACAACAAATTTCAAAGCTAAGGAGATCAAAGGCAGAAGTTGAACCTAATTCACCTCTTAAGCTATGGAAGTCTCAAGTCAAAAAGGCGGTGTTGGAGCCAAAGTATGCAATGATTTTTATAGATGTGGAGGGCAACACAAAGTTCTTTGATATCTGCAAATATTTGGACAAAAGCACAGATGAAGAAATACATTACCTTATGAGGCAACTTAGAGAGACTGACAGGGATGAAGCAATTTTGAGAAGTTCTTTCATGAGGCAACTAAAGGAAAATGCTGAGAAGAGAAGGAAGAGAAGCTAATTGAACTATGAAGATGGTGAAGACATTGAAGCAGCTTGCATGAGTTATCTATCAAACTGGTACTTCCAAAATTAAAAGTGCTATTTAAATTTCTTGATTCTTTCTGAATGAAAATTATTAGGGGTTTTGTTATCATCATGTAGATTTATGCCTGTTCATATCACACACACAAATAGGGGAGATTATTAGAATCATAGAAATTTATTTGATGTAACTGATCAATTGATATGAAAGTTATAAATATCAATTGATCAGGAAACCATTTATCAGTTGAAGTGTTTATATGAATCAACTGATAATTTGGACTATAACATATGTGTACTTAGTCTATTTCAATCGATAAGGTGTAAATTAATTGATATTATTCTTATCAATTGATGTTAGAGTCGATTGATATAGATCATCAATTGATGTGTAAATTACACTGTCAAATTGTAATTATTTAAAGACAGGAAATTGCACAAGTGAAGGATGATCGATTGATATTGAAGCATCGATGGATAGGAGATCAATCGAAGAATCTAAGTCAAGTATTGAAGACCACCAACTGATGTGAAGACCCATCGATTGATAACATCTATCAATCGATAAGTCATTATTTATCAATCGATGGATATAAAGATCAATCGAAGAAGAACATCAGTTGATGGATTAAATGATGGATCAATTGATATGCTTAACAACAAATTATCAATTGATTGTGACAACACAGAAGGACTATCTGATGTATTTCCAGAGGACAAAAGTAAACCTATGGAAGACAGTCAATGATGACTGTGAAGACTCAATCTGTAGCTGTCTTTCAAGTCTGTTTTCCTAAAAAGGAAAAAGGTAAAAGAAAGGTAGATAGAAACAATACTAAAATAGGAATTGTAAAATACACTTGTAATATATATAAATAAGTGTGGTAGCATTGTTAGAAGATAACAAGTTAGAGTATTTCTTAAAGAATCAACTATTCAACATTAGAGCACTTTATAAGAACAGTTGGTTTATCTTCAACTTTGTAAAAATGAAGCTAGGTTTAATTTGACCTAGAAACATTGAGTAAAAATATACACTGATGGAACAACCAATCCATCAGTAATTTTAAATCTCTTTGTTCAATTTATTTTTCAGTATCTTTGTTGTTAATACATATTCTCTTACTTCTCAAACACCAAGAACAAATATTAAAACAGTGAAAAGTTTTGATATTTGTATTCAACCCCCCTTCTACAAATATTGACATTGTTATAAGGAATAACAGTTTGCATTCCTAACAATCTCTCCCAATTTATGCTTTAAGAATTAAAACATAAATTTCACTTATGATGTTAGAAATTTAAGACAAATATATTAGAGTGTATTTTCCCTTTATGATTCAGATTCTTCTGTAAGAGAAGTCTTCCTTCAGAAACTGTTCCAGAAGCTTTTCTTCAGCATTCTTCAATAAGTCAACCAGCTTCTCCTTCAAATATTTCATCTATTCAGAAGAATCATCAATCTGACATATAACAGCCCTCAAAGCATATATAGATGATCTGTTCATTCTTTCATCGAGGGTAATGCAACAGGCCTTCATACCATCAGGATTTAACATTAGTGTAGGAATCCCTAACACCATTTTGACCTTTGCATCTCTTTTTGTCATTGTTCTTTCTGTTCCATCTTCAAGTAACTATCCAGGCTCAAACTCTTCAGAGTTTATCATCATCAGCCTCTCATTCTTTCTCTTCTCAGCTATCACTCCTTCAAGAATTCTCACCCACCTAGAAGTTGCTTCATTTACATCACTCAGTAGATAAAGAACATGTTCAAGTTCTTTAGATGCTTTTTGAATCAAATCTTCTTCAACAATATTCAAAACTCTTCCATCTTCCAAGAAATATAGAAGCTTCTCCTTGGTTTGAGCTCCATCAAAAATATCTTTCACAATGTTGACAGGGATTAATTTGTCTTGATTTTTTTATGACAATTCATTCCCAGGCTTATCTTTCAAGGAAAAAGGATCTTTGAAGATAGTTGCTTCACCTCTGTAGACCTTGGCATGTGAATCACCAATACCACCTTTGTCTTTTCCAAGTCTGGCATTGAGAGTCAGAGTTTGAGTCTTTGTCCACAGAAGATCAGATCTTTTCTTCCTTATCAGAAATTGTTGTTGCTCTTCTTCCTCATCATCAAAGCTTGATCCACCTGGAATAAAAGTTGTTCTAGATATAGTGATAGGTGTTTTTGATTTTTCTTGGGCTTTCTTCTGAATTATAGTTGATCTTGTTTGGATTGTAGGAGTTGATTTTGATTAAATAGCTGGCTTTGGAGTTTCAATTAGTTTGATTTGGACAGACTTAGATTCAGTTTTCTTCTGTTGAGTAGTTGCCTTCCTTTGAATTAGACCTTTCTTCACATACTTTCTCTTTTTCTGGACTTGATCAATGTCAGAACCAGATTTCTTCAATTCAGCTTCTATAACAACTAGATCTAATACTGGATTTTCTTCTTCAAAGAACTTCCTTGTCAGTTCTACATCTTTCAGATTTTGCTCTTGAATCTTCTAAGGCTTCTCTTCTTCTTCAAGCCTCTTTGCTAGCTCCATGTTAGGCTCTATCAAAGTTTTCTGTTTATCAGAGATTAACTATTTGTCAGAGTTTGTTATCATCAGAGTTTGAGTGGTTGACAAAGTTTGACCAATCAGAGGTTGCTACTTCAGAGTTTGTTTTCCATCCTTATGACTCCCTTGATCTTCATCATCAGGTTTGTCAAATTTTGGTGCAGCATCCTCCTTGCATTTCTCTGAACCCTTCTCCCCCTTTCTGACACCATTCCCTTTTCTTACAGTAAGAATTTCAACAATAGTATGTAGCATTCCTTGCATAGAACTAACATAAGTAGAAAGATTGTTAACCTTAGCTTCCAATGCATCCTGTTTTGCTAAAACAATTTTGAGTTTTATCTCTAGAGAGTGTTGAGATGCTGTGACAACAGATTGAACAGATGTAGAGGTTTTGTTCACAGATTCCTTGAGTTCACCAATTTCACTGTGAAGTCCCTCGGACAACACAGTAGTGGCCTTCAAAATTGACTATTTCCTCAGAATGAATTTCCTTATCAGCTTTAGCAATTAACTCATGAACATGTGGCCAAGAGATATCTTTATTAGAGTATTTCTATGACATATCCCAGACTCTTTGTCTATGAGCATCCAACAATTCTTCCTGAGATGGTTCTACCCTTGAAGTGAAATTTCTTTTTACTCCTTCAGCATCTAGTGCAGCTTCAATTTCTCCTTTCAGGTCCACCACCACCATGTAATCAGGATACTCCATACTCAGTCTTTCATGTGCATCATGAGAATTTACAGGCCACTTCTTGGTGTGAAATCTTTGTGTGTAGGGGATTGACAGGTTTGTGACTTCTTTATCAATAAAAATGGGCTCATCACCGTTTGTGTCCTCCCCATCAGAGTTTACAACTTTCTTAGAGGTTAGCAAAGGATCAGTGTTTGTAACAGATAAACTCTGAGTACCTGCAAAAGATATAGAATATCCTAAATCACTATTATTTTTTAAAGTAATCTCATTACTTATCACATCACACATATCATAACTTTTAAGAGTTAAATTTTTCTCACTAGAAGTAACTAACTTCTTTCTCACCTTTTGCCAGATCCAGTGTCCGTCTCTCATTAATTCTAATTTTCATACATTTTATCTCAGACTCACTAGAAAGGCTCAACACACAATGTCCTACAGAAATTAGAGGTGGCTGAGAAAGGTTGTCTGTAGTTACATGAGTAGGGTACCATTTTCAGGACTATTTATGATCATTCTAGCAGTTAAAACAGGAAAGGTAAAATCTGAACTTAAACTATCAGAAAATGCAAATTCTAATGCAAATCCTGGCATCTCCCACCATGTCATCATACACAACCACTTCTGGAAGATGAAGGGTTGTCGCACCACAGCCGAAGTAATCAAGTGTTTGCCATTACAGTTAAACATGATGATTGGTTCTTCATCATCACTTGCATTATTAAACTTTGCAGACGACCATATTCTTATCATTGTCTGAGCAGAGAAGTTTAAAGGTTCTTGTAGTGGGACACGTGGCAAAAACTGATTTGAAGAGTAATTATTAGAATAAGCCACAAAATATGGCAAGTGTGTGTATATCTATGTAATGATATGAACCGTCATTCGTGAGATACATGCGTCCTATTACAAGTCCAATCAAAGAATAGTAATTATGATGTCACAAAAATGAAATATGATGTCATAAATATAATTTCAGAGTTTACCACTTAAACAGAGTTTATCAAGCATGAAATCAGAGTTTATACGAGTCAGAGTTTAGTATGTACTGTCAGAGTTTACCACACACTCTGACAGAGTCTACCATAAACACTGATAACTTGTGATCAAAGATTAGATGCTTCAATGATCAGAGTTTACTCTATTTACATCAGAGTTTACCCCATACTTTGACATATACTCTGATTATTGAAACTTGCTAAGTTGAGCCACTTGTCACCATCCCTAATTCAGAAACCATTCTGTTAAATGTTTCTTCAGGCAAAGGCTTGGTGAATATATCTTCTAATTGTTGATCTGTAGGAACAAAATGTAATTCAATTGAGCCTTCCTTGACATGTTCCCTTATGAAGTGATATCTGATACTGATGTGCTTTGTCATAGAATGTTGAACTGGATTTCCTGCCATTGCAATAGCACTTTGATTATCACAATAAATAGGAATTTTAGAAAAGTTCAAACCATAATCCAACAGTTGATTTTTCATCCATAAGATTTGTGCACAACAGCTTCCTGCAGTTATATATTCAGCCTCTGCTATTGATGTTGAGATTGATTTCTGTTTTTTGCTAAACCATGATACAAGTCTTCAACTCAAAAATTGACAACTGCCACTTGTGCTTTTCCTGTCAATTTTGCATCCTGCAAAGTCAGCATCTGAATAGCCTATTAATTTAAAATCACACACTCTAGGATACCAGAAGCCAAGAATAACAGTGCCCTTGAGATATCTGAAAATCCTCTTTACAGCAATCAAATGAGGTGCCCTTGGATTTGCTTGAAATCGGACACATAAACATGTGGCAAACATAATGTGTGGTCTACTTACAGTCAAATAAAGTAGAGAACCAATCATTCCTTTGTATGCTGTAATATCAACAGATTCTTCAGTGTCTTGATCAAGCTTTGTTGCAGTAGCCATGAGAGTTGTAGCAGATGCAGAGTCTTAAGTGAGTAGATTCTTTATATATTTAGACTGATTAATGAAAATACCTTCCTCAGTCTGTTTTACTTGTAAACCTAGAAAATAACTCAATTCTCCCATCATGCTCATTTGATACCTGGACTGCATTAACTTTGAAAATCTTTCACAGAATTTCTCATTAGTGAAACCAAATATAATATCATCAACATATATTTGCACCAATAATAAATCCTTACCTTGAGTTCTATAAAACAAGGTTTTATCAATTGTACCTCTAGTGAAACCACTTTCAAGTAAAAATAGAGCCAAAGTTTCATACCAGGCCCTTGGTGATTGCTTTAATCCATATAAGGCTTTATCCAGTCTATAGACATGATTTGGATATTTTGGATTGACAAAGCTAGGGTTGTTCAACATAAACTTCTTCTTCAAGATTACCATTTAAAAATGCACTTTTCACATCCATCTGGTAGACCTTGAATTTCTTATGTGCAGCATAAGCAAGAAAAATTCTGATTGCCTCAAATCTAGATACAGGTGCATATGTTTCATCATAATCAATCCCCTTCTATTGAGAATAACCTTTGGCTATCAGTCTTGCTTTATTTCTTGTACTGATTCTATCATAGTCTGTCTTGTTCCTAAACACCTATTTTGTGCCAACAATTGATCTGTTCTTTGGCCTTGAAACTAGGGTCCAAACTTTATTTCTTTTAAACTCATTCAATTCTTCCTGCATTGCAGTAACCCAATCTGCATCCTTCAAAAAATCTTCACCTTCTTTGGTTTTGTTTGAGAAAGAAAACTATGAAATAGACATTCAATCTGAGTAGCTTTTCTTGCTTTTACTCCACTTTCTAGATCACCAATAATTAAATCAGGTGTGTGATCTTTTGTCCACTTTCTTGGATGTGGATGATTTCTATAACTAGATGTTCCCCCATGATTTGTGCCTTCATAGAATGATTCTTCTGAAAATGTTGATCCTCCCCCTGAAGATGTGTTTCCATCAGTGTTTGATGTCTCAGACTTTATGTACTCAGAGTTTGAATTATCAGAGATTGAGGTCTCAGAGTTTGTGGTCTTAGAGTTTGATTGATCATAGTTTAGGATTTTAGAGTTTGTGTTATTCAGAGTTTGGTCAGACTCTGATATTTTAATAACTGTGTTTCGATCTCCAATGTCAGTATTTGTTTGATGTTGCTCCCCTTCAACATGTGCAGAATCTTCAATTTCTATTTCAATCATTTTTGAATCAGAGTTTATCTCACCAGTGTTTGGTTGAACAGAGTTTATCTCATCAGAGTTTGGTTCAACAGTGTTTGACTCATCAGAGTTTGGTTCAACAGTGTTTGATTCATTAGAGTTAGGTTCAACAGAGTTTATTTTCTATAGTTCATTCTCTAATATCAGAGTTTCCTGTGCATCCTTATCTTGTAATCCACCTATCTTTCCTTTATCAAAAGAGACATTGATTGATTCCATGGTTGTATTTGTCCTTAAGTTGAATACTTTGAATACTCTTGAAGAGGTTTTAGAAGTTGTTGCATAACCAATAAAAATTCCTTCATCTGCTTTAAGTTTAAACTTCTTCAATTGTTCAGGATGTGTTTTGAGAATAAAACACCTTTTTCCAAAGATATGAAAGTATTTAACATTTGGCCTTCTTCCCTTCAAAGATTCATATGGATTCATTCCATATTTGTTTATTAACGAACAATTCTGAGTAATGCATGCAGTATTCACAGCTTCTGCTCAAAAGTAAGTAGGCAGCTTTGCTCCTTCTAGCATAGTTTTGGCAGCTTCTATTAGAGTTTCGTTCTTTCTTTCAACTACACCATTTTGTTGAGGTGTGCCAGGTGATGAGAATTATTGAATAATAACTTTTGTTGAGCAGAATTCCTCCATTGCAGAGTTCTTAAACTCTGTTCCATTGTCACTCCTTATATTCTTTACCTTGTGTGTTGATCCATTCTTAATCATTGCAATATGATCAAAAATTATCTCTGCAGTTTCATCATTCTTATGCAAAAAGTACAGCCATGTAAATCTAGTGTAATCATCAACTATCACTAGAGTATATTTCTTCTTTTCAATGGACATAATGTTGACAGGGCCAAATAAATCAAGATGCAATAAGTAAAAAGGTTGATCAATTAAATTTTCAGTTTTTCTCTTGAAAGATATCTTCTTTTGTTTGGCCTTTTGACATGAATCACATAGTCCTACAGGGTGAAATTGAACTTTTGAAAGACCTCTAACTAGATCCTTTTTCACTAATTCATTAATATTTCTAAAATTTAAGTGACACAACTTTTTATGCCAATTCCAGCTTTCCAAGGATGATGCCTTTCCAAGTAGGCAAGTTAAGGGACCATCAGAATTAACATCCAAGCTAGCTTCAAATAAATTGTTATGTATGTGACCAATAAGAACTATTTTTCCATTCTTCTTGCTTTTCACTTCACAATGAGTTTCATGAAATTCCACAGAATATCCCTTGTCTGTCATTTGACTCACACTTACCAAATTATGTTTGAGTCCTTCAACCAGAGCTACACTTTCAATGATGACATTTCCAATCACAATATTGCCATATCCCAGTGTTCTTCATATGTTGTCATCTCCATAAGATACTGCTGAGCCATCCTTCTCTTCAAACTCTGAAAGTAGGGATTTATTTCCCGTCATATGTGCAGAACATCCACTATCAATCACTAGGATGCTTTTCTTGTTTCCCTGCAATCAGTAAATGCAATTTAATTAGTAGGTTTGGGGACCCAAACTAGTTTGGGTCCTTTCTTTGCAAACTTCTTAACTTTTGCAGCAGAAGTACTTTTATCAAAGTTTGTGTTAACAGAGTTTACATGAACGGAGTTTACATTGACAGAGTTTGTACTGTCAGAGTTTACACTCCTCTTATAAGACTTTATCACATATATTTGTTTGACAGTATGTTTTGGAGAAATATTTATTTGAGGCTGTGATTCATAAAAACTGTAATACAAATTATGATAATCTTTACATGTATATATGGAATGCCATAAATTACCACAATGAAAACAAGAATTATATCTAGTTTGTTTTTTAGCCTCAAAACTAGGTCTTTCAGGTTCTTTCTTTTTCTTTTGTTTGCAGTCAATAGCAAGGTGATTTGAATTACCACAAGTAAAACATGTTTTCCTAGGAGCATTAGGGATATTCATGTAGTTATTCTCCTTAGTAATTCTTACTTTGCCATTCCTATTTCTTTTCACCCTTTTAGGCTTATTTTTATTGGGAACTGCCTTCAACATTTCCTTAAGTTGCTTCTAGGAAAGTAACCCTATATTCACCTTTTTACTTTCTGACACACTATTATTTTTAGAGCATTCACTAGAAGTTTTCTTGTCATCACTATCTCTAACAAATTTCACAGGTTTATTCAATATTCCTTTTATGTGTGATTTAGTGTGTGTATCTTTGTTAGATTCATAACCTAAAGCACAAGTCCAATTCTTATTAGTCAGCATTTGTTGTACACTCTTTCCAGAGTTTGTCCAAACTCTAAAAGTTTCCTTTTCTTTAGCTATTTTAAATTTTAGATATTCAACTTGAATTTCTAATTGAGTTTGCATGTGAATAGCATTGTGAAAGTCTTTCTTAATGTTTAACATATCAGATTTTTTAGATTCAAGCATGTTATTCCTAGCAGTCAGAATTTGTAACTCAGATTTTAATCTCTCATTTTCTAGAGTCTGTGATTTAAAACTAACATGCAAAGATCTAAGAAAAGACTTCAGTTCATAGATATTATCAGTTTGAAAATTAAAGATAGAGTCTGGTACCTTGTCAGAGTTTAAGATAGGAGCTTCAGAATTTGCCATGAGTGCATAGTTAGTTTCTTCTTCAGAGTCCGAGGAATCCATCCAATCCTTTTTTTGATGTGATTAGAGCTTTTCCTGATTCCTTACTTCTGCATTCAGTAGCAAAGTGCCCCATTTTGTTACACTTGTGACACTTAATCTTTGACTTTCAACAGTCTTTGATTTCCCATCTCTATATTCTATTTTCTTGAATTTTCTTTCTTGTCTGACTCTCCATGCCTTTTCTGAAAATTTGCTTGCTTCTTGTACTTTTTGTACTTCATCTTTTTGAAGCCTTTAACAATCATAGCAACCATCTCCATCATATCAGAGTCTGTGGATGTTGGTGTAGGTGCCCTAGAGACAATACAATGTTTATTTTGATAAACCTTTATGTCAATTGATTATTCAATAAACATATTTATTATGACTTTAATTACTGCGATATATTTGTTACCACAATAAATGTCCTTAGAATCATGATACATATTGTATAGTTTAGTACATGACTTGAACTTGAGATTATATAATATATCATATTCTTAAATGTCCCTAGTCGAGTATTATTATTATAGGACAATAATAATACATAAATAGACTAGTATGTTGTTTGACAGATAACCACATCTCATTGGTTATAAGTATGGGGATACTAAAGTCAACACATAGGTACATGCAGGAGTACATGGTACTGGACAGACCCACAGTGAGATTCTTCATGTTTAATAAAGTCATAAGAAAGATCACAGTGATAATGGTGTAATGATCCTCTGACTTGAGATCATTATATTTTTATACGAGGATTAATATACTTTGACTACATTAAAAGTTACCTTTGACCGGGTAATGATAAAAGTGGACATCGGGTATATCATGAGTCGTATGAGAAATATGAATGATAGATAAAGGATTTAACCCTCCTATAATTAGGAGAGATATTATTGGCCTCTTGATTGAGTGAGACTATAAAATACATGGCCGTGCTCAAATAATGATTTGTTTTCATAGTCTACTCATGGATCAAGTAAACCCGGATTAAATGTTGAAGAGGATGACTAAATACATGCCTCGAGTTTAATCTATAATATATATGGTTAAAAGGATTATATTACACGGAAACATTAATTACGAAAGGTTTTATCGAATCACGATTTAATTATTGTTTAATTGGGTAGCAATGATGTATTACTAGATGCCGCTCATTGTTTATAATTTTATTGGAGAATAAAATTATTACCAATTAAATAATAGCCTATAGGGTCACACGCAAAGAGCACTTAGAGGAATAGTTAATTTAAATTATAGATTTAAATTAATTGATAATTATTTGAATTTTTATTATATTAATTAAGTGAGACTTAATTAATTAAGATAATATAAATTCAAATTAGAATTGTATTTCTGCCCATAATAATTAAGTATGACTTAGTTATTAATTAAATAATAAAATTCGTTTTCCTAAACCTACATGGGTTAGGTTTTGCTGCTATGGGCCTGTTAACCAAACATTATAAATAGATAATGTAGGGTTAAGAGGCACAACACGTTTTTGATAGAAAAACCCTAGAAGAGGCAGCAAAGAGGCAGGAAGACAATTCGAATTATCAAAGGTTTGCTAGTACATCCACTCCGTAATCAAGATCGTGAGACGCTCTTGAAGGTGCTCGTGTGGATACCATAGAGGTGTTTTCGAGAGGAAGACACAAGTCGTGATAGCAAGGATCTCCGTTGAGTTCGTGACATTCAAGATCGTAATAGGTATGATTCGATTATCACCATAATCCGTCCAATCTTATACATGATCCTGCGTTAGGGTTCCGAAATTTTTCGTTATATTTACGTTTATCCGCTGCGTTTTATGCCTCGGAACCCAACAATGGTATCAGAGCTACGTGTATAAGGGACTGATTTGGTTACGTGTTTTATGTATTTGATGCATACATGCCTGTTTTGGTGACTGCCATGCCATGCTACTGCTTTGTCATAATTGCCATGCCACTGCTTATGCTACTGCCATGCCTGTTATGAAACTGCCATGCCTGTTTGATGACTGCCATGATACTGCCATGCTTCTGCTATGCTACTGCCATGCTACTGCCATGTATATTCGAATTGTTATTCATATGATGAGTAAATAGATGATGATACTAGCATGTTAATGATTTGTCATGACTGATTTATATGCCTGTTTGCGATTTGTATATTTTGCATGAGGGTCAGTTTGTATATGATACAAACTGGTGGAAAGATTATGTTGGACATGATCTGTTAACTGGGATATGATAAGTATGTATATGATACATGCTTCTGAAACTGTGTAAATTGCAGTGGGGAAAAAGGCCAACATATATGATCTGTAATTCAGAAATTGATGATTTCTGAATAGGACTGCCGCCCCCAGACCCCGCCCGGGGGCTGCCGCCCCCGAACCCCCGCCCAGGGGCTGCCGCCCCCGGACCCCTGCATTATTTTTGTTGTGTACTTGAGCATGGTGCTGGTTATGGCCTTTAGACCCCTAGATTAATGGTTTTTGGTTTTGGTTTTATAAATACGACTTGCATGTCGTTTTCTTCATTCTTGTAATTGTTTAACCTCGAATGTAACTCGAGTTTTCTTATGTAAGTACATTAGTATAGATTGTATTCAATTATTCCATGTAATGTACTTGAAGATTGAAGGATGATCCAAGAAGAGGAGCAAGCACCCATGGATACAAGAAGAATGAAGACATGTAATTGTATTTATATTTTACCACCATAGATTGACTTTGATCCTTTCATTAGCTCGAAAGGATCACATAGGAAAAGGGCCATAACCAAGCACGTTTACATATTGATGTATGAATGTATGTGTAGAGTAGAAGATGCATGCTTTAATTAGATTAATGATGTATGCATGTATTAGATACGTCACCCATGCCATGCTTGCCATGCTAAACAAGATAAAATCTTTAACGATTTAAGATTTTAAAATTAACAAACGAACGATCATGAGATTCTTGTGTTTATGAAATATGGATTTTAAAACACGGAATTAAATATGAATTTTTGATATCTAAAACTGGAATTTTCTATCAAAAGCGGATATGCGTATTCGTAAGGCTGATGGGTTTTAAGTGTGACCACTGGTATCCTCCATCTACCTGGGAAATGAACAATTTAAGATGTCAATTTGAAATATTTGGTTCAAGGAAAAATTGAGGATCTCTTCATGATGTGATCATGATCGTCGTAAATTTTCTAAACCCCTTAACAAAATATTAAGTTTTAATCGGATGCTTTCCAATGAATGAACACTCATCGAATCCTAGATCGATTAGGGGAAAGACTGTCAGTGGCAGGGGACTCCTATCTATCGTGGTGAGATGCGACGAATATAAACGGTTATATTCGGCCGTTGTATCATTGGGTCAAACTTAACTGAGTCGTCATAATAAGGTGAAAGTAAACGGTTATATTCAACAATTATGAACTTAGAAGCATGGAGTTTGGTTAAAAATCTATTAGATAGATAAGATCAATCGTTGCTCACCAAACTATCCAAGAATTATATATGATATAATTGACAAATGTTGTCTACCTAAATAATCATTCTTAAGGACTTCCAGTGGTTGACTTAAGACATGACGAAATATGGATCTTGGCTCACTAGAAAGAATTATGGGATATACTTTCCAAATTAATAGTAAGGGCTATTGATTTGATAAAAATAGTGGGAGATATATTATGAATGTATCATAATCATTTGAACATAATAAATAACTCAGACAATTTAATGTTTATTTTGTGCTTTTATCATTGTAGATACCGAATAATGACAAACAACACAAACACACTATCCGTACGATCTGTCCTTGAGAATGATAAGCTGACAGGAGGAAACAACTTCCTAGACTGGCAGAGGAATTTGAGGATTGTCCTCAGGCAGGAGCGCAAGCTTCATGTCATTGATATTCCTTCGGCAGGTCCCCTTCCTGAGGGCGCTACTGTTGAGGAACGAGCGGCCCACACAAAGGATGAGAATGATGCAACTGATGTTGCATGTCTTATGTTGTCAACTATGAGTGCTGAGCTTCAAAGACAACATGTGCATATGGATGCATATACTATCAATGAGCACTTGCAAAGCATGTTTGCAAGCCAAACTCGTCAAGAAAGGTTCAACACGAGCAAGTCACTCTTTAACTGCAAACAAGGGGCAAGTGAACCAGTTGGCCCACATGTTCTGAAAATGATTGGTTACATTGAGTATCTTGATACTTTGGGTTTCCCGATTGGTCCGGAAACTGGTATTGACCTAATCTTGAATTCTTTGAACAACAAATTCACTCAGTTTGTTATGAACTACAATATGAATGAATTTGACAAAACACCTACTGAATTGTTGGCTATGTTGAGAACATATGAGACCAACATGAAGACGGCTGAACCCGCTCCCATACTGATGGTGGGCAATAAAGGTAAGGCCAAAGGGAAAGGCAAGTGGAAGGGTAAGAAGAAGACAGGTTCTGATTCTACACCCAAGCCAAAGTCAGGTCCTAAACAGGCTTTAAAGCCTAAAGGTGGGGTCGCTAAGGGTGAATGTCACTACTGTAAGAAAACTGGTCACTGGAAGAGAAACTGTTCAGTTTACTTGGAGGATCTGAAGAAGAAGAGGGCTGAGCAAGCTTCTAATTCAGGTATATATGTTATAGAAGTCAATCTGTCTATTTCTACATCTTGGGTATTGGATACCGGATGTGCTTCTCACATTTGTATAAATGTGCAGGAAATGCAGAGAAGTAGGACATTGACTAAAGGAGAAATGGACCTACGAGTTGGCAACGGAGCAAGAGTTGCTGCTTTAGCTGTAGGAACCTATTATTTATCTTTGCCCTCTGGGCTAGTTTTAGAACTGGAGAAATGTTATTACGTGCCTGCAATTCGCAGAAACATTATTTCTGTTTCTTGTTTGGACAAGAAAGGTTTTTCGTTTACAATAAAGGACAACAGTTGCTCTTTTGCTTTGAATGATTTAACCTATGGTGTTGCGCGTTTGTTTAATGGTTTATATGTTCTTGACTTAGATAATCCTGTCTGTAATATAGAAAACAAACGACTTAAAGTTAATGACTCAAATCAAACATACCTCTGGCATTGTCGTCTAGGCCATATAAATGAGAAACGCATATCCAAATTACATAAGGATGAATATTTGGATAAGTTTGATTTTGAATCATACCAAGAATGCGAATCTTGTTTGCTTGGTAAAATGACTAAAGCCCCTTTCACTGGTAAGGGTCAAAGGGCCACTGAACGTTTGGAGCTAATACATAGTGATGTATGTGGCCCAATGCGTGTGATGGCTAGAGGAGGCTACTACTACTTCATAACATTTACTGATGATTTCAGTAGATATGGATATGTATATCTTATGAAGAATAAATCCGATTCTTTTGAAAAGTTCAAAGAATACAAAGCTGAAGTAGAGAAGCAAA
This sequence comes from Oenanthe sinensis, assembly GCA_028671895.1. NCBI lineage: Eukaryota > Viridiplantae > Streptophyta > Magnoliopsida > Apiales > Apiaceae > Oenanthe > Oenanthe sinensis. The sequence continues at coordinate 38,070,195 of CM053806.1, forward strand.
TTGGCGGAGGTGCAAGTATTAAAATCTTACGATCTGATCGTGGAGGAGAATACTTGAGCACTGAATTTAAAGATTATTTAAAGGAGTGTGGTATTGTATCACAACTCACTCCGCCAGGTACACCTCAATGGAATGGAGTTTCAGAGAGGAGAAATCGCACATTGTTGGACATGGTGCGATCGATGATGAGTCATGCAGATCTTCCAATTAGTTTCTGGGGATATGCTCTAGAAACAGCGGCTTTCACACTTAACCGTGTTCCTACTAAGAAGGTTCAAAAGACTCCATATGAGATATGGGAGAAGAAACGGTCAGGCATGAGCTTTATGAAAGTTTGGGGATGCAAGGCGTTTGTGAAGCGTCAAGTATCTGACAAGCTTGGACCTAAATCTGAAGAGTGCAATTTTGTGGGATACCCTAAGGAAACAAAGGCGTACTATTTCTATAGTCCTACTGAGCAGAAAGTGTTCATTGCTCGAGATGCTGTTTTCATGGAAAGAGATTTTGTTTCCAAAAGAAACAGTGGGAGAACTATAGACCTCGATGGAGATCGAGAACCACAAAATAGCATTGAACCTGAAGTGGAACAAGAGCAGGATAATGATAATGCTCAACAAACACAGGTTGTTCGTAGAACTGGTAGAATTCGCCATGAGCCAGAGAGATATGGATTTCTCTTGGCTCAATGTGGTGATTTGATGCTCATAGACGAAGATGAGCCTCTCACATACCAAGATGCTACGAACAGTCCAGACTCTAAGAGATGGCTAGAAGCCATGAAATCTGAGATGGATTCCATGTACGAAAACCGAGTATGGACCTTGGTTGATCCACCTGAAGGGGTAAAACCCATAGGGTGCAAATGGGTTTTCAAGAAGAAAACTGACATGGATGGAAATGTTCAGACCTATAAACCAAGGCTGGTTGCAAAAGGTTTCAGACAAATTCATGGTATTGACTATGATGAGACTTTCTCACCAGTGGCTATGGTCAAGTCTATAAGGATTTTGCTTGCTATTGCAGCATTCCATGATTATGAAATCTGGCAAATGGATGTCAAAACAGCTTTCCTTAACGGAATCCTTGAAGAGGATGTGGATGTGTACATGACACAACCTGAAGGTTTTGTCGATCCAAGGAATGTTAGCAAGGTATGTAAATTACGTCGATCCATTTATGGATTGAAGCAAGCCTCTAGGAGATGGAATATCCGTTTTGATGAAACAGTCAAGGAGTATGGCTTTGTTCAAAACGAAGATGAACCTTGTGTTTACAAGAAGGTTAGTGGGAGCCATGTGGCATTCATAGTACTATATGTTGATGATATACTACTAATGGGGAATGACATACCTTCTCTCAAGGCTGTTAAGATTTGGTTAGGGAGCAACTTCTCTATGAAAGACTTAGGAGAAGCATCCTACATTCTAGGAATGAGGATCTATAGGGATAGATCTAGAAGGATGATCGGTCTAAGTCAGAGTACATACATCGAAAAGGTTTTGCATCGTTTTGGTATGCAAAATGCAAAAAGGGGATATGTCCCCGTATCTCAAGGGATAACGATCTCTAAAGATCAGTGTCCAAAATCATTGGATGACAAGGACCGCATGAGTAAGGTTCCATATGCCTCAGCAATTGGATCCATCATGTATGCAATGGTATGTACTCGCCCAGATGTTTCGTATGCTTTAAGCATGACGAGCAGATACCAATCTAATCCAGGTGAAGGTCACTGGACGGCTGTCAAGAATATTCTAAAGTACTTGAAAAGGACTAAAGATTCATTCTTGGTGTATGGAGGAGAGGAGAAACTGGTTGTAAAAGGTTACACCGATGCAAGTTTCCAAACAGACAGGGATGATACTGTATCACAGTCTGGTTTTGTGTTTTGTCTAAACGGAGGTGCTGTGAGTTGGAAGAGTTCAAAGCAAGAAACAGTAGCTGATTCTACAATGGAGGCTGAGTACATTGCAGCTTGTGAAGCGGCTAAGGAAGCTGTTTGGATTCGAAAATTCATTAATGATTTGGGAGTGGTTCCATCGATCGCGGATCCCATTGATCTATACTGCGATAATAATGGAGCCATTGCACAGGCTAAAGAACCTAGAGCTCACTCCCGAACCAAACACATACTCAGGAGATATCACCTCATTCGAGAGATTAATGAAAGGGGTGACATACACATATGTAAAGTGCACACAAATGATAACATTGCAGACCCACTGACCAAAGGCTTATCGCAGAAGAAGCACGACGGTCACACTAGTTCCATGGGTATTAGATACATGGGTGATTGGCTCTAGTGCAAGTGGGAGATTGTTGGTGTAGGTGCCCTAGAGGCAATACAATGTTTATTTTGATAAACCTTTATGTCAATTGATTATTCAATTAACATATTTATTATGACTTTAATTACTGCGATATATTTATTAGCACAATAAATGTCCTTAGAATCATGATACATATTGTATAGTTTAGTACATGACTTGAACTTGAGATTAGATAATATATCATATTCTTAAATGTCCCTAGTCGAGTATTATTATTATAGGACAATAATAATACATAAATAGACTAGTATGTTGTTTGACAGATAACCACATCTCATTGGTTATAAGTATGGGGATACTAAAGTCAACACATAGGTACATGCTGGAGTACATGGTACTGGACAGACCCACAGTGAGATTCTTCATGTTTAATAAAGTCATAAGAAAGACTCACAGTGATAATGGTGTAATGATCCTCTGACTTGAGATCATTATATTTTTATACGAGGATTAATATACTTTGACTACATTAAAAGTTACCTTTGACCGGGTAATGATAAAAGTGGACATCGGGTATATCATGAGTCGTATGAGAAATATGAATGATAGATAAAGGATTTAACCCTCCTATAATTAGGAGAGATATTATTGGCCTCTTGATTGAGTGAGACTATAAAATGCATGGCCGTGCTCAAATAATGATTTGTTTTCATAGTCTACTCATGGATCAAGTAAACCCGGATTAAATGTTGAAGATGATGACTAAATACATGCCTCGAGTTTAATCTATAATATATATGGTTAAAAGGATTATATTACACGGAAACATTAATCACGAAAGGTTTTATCGAATCATGATTTAATTATTGTTTAATTGGGTAGCAATGATGTATTACTAGATGCCGCTCATTGTTTATAATTTTATTGGAGAATAAAATTATTGCCAATTAAATAATAGCCTATAGGGTCACACGCAAAGAGCACTTAGAGGAATAGTTAATTTAAATTATAGATTTAAATTAATTGATAATTAATTGAATTTTTATTATATTAATTAAGTGAGACTTAATTAATTAAGATAATATAAATTCAAATTAGAATTGTATTTCTGCCCATAATAATTAAGTATGACTTAGTTATTAATTAAATAATAAAATTCATTTTCCTAAACCTACATGGGTTAGGTTTTGCTGCTATGGGCCTGTTAACCAAACATTATAAATAGATAATGTAGGGTTAAGAGGCACAACACATTTTTGATAGAAAAACCCTAGAAGAGGCAGCAAAGAGGCAGGAAGACAATTCGAATTATCAAAGGTTTGCTAGTACATCCACTCCGTAATCAAGATCGTGAGACGCTCTTGAAGGTGCTCGTGTGGATACCATAGAGGTGTTTTCGAGAGGAAGACACAAGTCGTGATAGCAAGGATCTCCGTTGAGTTCGTGACATTCAAGATCGTAATAGGTATGATTCGATTATCACCATAATCCGTCCAATCTTATACATGATCCTGCGTTAGGGTTCCGAAATTTTTCGTTATATTTACGTTTATCCGCTGCGTTTTATGCCTCAGAACCCAACAGTGGATTCATCAGAGTTTTCTTCTGAGTTTCTTTCAAACTCTGATTCACTGCTTTCTTGGATAATTACTTCATTCCCTTCCTTTGTTAAGGCCTTAAGCACTTTTTCTTTTGGTTCTTTGTTGGAAACGACGAAGCTGTATAAATAGTAATCGTGATAACTCAACACTAGAACAGGACAAGTAAATAATACTACGATTACACAGAAATCAGCAAGACATGAAGACAAGGCAAATACAGTGAATCAAGACATTAGAAGAAGTTTTGAAGTCTACTACAGGTCACTGAAAGAAGTTCATTTATATGTTCATGCCTCAGTGAAGAATAATGTTTAAAGACTTTCAGGGTTTCAGAAGTGTTGAAGATTCAGTATAGCAGTGCCACTAAAAGATTTCAGTGTAACAGCATTGATTGAAGATAGACAGTGTTTGAAGCATAGGAATCTAGAAGAATTGAAGACATGGTAAAGACAAAGGTTAAAGAAGACAGCTACAGTCTTGAAGTTATACTCACTGACAATCAGTGAAGAACAGAGAATGAAGTATTCAAGATTGTAGTAGTAATGAAGACGTTGTCGAAGTACCAGAAAAGATTCTAGTGAAGTTACATTGTTTATTGACAGTTAATGTTCGAACCACTTATTGGGAAGCCACATTACCAATTGAACATGGTAATCTATTCAGAAGCAAGAACCCTATCAAGACTAGTCACTTATGAACCAGACCGTTGCATCAAGTGTCAGGACATTGATAGCAAGTTTATGTCAGTAGTAGAGATCCATGTTCAAGAGCTTGTTGAAGAATATTGAAGAAGCTAGGGAAACTTGCTCATAAAGGTTAATCCACAATTAGTCACTAAAGAAAGTCAACATTCGATGAGTGCATATTTGCCAAGGCAAATGTCGATCCACAGCAGATCGAGATGCGGATCGAGATTGATTATTAAAGGTAAAACATTGCAAGGCAAATGTCGATCCACGGCAGATCGAGATCGAGATCGAGATTCTCACAGATCGAGATCGAGATTCTCATAGATCGAGATCGAGATTCTCACAGATCGAGATCGAGATTCTCATAGATCGAGATTTTCACAGATCGAGATCGAGATTTTCACAGATCGAGATCGAGATCGAGATTGTCAACCAAGATCGAGATCGAGATGGGTCCAGGCCTAGATCGAGATGCGGGTCGATATGTAGCATTTAATGTTCAAGGGACAAGTGGCTTATTATGAACGGTTGATCCAGAGTGGTTGGGAAAGTACTTTTTGTTAACGAGTCCTGATTGGGCCACGTACACAAAAAGGACAAGATCAAGTCTACAAGTCATAGATTACAAAGTAGTATAAATAGAAGTACTTGTGTAACATTTCAACAAAGAGCATAGAACGCAATGTAAAGCAATATTGAGAAAAACACTTGTAATAGAGAGGGAGTATATTCACAGAGCTTAGTATCATTTACTCCTCTCTCTCTTTACTTCTGTTGTACTATTGTAATGAATGTTGTAGCAAATCCTTCAATGAATATAACGATATATTCTTGAAATTCTGTGTTAATTTATTACATAATATTTATTGCTTCTCATTGCTTCTCATATTCCTTAAATCGTAAAAAGTTGTATTCACCCCCCCTCTACAACACATTTGGACCTAACAATTGGTATCAGAGCTTAATATTTGACATACAAAACATAGATCCTTGTGTTTGGTAGAAGATTAGGGAGTTTTCAAGTCCAGATCTACTTTTTAAGATTTCCTTGAAAAGTGTACTTAAATTAATTAAACAGTGAAAACTCGTCCTAAAATTATTTAAATACTCCAGGTGTAATTATTTAGCTTGGGTGTATTTTAGATAATTGTTGTGAATTAAACTGGGTACTTTGGTTTGTGGTGTTCTTCACGTGTTCATCGCTGTTCTTGTAAAGAAGATAAACCCAGCAACTTTTTGATTACCTTTTCTAAAGACATAAAGTGAAAAGGGTGTTATTGGCTTTTGATTGGACAGACTCACTGCACAAAAAGTAATTATCAGAAGACTCTGTACCTAGCACGTGGTTGTTTGGTGAGTTAGGTGAGAAAAGACACAAAAGTCAAAAAGTGTGAAAGTGACAGGCAACGAATTTCGACCAAGGACAAAAGTTCGACTTGAGAATATCTACTTTGAGAATTTCGACTTGGTGAAATTTTGACATAGGCAAAAGTTTTGTAGATCGAGATCGAGATCGACTTGCGAAAATGGCTTAAAATATGTTAAGGTAAATCTCGATCTGTCGACATCGAGATCGACCTCGAGATGTAGATCGAGATCGACATAGATTATCTACAGAGCCTAGTGTCGGGTACTTAGAATTATTTTTGGTGACTAGTTTTGGAACTTTGATTCATTTGGAGATAATTCAATTTTCTTTTAATTACTACTCAAGTAATAAGAAAAGTTTATTATCTCTACACTAAATCTATATTAAGATGGCACCTTAAAATCAATTCAAGATTCCAGTGTTCGACCGAGATCACAATGAAGGATGGGTTTTGAGAATGAATTTGTTCCGATGGTTGTTGTTCCTGAGCATATGGAAGGAGATGTGATTGTACCACATCGGTCTGAGCCTAAAAAGGGAATGGACTTTTCAGTTGCTAATAAGGAGAAAATAGCTTTCGATACGTTCGTTCAACAAACCTAGAAATAGAGGTCGTCATGGAAGGTACAGCTGAGGTCAGAACAAAACACTTTTACTCAAGATGGAGTATGACACCTACAAGATCAGAAAAGGAGCAAGCAAAAGATGAAGACACTATGTTGGGTTATAGCAGGAATCTCAAGCATTAGTGAGGATGCAGCAAGGGAAAGCATTTGTTGATGAAGTTAAATGCAAGGTTGATTCTATCAGTGACAGTGATGCACCAAATGGATATCTGGCATCAATGACCAACACTGAAGATGAATCAATAAGCACTTCACAGGTATACATTCTAACTAGTATACGTTTATCTAATTCAGAACTGCATGTTTATTAAGTTTTGAAATGTATTATATTCATGATAGCATGTTAGCATCTTAGGTCTTAAATGCTCAATTGATTGCTAAGAATAAGATTGCATGCTAGGATTCATGAGTTTAATTAGTACATTTTATACTTGATTTTATATACAGTAAAATGAATATCTAGAATTAGATAGGGTGTTCTAGACGGTTAAGTGTATTCCCAAACATTTGCTGAAACTTGAGTTAAATCTGATATGATTTAATACCTCTGCTAATGTTGTGAAAATTGCTAATAGACAAACAAGTCATAGATCAGATTTTATTTGTTCTTAATAGCAAATGACTTGTTAATTGTTTATGTGCTTATTTTCATATGATTTGCTTTTACTCACATAATTGTACTTAAATGCTATATCAGTTCATGTATTGCTTGTTAGGGATAATTGGATAAAAGATGGTAGAATTATCTAAGTAGTCAGTAAGTCATGTAGATTCGAAGCTATATCTAAAACTGACTTAGGTAATTAGAGATAATATAATGTTAAAGTGAACAACAAAGGTGAATTAGAAGAATTAGGAATCTGAGTGATTGATTCTTCTATGACTACATATATGTACGACATGATTCTTATAGACTGCTAGTCCACCTTAAGTTAGGTTGGGATCACTGAGCTCATAGCCAAGACTACTTGTTAAGGCTGATATAGATGAGGAGTGATCAGTCAGATAAGAATGAGCATGTTGAACTTGAATGCTTTGTTGTTAACTATGTTTAGAAATATCTCTAACCCTTGGACTCAATCAAATTGAGGACCACGTGTCTTAATCATTTGTGAATGCAGAGTATCTTTCAATATGTACAAGTTATATATCTCTGACATTTTCATGTTCGAGGCATGTAACTACTTTTGCTTTGGTATTCAAATGGTTAAGCAAGGTTACCTATTTTTCTTGAATGATCTGAAGCACATATTAAGGAAGACCTAGGGAATTCTTTGCGAAGGGTTTCCTAATATCAGTTCGAGGATGAACAATATAGATCGGAGTCAAGAGAAATAGAAGCTCACTCTACTGGAAGTGAAGTTGTTGCTGACACGAAATGTAATGCTTATGATGAAGTCAACTATTCGTTGAAGTTTATCAGAATGGAGTTAGCTGCAACAACAAATGATGCTCTCACACTTGGTTTATCAACTAATACTTGGTTTATCAAGATAACGGATTCGACGGTAAAGATGAAGTTGGTGAGAAAGGACTACTTCTAATGAAATTCTTTTAAGAAGGACATTAGTGAAGTATGTCAGTTGAAGGGAAGTCAAGTCAAAGGCTACCTTGTTTAGTTTTGGTGTTTGTTCATGCATTCGATAGATGAAGCATCTCAGTGATTAATCACATTCAAAGGATTAGGCAGATTGTTGTAAGAACACTTTGAGTGCAGGTAATGGAATTTGTTGACGAACGAAGTTCTATGTTATGTCTGCACTGAAAGGAGTATTCTAGAGTAAAGTTCAGTTTCCGGACTTCATGACCAAATGGAGGAGTTAATAGGGAAATCCAGACCTTGAGTGAAATTACAAGGATAATGGATAGAGTTAAGGTTTCCTATTCACTACGGCTGAATCAGTTGACACAGCAAGTCTAATCAGCAAATGTAAAGAGAAGACATCAAGTAAGATTAATCATGCCTGAAGTCACATGGTGTGATGGAAGGCTATCTTATTTAGAGTTAAGAGCTTACACAGAGTCTGTGATTGATTTAAGATGATCTAGATGCAGTGAACAACATCATCAAGCTCCCTAGCATTCGTTTGATTTTAGCTCCGAATTTCTAAAGGTTGACATCCTGTTTAGGGCTCAAGATCAGATGACACCAGATGAAGAAAAGCTGCAAGCAGCATCACAGGGGGAGCATCAGTAAGTTGGATCAACTAGTCGTGTTTGATGTTCAAAGGCTAGCAGTGCTCATTGAGTAAGAGTTGAGATTCTTAGGAACACTGAGTGATCCAGATTGAGTGATTGCATATTAGAAAGGAAATTGTCAATTTAAAGATAATGCAAGATGATCTCAATCATATTTGAAGAAGACTACTCTACCCACTGAATATCTAAGGAAACATTAAGGACACATCTGTCATGACAAAGGGTTTTGTGTAACAACATTTCCTATAGTCAGTTCTTGATGAATCTGGGTAGTAGAGTAGTGATTGGTAGTGCCGTGCATGTATAAGAATATTTCATTGGTTTTTCTGAGTGAATTCAATGAAGATTGAAGATGCACTAACTAATCAAGATTGAGTAGGGTTCGAATCAAGGAACTAACTCAATTGAACCAGAGGCAGATACACTTAGCACAAGGAATCAATCCACATGAAGACTTGGTATTGATACAGAAGCTGAAGGGTAGTTCGGAGTTTTTGAAGGTTCTACTCTGCTAGTGTCAGGACTACTGATTTCTAGAGTGCTGAGTTTAGTGAAGCTGCTGCCAAGACCAATATCTACAAGGAAATATTTGGGTGTTGAAGGTAATGCAGTTTCCATCTGGATGAGCGTGGTATTGTTTCGAGGAACAATGTTAACTGGTAGCTGAAAAGTTATTCCTGTCCAAAAGGAGTAAACGTTCGATCTCGAAAGGAGTAAACGTTCGATCTCTAGGGCAAAGAGGAGTAATTGTTCATTCAACGATCATACACCAGTAAAAGCTCTATTGACTAAGGTATGTCACTCTAGTCTAATATTGATTTATTTAAATGTAATGTTTATAGAGAGTGTTCATGCTATTTAGATGTCTACGATCTCTAGGAGCTTGTGACCACCCGGGACCCAATATTATCGCTATGAGATTACCTATGATCACCCGGGACCTAGGGACCTAACAATGTAGCATCTCTTTGTATAGTCAATTCATATCCAGTACCTCATTTTTTTTGCTATTAGTTTAATTATCTTGCTTGTAAAGTATTATGCATAAGTAATAGTTAAATTATTTAGCATAAGTATTTAATTTATTTTGATTTGTTTAAATCATGATGATATAAAACAATTCAGTGAAATATCTGTTCCATGATTTAAGTAAATTAAAATAAATTAGAGGCATAATTATTTGTATATTAAATATTAGATAAGAATTAGTCAATGATATCTTGCTTAATTGCTTTGATATTTTGCTCTAAGAGTCTTAAAATATTTTATTACAAGTAATTGTGATGCTTTTGATATTAGTGATGGTATTTAGAATTTCTGTTCTAAATAATTAATGCATATTTCAAAACTCACTAATATTGGAAGATGAAGTATTTTCCAAGTTATGTGTATAAAATTCTCAATGTTTTATATACTTAGAAAATATTTCTAAAATTGATTTTATTGCGAGGGGTTGTAAAAAGAATCACAAGTATTACTTTTTTCCTATTTAAAGGACTTGTGAATTTCTTTTCAACTATAACCTCGAGCTTACGTATATCAATTAGTAATTGTTATGAGTACGCTTACAATGTGCAAATTGACAATTATTAGATATGGCGTAGGAAGTTAAATGCTAATATTCAATCTAATGAATATTTTAGTATTTAGCGAATTTATTTTATCTTATTGAAATTATGGATTGAAGCAATTCAATGGTTATTAGTTTCATAATTTTAATTTGATAAAATAACAGAAGCACAATTTCTTGCATCTTGAAATTATTGATAAATATCGAATAATTGGTATCAGCGTGCAATTAATTGTGATATGCTTAATGTTCTACTGAATAATTGCCATGTATAGTTTTTATAAATGCATGTGATTGGCAATTGCTTAGTACAGCATAAATATTTAATTTATTTTGGTTTATTTAAATCATGATGATATAAAACAATTCAATGAAATATCTGTTCCATGATTTAAATAAATTAAAATAAATTCGAAGCATAATTATTAGTAGTATAAATATTTTCTTTTATTATTTTGTGATAATAGAATAATATTTTATTACAAAATAATTGTGATATATTGATACTAATGGATTTACTTAGTTTTTATTTTTAGAAACAATTGGTATCAATATATTTAGTTTTCTTTCTTTGACTGGTTTACAATCCTGAATGTATTTAAAAGAAATTTTTGTCTATTTCTTTTTCAAAATATTTTATGCAAAGATACATTCATTTGTCTATCAGTTTAAGTTAAGAAAACTTAAGAATTCTTTTTCAAAACTTCTCTTTTGAAAAACTTTTCTTAAGGATAATCTTTCTATTCTATCGAAACTTTATTCCCTCCCAAAAGCTTGTTTTAAATGTTTTATCTTTAAAAGCTTTTTCTCTCTTTTGAAAATGTATTTTAACTTCGAGGTACCAATCACTTGTAAAATGATTTGTTTTCAAATACTTGTTTCAATGTATGTTTCACATTGATTCATAGTACCAAAACAGTGATTGTTGCTTTGAAGGCCTTGTACTGTATTGTTAAGCATACATTCAACCCCAATTGTCATGTTTTTATTTAAAGTCGGGGATATTATCAGGCAGAAGAAAATGATGTAAATCATAATTGAATTATGAGTCGGAAAATCATTGTCTTCTATCTGATATGGATGATTTGCAAAAATGTTTTCAAAACATGCAGTGCTTAGGTTTAATGGAAAAGAATCATTTTATTGAGATATAATTTGGTAGAAGAGTTGAATTTCTTCTTTGGTGTAAATTCCCGCGTTTTATTATGGGAAGTTTGCCTTATAAGAAATTCATAAGAGATAGAAACTTTTTCTCTGATACTCCCGCGTTTTATTATGGGATAAGCATCTGAAAGAAATTTCTATTGGTGTCATGCTCTTAAATGATAATTTTTTTTTTGATCTGACAAAACTCTTTTATTAAAGTGCTTTAATGCAATCCATTACCATTCCTTATTATATTTTTCCTTCTCCTTAAGTTGAAAAATATGTTTTGGAATGTTAAGGTGATTATTTCTTTATCTCGTTTATTGATTCTATCCGTTTAGCCCCCAGTGGCTACAGAAGCTGGCCAGGAGGTTGAAAACCCATCAATCTCTGACCCAGGCCTTAATACCAAACACTCATTTCATCCACTTCCATATATTAACCCTTGGAGTTATAAGGAACATATGTTTGTTAGAGGTTGATAAGGGAGAAATAAGGATGAAGTCGGAAGTGCACCCACAGCTCTACCTCCAGCGAAGTAAAGAAGTATATAAACTGAGGTATCTGTAAGCTCATCTGTATTTTCTCAAAAAGATGCAGAGCTGAAAAGGCAATAAAACTGTCTCTGAAATCATTCTCTCAACAGGGTGAGTCCATTGAAATTCGCTCGTCAGCCAAAGCATCTTGTAATGAGTCAAGCACACCACTGGCATTCACGCTGATGGTAAGCCTAAACAGATATATTTTAGGGACACATTGCAAGACGTGCACAGTGTGAGGTATAGGCATGTTAACAAAACACCCGTCATTGGGTTACGAGGGAAACGTAGACTCTAATTTGCAATTCATTACATTGTCTACTACGTCGCCCCTCCTGGAAGGAACATTTCCAGATCCTGAAAAGGAATGTCCACCTCCCGTTTAGGGAGAAGGTGTGAGGCAACTCCTTGATAGAACAAGGCAGGATTCCCAAAAAGATTTTAAAATCTTGGGATAACCCATCTCAAAGAGGTGAGGCTCTACTAGACAGTGATTTAGCAATTGCTATTGAGTCTGGTGCGAGACAGTGCTTATGCATGATAGATCAAGAACACCTCTACGAGGCAAATTCTCCACTTGATAGTGATTCAGTTCATTCTGATGAATCAGGTGTTGGGAATATGTATGGATTGACGGATTTCACTTGCAGGTACAGAAGGCTACATTTGGAATGCAGAGTGAAAGTGAGAGAGAGAAACACTTAAGTGAAAGTGAGGGAGATATACACTTGAGTGAGAGATAGGGAGAGAAAGAGAGAAACACTTAAAATGCTCTATGCTAAAGTGTAAACACCGACAGAACGTAGTAGAAGTGAGGAAACCATAAGCCAAACACTTACCCTTGCTACTTGCTACTTCTGGAAGAAAAGTTACTATTTTTTCCCGATCAACGACAGACGAGAACCTTCTTTGGGAGACAAACCATCTAAAAGAGGACCTAACAATTGGTATTAACAATTGATATCTTCAAAAGTGGGCCTTTGGAGGATTCCTCAACTAAGGGGGAGAAGTTATAGTAAGAAAAAGTTATAGTTATAACAAGTTTATAAACAGGGAGAAGTTATAGTGTTATAGTTATAACAAGAAAAAGGAGAAGTTAATAAAGTCTTATCTTCATAACCTTCGGAAAAGCTAATATCCTAAAGGAGTCGCATGATTCTAAGGGAAGAGGCCATTGGAGGATTCTAAGGGAAGATCCTTGAAGAAAGGGGGTTCGTATCCTTAGGGGGAGATTTTAGACTGGAAAAAGAAAATCTTATCTTCGGATCCTGAGGGGAAACAACAGAAGATGGGAGAATCAAGAAACTGTATCCTAGACTTGAAAGGAGTTGTCAGAAGAAGATTCCTAATGCAAGTGGGAAGAACAGAAAAGAATTGACTATTCCATGGATTTTCTAAAGGGAGAAGAAGAATAAGAAGGAGAATCACATTCTTAGGGGGAGAACAGTATGAGCTATGTTCTGTGTTCTATTGAAGATGTTCCCAGGAATAATGATTCTTATAAAGCTCTGTTCATGATAAGTTCTTTAAGTTCAAACTGAAGGATTTTGAAACGGAGAAAGCTCAAACAGACAGAAATGAAAATGATACAATTTGAATATCAGTTCAGCGTCAGAGGAACAAACATCTTTCGTTTCAGTCACACAAGAATTCTGGAAATGCAATATTTGATCCAGAAAAACCAGTAGCATTATTTACAAGTCTCGGACATTCTTTTTCTAGTTGTTAGTTGAGTTATCCTCCCTAGGTTATTTGTTTGCTAAAAGTTTAACAATCAAATAGGGGGAGATTGTTGGAAACGACGAAGCTGTATAAATAGTAATCGTGATAACTCAACACTAGAACAGGACAAGTAAATAATACTACGATTACACAGAAATCAGCAAGACATGAAGACAAGGCAAATACAGTGAATCAAGACATTAGAAGAAGTTTTGAAGTCTACTACAGGTCACTGAAAGAAGTTCATTTATATGTTCATGCCTCAGTGAAGAATAATGTTTAAAGACTTTCAGGGTTTCAGAAGTGTTGAAGATTCAGTATAGCAGTGCCACTAAAAGATTTCAGTGTAACAGCATTGATTGAAGATAGACAGTGTTTGAAGCATAGGAATCTAGAAGAATTGAAGACATGGTAAAGACAAAGGTTAAAGAAGACAGCTACAGTCTTGAAGTTATACTCACTGACAATCAGTGAAGAACAGAGAATGAAGTATTCAAGATTGTAGTAGTAATGAAGACGTTGTCGAAGTACCAGAAAAGATTCTAGTGAAGTTACATTGTTCATTGACAGTTAATGTTCGAACCACTTATTGGGAAGCCACATTACCAATTGAACATGGTAATCTATTCAGAAGCAAGAACCCTATCAAGACTAGTCACTTATGAACCAGACCGTTGCATCAAGTGTCAGGACATTGATAGCAAGTTTATGTCAGTAGTAGAGATCCATGTTCAAGAGCTTGTTGAAGAATATTGAAGAAGCTAGGGAAACTTGCTCATAAAGGTTAATCCACAATTAGTCACTAAAGAAAGTCAACATTCGATGAGTGCATATTTGCCAAGGCAAATGTCGATCCACAGCAGATCGAGATGCGGATCGAGATTGATTATTAAAGGTAAAACATTGCAAGGCAAATGTCGATCCACGACAGATCGAGATCGAGATTCTCATAGATCGAGATCGAGATTCTCACAGATAGAGATCGAGATTCTCATAGATCGAGATCGAGATTTTCACAGATCGAGATCGAGATTTTCACAGATCGAGATCGAGATTGTCAACCAAGATCGAGATTGAGATGGGTCCAGGCCTAGATCGAGATGCGGGTCGATATGTAGCATTTAATGTTCAAGGGACAAGTGGCTTATTGTGAACGGTTGATCCAGAGTGGTTGGGAAAGTACTTTTTGTTAACGAGTCCTGATTGGGCCACGTACACAAAAATGACAAGATCAAGTCTACAAGTCATAGATTACAAAGTAGTATAAATAGAAGTACTTGTGTAACATTTCAACAAAGAGCATAGAACGCAATGTAAAGCAATATTGAGAAAAACACTTGTAATAGAGAGGGAGTATATTCACAGAGCTTAGTATCATTTACTCCTCTCTCTCTTTACTTCTGTTGTACTATTGTAATGAATGTTGTAGCAAATCCTTCAATGAATATAACGATATATTCTTGAAATTCTGTGTTGATTTATTACATAATATTTATTACTTCTCATTGCTTTTCATATTCCTTAAATCGTAAAAAGTTGTATTCACCCCCCCTCCCCTCTACAACACATTTGGACCTAACATTCTTCAATATTGGCTTCAACATTCAAGGCAATAGATCTTGCCTTGATACTCTTCCTGTTTCTTCTTTCTTGTAATTCCAAGTCATGAGTTTTCAATTTGCCATAGACCTCATCTACAGACATCTCATCTAAATCAGCCCTGTCTCTAATTAAAGATGTCTGCAGATCCCATTCTTCTGGAAGAGCCCTTAGAAACTTGGTGTTTGAATCTTCATTGTCATAAACCTTATCCACCAAAGCTAAGTTGTTTAACAGAGTTAAAAATCTGTCATAGATATCTGTGAGGGATTCATTCTGCTTTGCCTCAGAGTATTCATATTCCTGAATTAACACAGATCTTCTATTTTTCATGATTTCCCTGGTTCCTTGACATTGAATCTCCAGTGCATCCCAGATCTCCTTTGCTGTTTTGCATGCTATAACCATGTTAGACATTACAGAGTCAAGACTGTTATGCAATATGTTTCTTACCTTGACATATTTGAGGACTTCTTGCTTTTCCTCATTGGTCCACTCCTTCTTGTCTTTAAGAGTATAGTGTTCAGGGACTTGTCTTCATTCCATAATAGTTGCAGGCACCAGTTTTGTTGGAATATACTGGCCTTCATTGATCCTATCTAAGTAATCAGGGTCTGTTACTTCCAGGAACATCAACATCTTCACCCTTCATGTAGGGACTCAACTTTCTTTAAGATAGGAATTCTTATGCTCTCATACTTGTTTCCAAACATGATTTTATGATCTAACAGTTAAATTTAACTACCTGCTCTGACACCACTTGTTTGCCCAGATATATATTCTATTACAGAAGATGGGTTGAATGTAATAGCACTAGTAAATTAATCAAGAACATAAGTATGTAAAAGAAATCACAGATTTGTATTGATAATATTGAAAAGAATACATAACTCTCTCAAGAAACACTTTGTTCTCAAGAGCTTCTAGGTTATGAAAAATAAGACTTGAAAGATACAATTATGTTAACCTATGACTGTGTTTATATGGACACAGTTACATTTTAATTAAAAATCAGATTAAGAAAAGAATAGCTTTAATTAAGGAAATAGACTTGCATTATGATTCCTTCTTACTATCCTAATCAAACTCTGATTTGAATTTCTTCCTTCACAAACTCTGTCTTGTAAACTCTGTCGGTTGTTATTATCTGATAGAGCATTCTCTGTTAGAGTAAACTCTGACCGACAACTCCTTATTCTCTGATGACGTCAACATAACTCTGATTACTATTATCTGACAATCATCAGTGTTTACATTCCTAACATAAACAAAATGACGTGTTCATTTTAAAGAGAGTTCTGGTTCGTCTCTTCCAATCAAGTGCCAGAGAAGAACACAACAAATAATATACAGAAGGGTCAAAACAAATAAAAGCTCTATCCATTACTCCTTACCAGAGTCTTTTGTTAATGGCTGGATAAACCTTGTAATATTTTAAGGGCCATTAAAAAAATACTCCCGGTAGTTAAATCCTTAAACAAAATTATAGATACAAATATTGTATAGGATTTGACTTGTATATTTTTGTAGAAGCAAAGAACTAATTTATTCTTTGGAAACCAGTTATATTTTTAACTGGGTATAACAACCTCAAGATTTATATACGAAAGATATATTCCCCGAAATTTGTCTCATTAATTTACTTGCTAATTTTCTAAAATAATAATGATTATTCATAAATACAGAAAACTAGTAAGCTAGCCTCCTAAACACTATTCCCTTCATGAGCTCGAACCCACTAACTGAAGTCTAAATTATTTATCCATAAAAGATTCGAAAGAATTTTTTAATTTAGTGAGTATCGTATTCAACCCCCCTTCTACGATACTCAGGGATACAACAATTAGTATCAGAGCCCGCTGATTGAAATACAAATCAAGATCCACAACTCAGTGAAGCTCACCGGGTCGAAGCTGTCTGGAAATATGAGGAGGACTTGTTAAATAAAATTAATTATAAAATTTTAATAAGTTTATTTTATAAACTTTTATAAAATTTATTTTATAAACTTTTATTAGTTTATGTTATAAATTTTAATTAGTTTATTTTATAAATTATATATATATAATTTATTTTATAAAATTTTATAAAATTTGTTTTATAAACTTTTATTAGTTTATGTTATAAATTTTAATTAGTTTATTTTGTAAATTATATATTAAATTTATTTTATAAAATTTGTTTTATAAACTTTTATTAACTTATGTTATAAATTTTAATTACTTTATTTTATAACTTTTATATATTAATTTTATTTTATAAACTTTTATAAAAAAAATTTTATAAAATTTTATTAGTTTATGTTATAAATTTTAATTAATTTATTTTATAAATTTTATATATTAAATTTATTTTATAAACTTTTTTAAAATTAGTTTTATAAAAATTTTATTAATTTATGTAATAAATTTTAATTAGTTTATTTTATAAATTTAACAAGGTTTAAAATTTAAATTTATTATAACAAGAGTCACAAGATGAAGATTTTTCTGAGTATTGAAGACAACTAAAATTGACTGAAGATTATCCAACGAAGTTAATTCTGGAACAAGTTGAAGAAAAAGTGGTACTAATTTCCACAGAGGACTACTACATAGGATCTCACTATTTATTCGGATGCTGAAAATGAAGAGATTAATTTGGGTAAAGTTTTTGGTTGATTTGAGTTGAATTTTTGGATGAAAAATCTTAGGTGTTTAATGTTTTCCCAGTCGTACAAGTAGAAGGGGGGTTGAATACTTGTATGTCTTTTCTGCCCGATTTAAAATCAAATTAAGAACAAACTCAAACACAAAAATATGAATAAGTACTGTTTTGTATTATTGATTTGTGAATACAAAACTCTCCTAGGGTGTACACAAACCCTAGCAGCTTCTCTGTGTTTATCACAACAACTCTCTCTATCTCTATGCTCTCACAAAATTTCACTCAGATAATTATGCTTCGACTTCCACACCTTTACAATTAGGTTACATAGAGTTTATATAGAAAGCTGCCTATCAACTAATAACAGAAAGATAAATTACAATAGGAATAGAATTCCTAATTATTAGTTGACAGTTTCCTTCTAGAATTCTCTTTCTTTCCTATAGCATATCTGCAATATATTTATCTTGGTCTTCGAAGACTTTCCATTCCTGTGATCTTCTTCCAAATTTATCCTCAACTGTATAGACTCTGAAATCTTCAGACTCTGATGATCTTCAGACTCTGATCACATGTAGACTCTGATAGATCATAGACTCTGATAGTCTATAGACTCTGATCACCTTCCAGACTCTGGTTTCATTTTCTACAGAAATTCTTCCAAGTACAAATAACATGAATATTGACTATCTAGACTCTGATTATACATTTCAGAGACTAGAAAAACTTATTACAGATAAACTAATCTAGACCCTGTTCTAGTATTTTGTACATCATCAAATGAATATATCCCTAACAATCTCCCCCTATTTATGCTTTATAAAATGTAAGCATAAATCAAGGTTTGATGATGTCAAAACTAAAGAATAAAACTATTAGTCTAGAACAGTATAAAAGAATTATAAAGGAAAAAGAATTACTTTTTATTTAATCTTTTCAAAGGCTGGATTATTCTTCAAAAATGAATTCAGCATATTTTCCTCCACAATTGCCAGAGCCTCACCAATAAATTTCTTCAATTTCTTCATTTCTTCACTTGAGCATTTGATTTGACAATAAGCTGCTCTAAGATCATTTGCACTGCTTTCTTGATCTTTTAAGTCCTTCAACATCAGAACACTAACTTTCCCACTCATAGGCTGAAACCCAAAG
This sequence comes from Oenanthe sinensis, assembly GCA_028671895.1. Lineage (NCBI taxonomy): Eukaryota > Viridiplantae > Streptophyta > Magnoliopsida > Apiales > Apiaceae > Oenanthe > Oenanthe sinensis. The sequence goes on from CM053806.1 coordinate 38,089,323, forward strand.
TAATGACCCACACTTTCTTGAAATTTAATCTGTTTTTCTTCCAATGGCATGACTTGATCATTTCCCTCAGTATCAACATATTTTAAAGAAAATTTGCCCATTTGTCGATTTGCCTGTCTGTGCAAAATCAGCTTCCTATCAATCTCCTTGAACCATTTGTGTGTGACAGCTTCTTTGCTCTTGTTAACTTCATAAGCAATTTGAAGTAGGAATCTAATATACTGTAATTCCTCAGCCTGTTTGAAAAAGATAAAATTTGACTGACTAATCCATTTTACACTTCCACCTTCTAAGAAGTAAACCAACATCTCATTTTTCACCTTTTCTGTACCTCCCTGACCTCCTTGTATCTTTGTTTCAAAAACATTATAAACAATTTGAGCAGACACCACTTTATTTAAGTGCTTCTGAGTGATCTTCTCAAACTGCCTATCTGTCAAGGATTGAGGATCCCTGGTTAGAGTAGATGTTCTGTCAATGTCAGATTCTTCAAATCCTCCAAGACCTATCTTCTTTTTAGCTCTAAGTTGCAGATTTGATTGACTGCCCTTCCAGTATGAAGGTTCTTGAGTTTGATCAGAGTCTGACTTCTTTCTTTGCTTATCAGAGTCTGACTTAGACTCCGATTTCACATGTCTAGTCCCTGACTGATGTGTTTGAGTTCTTGATACGCCTGATTGCTTTTGTTGCAAATCATCAAGACCCCTAGGACCATGAAAACTATCACCATCATCACCATCTCTCCTCCTTTTAACTCCCCTTGATTTATCTTTGCATCCCTCATCCTTATGTCTCCTGGAGGACTCACCTTGCTTCACCTTCTCCCCTTTTTTGACATCATCATCACTGGTGACAGCCAAAAGAATCTGCTCAAGAACAGTGGAGATATTTGCCTGGGCTGCAATAACTGAATCAACCTTAGTGGTCAAATCAGAAACTGTAGTTTGAAGAGAGGCTTGAGTGGTAGTGATAGCAGCTAGAGCATCTTTAAAAGCGACCTCTGTGGATAATTGAAGGGAGTGAATTCTGTCAAATCTTGTATTGAGCAGAGAAGTTGTATTATCAACACCAGTGAGCTTTGTTTTAATATGAGAAATGTCCTGGACCACACTGGATAATTGAGCAGCAACATCAGGTAGCTCAGCTTTAACAGCTCCATCTAAGACTTGATCTTCTTCACTAGGATAGTAACCATGTCTCTCAGAAAGTTGAATATCCAAAATACACTCAAAAGAATCTTTATCATTGATGCCTCTTTGCTGTGCAGACTCCCAAGACTGAGGAAACACCTAATCAAAATAGATAAAAGAAGGAGTAACATGATCATCATCTGCAGAAGTGCACTCCTCAGCAACAGGCTCTAGCTTTGTGAATGGAGGTGTAGACTCTGGTGATGGTGTAGACTCCGAAACTGCAAACGGGACTATAGACCCTGACTCCTCCTGAGAGTGATCAGAGACTGTAGACTCTGGAAGTCTAGCCCTTATAGGCATGATTAAGAGTGGTTCTTCTGACTTCGAATATGCAGCCTCAGTTGTAATTACAGGATTATCCACCAAGGTCTCCATGACCCTATCTGCTCTCCTTGCTAGAGAATCCACCAGATGAAGATGTGGTCTCTGTGTAAATGATTTCTGAGCAGCAAGAGCCTCCTCCTGTTTGCCAATCTGCACAATCAGACATAGTGAATTGTCATCCATCCCCTACTCCAACTCATTAGACCAACTCTTTGGAAAATCTTGATCCCAATAAGTAAAGCTAGGTTCAGGATACCCTAATCTCTCATGCTCACAGTGGGGTTGGGCACCCACTTTCTCAATCTCACTCAGGCTCTCTACAGCCTTATCTACCTCTCCTTTTGCCTGGTCCAGTGCCAGCCTCTCAGATATTTTGTCACTCAATGTGGAGGGTGCACTCAATAAACCTACAGAAGAGGGGTTGAGAGATAAAAATGGTGCTTCAATACCTGAACCACCTTGATTGAGGGGAACCCCTTCAAATGTCTGAAGGCTAGGGGTTTCCTCCAAGGGGTGAGCATCAACAGATTCTGAACCCTTACTAGCATCTTCTCTTTTTTCAGAGTCTGTTGGCTCCAGTATTCCAGTCTCAGGGTCTACTCTAGACTCTGACTGCTTCAGTATGACTTCATTAGAAGCCAGAGTCTGAGTGTTACCATCTTTGACTGTTGGTGCATGAGACTCCCCTTCAAGGTGGATAGACTCTGATAGAATAGATTGAGAAATCACTTCATGAGCATCCATCAGAGTCTGTCCTCCCATATCACTGGGGTTCTCATCAGCTCTTTGATGAGTTGTCAAGGAGGGCCCAACAGCATACTCCCCTGCCCCACTATCACCCAACCTTTGACTAGGTGGTTCTTGTGTGGGTGAGGCAGACTGAGCATCTTTATCACTAGTCACCACTGGTGCACTAGTCCCAACCTCCAACTGCCTTGCACCACCTGCTACCTCCTGTTGTTCTTCAAGAATAAATGCATCCAACTTGTGATAAAAGGCCCGGAGATGGATTGCATTGATTGCCTAGGCATCTGTGAGATTGAAGAGTGCCTGCAGTTCCCTTCTTACTCTTCGAAAATATGTGCCCTTGAATTGATCCAGTCTACTTTGGTAGGTTGGATAGATGTATTTGTTGGCAATTGTACCTATATGATGGACAAGCTAGTCAGCCACCTGTCTTGACAGAGGTTGAATTTGAGAGATCCATTGAATGGTTGTCCTGTAGGTAACTCCATTATCCCAAATTGCTTCATAGTTAAAAACTGGTTGCTCAATCTCAGTTTCCAACTCAGCAATAGACTCTGATGCTCTCCTTTTGTGGACCTTAAGCTTTTTAGGCTTCTTTGAAATGTACTGTTCAGAGTCTGACACACCTAGTGCTTTGAGAACTTCATTTGTTCTGTCTTCTATGAGCCCAGCTGCTTGTACTTGGAATGAAGAGTTGAATAGGTAGTTGTAGAGATTTTTTACCACATCATGTGCAGACATTTATAGCTCCTGTTCCATTCTCTTCCTTAGGGCTTCATAGGTTGAAAGAAAATCCAAGACTTGAGATTTAGTCTGATATTGCTCTGGATCTTCAACTGATTCCACCAAAGGATATAAGAATAGCAGTGCCTCATCACTTGGAGTAATGATCTCATCAATTAGGCATGAGGCTGCATCCAATGGCATTCCTTCCCAAAATGTTTCATGATCAGAGTCTAAAGGCAGTCTAGACTCTGACTCAACATTAGACTCTGGTTCAGGTGTTTTCTTGATTTCAGAGTCTGGCTCTGCAGGAGCCTTGGGAGCATCTGTTTCCTGCAAAACAGGGTTAGTAATAATAACAGGCTTGTGTGTGTGTGCAGAATAAACCTTCCTTAACCTTCTGTACTTCTTAGCAAAAGATTTCTCAGGAGACTCAATGTGAGAATCCTGAGGTGCTTCCCTAGGTTTTTCAGAGTCTGTAGCCTTTTGAAAGTCTACAGACTTGGCTTGAAGGTTAGAATCAAGTGTATCATGACCTTCCTTTAGCAAAGAAAGTCCTTCAACAACTTGCTTCTCTAGTGGATTGAGCTCCTCATCACTGTGCTCATCTATAAGCCTAGATTGAATCAATTTTCTCCTTTTTACAACTGGTGCCTGTTGAGAGACACCAGAGGTTGGTTTCTTTTTGGATTTTGGTTTGGAAGATTGTATAATTGAAGGGGATTGGGTGACTTGGGTAGGTGCAGGGGGACTCTCCATTACTTGTTCCTGCACCATTTCACCACCAAAAAATGAAGCATTGTAGATAGAAGGTTTGTAGGATGAGAGTTTTACCCGCATTACCTGTGGATATGTCATTGCAGGTAGACTCTTCTTCTTGTCATCAATTCTCTTAATGTCAGAGAATATCCTCCTTTGCTGTTTGTATGCCTGCACACAGCAATCATCTGCCAACTTGGTTGACATGTCAGGAATGAAGTGATTGAGGAGAATCATAAGAAATCTATGATAGTAGACTTTCTTTCTCCCCTCATGCACATTATTTAATTTTGCTCCCATTTGAGTGAGCAACATATCACCAATGTTGATTATTCTATCAAATAGGAGACTATGACCAATTTGATAAGTAATAGCAGTAATAGCATCAAATCCACTACACTTACCAGTAAAACACTTAGCAATTTGATCGAAGAAAAATGACCATTCTTTCCTTAAGTAAGGCCTAGTTATCTTGCTCATGTTATCTAAGCTAGCAGAATAACCTATTGCCTTAAACATGCTTTTAATGTCATCATCAGATACAATTTCATTAAATGAAGATTTAACAGGCAGTTTAAACACAGAATTAAGCACATCTGCAGTGACATCAAATGTAGTCGAACCAAAGGTAAACATTATTTTACCTGGTTGATCCTGAGAAGGATCAACTACCTTTGCAATGCTCCATGCTTGTGATACAACATCCATGTGAATGACTGGTGATGCCTTGAGAATGTAGTGTAGCTCGGATTGCTCCAAGAAATCCATCACAAGGTAGTAGTCAGCGTCTACCCCTTTCTTATCTCCAAGAGCAGCAACATGATTTGTGGTCATGAACTCGAAATCCCCAAATGTGAACGCAATCGCCTTGGGTCCCCTCATGACAGTAGAAACGGCAGCCATTAAAGTTGTTGAGTTGGAAGTGATGGAGAAGCTTGAAGAAATTAGCTAGGGTTCGTAAAAAGCTCTGTGAATATTTTTGCCTTAGAAATCAATTGCAATAAACAAGTGAGTGAATTGTATGAAAAAATCTATTTTATTCAAGTTGCATACAATACACACGAGTCTACAGCCTGTGTCCGGTCAAAAGATAACTGTTACCGCCTATTTCAAGTCATTTGAACATTTTAAATGCAATCAGAGTATGCAGGCGCGAATTTTAACCGTTTCAGAGTCTAGGCGATAATTTTCTCAGAGTCTACTGACTTTTAGAGTCTACAGACTCGACAGAGTCTACGGACTCGTCAGAGTCTAAAAACTAGACTCTGTCAAGGTAAAATACCAAACAAAATGTTGCAATAATAATTAATCACAGTGTGTTAAGACAGGGACTATAATTAATGTACATACCTTGCTTCTTGTAATTATTGATCACTTACATATTTAACATACCTAATTCACCTACCAGTCTGAGAAAGGTAGGCTCATCAAGTGGTTTTGTTAAAATGTCTGCAATCTGTCTGTCAGTTGGAACATAGTGAAGTGTCACAGTACCATTTTCAACATGTTCTCTAATAAAGTGATACCTGACATCAATGTGCTTTGTTCTGGAGTGTTGGACTGGATTCTCTACAATTTTAATAGCACTAGTATTATCACAATACATAGGAATATTTGAGAATGTTAGTCCATAATCAAGTAATTGATTTCTCATCCACAGAATTTGAGCACAGCAACTTCCAGCTGCAATGTATTCAGCCTCAGCTGTTGAGGTTGATACAGTCTGTTGTTTCTTGCTAAACCAAGAAATTAATCTATTGCCAAGAAACTGGCATTGTCTTGTTGTGCTTTTTCTATCTACTTTGCATCCTGCATAGTCAGAATCTGAATAGCCAATTAGTGAAAAATATGACTCTCTAGGATACCAAAGTCCAAGAGTTTGTGCCCCCTTGAGATATCTAAAAATTCTTTTCACAGCTATTAAGTGTGATTCTCTAGGGTCAGCTTGAAATCTGGCACACAGACAAGTTGCAAACATTATATCTGGTCTACTAGCAGTTAAATATAACAATGAGCCAATCATACCTCTGTAACTAGTGTTGTCAACTTTCTTACCCTTTGGGTCAGAGTCTAGCTTAGTAGCTGTTGACATGAGAGTTTTAGCAGTTGCAGAATCTTGCATATCAAACTTCTTCAACAGTTCTTTTACATACTTTGTTTGATTGATGAAAATTCCATCATCATTCTGTTTGACTTGAAGCCCCAAAAAGAAGTTTAATTCTCCCATCATGCTCATTTCATAATTTGACTGCATTAGTTGACTAAACTTTTCACAGAGATTATCATTAGTAGATCCAAATATAATATCATCAACATAAATTTGGACAAGCAAAATATCACCTTTATATTTTCTAATAAAGAGAGTTTTGTCAATGGTACCTCTTGTGAATCCATTGTCAAGAAGAAATTTTGAAAGAGTTTCATACCATGCTCTAGGTGCTTGCTTCAATCCATATAGTGCCTTGTCTAACCTGTAAACATGATCAGGAAACTTTGGATCAACAAATCCTGGTGGTTGCTCCACATAGACTTCTTCTTCCAATTCTCCATTTAAGAAATCACTTTTCACATCCATCTGATACACCTTGAATTTTGAATGAGCTGCAAAGGCTAGAAACATTCTAATAGCTTCCAATCTTGCTACTGGTGCAAAAGTTTCATCATAGTCAATTCCTTCCTCCTGTGAGTATCCTTTTGCAACTAGCCTTGCTTTATTTCTTACTACAGTTCCATTCTCATCAAGTTTATTTCTATACACCCATTTTGCACCAACTACTGATCTATCTCTAGGTCTTGGTACAAGTTTCCACACTTTATTTCTCTCAAATTTATTCAATTCTTCTTGCATTGCAATAATCCAATCAAGGTCTTGCAAGGCTTCCTCAATTTTCTTGGGTTCATTCTTTGAGAGAAAACAACTATAAAGACATTTATTTTGAGTGGTTGTTCTTGTTTGTACACCACTCTCAGGATCACCAATTATCAAGTCAGGAGTGTGATTCCTTGTCCATTTTCTAGCAGGTGGAAGATTGGTTCTTGATCTTGAAACTTCCCCTAAGTCATTTGCATCTTCTGTATTTGAGTGAAATTCAAATGAAGAGGCTCCCCCAAAATTGCTTGACTCTGACAAGAGTGTAGAGTTGCTTGATCCAGACCCTGATGAGTTAGACTATGTCTGTCTAGACTCTGTCTGGATAGACTCTGTCTGAGTAGACCCTGACCTGTTAGACTCTGAATTATTTGGAGTTGAATTTTCTGGCTCCCCCTCAGAATGTGCAGGTTCCTGTGTTAGTTCAGGATTTATTCTAGGGTCTTCATCCTCTTCTTCTTCATTTATCTCAGAACTTTTTAGATTTTCAAATTCCAGTGTTATAGACTCTGACTCATCCTGCAATTCTGTAAACTTTTTATCATCAAATGCAACATGAATAGATTCCATAACAATTTTGGTTCTGAGATTAAACACTCTGAATGCTTTTGTGTTCGATGCATATCCAAGAAAGATTGATTCATCTGCCTTGGCTTCGAATTTGCTTAGATTTTCAGGATGTACTTTCAGTACATAACACTTGCATCCAAATATGTGAAAGTGTTTCACACTTGGCTTCTTGTCCTTTATCATTTCATAGGGAGTCTTTCCATGCATGTTTATTAGAGTGCAGTTTTGAGTGAAACATGCTGTATTGACTGCCTCAGCCCAAAACTATACTGGCAGCTTAGACTCTGCCAACATTGTTCTGGCAGCTTCTATGAGTGTCCTATTCTTTCTTTCCACAACTCCATTTTGTTGAGGAGTTCCTGGCGCAGAAAATTGTTGAGTAATTCCCTTTGATGCACAGTGGTTCTCCATGATTGAATTCTTGAATTCAGTACCATTGTCACTCCTCAGAATTCTTACTATTTTCTTTGATTTTCTTTCCAGAAAAGTGATATGATCTATTATGTGTTGTGAAGCTTCATCCTTTGAATGTAGAAATAAAACCCATGTGAATCTTGTAAAATCATCTACAATAACAAGAGTATATTTATTTTTGTTAATTGACATAACATTTACTGGACCAAATAAATCAAGATGCAGTAAATAAAAGGGTTCATAAATGGTATTTATTGTCTTGCTCTTGAAGGATGATTTCCTTTGTTTTCCAAGTTGACATGCTTCACAAAGTCCATCTTGTACAAAATCAACCTGTGGTAATCCTCTTACAAGATTCTGTTTAACCAACTTGTTGAGTGTTTTGAAGTTGATGTGTGAAAGTTTCTTGTGCCATTTCCAGCTTTCTTCAGTTGAGGCCTTGCTGTATAGACATGTGACTTCACTGTTTATGCAATCCTCCAAGCTGGCTTCATAAATGTTACCATGTCTGTGTCCTTTGAAAACCACAATGCCTGTTTCTTTGTGAGTCACAAGACACTCTTTGTTGTCAAAGCCAGTATGGTAACCTTTGTCTCCAAGTTGACTTATGCTTATTAAATTGTGCCTTAAGCCATCAACTAGAGCTACTTGTTCAATGATGACATTCCCAAGTACAATCTTGCCATATCTCAGTGTTTGTCCTTTGTTGCCATCTCCAAAGGATACTTCTGGGTCAGCCATTTCCTCAAAGTCTGTAAGCAGGGATTTCTTTCCAGTCATATGTCCTGAGCATCCACTGTCAAGGATTAGGGTTACTTTCTTTACCCTAGTTCCCTGCATACATAAAGCAACTAGTTAGATGTTTTGAGGACCCAAATAGTTTTGGATCCTTTTCTACTAATTTTAGGAGAAACAGGCTTAATAATTTTCACCTTTGGCTTACATGTTTCTTTTGTTGCTCTAGACTGTGGTGGAGTCTTAACAGTGTCATACCAACTCTTATCAATAGAAGATTTTAGCTCATAAAAATTGTAATACAAATCATGATAGTCCCTACACATATATATAGAATGAAATATGCTACCACAGTGATAACAAGGTTTCTGTGGTATGTAGTGACTTTTCAGAGTCTGAGAAGGACTAGACTCTGATTTCATCTCAATTTTTGTTTTACAATCTAAAGCTAAATGGTTTTGGTTGCCACATCTATAACACTTCTTTCTAGGAGCATTAAAATCTTTTTGATAATTATTAGCCTTATTGATGCCTTCCTTACCATTCCTATTTCTCCTAGTTTTGGTGGACTCTGATAAGTTCTCTAGCCTTTCTTTCAACTTAGACTTAGACAAGTACCCTATGTTTATAATTTTCTTAGAGTTATTTGCCCCTGTTTCATCTCTCTTTTTGTAAACAACAGGGGGACTATTGACAGATGAGTTTGTGGCTTCAGTTTTTTCTTTAGGGATCACAAACTTAACAGGAACAAATGTACTTTTGTCTTTAGTCTTATTAATTTTGTTAGCTTCTTCATTGTTATCATTCTCAATAATAGGTCTTTTGTCTTGACTCTTGTCATAGCCTAGACCAGCAGTTTGACACACGTTTTGATTATTGAGAATTTCTTGAACTTTTCTTCCAGAGTCTATCCAAACTTTAAACTTAAGCCTTTCTTCTTCTAGTTCTTTCCTAACATAGTCATAGGCTTTCAAAATTTCAGTGTAGTTATGACTATATTTTTCAGAATCCTTTTTGTATTGTTCCATTAATAATAACTCAGATTCTACATGACAATTCCTTTTAGTTAAGGTTAAATTTTCTTCTCTCAACCTTTCACTTTCACTAGTGAGAGACCTACATGTTTTCATTATTTTATTAACCTCACTTTTCACAATCTCTATGCCATCAGAGTCTAAATTAATTAAGAATTCAGGAGTAAAGATTGATACCTGAGTTTTAGGAGATGAGGGTTCTTTGGGAGACTGTGATTTTCTTGAGGAGGATGCCATCAGTGCTAGATTTTCATAATCAATTTCATCCTCTGAGCTTGAGTCTGCCCAATCCTTTCCTGTTGATAGAAGTGTTTTTCCTTTTCCTTGACTTTTTGACTTTCTGCATTCACTGGCAAAGTGCCCCAATATTCCACAGTTGAAACATTTGACCTTTGTTTTGTCAAGTTTGATAATTGTACTCTTGCTCTTCTCAACCTTTTCATCTTCCTTCTTGAATGATGGCTTTTTGCTAAATTTGCCAGTTCTTTTGTTGAATTTCATTCTTTTGAAATTTTTAGCAAACATAGCCATCATTTGACTTAGATCAAACTCTTCATCAGAATCAGAGTCTGTGTCAGTAGACTCTGACTCCACAGCAGCTTTACCCTTCTTTCTTGAATCCTTGATTCTTGCTTCTGTGAATGGTTTCTGTTGTTCTTTCTCAGACTCCATTAAGAGTGTCATAGATTTTGTCTTTACAGACTTCTTATTCTTTCTCTGTTGCATCTCCAAATCATATGTCTTGAGTCTGCCATACAATTCTTCTAGAGTTAGTTCATCCAAATCTCTAGCTTCCCTTATGGCTGTAGTCTTATTGTCCCACTCTTCAGGAAGTGCTCTCAGAAACTTGGTGTTCGTATCTTCAGAATCATAAACCTTACCAAGCATAGCCATCTCATTCAAGAGTTTTGTAAACCTATCATACATCTCAGTGATAGATTCTCCAGATTTTGCTTCAAAGTACTCATACTCTTGAATAAGCAAAGACCTAGCATTCTTCTTGACATCTTTAGTCCCTTGACAGTGCACCTCAAGTTTTGTCCACATCTCCTTAGCAGTCTTACATGATATGACACAGTTAGTTAGAACAGAATCTAAACTGTTAAAGAGAATGTTCTTTACTTTTGCCTCCTTAAGGACATTTTCTTTGTCCTCTTTTGTCCATTCAGCCTTTGATTTCTCAACGAGGTGTTCTTCAGTTATTTTGCCTTCCTCATTGATTTGAGGCACAATTTTTAAGGGCACAAAGGGTCCTTCATTAATCCTGTGAAGATAGTCAGGGTCTGTTGCTTCCAGATGGTGCAGCATCTTAACCTTCCAGTGGGTGAACTCGTTTCTCTTAAGCATAGGAATCTTAAAATTGCCATCTTTGTTTCCAGACATCTTTGATCGATTTTTAAACGTTAGGCTCTGATACCAATTGTTTTCCCAGTCGTACAAGTAGAAGGGGGGGTTGAATACTTGTATGTCTTTTCTGCCCGATTTAAAATCAAATTAAGAACAAACTCAAACACAAAAATATGAATAAGTACTGTTTTGTATTATTGATTTGTGAATACAAAACTCTCCTAGGGTGTACACAAACCCTAGCAACTTCTCTGTGTTTATCACAGCAACTCTCTCTATCTCTATGCTCTCACAAAATTTCACTCAGATAATTATGCTTCGACTTCCACACCTTTACAATTAGGTTACATAGAGTTTATATAGAGAGCTGCCTATCAACTAATAACAGAAAGATAAATTACAATAGGAATAGAATTCCTAATTATTAGTTGACAGTTTCCTTCTAGAATTCTCTTTATTTCCCATAGCATATCTGTAATATATTTATCTTGATCTTCGAAGACTTTCCATTCCTGTGATCTTCTTCCAAATTTATCCTCAACTGTATAGACTCTGAAATCTTCAGACTCTGATGATCTTCAGACTCTGATCACATGTAGACTCTGATAGATCATAGACTCTGATAGTCTATAGACTCTGATCACCTTCCAGACTCTGGTTTCATTTTCTACAGAAATTCTTCCAAGTATAAATAACATGAATATTGACTATCTAGACTCTGATTATACATTTCAGAGACTAGAAAAACTTATTACAGATAAACTAATCTAGACCTTGTTCTAGTATTTTGTACATCATCAAATGAATATATCCCTAACATTTAAGTACTGAAGGAGAAAAGAGTGGACTTCCTGGCATCTCAATACAAGACTTAAAAGATTATTCTACAGGGAGATTATAAGAAGTTCGTGCTAACACTACAGATTATCTGAAACACATGATTACAGCTAACAGAGATATAAAGATACAACCACATTGTCTGTAAAAGACCTGTATATGCTGAAGGCCTATGTACTAGAATAAGAGCTGAAGAAGATAATTTTCGGTAAAACAGGTTGTTAGCATATCCAATGTATTTGTGACCTAGGAACCAAATTTGATTAAAGTCAAGGTTGAGAACCTCTGAATAGAAACGAAATGATCCAAAAAGCTGAATTGAAGATGTTGTAGCTCAAGGTAGTGGTCAAGGTGTTATAAGTGAATTTGACACTTTGGAATAACTTGAGAATCTGGACAACAAGTCAAGCCTACAAGGCAACTGGAAGTTCAGTGACATTAGATTCAGACGGAATCCCAATTCTTAATCTAAGGTCCTTACCTATAGATTCCATGAAGGATATTTTCAAGACCAGTTCAAGAGGCGGTTGCAAGACAGGGATGGTTTAAAAGAAAAGACAAGATTAGGGTTGTGCTACATAGTTTGAAGAAGCCTGTAAGAGCAAATGATGACAGACACTGTGTTGGCTTGAAGAAGGAATCTCAAGAATTAGTGAGGATGCAACAAGGGAAAACATATGTTGGTGAAGTTAAATGCAAAGCTGATTCTATCAGTGAGGTAATGAACCAAATAGATATTTGGCATCAATGACCAACACTGGAGATGAATCACTAAGCACTTCACAGGTACACATTTTAACTAGTATACGTTTATCTAATTCAGAACTGTTTGATTATTAGGTATTGAATTGTATTATATTCATGTCAGCATGTGAGCATCTTAGGACTTAAATGCTTAATTAATTGTGAAGAATAAGATTGCATGCTAGGACTGTTAGTGTATTTCATACTTGATCCTCTATACAGTAAAATGAATATCTAGAATTAGATAGGGTGTTCTAGACAGTTAGGTGTTTCCCTACACATTTTCTGGAACTTGATTTAAATCTTATATGATTTAATACCTCTGCTAATGTTGTGAAAATTGCTAAATAGACAAACATGTCATAGATCAGATATTTTATATTTGTTCTTACTTGAAATTGTTTATGTGCTTATTTTTATATGATTTGTTCTTACTCACATAATTGCACTTAAAAGTCATATCATTTCATGTATTGGTTGTTAAGGAGTAGAATACTAAAAGATTGTAGAATTATCTATTATGTAGTTAGTAACATTTGTAGATTCGAAGCTTAATCTAAAAATGACATAGGTAATTAGAGATAGTTAAAAATGTTAGACAACAACATAAATGGATTAGGTAGAATTATTAATTAATTTGCTTGTTCTTCTATCCATGTGCTTTTAGAAAATTATTGAATATCTGTAATCTACTTTACATCTGTTACACTTGTGTAAAATTATTAAAGTAGATAGTACTGAATTTTCTAATATACATATTGAAGCTGTTGTTACCACTGTTGATAGTAATATCTCTAACCCATCTGGACTCAATTAAAGTTGAGTACCAAGAAGCTTAATCATTTATGATTGCAGAATATGTAACAAAAGATAAAAATTATGTGACTTCATGACATTTATTGTTTGAGGCATATGATTAAGATTAAAGCTCTGACATCACAGTTGATTGAGAAAGCCTACCCAACGGTAACTTTTGGAGATGACATCAAAGGATGTACAAGGGTCTTGGCTATCATAATTTTGGAATTGTCATCAGTGAAAGCATCTTTCTTATCAACGGACTTAAGCACTATCTATAGGGAACTAGGGAATTCTTTGTCAAGGTTTTTCTATAAAATCATTGAAAACATAAAGTGTTTGATCTCAAACAAGAAGGTTGGAAGCTCACTCAAACTGAGAGTGATGAAATTTATTCGTAGCTGACATGGAATTTGTATACAAAGGTGAAGTGAATTTTTCAGTGAAGCTTCATCAGTAAAGAGTTAGCTATGGCATAAGAAGCTCTCACACTTGATATTCGAGACAATGGATTCTTTGATAAAGAAGAAATTGGTGAGAGGACTGCTTCATATGAAATTCTATCTAGAAGGACATTTTGAAGTATGTCATATAGGGAAGTCAATGAAAAAATCACACTGAAGCAAATTATGTCATGGATGAAAATATGCTTAGTGGTGGTTGATGACAACTCTAGTTACAAGTTGGTGATGTTCATGCATTCAACAGACAAATGTCACAGATGGTGATTGATCACATCAGAAAGATCAAGTTGGAAGCAAAGTAAGCTATGAGAACTTTGAAGTCAGATATTGGAACTGAATTTCATGAATTATGTTTTAAATGAAGTCTGTACTTATAAAGGTAATTTGAAGCTGAAAAAAATAATACAACATGTTGTTTAATCAATAAAGATCGTGAAAAGACAACGTATGAGTTAATGGCCAACCAGAAGAAAATACTGAAGCTCTTTCATGTGTTTGGAGGAAATTGATATTTATTGAAGATTTAGATGAGTATCTTGGCAAGTTTGAAGTTAAGGCTCATGGAACAATTTCCTAGGCTACTCATTGAAGTCGAAAGTTTATGAGACATATGTGATTGAAAACTAAAAGGTGATTGAAAGTCTGAATGTGTCGACCTACTACACCAAGCTCCAAAGCATTCAAATGATTGACTATTCTAAATCTTTGAAGTTTGACATCCTGCCAGAGTCAAATTCAGTTACTGATGTTGAAACTGAGGTTGCAGAAGAAATCAATGATAATGATGATGATTCAGATCCTATTAGTGGAAATGGTAGTGAAACTACAAAACTAGTGAACTTTAACAGAATCCACTGAATAAGGTAAAGGATCCTCAACACATCCTAGCAGCAACTTATGGGGAGAAAATAAAAGAAGGATATACTATTCGTACTCAACACAATGAAGATTAAATGAATACATCAAGAACATATCTACCAAGACAAAAGGTTTAAAGTCAAAGTTAATCCTGGAGTCTAGTTCTTAGTAAACCGGATTATTGAGTAAAGGCTAGAAGCGCTAATCAAAATGAACATATATTTTTCAGGAGCTAATATCTGGAATCCCAAAGAATACTGAAGATGCACTAATTGATCCAGATTGAGTGATTGCAATGCAAGAGGATCTCAATCAGTTCAAAGGTAGAATTTATTAAAGCTGGAATTCAGACCACAAGACGAAGCTGAAATTAGTAAAGTAAGGGTTTTCAGAAACTGGATGATTATTAGCATTGTTATGAGAGACAAAGCTATATTGGTTGCTACAGGTTACTATAAAGTAGAAGGTATCGATGATGATGGAAACAGAATCTTCGGTACTTTCAAGATCAAACAGTAAGCACCAGTGATGAGACATGATCCTTTTAGGGCCTAACAAGATGATGACCTAATAATAGGATATCCTAGCACATGTTGAGCATTCAAGCATGAATATCTATCAGATGAATGTGAAAAAGTGCACTCCTAGATGGTGAGTTAGAAGTTGAAGTTGATGTACAACATTTCCTGGACTTTGAAGTTGCATATCCATTAGAATTTGTATATCATTCTCTTCCCAAGCTCTCTATGAATGGAGTTAGCTATTCAAGCAAATTGTCAAGAACATGGTATGACACTCTAAATTCTAATTAATTGAAAATGATTTTATATTAGAGTCGTTATACACATATCTCTCTAGAATGCAAGGCACACACATAATTTAATATTAGTGCTAGTATACCATGATTATATTATATGTGGGTCTACTAATGAAAATTTGGCAAGATATATTTGCTAAGTTAATGCAGAGTAGGTACAAGATGAGCATGATGGAAGAGTTGCTATTCTCTTTGGATTATAAGTAATTCGAAAGAATGATGGAAATTAAAGTAAGTCAAAGATCTATTGAAGATGCGCAATTTGGAAGATTCTAGACATATCAAGACTTCTTGTCAACTAACCACTAAGCTTGATCAGGGAAAATCAGGTATATGAACTGAAGTGACAAGCTATAGAGGTATGATCAGCTCATTACTTATTCAAGTGCATATAGACCATATATTTTATTCTCGATATGCCTATGTGCAAGTTTCCAAGTGGATACTAGAGAATCTTATCTTATAGCTAAGATATGAATTGTTAGATATCTTAAGGGATTACCAATTCTTAGAATCAGGTACCCTGAAGATAATAGGTTTAACCTAATCTGATACAGGTGGTAAGAAAGACAAGGAAGTAATTCCTAGAAGCTGTCAATTTCGTAGAAAAAGTTGATTTCTTGCTGAGATGAGAAGAAGCACTCAATACACAGTTGCAACAAAGGTCGAAATTAAAGCAACCTGTGAATGTGATGCTCTAATCTTCTGGACATGGAAACTTCTTCAACTCTAACAACTATGCTGGATATTCTCTACACCACGTATGGAACAAGCTCATGGATACTATGTATCATTTCTTTCGAGAGTTATCCTTAGTAGAATCACTTGTAGATATTTGCTAAATAAATTGATGAATTCATTTTGTCTAAGTTGGTTGGTGAACATGAGATATTATTTATGTGCATATTTGTTGGAAAGCCTATCTACAATGAATTCTTAAATGAGTTCACAAGTATTAAATTTTCCATATTTAAATGACTTGTGAATTTGTTTGAAATTCAGTACCTCGTACTTTTGGCTATTAGTTTAATTATCATGCTTACAATGTTATATGCGTATGTGGTAGTTAAATGATTTAGCATAAATTAGCAGCATAATTATTTGTATGTCAAATATTTTATCAATATTAGTCAATGATATCTTGCTTAATTGCTATGATATTTTGCTATGATATTTTAAAATATTTTATTACAAATAATTGTGACACTTTTAGTATTAGTGACATTATTTAGAATTTATGTTCTAAGTAAACAATGCATATTTTCAAAATTACTAATATTGAAAGCTGAAGTATTTTCTATGTTATGTGTATAAAATTCTCAATATTTTATATACTTGGGAAATATTTCTAAAATTGATTTTATTTGCGAGGAGTTGTAAATAGGATCACAAATATTAAATATCAATATTTAAAGGACTTGTGAATTTCTATTCAGCTATTTTTTCGAGCTTACGTATATCAATAATAATTGTTATGAGTATAATTTTAATATGCTAGAGTGACAATTTTTAGATTTAGCGTAGGAAGTTAGATGCTAATATTCAATCCTATGAATATTTAATATTTAGCGAAATTATTTTATCTTATTAAAATTATGGATTGAAACAATTCAATGATTATTAGTTTCATAATTCTGATTTGATAAAATAGTATAAGCATAATTTCTTGCATTTTGAAATTATTGATAAATATCAAGTAATGATATTTTTTTAATATTTCTTTTCAATTAATTATAATATTTTTAATATTAGTGATAATATTTGTTACTTATCTGAAATCACTAATAATAAAAAGATGCCTAAATACTTATTGTTCAACTGAATAATTACCATGTATTATTTGATTTATATATGCATGGCTGTGCTGATTGTTTAGTATTGCATGAGTATTACTTTTTAGTTTTCTTTCTTTGACTGAATGTTTTAAACCTGAATGTATTGAAAAGAATTTCTTGTCTATTTCTTTTTCAAAATGTGTTACCCTACAATACATTTACTTTCTATCAGTTTTAGATAAGAAAACTTCAAAATTCTTTTTCAAAACTTCTCTTTTAAAAATCTTTGTATTTACAGCCCTACTTTGATTTCTAAATCCTAGGGTGTGAATCAAATTTTTCTCGAGCATAATTTTTCTCCAATCTCAAAATCTTCTATCCTCTCCCAAAAGCTGTTTTTAAAAGTTTTATCTTTAAAAACTTTTTTTCTCTTCATTTTTCTTTTAAAGTGGCAGAAACTTTGTGAATGTTATTTTATTCGGAGAAATTGTTTTTAACTTCGAGGTACCAATCACTTGTAAAATGATTTATTTTTAAACACTTGTTTCGATGTATGTTTCACATTGATTCATAGTACCTAAACAGAGGTTGTTGCTTTGAAGACCTAGTACTGTATTGTTAAGCATACATCCAACCCCAATTGTCATGTTTTTATTTAAAGTTGGGGATAATATCAGATGGATAAAAATGATGTAAATCATAATTGTACTATGAGTCGGAAAATCATAGTTCTCTATCTGATAAGGATATTTTGAAAAACATTTTTCAAAATGTATAGTGCAAGGTTTAATGGAAAAGAGTCATTTTATTGAGATAGAATTTGGTAAAAGAGTTGAATTTCTTCTTTGGTGTAAACTCCCGCGTTTTATTATGGGAAGTTTTCCTTCTAAGAAATTTATAAGGGATAAAAACTTTCTTCTCTGATACACTTTTCCATGTTTTATTATGGGATATGTATCTAAAAGAAAATTTCGTATCATGCTCTTAAATGATAAATCTTTAGTTTCGACAAAACTTTTTTCCTGAAAAACCCTTTAATGTAATCTGGTACTATTGTTTATTATATTTTTCCTTCTCTTTGAGATGAAAAATATGTTTTAGAATGTTATGGTGATTATCTTTTTATCTTGATTGATTATATCCTTTTAGCCCCCAATGGCTTTAGAAGCTGGCCAAGAGGTTGAAAACCCATCAATCTCTTACCCATGCCATAATACCAAATACTGATTCATACACTGCCATATATTAAACCTTGGAGATATAAGAAACTCATGTTAGTTAGATGTTGATTAGGGAGGAACTGCACTTGATGCAACAAATAAGGATGAAGTCAGAAGTGCACTAGCAGCTCTACCTCCAGAGAAGCAAAGTAAAATATAACTGAGGTAACTGTAAGCTCATCTGCATCTTCTCAAAAGGATGCAGAGCTGAAAAGGCAATTAAACTGTATTTGGAATCATTCTCTCAACATGGTGAGTCCATTGAAATTCGTTCATCAGCTAGAGCATCTTGTAATGAGTCAAGCACACCACCAGCAATCACGCTGATGGTAAGTCTAAACAGATAAATTCTAGGAACACATTGCAAGGCGTGCACAATGAGAGGTATAGGAATTCAGAGGAGATGTAGACTCTAATTTGCCATACATTACGTTGTCCAAGTATCTACCTCAAACAAAAGTTAATCTTCTGCATCCCGAAAGGGAGATCTCTTGTTCAGATTTATCTAGGCTTGAGAGGCAACTGCTTGGCAAGAATTCTTCAGATGATTCAGGTAGGGTATTTTACACAAAATTCCAGTCACAGGGTAACGAGGGAAACGTAGGCTCTAAATTGCCATTAATTACATTGCCTACTACGTCACCCCTCTTGGAAAGAACATTTCTAGATCCTGAAAATGAAGTCCACCTCCCATTTATGGAGAAGGTGTGAGGCAACTCCTTGAGGGGACAAGGCAGGATTCTCCAATAGATATTAATATCTTGGGATAACCCATCTCAAAGAGGTGAGGCTCCACTAGATAGTGATTTAGCAAACGCTATTGAGTCTGTTGCTGAGACAGTGCTTATGCATGACATATCAAAAACACCTCTATAAGGCAATTCTCCACTTGATAGTGATTCAGTTCATTCTGAAGAATCAGGTGATGAGAATATAAATGAATTGACGGATTTCACTTGCAAGTACAGAAGGCTATATTTGGAATGCAGAGCGAAAGTGAGAGAGAGAAACACTTAAGTGAAAGTGAGTGAGAGATACACTTGAGTGAGAGATAGGGAGAGAAAGAGTGAAACACTTTAAAGTGCTCGACACTTTAGTGTAAATACTAATAGAACATAGTAGAAGTGAGGAAACCATAGACCAAACACATACCCTTGCTACTTGCTACTTTTGAAAGAAAAGCTACTATGTTTTCTTAATCAATGACATACGAGAACCTTCTTTGGAAGACAAGCCATTTGAAAGATCATGGGCCATTGGAGGATTCCTCAACTAAGGGGGATAATTTAATAAGAAAAAGGAGAAGTTAATAAAGTATTATCTTCGTATCCTTAGGAGAAATTAATATCTTTAGCGGGAGAATTTAGACAAGAAAAAGAATAAAATCTTATCTTATGGTCCTTATGGGAAACAACAGAATTTGGGAGAATCAAGAAACTGTATCATATACTTGAAAAGAGTTGTTAGTAGAGGATTCCTCATCCAAGTGGGATGTACAGGAAAGAATTGATACTTTCATTGATCATCTAAAGAGGAGAAGAAGATAGAGAAGAAAAATCACATTCTCAGGGGGAGAACATTATTTGAACTATGTTCTATATTCTATTGAAGGCATTCCTAGAAATTATAATTCTTATGAAGCTCTGTTTATGATAAGCTCTTTAAGTTCAACTATGAAGGATTTTGAAGCAGAGAAAGCTCAAACACAGACAGAAATGAAGATGATACAACATGTGATGGGTTTCGGGCATGAAAACGCAGCGAAAGTAACGTAAAAAGAATAAAAAAAATCGAAACCCAATCGCATGATCTATATATACCGTTGGATGATTATGATAAATGAAGTTCGTACCTTAGAAGCTTTACGAATTGTTTTTCAATGGGAGGTCCTTGCTTAACGAATCACAGCAACCCCTTCTTCAAGAACTACTCTCTAACGGTATCTACACGAACGTGGATTCGTCTAACGATCAGCGGAGATGGTACTAGCCAAGAACAACTCCAATTTATCTCTTCTTTCTCTCCCACTTGCTAGCCTCTCTCTTGTGTAGAGCTGCTAGAGTTTTTTCTGGAAAAAATGATATGTCAAGTATGAGGCTCCTAAACACATCCTTATGTATTTATATGAGCCTGAGATAATTGGGCCAATCCCTAATCCATGAGGTCTCCTTTAAAAAAACCCATTCTGATTTTGGGTTATTATTAAATTCAAATTATAATATAATTAATCAAGTCCCACTTAATTAATTCAATAATTAAATTTAAAATAATAATAAAATATTTAAATTCATAATTTAAATAAAGCTCCGTTTAGACATTCTTTGTATGTGACCCTTTAGGTTATTATTAAGTTGGCAATAATTTTATTTTATAATAATAAAATTATAAACAATGAGCGGCATCTAGTAATACATCATTGTTAACCATGTAACAATAATAATTGGTGATTCAATTAAACCTTTCATGAATAATGTGCAATGTAATATAATCCATTTAACCTTATATTATAGATCAAGTTTGAGGCATGTATTGTGTCATCCTCTTCAACGTTTAACCTTGGTTTCCTTGATCAATGAGTGGACTATTAAGCAAATCAATATTTGAGCACGACCATGCATTTCATAGTCTCACTCAATCAAGAGGCCAATAATATCACTCCTAAAATCGGAGGGTTAAATCCTATATCTATCATTCATATTCTTCATACGATTCATAGCATACCCAATGTCCACCTTTATCATTACCCGGTTAAAGATAACTTTTAGTGTAATCAAAGTATATTAATTCTCATATATAAATATAATGATTTCAAGTCCGAGGATCATTACATCATTATCACAGTGAAAATTCCTTATGATACTTATTAACAAGTAGAATCTCATGGCGGGTCTTTCCAATGTCATGCATTGAGACATGCACTTATGTTCTTGACTTTAGTATCACCATACCTTTGACCAATGAGATGTGGTCATCTGTCAACAAACATACTAGTCTTATTGCATTATTATTGTCCCTAAATAATAATACTCGACTAGGAAATTTTAGGAATAAAATACTATTAATATAATCTCATTTTTAAGTCACATACTTAAAGGTATATAATGTGTATTAATATTCCAAGGACATTTATTATGCTTTCAATTTATAACGCAGTAAATAAAGACATAATAAATATTAATTAAATAATTAAATAAAACATATTCCTCAATTGTTTTCAATTAGGGCTGTAAACGAACCGAGCTGATTGTTAGGCTCGACTCGACTCGACTCGTTTAACTCGACTCGACTCGACTCGTTTAATAATCGAGATCGAACTCGAACAAGAAAAAAAACTCGTTAAGATTAATGAGTCGATCCGAGTTTTGTAAGTGTCAGACTCGAACTTGACTCGAGTTTGACTCGAACTTGTCTCGACTCGTTAAACTCGACTCGAACTCGACTCGAACTCGACTCAACTCAACTCGTTAAACTCGACTCGAACTCGACTCGTTAAGCAATATACATAAAAATTTGTAAAAATAATAAAATATACATGAACTCTGCATTACTAGATTGTGTGTAATTATGTTTGTATAAGTGTAAGAAATATGGGCTTAAGATTTTATTTATATTTGGGCCTCATTTGGTCCGTTAAATCAAGTCCAAATCAAAAAAAATTAATTAACCAACTCGAACTCGACTCGAATTCGATCTGACTCGAAAAGTTCGTGAATAACTCGAACTCGACTCGGTTCTTAACGAAGTCGAGTTCGAACAACAAAATCTGATCGTTAAGATAATCGAGTTCGGCTCGACTCGATAAAAAAAATCTTGAACTCGAACTCGTTAAGGAAAAACTGGGCTCAACTCGGTTCGTTTACAACCCTATTTTCAATAAAACATAAAAGTATTGCCTCTAGGACACCAATACTAACAATCTCCTAGTTGTACTAGAGCCAATCTCTCATGTATCTAATACCCATGGAACTAGTATAACCTTCGTGCTTCTGCTGCGACAAAGCCTTGGTCAGTGGATCTACAATGTTATCATTTGTATGCACTTTACATATATGTATATCCCCTCGATTATTAATCTCTAGAAGAAGATGTTATCGTCTGAGTATATGCTTTATTCAGGAATGAGACCTTGGTTCCTTAGCCTGTGAAATGGCTCCGTTATTATCACAGTATAAATCTATCAGATCTGCGACCGAAGGAACCACACCAAGTCCTGAAATAAAATTCCGAATCCAAACAGCCTCCTTGGCTGCTTCACAGGCAGCAATATACTCAGCCTCCATTGTAGAATCGGCAACCGTCTCTTACTTTGAACTTTTCCAGCTTACAGCACCTCCATTTAGATAAAATAGAAAACTGGACTGAGAGCTCGAATCATCCTTGTCTGTTTGGAAACTAGCATCGGTGTAACCTTTTACAACCAGTTTTTCCTCTCCTCCATATACCAAGAATTGATCTTTAGTCATTTTCAAGTACTTAAGAATATTCTTGACTGCGGTCCAGTGACCTTCACCTAGATTAGACCGGTATCTACTCGTCATGCTCAAAGCATACGAGACATCAAGACGAGTACATATCATTGCATACATTATAGAACCAATTGCCGACGCATATGGAACTTTACTCATACGGTCCTTATCATCCAATGACTTAGGACTGTTTTCTTTAGAGATCGATATCCCATGAGACATAGGGACAAATCCCCTTCAAAGGAAGCTATATACTCAGCCTCCATTGTAGAATCAGAAATCGTCTCTTGCTTCGAACTTTTCCAGCTTACAGGACCTCCATTTAGAAAAAACACAAAGCCAGACTGAGAAATCGAATCATCCTTGTCTGTCTGGAAACTAGCGTCAGTGTAACCTTTTACAACCACCTTTTCTTCTCCTCTATATACCAAGAATTGATCTTTAGTCCTCTTCAGGTACTTTAGAATATTCTTGACTACCGTCCAGTGACCTTCACCTAGATTAGACTGGTATCTACTCATCATGCTCAAAGCATACGAGACATCAGGAAGAGTACATATCATTGCATATATTATAGAACCAATAGCTGAAGCATATGAAACTTTACTCATACGGTCCTTATCATCCAATGATTTTGGACTGTTTTCTTTCGAGATCGATATCCCATGAGACATTGAGACATATCCCCTTTTAGCCTCTTGCATCCCAAATCAATGCAAAACTTTGTCAATGTATGTACTCTGACTTAGATCGATCATTCTTCTTGATCTATCTCTATAGATCCTGATTCCTAAAATATAGGTCGCATCACCTAAGTATTTCATTGAGAAAGTTTTACTTAACCAAGTCTTAACAGCCGGTAAAGAAGGAATGTCATTCTCTATTAATAATATATAATCCACATATAGTACTAGGAATGCCACATTGCTCCCACTAACCTTCTTGTAAACACATGATTTATCTTCATTTTGAATAAACGCAAACTCTTTGACAATTTCATCAAAACGAATGTTCCATCTCCTCGAGGCTTGTCTCAATTCATAAATGGACCGACATAACTTACATACCTTTCCAGGATTCTTTGGATCAACAAAACCTTCAGGCTGTGTCATGTACACATCCATATCTTCTTCAAGGCTCCCATTTAAGAAAGCGGTTTTGACACATTTACCATATTTCATAGTCATGGTAAGCAGTTATAACAAGCAAAATCCTGATGGACTTGACCATAGCCACTGGTGAAAATGTTTCATCATAGTCAATACCATGAATTTGCTTGAAACCTTTTTCCACCAATCGTGCCTTATAGGTCTATACGTTACCATCCATGTTGGTCTTCTTTTTGAAAACCCACTTGCGCCCTATAGGTTTTACCCCTTTAGCTGGATCAACCAAAGTCCACACTTGATTAGTATACATGGATTCCATCTCAGATTTCATGGCATCCAGCCATCTCTTAGATTCTAGAGTGTTCATAGCGTCTTCGTATGTGAGAGGCTCATCTTCATCCACAAGCACCACATCACCATCTTGAGTCAAGAGAAATCCATAATATCTCTCGGGCTCATGGTGAATCCTACCAGACCTACGAGCAACTTGTGTTTCTTGAGCAGTATTGTTTTCTTGTACATTATGCTCAAGTTCCTCAATTGGTTTAATATTATCATGTGGGTCTCAAATTTCATTAGATCTACTATCATTTCATTGTCTTTCTTTGAAAACATTTCTCTTTCAAGGAACACTGCAGTTCGAGCAACAAACACTTTGTTCTCTGGAGGATTAAAAAAAATAACCCTTTGTTTCAATTAGGTATCCCACAAAATTACATTTTCTGATTTAGGACCTATCTTGTCAAAAGTTAGACATTTCACAAACGGCTCACATCCCTAAATTTTCATAAATGACATGATATGACGTTTCTCAGTCCATATCTCATACGGAGTGTTCTGAACCGTTTTAGTAGGAACTCAATTAAGTATATAAGTAGCCGTCTCCAGGGTGTAGCCCCTGAAACTAATTGGAAGATCTGTATGACTCATCATCGATCGCACCATGTCTAACTTGAAAACATATCTAGATGTCGCATCAGTGTAATGAGCGGAGATAGAGTAAAAGATTTGTTTCTCGGGGAACTCGAAACTCTCTAGATAAAGAAATAAATTCCTTCGTAATTAAACAGCATCCTTTAAGTGAGTTGGGGGCGGCTTTGAATAGTAGGGGTGCGCCAGACCGCCGACGAACCTATGGTCGGCCCAACCCTGACCTGCTGGGTTGGGTGGCCTTATACCCACAAATGTCAGTCTATTGGTCCTTTGAGTCAGAGTTGTTGGGTGAATTCTGCTCTGATTCCTGAAAATGGTTATCCATATCGTGTTCTTAAGTTAAAGTCCTTTGTTGTTTATTATTAATCTTTTTTAATCTTTTGATGGGTAAATAATGAAAATAATAAGCTTTTTTTTATATTAATATAAAAATAATAAAAACTCTTCATTAATATGTTCAAGTGTCAGTGAACAATAATGTGCAAAGACTTTCAAGATTTCACAAGTGTTGAAGATTCAGTATAAAAGTGCCACTAGAAGATTTCAGTGTATTAGCATTGATTGAAGATAGACAGTGTTCGAAATATAGGAATCTAGAAGAATTGAAGACATGGCAAAGATAAAGGTTAAAGAATAGAACTATAGTGTTGAAGTTATACTTAATGAAAAATGTTCATTTATATGTTCAAACGTCAGTGAAGAATAAAGAATGAAGCGTTCAAGATTGTGGTAATATTGGAGACGTTGTCTAAGTAACAGAAAAGATTCTAGTGAAAGTACTATGTTTATTAACGGTCAGTGTTCGAAACAAAGAAACAATTGTGGTTATGTTAAATGACTTTAATCGCAAGTGAAGAACATTCTATTCAGTGTTATACGTCTGTGAACCAGACCAGTGCACTAGGCGTCAGCACATCAAGAAAATAATTGTCTCTACATTCTCAAGGTATCAGTTAACTGCAAGTGGAATCAATGACTGACAAAGAAATTATTACATGAATTGATTTTAAGACATTTCAGAAGTCAAGTCAAACCAAATTCAAAGCAATTCAAAGACTTGATTCAATTGTCAAATGAAATATTAATAAGGGCTTTGGGCGCCACCAAGCTTTGTGAATGAAAGGAGCCACTAATCTTTGTGAGTGCAGGCGCCATGAAACTTTGTGAGTGAAGGAGCCACCAAGCTTTTTGAGTGAAGGCACCACCAAGCTTTATGAGTGAAGGCACCACCAAGCTTTGTGAGTGAAGGCGCCACCATGCTCTGTTAGTAGAGGAGCCACCAAGCTTTGTGAGTAAAGGAGCCACCAAGCTTTGTGAGTAAAGGAGCCACAAAATCTCTCTCTCACAGGCGCCACCAAGAAATTCCCTTTGTTAAAGTCTACATTATATAAATAAAATGACTTGCTCATTTTGAAGAGTTAAAAATATACAACTATACACAGAGATATAGAGAGAGAAACATATGCCGTAGAAGAAGAGATACAAAGCCATACACATACCTTCTTCACCAGAGTTTTATAATCTAGCCGATTCATTATGTTACAAATATATATGGCTATTATAAAACACTCTCTGTGAGATTGATTTCTTTTTGTACAAACACATAGTCAAACATTGTAATATGAATCAGTCATACCTCTTTGTTGTAGCGAAGAACTAATTTGTTCTTCAAAAACCAGTTCATTTAAAACCAGGTGTAGCATCCCTCTGGGTTTATATATGAAAGATATATTACCCAAACTTTTCCTCGTTAATTTACTTGCTAATTTTATAGAACTTATATGTTTATTCATAAATAGAGGAAATTAGTAAGTAGCTCACTTAAACACTACAAATAACCAAACCTACCCTGAAACAATAATTTATTTATGCACAAATTTTGAAAAGAATTTAAATTATTATGAGTATCGTATTCAACCCCCTTTCTATGATACTTCAGGACCTAACGCCCTGATATTATATATGACAACCCAGGTCAAATCCTGAGTATTTTTTAAAAATCGGGTCAAGTGCCGACTTCCAAATCCGAAATAAGTCAAAGTAAACTAGTCCAAATGCAACAACTTGAATAATCCACGAGCCCACCACAGACCCCAAAAAATCATGGAATATTGGTACACTTCGTAGTAGTACTTTTACTTATATATTGAACAAATTATCTCAATCTACATAATGTGGGACTGTAGTGTTAAAAAAATTCTATCGAGGTAGGACATATTGGCTTCACACTGCAACTCAGTGAAATTTGCTCCTTAAAATTATTCAATGTTGAATAAAACAAATTCACAAATTTAAATATAATTTTTTGTCTAGAAATTTATGTCCTATGATAGCTCTATGTAACTAATTTCTAGATTTAGCGAAATTCTATGTACTCAGATCAACACTCTGTAACTAACCTCTATTAAAATCCTTACAACTATCAAACTTTTAAAATACAATTTTATATTCTCAAATAATAGTTAAACCTTCGAGAGATTGCAGATTTATCTAACCTCCAACACTACCATATATAATAGCTAAAATAATTCACCAATGTAAATATATGCATTTACCTACAATAAACCTTTATCCTTTTATAATTTTTATGGTTACCAAAATCTTTATTTTTCATTTTATTAATTTTTTTCTCAAACAATATATTATATCCTCAAAAAAATAATTCTTTATTAGAAAACATTATAGCTCTTTGAGCCACAATATATATTTTTAAAACTCATAATATACTCAACTATATATATAAAATCTATAATCCTTAATAACTGTTAAAATAGTGAACTTGCGCTATGAAAGTGTATCAATGCAGAGAAGGAGGAGAAGATGAAAATTATTTCATTATTAAAAAATTAAATGAAGAACCATCTATTTGTTACAATTCATTGATAAATTTTTGTGTATCACACACTCAAACTAACTTGTTCACTAAACTACTCCATAAATCTAATATATATACAAAGTGATGGATGTAGAGAGGGAGTAACTAACTCCTTGTTGAGCTGGCAGAGTTAGTTACTCCAACACCCCCCCTCAAGTCGGGAGGTTCAGGAACTGATGTAGCATGAAACCCTGACTTGGACAAAAGTAGCTGGAATTGAGGTGATGGCAGGCTTTTGGTGAATTAGTTTGCTAGTTGAGAATGAGTGGGCAAATATGTGAGCTGAATCAGACCTTCTAACACTTTGTCCCTTATAAAATGATAGTCAGTCTCTATGTGTTTAGTTCTTTCATAAAAACTCGGTTCTTTATAATGTGAATGGTAAATTGGTTATTATAATGAAGAGTAATAGTTTTAAGGTTATCAATACCCATGTCTTCAAGAAGACGAACTAACCAAGTGACTTCAGAAGCAGCTGAAGCCATGGCCCTATACTCATCTTTTGATGAAGATTTACTGATGGTACTTTGTTTCTTAGACTTCCAGGTATAGGAGATCGACCAAGTAATAAAATGTAAGCAGTAATGGACTTCCTAATGTCAGGGCAAAAAGCCCAATAAGAATCAGTGAAAGTCTGAAGCTTAATTTGAGCATCAATATGAAGAAGAATTCCTTGACCAATGGAATGATTAACATACCTCAAAGTGTGTGTTAAGGCTGAGAGATACGAGGTTCTTGTTTATTGCATAAACTGGCTCAAGGATTGAACTGCATAAGCCAAGTCAGGCCCAGTACTGGTTAAGAAATTTAATTTGCCAACCCATGACCTGTACAGTTTAGAATTAGGTATTACAGTACCTTCATCAGCATTGAGTTTGAGATTTAAAGGAAGAGAAGTAACAACTTTCTGTGATAAATCTAATGAACAACCTTTAAGAAGTTCTAAGGTAAACTACTTTTGACTCAGAAATAGACCTTGGTCTAGGTGACTAACCTTTATGCCCCGAAAGAAATTGTCTAACTAAATCTTTAATGTTGAACTCTTGGTGGAGGTAAGCCTTCAAAGTCTGGATAGTCTCAATATCAGTGCCAATAAAAATGATGTCATCCACATACACTGCTGCAACAAGGACTGAGCCATCGACTTTTCTAATGAACAGGTTGTAATCATTCTTAGATTGTGTAAATCCCATGTAGAGAAAAGCAGACATAAGTCTCCCAAACTATATTCTAGAAACCTGTTTGAGATGTTTAGAACACTCTCTAGAATATAGTTAGTGTAATGGCCATTTTTTACTAGCTGCAATTGCAAGTAAACATCTCAAAGTGGCCATTTTGACAACTAGAGAAAATGTCTTCTCATAATCAATGCCATACTTTTGGTTAAAACAATTTGCCACCAACTTTACCTTACATCTCTCTAAGGATCCATCTACTTTGAACTTGACTTTAGACACTCATTTACAACCTATTTCTTTCTTACCAGGTGGTAAGTCTACTAGTTCTAAGGTATTGTTTCTATGTAAGGCATGAATCTCTTCATCCATAGATTCTATCCAAAGGGGGGTTTTTGATGCCTCTTTTTAATTAGGTGGTTCATTAATATCACAAAAACGTGAGATATATGCTTGATTGATAGGTAGAATGGAATGAACCTGAACCAGGTTAGACCAATGATCTATAGTCTGAGTTGCAATATTACAATGGTAATCTGCTAAGTAAGTGGGAGGTTTGTGATTTCTTATGGAATGTCTCAAATGTGGTGATGAAACATGGGAACTAATATTAGTAACAAGTGAAGAATTTGAATGAGAGGAACCATGTATGACAGATTCAAAATTTTAGAATGAATAGAAGGAATTGGGGAATGATGAGAATTTGTAAAAGAATCAGAAGGAAATGAAGGACAGGAGTTTCAGAAAAAGAAATAGGAGTCATAGCAGGCAAATAAATGGTAAAATGGTAAGATTCAAATTCTGAAATAAGAGTAAAATGATAGAGAAAGTGTTTATCATGAAATGTTATATCATTGGATATAAATATTTTGAGAAGCCATGTCTAAGATTTTATAACCTTTGGTATGAACTGCATAACCTAGAAAAACACCAGAGTTTTTCCTGGGATCAAACTTGGTTCTTTTAACTGCGAGAGTAGAATAGTAACACAAGCAACCAAAAGTTCTAAGATGATTTAAAGTGGGGTGTGTGATGAACCAACTTAAAATAAGGTGTGCAATGATTAATAATTTTCAAAGGCATTCTATTAACAAGATAAACAACACAGAGGACACAATCTCCCCAAGATTGATTAGGTATCCAATAGATGCATGTGTTTTCTTTCAACCACCCCATTCTGTTTGGGTGTGTACATACAACTTCTTTGATGGATGATCCCTTTCTGTTGACACATGATTTTCAAAGAACCTTCACAAAACTCCTTAGCATTATCAGACCTTTGTTTGTCAACATAAGAAGAAAAATTATGCAAAATAGTTGTGAATTCAGACTTGTATTTTAACAAATGA
Organism: Oenanthe sinensis; assembly: GCA_028671895.1. Lineage (NCBI taxonomy): Eukaryota > Viridiplantae > Streptophyta > Magnoliopsida > Apiales > Apiaceae > Oenanthe > Oenanthe sinensis. The sequence continues at coordinate 38,119,458 of CM053806.1, forward strand.
ATCCAAACATATCTACTGAAATCATCCACTATTGTTAAAAGCTAATTACAACCATCTAGAGTTTTATTTTGATATGGACCCCAAAGATCAATATGAATCAATTCAAACACAATAGATATTTTAATACAACGATGAGTAAAAGAAGCGCTAGATTTCTTAGTTGCATGATAAATTTGACATGTAAGATCTGTCATACAACTTCTAAAATCAAGTTGAGGTTGAACTAGTTTTAACTGAGGAAAGAGTATAAGACCAAGCTTGAGATGTCATTTCTAGGTTTCTACCAAGGACATATAGCATAATTGTTGAGATTCTGTGTTAGCAAACAATTTTTAAGCATGCACATTCTATAATCCAGATTTTCACTACCGAGAAGAATTGGCACCTTCTTCTCTAAAAGGTCCTCAACATAGCACTTTACCACTTATTATCAGTAGAGACTAACTGACAATACAAATCTTGACACAATGTCTTCACTGATATCAAATTAAAATGAAAATGAGGAACATGAAACACATTGTGAAGTGTAATTTGATCAGCCAGGGTTATGGTCCAAACATGTAGTATTTGAATCTTCCTACCATCAGGAACTTTGATTGTGTTATTACTTCCTTTAAATTTAGTGTAGGTGTCAAATAATTCCAAACATGCACAAACATGATCTGTACATCCATTATCTATAATCCATCAGGTGTTTGCATTGGATAAAATCTAGAAATTAACTACAAGTAAAGCATGAGCAGATGAATTCTAATTAGAGGAATCACTGATTTATTATTTGGCCAAAATTTCTCTCACATTTATGGACTAATCAAATGAGATGCTGGTATTTATCGGTGCATTGACATAGTTATCAGATTGAGAAATAACTATAAGCTTCCTATATTTTGAACCTTTGAAGCCCGGTGGATAGCAATGAATTTGAAAGCATCTCTATATACTATGACCAGACATTTTATTATTAGGGATTGTGATGTAATCAACTAGGTTTAATTAGTTTTAATTCATAAAAGCTTAGTAAAATGTACTGTAATATGTATAATGACAGTATGTTTTAAATAGTCACTTGAAATAGTATGTTCACTATTGTTTAAATAGGTGACAACAAGTTTAATAGTTACTGTCTTGTATAAATGTAATAACATGATCCACGAATTAGAAGTTCACAAAGTGTTCATGCACAACATGAGTCATACTCACGACAGTAACATTCAATACTCAAGCCTGTGACAGCATATTCAAGTGACAACACAAAGGAACAAACGACAACAACTATCTCATTGACAGTAAACTTGGCGGAGAATGAAGATATGAAGACGACAAGTTTATCGACAGCTGGTGAAGATAGTTGATAGTAGCATTGAAGACAGTATGTTTGGACGGACTTTAAGGCATGACAACAAAATTTGCGGAGAAATAGATACTGTCATTAGTGTGAAACTAAAAGTTGACAGTATACTTTTAGTGAAGCTGACAGACTGTTCTAGGTAGCAGACCTAGATAGTAAAAATACAAGAAATGATTTAGACATCTCTATCTAGTCCAGTCTACTACTGCAACTTGGGAGAAGACAAACAAAAAGATAATACGTGCACAAGGAGTCAAAGATTTCTGCATATCTCAGAGCTGCTTTATCTATAAATAGAATGAAGACAAGGTTGAAAAAGAAAAACACAGTTTCTATTTCAAGCTTTGTTTTAGGATCAAGGAAAAGTGCACATGTAAGTGGGATATATATTTCCGTATAAATATACATATCTCACTAGTACTTTTCCTTATGTAACTGAGCTAAATTTTCTCTCAAGCTTAGAAACATTAATAAATTCATTGTTCTTGTTTCTTTGTAGCTTGAATTAACATTCCAGTCAATTGTAGCAAACACAAAAATAATAAAATTATTTTTAAAATTTTAAACACTATTTTCTTTATCTGCTTTAGTTGTTTTCAGTTCATACTTGTCAAATAAAATTCTTGTTTGTTGTTAGTAAGAGTTCAAGAATTAATCAGGTTGCATTCAACGCCCCCCTTCTACAGCACTCATCATATTTAACAACTAGTATCAGAGCAGCATGTTAGACATATATAACCTGAAAAGATCCAAGATATATGCACAAGTACCCACCTTTAACAAAGAACATTACAACCTATGGAAAAGAAAGATGATGTTTTTCATAAAAATAACCAACCTACTTTATCCTGGTAATCTGGAAAATGGTCCTTTTATTTCCCAATCATATGTACCTGAAACCACAGTAGAATGTGAGACAATACATGTATACTGGTTTCTGAAAAAGGTTTCATAGTACAATGATACTAAAAAAGAAAAAGTATCTATGGATGATTGTTTACAGTTCATAATTATTGAAGCACTTAACAATGTCATGTACAACAATATTGCCAACTACACTAGTGCCAAACAAATATGAGAAACCATTGAGATACTCTGTGAAGGAACATAAGAGGTGAAGGACAACCAAAGACAGATACTGGTTTCTTAGTATGAGGCCATTATGGCCAAACTAAGTGAAGGGTTGATTGAGATGTTTGAAAGGTGCAATAGGTTGATCAATGACATGCAGCTGCATGAAAAGTTCTATCACAAGAAGAAAGTTATCATGAAATTTATGTTAACACTTCCTGACCATTTGGAGCACAAGGTCACTGCTATAAGAGAAGGAAGAGATATGTCAAAAGTATCTCTTAAAACTTTGTATGGCATTTTCAAAACCTATGAGCTAGAGCTGTTATAAAATAGAGTTATCCAGACAGGCCAAAGAGGAAAGATGGCCAACACCTCAAATGCTCTAGTGACCCAAGATCCAAAAATGTTGCAACTACAGAAGTCTCAACATCAACAAATCAAGATTGAAGAGGTTACTGATGAAGATGAAAGTGTTACTATTGAACTCAATGATGGTGACGAGGATGAGTTTTACACCCTTGATAAAGTTGATAATATGAAAAATAAAAATATGGCCTACATGGCAATAAAGTTCTCAAACCTGAGATTCAAGAAGAACAAGTCTTTCAAACCCAAAGGACAAGGCTCCATCTTTAACACATGTAACACCTCAAATCCTGGAGGAAGTGGAAAAGGTGGATACAGAGTAAGAATGGTGGACATATCAAAGATAAGATGTTACAACTGTAATGAGATGGGATATTTTGTAATAGAATGCAAAAAGCCAAAGTAATTGAGAAGGAATGATATTGATTATGAGGAACTCAAAGCAAAGTATGATGATTTGCTCAAAAAGCAACAAGAAAGGTCATTTGTGCTTGAAGGCAAATGTTGGGAAGAATCTGACGATGAAGAAGATGAAGAGTATGGAAATCTTTCTCTTCTGGAAAACTCTGGAGAAAATTCACTTACTTCATCAAGCCAGGTACCCATTCTTACTACTATTGATATGACTGCATCTCAGTATAAGAAAACTGTTGAAAGTTTTAGTTCTGAAATCTTTAATATTCATACAAGTATGCTAGCTGCTAATGAGGAAATTGTCAAACTGACTAGTGCTAATGAATTATTAAAAAACAAGAATCAGGAACTAGAACTTAAAAAAAATGTTTTTGAGTCCTTATAACAAGAAATGAGATTCTCAAGAACAAGGTAGTTTGTGCTTCCCAGATTGAGGAATTTCTCAGAAAATAAATTTCTGAGAATGAACTTAAAATCAAGGCTTATAAGAATTTTGCTTTTTTGTTAAAATCATACCATGTTGATAATACTGAAAATCAAAAGGTAGGTATTGGGTTTAATTATGAGATGAAAAATGGTAAGAAGCATGCAGAAGAGGAACACAGTAAACTTACTATCAGACCATATATTCTAAGAAAAGTAAAAAATCACATATTTAAAAAGGATGAGTTTGAATTTGATGAGGAAGCTCTAATTCATAAGCAAGAACTAGATGATGAGGATAATGATACTGTCACTAGATCCCTTAAGAAAAAAGATGCTATTAAAATCCTCAAGACAATTAGTTTTGACCTTCACAATACTTAGAGTCTAGAAGATGCTATCAATATTTGCAAGAAAGTAAGTTCAAAAGCTGCAATCAAGACAGTAAGATTGAATCATATTATCAAGACAGTTTCATCTCAACCTACTGGCAACACTAGTAAGATAATAACTTCTAAACGTACTGTCATGAAGACTAAGATGAATAGAAATGGAAAATTAAGAATAAACAAAAAGCATAACTATGGTTATATTCTTAATGCTCCCAGAAAACTGTGTAATAACTGTGGTTCTTCTAGTCATCTAACTCATGCATGTGCCAAGAGTAAGTCTGAAGTGAAAAATGCCACATCTGTTAATAGAAATTTGCATAGTGCTCCCTTGTTAGACAAACAAGTATCTCATTGTGGAAATATTGTTGGTCCCTGATATTTTAGAAGGGGGGTTGAATACAATATCTGAATTTAATCGAGGAATATTGGATTTAAAAATATTCTTTTAATTTCTCATAAAATATTAATTATAATGAAATACTATTCAAGTAGAAGATATGATTTTTAACTTGAAAGAAAGTTTATAAAACTGATAAAGTGTTCTAGAACGATTTTGACATGAATTGTTCTAATTTAACAATTATATTTCAAACCAGCACAAAAAGTCCGTGAATATTACAATGCAGACAAATTACTAAATTTGAATGCTTTCAACAACAAGAATAATGAAGCCATTTTCCTCATATTTATAGAGGTTGAAGCTAGCAAGACTTTTGAATAAAACTTATTAAAAAATCTTAAATACTTTATAAAATAGCCTTCAAGACTGTTGAAATAAGCTGGGCAAGCCTTTTTAAACTCGGTAAGACTTTTGAAATGGTCGGTAAGACTTTTGAAAAAATCTTAAATAAAATTTCGGTAAGACTTTTTAAATTAAACGGCTCAGTAAGACTTTCTTAAAAAGGTCTTAAAGGTTCTGCTCGGTAAGAATTTTAAAGGTCTTAGTTGATATGTTAAACAACAAATTATCAATTGATCGAGACAACACAGAAAGGCTATATGTTGAAAATCCAAAGGAAAAAAGCACACCTATGGAAGACAGTCTATGATGACTGTGAAGACTCAATATGAAGCTGTCTTTCATACCTTTTTCTAAAATGGAAAAAGGTAAAAGGGAATATAGGTAGAAACAATCCTAGAATAGTCATTGGAAAAACACACTTATAGTATATAAACAAGTGTGGTAGCATTGTTATAAAATGTACAAGTTAAACAATATTTTTTGAATCAACTGTTCAGCCTTAGAGCACTTTGTAAGAACAGTTGATTTATTTTCTAACCTTGTAAAAACGAAGCTAGGTTTTTATTTAACCTAGGAACATTGAGAAAAAATATACACTGATGGAAAAACCAATCCATCAGTAATTTTAAAATCTCTTTGTTGAATTTATTTTCAGTTTTATTTTTGTTTGTACATATTCTCTCGAACACTCAAACATCAAGAACAAATATTAAAACAACAAAAAGTTTTGATATTTGTATTCAACCCCCCTTTACAAATATTGACATTGTTCTGGGAAATAACAATTGGTATCAGAGCATAGGCTTTCAACATACAAAAAGTTTAAAGATCAAGAATAGTTAATATGGGACAAAAAGATTTCGGTGTGAAAATTACATTGTTAGAAAAAGATGAATATTTTGCATGGAAAGTAAAAATGCATCTGCATCTTCTTTCTCTCGACCCTTCCTATGTTAACTGCATAGAGAAAGGTCCTTATGTTCCCATGAAGCTAGTCATAGGTGTAAACCCTAATGGAACTCCTGCACTTGACAAACATGTTCCAAAACTCATCAATGAGTTCACAGAAAAGGATGAAAACGTAGTGCTTAAAGACAAGAAAGATATGAACATTCTGTTTAATGGTCTAGATAAAGATATGTTTCACAATGTGATAAATTGTACTTCATCAAAAGAAGCATGTGATACTCTCCAAACTCTATGTGAAGGAACTGAACAAGTAAGGAAAAACAAGATGCAACTCCTGATTAAAAATATGAATAATTTCATTTCAAGAGTGAAGAATCTATCAATGATACATATAGCAGATTCCAGAAGTTGTTAAATAGATTGAAGCTATATTTGTTGAATATAGAATAACAACCAAAGCTTATAGAGTCTACAATTTTAGATTACATATTGTTATGGAATCTATGCATGTAGTCTTTGATGACAAGAAGATTAAAGGGTTGTTTGATGAAGGATTTCATGACCTATTGCATTTTGAAAATGAATCTACAAGAAATAATGAAGATAGTGAAGATGATGTGGAAATTTTAAGAAATCAAGTACCTAGAAACTCCCCATCAATTGATATCAATGCATCAACAGATAACTTATCAGTTGACAATCATCAATCGACTGATAATTCATCAATTGATAATCATTCGATGGATAACAACTCTGCACAACAATCTTCAAGTAGAGTGTTCATCTCAGGGGGACGATTCTCAAATGATCAATCATATCACAATGATCATAACAATTCCAATGATCATGAAGCATCATCATCAAGGACAAATTTATCATCATAAAGGAAATGGACAAAAAGTCATCCCTTTGAATTGATTATTGGAGATGCAAATGATGGTGTCAAAACTAGAAGTGCAACTAAAATAAATGCTTGTATAGTAGCTTCATGTCTCAAGAAGAATAAAAAAGGATTGAAGAAGCCTTAAATGATCCTGATTGGATAATTGATATGCAAGAAGAGTTGAATCAGTTTGAAAGAAACAAGGTATGAAAGCCGGTGCCCAAACCAAAGAACAAGTCTGTTATTGGTATAAAATGGGTGTTAAGAAATAAAATGGATGAAGTTGGTACAGCGACGAGGAATAAAGCAAGATTAGTGGCAAATGGCTACTCACAAGAAGAAGGCATAGATTTTGATGAAACATTTGCACCTGTTGCAAGGTTGGAAGCAATCAGAATCTTTCTATCATATGCTGCTCATGCTAATTTCAAGATGTATCAGATGGATGTAAAAAGTACTTTTCTCAATGGAGAACTAGAAGAAGAAGTATATGTAGAACAACCTCCTGATTTTATTGATCCTGTTCATCCTGGATTTATATACTATCTTCTCAAGGCACTTTATGGATTGAATCAAGCACCTAGAGCCTGGTATGACACATTATCTAAATTTTTGATTGAGAATCACTTCACAAGAGGTACTATTGATAAAACTCTCTTTCATAGAAATGTTAGTGGCTCTATGATTCTTGTTCAAATCTATGTAGATGACATTATTTTTGGCTCAACTAATGACAAACTTTGTCAAAAGTATGCTAAGTTGATGCAGAGTAAATATGAAATGAGCATGATGGGAGAACTTACCTATTTTCTTGATTTGCAAGTCAAACAAGTCAAAGATGGTATTTTCATAAATCAAACCAAATATATTTCTGATTTATTAAAGGGATTTAATTTAAATGAATGTTCTTCTGCAAAAACTCCCATGGCCACTGCAATTAAACTTGAATTGAATACTAAGGAAGCTAAAGTGGACATTTCAAGTTATAGAGGCATGGTTGGCTCATTACTTTATTTAACTGCAAGTAGGCTAGACATAATGTTTGCTACATGTCTTTGTGCTAGGTTTCAGGCTGATCTGAGAGAATATCATTTGATTGTAATAAAAAGAATATTCAGATATCTCAAAGGAACTCCAAATCTTAGAATTTGGTACCCTAAATATTCTGGATTTGATCTAATTGGTTATTCAGATGCAGACTATTCAGGTTGCAGAATTAGCAGAAAAAGTACTACAGGCACTTGTCAATTTCAATTTGACAATGGGTTCAACATGAAAAAAATTCCTATTTTCTGTGACAACACAAGTGCCATTGCAATAACAGAAAATCCTATGTAACATTCCAGAACCAAACACATTGACATATGATATCACTTCATTAGGGAACATGTAATGAATGGTACAGTTGAATTACATTTTGTCCCTAATGAAAGACAACTTGTAGACATTTTTACCAAATCATTAGATGAATCTACTTTCAATAGATTGGTCTGTGATTTATGTATGCTAAACTATGTTTAATCTATTAAATATATGATAAGTTATGTATTTATATTATTTTTTTATTGTAGCCATTGACTATGTTAGTCTATTGATTCTTCCATAATCAATTGATAAACATTTTACATATCAATGGATATTTGCAGCTATCGATAGATAAATATATCAATTGATGATATATATACTTATCAATGGATATTTACAGCTATCGATAGATAAATATATCAATTGATGATATATTTATTTATCGATGGATAAGAGTACCTGCCGATGGAAAAGTTATTTATCAATCGATGACCTGGAATTTAAAAGGGGTCCATGTCATCAATCGACTTGTACAAAATTTAGCCGTTGATTACTTATTCTATCAATTGATTAGTACATACATTTATGTATGTATAACAGTCGATTTCCAAAAATGGTAATTTCTACTTTTCATTTTTCTTCCAATGGTCGATTAAGTTCTATTTTGAGTAAGAAATTGATTGGGAACTCAGTAAATATAAATAGTGAGATTAAAACAACTTTTAATTCTTACTTGGAAATTTACTAACGATTTCTGTATCTCTTTCTCTTTCTCAATCTTCGAACTCATTCTTTATCTATCTCTTGCTAAGAACCCTAATATACTTACTGTTTTATTATTGTTTTTGCTTCAACACTAACAAGTTTTCTAGTCAGTTCATCTCTATATCTTTAAACACGATTATGGCATCATCAAAGAAAGTCTCGCAATCAGGATTCTACTATAAGCTCAACAACTTCGTTACATACACTATGGTGGAGGAAGCCCCAACAGAATTTCATCCACTATTTGAATTCCTAAGCAGTTCAAGGATCTCAAAGGACCTCACGGAAGCACAAAAAATAGTGTGCAATCTAGTTGAAGAATTCTGGACAACAGCAGAGGTAGCAGATGATTTTTCTTCAATGTCCTTTCATTGCAAATGACAAAGGTAATTGAGACTGACAGGAGTATAGAAACCTTGAATTGCTGGGTTCAAAACAAAAGGGTCTTCAAAGACTTGGTAAGAATCAATATTCACAGTAATGTGGAATTGATTTATCCACCTTTTGTTAAGGTATTTATCTCTACCCTAACTTCTTCTAGTCCCCAATCTTCTTTGCCTTCTGTGGCTATGGAGGGTGTTAGCAATGACCCCAACCCTCCTACCCAAGCCACACATCCAATTTCTAAACACAAATCTAACAAGCCAACTTCAATAGGTTTCCAAAAACCTGTTGTTGTAAAAGCAAAGAAAAGAAAAGCACATGTCATGGTATATAAATTAGAGGAGGATGTAGGTGGTGAAGGAAATGGGGAGCATCAAAGAACCCAGAAGAATAAGGAGAGTGAATGTGTGCAACCTAAGACAAGCCACTCCATAGTCTCTCAAAAGACTATGGAAGTTAATATGGACAATACCACATCTCTATTGGCATCCTCTCAAAAGGATGAAAATATTGAAAATAGCCCACAACCAGGGGCACATAACCAAGATGGGGACACACAAGCTAAATCACCAAAAATATATGAAAGGAGAAGAATGACATTTACACACGGGGAAGCACACACTGTAAAATCACAGGAAACTGTGACGAAGCCTTCTCTCTCAATTCCAATCCCTTCTATTCTTCTTTTCCCAACTCATCAAATTTCTTCAAAAAATGTTCTGATAGATAATCAAACATTTTAAAATTCTCCTTCTTTGTTAATCAAAGAGAAGCCAACACTCTCTCTTGAATTTTCTTCTCAGAAAATTCAGGATTCTATCTAACATGTCATTTCATATATAACTTCTCAAATCATTACCTCAAATATTTCTAATCCATCAATTGATGTTCTTTCATCAATTGATATTCAGCCATCGACTGATAATCCATCGATTGATACTCAAGATCAATCGATGAGTATGCATCAATCGATGGATATCCCAAACACTTCGACTGATAATTTCTATACATCAATTGATGTTGCACAAACACTCTTAGGAATGAGTGAGTTGAGTGAGAGGCAGGATTGTAACCTGGCAAAAGGAGAGGAAGTGAGTGAGGACAGTCCAATTTTTTCCAGGAATGAGAGTGAAACACATGAGGGCCCCACCTTAGAAGGTGCACAGGATATGAGTGAGGAAGAGATGAGATTCCAGGATGAGATCCGGATGCAAAAAAGAGAGATAAGTGAGAAAGATAAAACAATTTTGTTATTTGCACAGGAGTTGGAAAATGAATTAATTCAGAGGAGGAAGGAGTCAAGAAGATAGGGGGAGTATCTAATGCAGAAGTAAGTGGGAGTGGAATTAACAAGGAAACTGATGATGCAGATGTTGATGCTGGTGACTTGAATCCAAAGAATTTTGTTCACCTTGATCCACATTATCAAGGGTTGGCTGCTTCAAGTAACAAGGATACAGAACAATTGTTAGGAATTGAGCATACTAAACAAAGGACCAGGAATCTGAAGGAGAGCATTGCCAATACAACAAATACAAGTTATATGGCACCTGAAGAGTTTGAAGATGATTATGATGAAGAGCCATGGATGAGCACTCTTGATGGTTCCTTAGAACTGCTGAAACTGAAATTCTTTCTCAATATAGGAGGGTAATGGTGGAAGGAGAAATTGCAGATCCCAATCAAAGGAGAATTGCTCACTATATGAGGGCGTCATTAAAAATTCAGAAGATCATAGTGACATGAGTAAAGAGAGAATTAGAGATTATCAAGGGATTTATCACTTATAACAAGGATTCATTGGAGAGAAGGTTGGATGAGAAGCTACCTATTAATACTATGGGTCAAATCAAGGACAAATTATTCAAGGAATCTAAGAACTTTACAGCCTTGGAAACAAGAGTGGAGTCTCTAGAAAAGAAGATGGATGACATCATTAAAGGCTAGAGTCTACATGCCACCACCTCCTCCAATTGATGATAACAAAAAGGAGGAGAATGCTAAGAAGAATGATGGTGATGGTGATGGCAAAGGTAGTGGTGGTGTTGGTGGTTCTGGTGTGGATAAATCAAGTGGCATTGGTGGTTCTGCAACAAAAGGGGCTACTAAAAATGAAAGCAACATGGAAACAATCTTCAAAGACATCTAAGTCATTTAAGTCACCCAAAGATGAACAGAAAAAGAAAGAATTCAAGAAGTTTGAAGATGATCTAGAAGCTAGAAGAATTTATAGGGAAAGATAAACTCAATCAATGATTTAGAGGGAAAGGAAAAGAATTGAAGATCTAAGAAAGAGCACTGAGTTGGTGACAGAGGCAACTGAAAAAGGGAACTTGGATGAGTTCATTGCTCAGACAAGAATAATAAATGAAAATGTAAAGAAGGCTGCCAAAGAAATCAATTCAAATGTAGAAAACTTTCTAAAAATTGATCTTGAAGCTCTTGAAGAGACGAAAAAGGGTAAATCCATAATGATTGAAGAAGAAAAGAAAAAGAAGGAGCCAGTTGGGCAGAAGCTTCTTCAAGGAGCCATTTCCTCAGGATTTTCAGATGCTACAAGAAGAGAAAAGGGGAATGAAGAAATTGCAAGGAAAATGGAAATGAAATGGAATATGAAAGATCAATTAGTAGAACAACTACTGAGGATAAAGAGGAAAATAACCATGGCTAAGAAAAAGACAAGTTCTACTTAAGAAAAAGTGGTTCAGGAAAATCTCCAGGTTAAACAAGAAGAAATCAAGGAGGAGGTAACAATTGAAGGCTATGATATGAAAGGGATACTAGTGATAAGTGAAAAAGGGTTGATATGAGTAAGAACTCACCCTGCAACCTCTAACCAAGAAGAATCAATGAGGTTGGAATATGAAAAAGGAGTAAAAATCACTTATTCAGTAAAGGTGATAATGAAGCAAAGCTACAATGTTCTGAAGACCATTTTACCTCTACTCAACAGAAAGTACAAACTCAATACAATAATTGCTCATGAAATTCAACATCAAATCTCAAAGCTAAGGAGATCAAAGGCAGAAGCTGAACCTGATTCACCCCTTAAGCTATGGAAGTCTCAAGTTAAAAAGGTAGTGTTGGAGCCAAAATATGCAATGATTTTTACAGATGTAGAGGGCAACACAAAGTTCTTTGATATCTACAAATATTTGGACAAAATCATAGATGAAGAAATTCAATACCTTATGAGGCAACTTGGAGAGACTGACAGAGATGAAGCAATTTTGAGGAGGTCATTCATGAGACAATTAAAGGAAAATGCTGAGAAGAGAAAGAAGAAAAAATAATTGGATTATGAAGATTGTGAAGACATTGAAGCAGCTTGCAGAAGTTATTCATCAAACTGGTACTTCCAAAATTCAAAGTGCTATTTAAATATCTTGATTCTATCTGAATAGAAATAATTAAGGGTTTGTTATCATCAAGTAGATTTATACATGTTCATGTCACATAAATTTTAGGAATTTACATGTAATTTGATGATAACTTTAATCTTAGAATCATAGAAATTTTAATTGATGTAACTGATCAAATGAGATGAAAGTTATAAATATCAATTGATCAGAAAACCACTTATCAGTTGAAATGTTTATGTGAATCAACTTATAATTTGGATTGTAGCATAGGTGTTCTTAGTCTATTTCAATCGATAAGGTGTAACTCAATTGATATTATTCCCATCAATTGATGTTAGAGTCGATTGATATAGATCATCAACTGATGAGTAACTTAGACTATCAAATTCTAATTATTTGAAGACATGAAATTATACAAGTGAAGGATGATCAGTTGATATTGAAGCATCGATGGATAGAAGATCAATCGAAGAAACCAAGTCAAGTATTGAAGACCATCAACGAACGTGAAGACCCATCGATTGATATATCAATTGATAACATCTATCAATCGATAAGTCACTATTTATCAGTCGATGGATACAAAGATCAATCTAAGAAGAACACAAGTTGATGGATAAAAGGAAGGATCAATTGATATGCTTAACAACAAATTATCAATTGATCGAGACAACACAGAAAGTGTTTTCCCAGTCATACAAGTAGAAGGGTGGGGTTGAATACTTGTATGTCTTTTCTGCCTGATTTAAAATCAAATTAAGAACAAACTCAAACACAAAAATATGAATAAGTACTGCTTTGTATTATTGATTTGTGAATACAAAACTCTCCTAGGGTGTACACAAACCCTAGCAGCTTCTCTGTGTTTATCACAACAACTCTCTCTATTTCTATGCTCTCACAAAATTTCACTCAGACAATTATGCTTCGATTCCACTCCTTTACAATTAGGTTACATAGAGTTTATATAGAGAGATGCCTATCAACTAATAACAGAAAGTAAAATTGCAATAGGAATAAAATCCCTAATTATTAGTTGACAGTTTCCTTCTAGAATTCTCTTTCTTTCCCATAGCATATCTTCAATATATTTATCTTGATCTTCGAAGACTTTCCATTCCTGTGATTTTCTTCCAAATTTATCCTCAACTGTATAGACTCTGAAATCTTCAGACTCTGATGATCTTTAGACTCTGATCACATGTAGACTCTGATAGATCATAGACTCTGATAGTCTGTAGACTCTGATCACTTTCCAGACTCTGATCTTCATGCAGACTCTGGTTTCACTTTCTACAGAAATTCTTCTAAGTACAAGTAACATGAATGTTGACTATTTAGACTCTGATTATACATTTCAGAGACTAGAAAGACTTATTACAGATAAACTAATCTAGACCCTGTTCTAGTATTTTGTACATCATCAAATGAATATATTCCTAACAATCTCCCCCTATTTATGCTTTATAAAATGTAAGCATAAATCAAGGTTTGATGATGTCAAAACTAAAGAATAAAACTATTAATCTAGAACAGTATAAAAGAATTATAAAGGAAAAAGAATTACTTCTTATTTAATCTTCTCAAAGGCTGGATTATTCTTCAAAAATGAATTCAGCATATTTTCCTCCACAATTACCAGAGCCTCACCAACAAATTTCTTTACTTGAGCATTTAATTTGACAATAAGCTGCTTTAAGATCATTTGCACTTCTTTCTTGATCTTTTAAGTCCTTCAACATCAGAACACTAACTTTTCCACTCATAGGCTGAAACCCAAAGTAATGACCCACACCTTCATGAAATTTGACCTGTTTTTCCTCCAATGGCATGACTTGATCATTTCCTTCAGTATCAATATATTTTAGAGAAAATTTGCCCATTTGTCGATTTGCTTGTCTGTGCAAAGTCAGCTTCCTGTCAATTTCCTTGAACCATTTGTGAGTGATAGCCTCTTTGCTTTTGTTTACTTCATAAGCAATTTGCAGTAGGAATCTAATATACTGTAGTTCCTCATCCTGTTTGAAAAAGATAAAATTTGACTGACTAATCCATCTTACACTTCCACCTTCTAAGAAGTAAACCAGCATCTCATTTTTCACCTTTTCTGTACCTCCCTGAACTCCTTGTATCTTCGTTTCAAAAACATTATAAACAATTTGAGCAGACACCACTTTATTTAAGTGCTTCTGAGTGATCTTCTCAAACTGCCTATCTGTCAAGGATTGAGGATCCCTGGTTAGAGTAGATGTTCTGTCAATGTCAGATTCTTCAAATCCTCCAAGACCTATCTTCTTTTTAGCTCTAAGTTGCAGATTTGATTGAATGCACTTCCAGTATGAAGGTTCTTGAGTTTGATCAGAGTTTGACTTCTTTCTTTGCTTATCAGAGTCTGACTTAGACTCTGATTTCCCATGTCTAGTCCCTGACTGATGTGTTTGAGTTCTTGCTACTCCTGATTGCTTTTGTTGCACATCATCAAGACCCCTAGGACCATGAGAACTATCTCCATCATCACCATCTCTCCTCCTTTTAACTCCCTTTGATTTATCCTTGCATCCCTCATCCTTATGTCTCCTGGAGGACTCACCTAGCTTCTCCTTCTCCCCCTTTTTGACATCATCATTACTGGTGACAGCCAAAAGAATCTGCTCAAGAACAGTGGAGATATTGGCCTGGGCTGCAATAACTGAATCAACCTTGGTGGTCAAATCAGAAACTGTAGTTTGAAGAGAGGCTTGAGTTGTAGTGATAGCAGCTAGAGCATCTTTAAAAGCTACTTCTTTGGATAATTGAAGTGAGTGAATTTTTTCAAATCTTGTATTGAGCAAAGAAGTTGTATTATTAACACCAGTGAGTTTGATTTTAATATGAGAAATATCCTGGACCACACTGGATAATTGAGCAGCAACATCAGGTAACTCATCTTTAACAGCTCCATCTAACACTTGATCTTCTTCACCAGGATAGTAACCATGTTCCTGTTGAAAAGATTTTTTCTGAAAAGCTTTAAGTCTCTCGGAATGATGAATATCCAAAATACACGCAAAAGAATCTTTATCATGTATGCCTCTTTGCTGTGTAAACTCCCAAGACTGAGGAAACACCTGATCAAAATAGATAAAAGAATGAGTAACGTGATCATCATCTTCAGAAGTGCACTCCTCAGCAACAGTCTCTAGCTTTGTGATTGGAGGTGTAGACTCTGGTGGTGGTGTAGACTCCGAAACTGCAAACGGGACTATAGACCCTGACTCCTCCTGAGAGTGATCAGAGACTGTAGACTCTGGAAGTCTAGCCCTTATAGGCATGATTAAAAGAGGTTCTTCTGACTTCAATGTTGCAGCCTCAGTGAAAATGACAGGGTTATCCACCAAAGCCTCCATGACTCTATCTGCTCTCCTTGCTAGAGAATCCACCAGATGAAGATGTGGTCTCTGTGTAAATGATTTCTGAGCGGCAAGAGCCTCCTCCTGTTTGCCAATCTGCACAATCAGACATAGTGAATTGTCATCCATCCCTTGCTCCAACTCATTGGACCAACTCTTTGGAAAATCTTGATCCTAATAAGTAAAGCTAGGTTCTGGATACCCTAATCTCTCATGCTCACAGTGGGGTTGGACACCCACTTTCTCAATCTCACTCAGGCTCTCTACAGCCTTGTCTACCTCTCCTTTTGCCTGGTCCAGTGCCAGCCTCTCAGATGTTTTTTCACTCAATGTGGAGGGTGCTCTCAATAATCCTATAGAAGAGGGGTTGAGAGATAATAATGGTGCTTTAATACCTGAACCACCTTGATGGAGGGGAACCCCTTCAAATGTCTGAAGGCTAGGGGTGTCCACCAAGGGGTGAGCATCAACAGATTCTGAACCCTTACTAGCATCTTCTCTCTTTTCAGAGTCTGTTGGCTCCAGTATTCCAGTCTCAGGGTCTACTCTAGACTCGGACTACTTCAGTATGACTTCATTAGAAGCCAGAGTCTGAGTGTTGCCATCTTTGACTGTTTGTGCATGAGACTCCTCCTCAAGGTGGATAGACTCTGATAGAATAGATTGGGAAATTTCTGCATGAGCATCCATCAGAGTCTGTCCTCCCATATCACTGGGGTTCTCATAATCTCTTTGGTGAGTTGTCAAGGAGGGCCCAACAGCATACCCCCCTGCCCCACTATCACCCAACCTCTGACTAGGTGGTTCTTGTGTGGGTGAGGCAGACTGAGCATCTTTATCACTAGTCACCACTGGTGCACTAGTCCCAACCTCCAACAGCCTTGCATTACCTGCTACCTCTTGTGGTTCTACCATAGTTAATGCATCCAAGTGTCGATTTAGAAACATCCTGGCATGGAGTGCATTGATGGCCTGGGCAAGAGTCAAGTGAAAAGAATCCTGCAGTTCCCTTGCAATCTTGTGAAAATGTGAGCCCTTGATTTGATCCAATCTACTTACATAGGTTGGATAGATGTATTTGTTGGCCACCTTTCCTACATTTTGGACAAGAAAATCAACCACCTTCTTGGAAAATGGCTGAATAGTGGAAATCCAATCAATAATTGTCCTGTAGGTAATCCCATGATCCCAAATTGCTTCATAGTTAAAAACTGGTTGCTCAATCTCAGTTTCTAACTCAGCAACAGACTCTGATTTTCTCCTTTTGTAGATGCTAAGCTTTTTAGGCTTCTTTGGAATTTGTTGTTCAGAGTCTGACACACCTAGTGCTTTGAGAACTTCATTTGTTCTGCCTTCTATGAGCCCAGCTGCTTGTACTTGGAATGAAGAGTTGAATAGGTAGCTGTATAGAGTTTTGACCACATTTTGTGCAGACATTTGTAGCTCCTGTTCCATTCTCTTCCTTAGAGCTTCATAGGTTGTAAGAAAATCCAAGACCTGAGATTTGGTCTGATATTGCCCTGGATCTTCAACTGATTCCACCAAAGGATATAAGAATAGCAGTACCTCATCACTTGGAGTAATGATCTCATCAATCAGACTTGAGGCTGCATCCAATGGCATTCCTTCCCAAAATGTTTCATGATCAGAGTCTAAAGGCAGTCTAGACTCTGACTCAACATTAGACTTTGGTTCAGGAGTTTTCTTGCTTTCAGATTCTGGCTCTGCAGGAGCCTTGGGAGCATCCATTTCCTGCAAAACAAGGTTAGTAATAATAAGAGGCTTGTGTGTGTGTGCAGATTAAGCCTTCCTTAACCTTCTGTACTTCTGATCAAAAGATTTTTCAGGAGAGTCAATTTGAGAATCCTGAGGTGCATTCCTAGGTTTTTCAGAGTCTGTAGCCTTTTGAGAGTCTACAGACTTGGCTTGAAGGTTAGAATCAAGTGTATCATGACCTTCCTTTAGCAAAGAAAGTCCTTCAACAACTTGCTTCTCTAGTGGATTGAGCTCCTCATCACTGTGCTCATCTATAAGCCTAGATTGAATCAATTTTCTCCTCTTTACAACTGGTGTCTGTTGAGAGACACCAGAGGTTGGTTTCTTTTTGGATTTTGGTTTGGAAGATTGTGTAATTGAAGGGGATTGGGTGACTTGGGTAGGTGCAGGGGGACTCTCCAGTACTTGTTTCTGCACCATGTCACCACCAAAAAAAGAATCATTGTAGATAGAAGGTTTGTAGGTTGAGAGTTTTACCTACATTACCTGTGGATAGTGCATGGCAGGTAGACTCTTCTTTTTGTCATCAATTCTCTTGATGTCAGAGAATATCCTCCTTTATTGTTTGTAGGCCTGCACACAACAATCATCTGCCAACTTGGTTGACATGTCAGGAATGAAGTGATTAAGGAGAATCATAAGAAATCTATGATATTAGACTTTCTTCCTCCCCTCATGCACATTATTTAATTTTGCTCCCATTTGAGTGAGCAGCATATCACCAATGTTGATCACTTTATCAAATAGGAGACTGTGACCAATTTGATAAGTAATAGCAGTAATAACATCAAAGCCACTACACTTACCAGTGAAGCACTTAGCAATTTGATCAAAGAAAAAGGACCATTCTTTTCTTAAGTAAGGCCTAGTTATTTTACTCATGTTATCTAAGCTAGCAGAATAACCTATTGCCTTAAACATGCTTTTAATGTCATCATCAGATACAGTTTCATCAAAAGAAGACTTAACAGGCAATTTAAACACAGAATTTAGCACATCTGCAGTAACATCAAATGTAGTCGAGCCAAAGGTGAACATTATTTTACCTGTTGATCCTGAGAAGGATCAACGACCTGTGAAGAACTCCAAGCTTTTGAGACAGCATCCTTATGAATCACTGGAGATGCTTTCAGAATGTAACTGAGCTCAGATTGCTCCATGAAATCCATCATTGCGAAGTAGTCAGCATCTACTCCTTTCTTATCTCCAAGAGCAGCAACATGATTTGTAGTCATGAAATCAAAATCATCAAATGTGAAAGCAATCGCCTTGGGTCCTCTCATGACAGTAGAAACGGCAGCCATTGGAGTTGTTGAGTGGAAAGTGATGGAAAAGCTTGAAGAAATTAGTTAGGGTTCGTAAAAAGCTCTGTGAATATTTTTGCCGTAGAAATCAATTGCAATAAACAAGTGAGTAAATTGTATGGAAAATTCTATTTTGTTCAAGTTGTATACAATACACACGAGTCTACAGCCTATTTCCAGTCAAAAGATAACTGTTACCGCCTATTTCAAATCATTTGAACATTTTAAATGCAATCAGAGTCTGCAGGCGCAAATTTTAACCGTTTCAGAGTCTAGGCGATATTTTTCTCAGAGTCTACAGACTCTCAGAGTCTATAGACTTGTTAGAATCTACAGACTCACCAGAGTCTAAAAACTAGACTCTGTCAAGTTAAAGTACCAATCAAAATTTTGCAATAATAATTAATCACAGTGTGTTGAGACAGGGACTATAATTAAAGTACATACCTTGCTTCTTGTTACTATAGATCACTTACATATTTAACATACCTAATTCACCTACAAGTCTAAGAAAGGTAGCCTCATCAAGTGGTTTTGTCAAAATGTCTGCAATCTGTCTGTCAGTTAGAACATAGTAAAGTATCACAGTACCATTTTTAACGTGTTCTCTAATAAAGTGATACCTGACATCTATGTGCTTTGTTCTGGAGTGTTGGACTGGATTCTCTGCAATTTTAATAGCACTAGTATTATCACAATACATAGGAATATTTGAGAATGTTAGTCCATAATCAAGTAATTGATTTCTCATCCACAGAATTTGAGCACAGCAACTTCTAGCTGCAATGTATTCAGCCTCAGCTGTTAAGATGGATACAGTTTGTTGTTTCTTGCTAAACCAAGAAATTAATCTGTTGCCAAGAAACTTGCATTGTCCTGTTGTGCTTTTCCTATCTACTTTGCATCCTGCATAGTCAGAATCTGAATAGCCAATTAGTGAAAAATCTGACTCTCTAGGATACCAAAGTCCAAGAGTTTGTGCCCCCTTGAGATATTGAAAAATTCTTTTCACTGCTATTAAATGTGATTCTCTAGGGTCAGCTTGAAATCTAGCACACAGACAAGTTGCAAACATTATATCTGGTCTACTAGCAGTTAAATATAACAATGAGCCAATCATACCTCTGTAGTTAGTGTTGTCAACTTTCTTACCCTTTGGGTCAGAGTCTAGCTTAGTGGCTGTTGACATGGGAGTTTTAGCAGTTGCAGAGTCTTGCATATCAAACTTCTTTAATAGTTCTTTTACATACTTTGTTTGATTGATAAAAATTCCATCATCATTCTGTTTGACTTGAAGCCCCAAAAAGAAGTTTAATTTTCCCATCATGCTCATTTCATAATTTGACTGCATTAGTTGACTAAACTTTTCACAGAGATTATCATTAGTAGATCCAAATATAATATCATCAACATAAATTTGGACAAGCAAAATATCACTTTTATATTTTCTAATAAAGAGAGTTTTGTCAATGGTACCTCTTGTGAATCCATTTTCAAGAAGAAAAATTGATTCATCTGCCTTGGCTTCAAATTTGCTTAGATTTTTAGGATGTACTTTCAGTACATAACTCTTGCATCCAAACATGTGAAAGTGTTTCACACTTGGCTTCTTGTCCTTTATCATTTCATAGGGAGTCTTTCCATGCATGTTTATTAGAGTGCAGTTTTGAGTGAAACATGTTGTACTGACTGCCTCAGCCCAAAAATATACTGGCAGCTTAGACTCTGCCAACATTGTTCTGGCAGGTTTTAGGAGTGTTCTATTCTTTCTCTCCACAACTCCATTTTGTTGAGGAGTTCCTGGTGCAGAAAATTGTTGAGTAATTCCCTTTGATGCACAGTAGTCCTCCATGATTGAATTCTTGAATTCAGTACCATTGTCACTCCTTAGAACTCTAACTGTTTTCTTTGATTTTCTTTCCAGAAAAATGATATGGTCCATTATGTGTTGTGGGGCTTCATCCTTTGAATGTAGAAAGAAAACCCATGTGAATCTTGTAAAATCATCTACAATAACAAGATTATATTTCTTTTTGTTAATTGACATAACATTTACTGGACCAAATAAATCAAGATGCAATAAATAAAAGGGTTCAGAAATGGTGTTAATTGTCTTGCTCTTGAAGGATGATTTCCTTTGTTTTCCAAGTTGACATGCTTCACAAAGTCCATCTTGCACAAAATCAACCTGTGGTAATCCTCTTACAAGATTCTGTTTCACCAACTTGTTGAGTGTTTTGAAGTTGATGTGTAACAGTTTCTTGTGCCATTTCCAGCTTTCTTCAGTTGAGGCCTTGCTGTATAGACATGTGACTTCACTGTGTATGCAATCCTCCAAGCTGGCTTCATAAATGTTACCATGTCTGTGTCCTTTGAAAACCAACATGCCTGTTTCTTTGTGAGTCACTAGACATTCTTTGTTGTCAAAGCCAGTATGGTAACCTTTATCTCCAAGTTGACTTATGCTTATTAAATTGTGCCTTAAGCCATCAACTAGAGCTACTTTTTCAATGATGACATCCCCAAGTACAATCTTGCCATATCCCAGTGTTTGTCCTTTGTTGCCATCTCCAAAGGATACTTCTGGGCCAGCCATTTCCTCAAAGTCTGTAAGCAGGGATTTCTTTCCAGTCATATGTCCTGAGCATCCACTGTCCAGGATTAGGGTTACTTTCTTTACCCTGGTTCCCTGCATACATAAAGCAACTAGTTAGATGTTTTGAGGACCCAAACAGTTTTGGATCCTTTTCTACTAATTTTAGGAGAAACATGCTTAACAATTTTCACCTTTGGCTTACCTGTCTCTTTTGTTGCTCTAGACTCTGGTGGAGTCTTAACAGTGTCATACCAACTTTTATCAATAGAAGATTTTAGCTCATAAAAATTGTAATACAAATCATGATAGTCCATACACATATAAATAGAATGAAATATGCTACCACAGTAATAACAAGGTTTCTGTGGTATGTAGTGACTTTTCAGAGTCTGAGAAGGGCTAGACTCTTATTTCATCTCAATTTTTGTTTTAGAATCTATAACTAAGTGGTTGTGGTTGCCACATCTATAACACTTCTTTCTAGGAGCATTATGATCTTTTTGATAATTATTAGCCTTATTGATGTCTTCCTTACCATTCCTATTTCTCCTAGTTTTGGTGGACTCTGATAAGTTCTCTAGCCTTTCTTTCAACTTAGACTTAGACAAGTACCCTATGTTTATATTTTTCTTAGAGTTATTTGCCCCTGTTTCATCTGTCTTTTTGTCAACAACAGGGGGACTATTGACAGATGAGTTTGTGGTTTCAGTTTTTTTTTAGGGATCACAAACTTAACAGGAACAAATGTACTTTTGTCTTTAGTCTTATTAAATTTGCTAGCTTCTTCATTATTATCATTCTCAACAATAGGTCTTTTGTCTTGACTCTTTTCATAGCTTAGACCAGCAGTTTGACACACGTTTTGATTATTGAAAATTTCTTGAACTTTTCTTCCAGAGTCTGTCCAAACTTTAAACTTAAGCCTTTCTTCTTCTAGTTCTTTCCTAACATAGTCATAGGCTTTCAAAATTTCAGTGTAGTTATGACTATATTTCTCAGAATCCTTTTTGTATTGTTCCATTAATAATAACTCAGACTCTAAATGACCATTCCTTTTAGTTAAGGTTAAATTTTCTTCTCTCAACCTTTCACTTTCACTAGTGAGAGGCCTACATGTTGTCATTATTTTATTAACCTCACTTTTCACAATCTTTATGCCATCAGAGTCTAAATTAATTAAGGATTCAGGAGTAAAGATTGACACCTGAGTTTTAGGAGATGAGGGTTCTTTGGGAGACTGTGATTTTCTTGAGGAGGATGCCATCAGTGCTAGATTTTCATAATCAATTTCATCCTCTGAGCTTAAGTCTGCCCAATCCTTTCCTGTTGATAGAAGTGTTTTTCCTTTTCCTTGACTTTTTGACTTTCTGCATTCACTGGCAAAGTGCCCCAATATTCCACAATTGAAACATTTGACCTTTGCTTTGTCAAGTTTGATTATTGTACTCTTGCTCTTCTCAACCTTCTCATCTTCCTTCTTGAATGATGGCCTTTTTCTAAATTTGCCAGTTCTTTTGTTGAATTTCATTCTTTTGAAATTTTTAGCAAACATAGCCATCATTTGACTTAGATCAAACTCTTCATCAGAATCAGAGTCTGTGTCAGTAGACTCTGACTCCACAGCAGCTTTACCATTCTTTCTTGAATCCTTGATTCTTGTTTCTGTGGGTTGTTCCTGTTGTTCTTTCTCAGACTCCATCAAGAGTGCCACAGATTTTGTCTTTACAGACTTCTTATTCTTTCTCTATTGCATCTCCAAATCATATGTCTTGAGTCTGCCATATGTCTTGGTGCAGCATCTTAACCTTCTAGTGGGTGAACTCGTTTCTCTTAAGCATAGGAATCTTAGAATTGCCATCTTTGTTTCCAGACATCTTTGATCGATTTTAAACGTTAGGCTCTGATACCAATTGTTTTCCCAGTCGTACAAGTAGAAGGGGGGGTGGAATACTTCTATGTCTTTTCTGCCTGATTTAAAATCAAATTAAGAACAAACTCAAACACAAAAATATGAATAAGTACTGTTTTGTATTATTGATTTGTGAATACAAAACTCTCCTAGGGTGTACACAAACCCTAGCAGCTTCTCTGTGTTTTTCACAACAACTCTCTCTATCTCTATGATCTCACAAAATTTCACTCAGACAATTATGCTTCGACTTCCACTCCTTTACAATTAGGTTACATAGAGTTTATATAGAGAGCTGCCTATCAACTAATAACAGAAAGTAAAATTGCAATAGGAATAAAATCCCTAATTATTAGTTGAGAGTTTCCTTCTAGAATTCTCTTTCTTTCCCATAGCATATCTGCAATATATTTATCTTGATCTTCGAAGACTTTCCATTCTTGTGATCTTCTTCCAAATTTATCCTCAACTATATAGACTCTGAAATCTTCAGACTCTGATGATCTTCAGACTCTGATCACATGTAGACTCTGATAGATCATAGACTCTGATAGTCTGTAGACTCTGATCACCTTCCAGACTCTGATCTTCATGCAGACTCTGGTTTCACTTTCTACAGAAATTCTTCTAAGTACAAGTAACATGAATGTTGACTATCTAGACTCTGATTATACATTTCAGATACTAGAAAGACTTATTAAAGATAAACTAATCTAGACTCTGTTCTAGTATTTTGTACACCATCAAATGAATATATTCCTAACAGAAAGGCTATTTGTTGAAGATCCAAAGGACAAAAGAACACCTATGGAAAACAGTCTATGATGACTGTGAAAACTCAATCTGAAGCTGTCTTTCAAACCTTTTTCTAAAATGTAAAAAGCTAAAAGGGAAGATAAGTAGAAACAATCCTAGAATATGCATTGTAAAAACACACTTGTAGTATATAAACAAGTGTGGTAGCATTGTTAGAAAATGTACAAGTTAGATAATATTTCTTAAATCAACTGTTCAGACTTATAGCACTTTGTAAGAACAGTTGATTTATTTTCTAACCTTGTAAAAATGAAGCTAGGTTTTTATTTAACCTAGGAACATTGAGCAAAAATATACACTGATGGAAAAATCAATCCATCAATAATTTTAAAATCTCTTTGTTGAATATATTTTTCGTTTTATTTTTGTGTATACATATTCTCTCGAACACTTAAACATCAAGAACAAATATTAAAACAATAAAAAGTTTTGATATTTGTATTCAACCCCCTCTTCTACAAATATTGACATTGTTCTGGGAAATAACACATAGCTCTATCTCCGGTCATATGCCTTGAAGATTCGCTGTCCAGGATCCATACAACCCGGTTTTCCTGTTTACCTCAATGCAAATATTAAATGAATTAAATCGTCTTCGGAGCCCAAAATTTATTGGGCCCGATATACTTAAATAATTGAGCTTTGTTAACTTTAACAACAGATCCTTTTCGAACAACAGCAGCATACACCTCGATTGTACTTACATTCCTATAAACAGTCTTAACAACTTTCTGTTTAGATTTAGGAATATATGTTTCCTTCTTGATAGGTGACTGAATCGCAATCTTGGATTTCACAAATTTATTATTGATGTGCTGTATAGGTGTCATGTTATTTTTCTTAGTAAACATGCTTTTGAAATAAGCAGTCATGGAATTAAAAGTGCATAACATACAATTTAGAGCACCACATGGTTTATGGCATACATCAATAACAAGCATGTTACTCAAAGTAGTAGGTGTCTTAACAGTTTCTACTTCAACTTTATTAGCAGTTTTAAAGTTCTCAATAGAATGATATCAGTTGTTACTATCACTGACAAACCTATTAGGTCTATTCAATTTCTTCTTTAAGTCTTTATCACCTATACTAGGATTGGGAGAATCAGAAGTTCCCACATCTTTCACTGGTGTCTTGGGTGCACTTTTCTCTTGTTGGACATTAACTCCTTGTATGTCCCTATCTTGTTCCTCTCTTTTCTTTTATTCCTCGAGGTCCTCTAACTTCATTTCATAAGAAATTAATATGGAGCTCTCAAGGATTGGTTCTGCTACAAGGGTTATGAAAAGAGGTTTAGGTGTGTCTTTAACAACATGTGGGATACCCCTTTCTTCAATACTTTTTCTGAACAGGGTTATGTTGTTTGCCTTTCCTACAAATTGATTGTACTCGAAGCCTATTCCAACTTTGCATTTTATTTCTTGTTGGTCAATTAGGTTTTTTACAATATAAAAGGAATTCTTATAGGCTAGACACTTCTTCTGTTCTTCTATTATCGGATTTCTGAGATAGGCTTCAACCTTAACATAACAGCTAACTCTATTGACTTGAAAAGCTAAGCCCTCAGTCAACTTGTCATTTCTGGTGTTTAAAAATTTTAAAACATCATTCTCATTAGTTAAAACTTTGTTTTTGAGAATTAGTTTCTCACCTCTATCTCTTGTATCATCTAGTTCTTTACCTAGTAATTTAAACATTTTAGGGCATGAAGGATCTACCTTTTTTCCTCCTTGTCAAGTTGGAGACAATGATTCTTTAGATGAAGCCATACTAGTAAGATTTCTCATCTCTTCCTCATCATCGTTATCTGAATCATCCCATCTTTTGCCCTCTTCTAGATAAGACTTTCCCTGATGCTTTTTCACAAGTGCATCATACTTTTCCTTGAGCTCTTCATAAGACTCTCTCTTCTTCCCTTGCTTAGGCTTCTTGCATTCAGTTACAAAGTGGCCTAGCTCATTGCAGTTGAAGCAAAGAAACTTGCTTCTATCAACTAAGCCGGTCTTATAGCCACTTTTTGATACAACTGTAGAAGAACTTCCTTTTTAGAACCTTTCAAAATTAGGTTTAACTATGTAGAAGGAGTTTCTTCGGAAACTCATGTTGCCAAACCTCCTGGCAACCATAGCTAGAGATTCATCTTCCAGCTGATCCACTTCTTCCAAAGAGTAGAACTCACCATTTTCCTGGTTATCTGAAGTATTTCCAAATTCTGGAACCACATACTCCATTGAACTGTTAGAAGGTGCAACATCCTTCATTTTCTTCTTTTCTGGTGCTTCCAATATCAGTGCTTTGGAGGTTCTCAGAACCTTACCTCTGCCATATGTTTATCTGGTCTCGATCTGTTCCAATTCATAGGTCTTTAGAACTCTATAGAGTCTCTCTAAGGTTAACTCTTTCATGTCCCTAGATTCCCGGATGACTGCAATCCTATGTTCCAAATGCTCTGGCAAGGTTAATAAAAACTTCATGTTGACCTCTTGATTCTGGCAATATTTCCCATTGAGATTAAGTTCGTTTATCATTTTATTCAATCTCTGAAACACCTCAGAGATACCCTCACCAGGAATGGATCTAAACTGCTTGTATTGGGAGGTCAGGATCTCCAGTCTATTTTCTTTGACTTCTTCAGTCCCTTCGTTTATTATCTCTATTATATCCCAGATTCGTTTGGCGTTTTTACAATTGACCACTTGATTGTACATGACATAGTCTAGGGATTCTATCAATATGAGTTTGAGGTTGTTATCCAGGGATACAACTTCATTTTCTTCATCCGTGTAGTCAGCTAGACTTTTTGGAAACTGTCTATGATGAATTACCTCATGCTCGAGAATAACTGTTATTGAAGGTTCAATACCGTTGGCCAGAATTTATGCATACATGGGATTGGCAATCCCGACTTCAACAAATTATAGTGATCTTTATCAAACTGTGAAATTTTAATGCTCATCACTTTTTTTGTACTCATCTTTAAATAAGATTAAATATTAAGTGTTTTAAAAAATAATTTTCGACTTAAAATAATTTCTGATCAAAAAGTAATTTTTGAGTAAAAATTATTTCAAATACAAAAAATAATTTTTGAGATCTGTATGAGTTGCGGAGTATTTGTTTCATATATGATCTTAAAAAAATATCAACCATATCTGATATCAATTGTTGGTCCCTGATATTATAGAAGGGGGTTTGAATACAATATCTGAATTTAATCGCGGAATATTGGATTTAAAAATTTTCTTTTAATTTCTCACGAAATATTATTATAATAAAATACTATTCAAGTATAAGATATGATTTCTAACTTGAAAAATATTATAAAATTAATAAGATGAAAATTTATATAACTGATAAAGTGTTCTAGAACGATTTTGACATGAATTGTTCTAATTTAACAATTATATTTCAAACCAGCACATAAAGTTTCTGAATATTACAATGTTGACAAATTACTAAATTTGAATGTTTTTAACAACAAGAATAATGAAGCCATTTGCCTCATATTTATAGAGGTTGAAGCTAGCAAAACTTTTGAATAAAACTTATTAAAAAATCTTAAAGACTTTATAAAATAGGCTTCAAGACTTTTGAAATAAGCTGGACAAGACTTTTTAAAATCGGTAAGACTTTTGGAATGGTCGGTAAGACTTTTGAAAAAGTCTTAAATAAAATTTCGGTAAGACTTTTTAAATCAAACTACTCGGTAAGACTTTTTAAAAAGGTCTTAAAGTTTCTGCTCGGTAAGACTTTTAAAAGGTCTTACTGATTTAATTCAGTAGAACTTCCTAAATTAATACAACAAGACTTTCTTTAAATGTTAAATAATATCCTTTTTAACTTAATTAATTTCACAAATTTTAATTAAATAATTTATAAATTAAATCAATTTAATATGAATTAATTTAAGTGGATAAATTAAATAATTAATATACTTTTGATAATTGAATTAATTTAGTTTCTTCACTGCATAACCACTGTAGATTTGACTTGAGTCTTCTTATCTTTACTGTTTTCTATCTGAAAATCACTTAAGCTAGGTGATAAATATTTATTAAATTAGTTGACACACAAATGTACTGTCTAGTTCATTTCTGTCATATTAAAATAAATATTCTTCATATTTTAACTTTAAAAGATGTGATCTTCTGTCTTGTTCTCGCTTCTAGCTTTGTGTCTAATATTTTCTTTTCTAGAAATCTTTCTGTAGTAGTCACTTGGAATCTTCTGTATCTTCTGAACTCTTCCGAAATACTACTTCTTTATTTTTCGCCGACGCTTGAACATATTAATGAACTTCTTCCGGTGTAGAGTAACAACTTCATTAAAACACTTCTAATATTAGAATTCATTGTGTCTAGTTGACTTTCTTCGTCTTAATTCCTGTTATCATATTTATTATTTACTTCTCTTTCTTATCTTAGATGAGATAATCTAATTATTATAAATAGGCCTAGTCATATACCTTTTAAATATTGATTGAATGCCATGTAAATTAAACATGATTAATATTTGCTTTAACATGCCTCTTGCTTCTAACAATGTATGCTTGTACAAGTTTGTCAAAATTGAGACGAAAAAGACTTCAAGCCCTTCTAAATTTAGGATGGGCAAGCCACCCAAGGACAAAAATCTAAAAAAAAATATCAAATCAAAATGGGTGGCCACATAAGTCTTGCTTAAATCTAAGGAAGATCATGTGTCTAAAAGGGAAATAAATTGTGATACAGCTAAGCCAGATGGACCCAATGAAAATTGGGTACCAAAAGCAACTTGAACATTTTGTTTTGCAGGGCAACAGGAAAAATAAAAGAATCATGTGGATCATTGACAGTGGATATTCAGGCCACATGACAGGTGATAAAGCCATGTTATCACAGTTCAAGGAAATGGTTGGCCCTTATGTAGAGCCTTTGGTGATAATAACATTGGTTTCACAATGAGATATGGCATTCTAGAAGTTGAAAATTTGAAAATTGAGAAAATTGCTCTAGTAAATAGATTGAAGCATATTTTACTGAGTGTTACTCAATTTTGTGAAAGAGGATTCAAAGTGGGATTTAATTAAGACAGATGCTCCATTGTCAATAAGAAGACATAAGAAGAAGCACTTCAAGGAGTAAGGAAATGAAACCTCTTTATAGCTGATCTTGACACTTAGAAAAGACAAAATTTACTATTTCTATAGTAAAACTTCATCTTCTAAAAGTTGGCTATGGCACAAGAAGCTCTCTCATTTGAATGTCAAAGCAATGAACCATTTAATGAAGGGAGAATTAGTGAAAGGCCTTCCTCAACTTGAATTTTATCAAGAAGGAATGTGTGAGGACTGCTAGAAAGGGAAGCTTATGAGAGCCAATTACAAAAGCACTCCAAGTGGTTTAATTAATGAAGCTTTTCAAATTATTCATATGGACTTATTTGGCCATTTGAATGTGCAATCATTGGCAAGAAAAATATATGCCTTAGTGATGGTTGATGATTTCTCAAGATACACTTGGGTAAGATTCTTAGCAACCAAGGATGAAGCTGCACAAGAAATTATTGATCTAGTAATGGTTCTTGACAAGAATCTCAAGTACAAAGTGCAGATCTTAGGGAGTGACAATGGTACTGAGTTCAAAAACAGTATAATGAATGATTTCTGCAAAGACAATGGCATCACTCAACAATTCTCTACACCAAAGACTCCTCAATAAAATGGTGGTGGAAAGAAATAATAGAACTCTCTTTGAAGCTGCAAGAACCATGTTGAATGAATCAAAACTTCCTACTTATTTCTAGGGTGAAGCCATTAATACATCTTGTTATACTCAAAACAGATATGTAGTTAACAAAGCCTATTGAAAGACACCCTATGAACTACTCTCAGGAAAGAAACCAATTGTCAACTACTTTCATGTCTTTGGAAGAAAGTGCTATTACAAGAAGGAATCATATGAGATCAAAAGAAAATTTGATACTAAATCACTTGAAGTAATTTTCATGGGCTATGGAATTGACAGGACTTCATATAGAGTCTACATCATTGATTATAAGACTGTGGAGGAGAGTGTAAATGTCACATTTGATGAAACAATGTTTCCTGGAGTTGAAGGTAATCAAGAAATAGAGCCTCTAGCCTTTGAAAATCAAAGCTATCTAGAAGAGATTGATGAAGAATTACCAAGAGTTGAGCACACAATTTCTAGTCCAAAAATAGTTTTTAATCAGTCCAGAGAGAAAGAAGGAACTGCTCAAACAGTAGATTTTCTCTAGGAATGTTCCCATGAATAGTGGACTTGAAGAAATTGATGTTGTCAACAGTTCAAGAGCAAAAGATGTTGTCAACCAACAAAGTGCAGAAGACTTAAGTGATTCACTAAGAGAAACAAAGTGGAATAGGGATCACACTAATGATTTAATAATTGGTGATCCAGGAACATGAGTCAAGACTATAAGAAAAATTGCAAATTAATGTATGTACTCCTACTTCGTATCTCAAGTTGAGCCTAAAACTTTGGATGGAGCACTACTTGATCTAGATTGGATAAATGTTATGCAAGAAGAACTCAACCAGTTTGAGAGAAGTTGTGTCTGGGAATTGGTACCTAGACCAAAGAACAAGTCTGTGATTAGTACAAAGTAGGTCTACAGAAATTAGATGGATGACTGTGGAACTGTCACCAGAAACAAAGCTAAACTAGTAGCAAAAGGTTACTGTCAACATGAAGGAATTAATTATGATGAGAGCTTTTCACATGTTGCCAGACTTGAAGCTATAAGAATATTCTTAGCTTTTGCTGCATTCAACAACTTCAAAGTATTTCAAATGGATGTTAAAAGTTGTTAGGTCCAATATCATCATAGAAGGGGGGGTTGAATATGATGTTGTAGTTTTTTTTCAGTTTGTTTGCGAAAGAGTTTGTGTTTTTGTAAGATATGAACTTGACTGATAATAAAACACAAAGCTGGGAAATAACAATTTATTATTAAATCCCTGTGGTGCTACAAATCTAATCAAATGATTAGCTGCAGTGGGTTCAAAACAATATTACAACAAAAACAGTTGGGAGAAATAAATGTATGGCTTTAATGGAGCTTCCCGGCTGTGAATGTTGATAGCTTGAAGATGATAACTGTATTAAAACAATTGATTTGAACCCATATATATATTTGTAGACTTCTTGGAAATTTGCTTTCCACAATGCTAAGTCCTGAGTGGCGCCTTATGTGTGAGTTGCGCCTATACAGTGGTTACCTTGTATAGGCGCCACTCATGCCTTAGAGTTTTCACAGCATGATGCGCCTTGTATATGTGAGTTGCGCCTATACAGTTGATGCACTGTGTAGGCGCCACTCACAAACTGTCTACTTAGACATTTATAACAGCTGCTGTGTTGCGCCTTGAGGGTGAGTTGCGCCTGTACAGTGTGTTCCCTGTACAGGCGCCACTCATCACTTAGAATAAGTGTGCCTTGAATACTTGATAGACTTTGAGTTGCGCCTCCCCATTGCTTCAAGAGTAATGAACCACTAATTGTAGTAATTCCTTCCTTAGCATATCTATCTTGAATTATTGAATTAATTACCACTTGAATTTTACTCTTCTGGCTTGGCTTGATCAACTGATTTTCTTCTGATTAATTAAGGTAATTCTCTTCGTGTTGTGCTGACGCTTAGTGCACTGGTCTGGTTCACAAACGACTAACAATTGAATGAATTTCCTCAATCTCTGTTCTGTTTCAGCTGATAAACCCTGGACTTTTGCATTGCTTCTGATCACTGAAACCCTTTGACATTTATACATGTACCACTGCTCTGTCTTTAGTATGAAGTCATCTGAACTCTTATTTGTCAATGAGGCTTGAACATTTTAATGAACTTCTCTCCCTGACGTTCAGTAATTCTTCTATCTTGAATGTTCGGCAATGATGAATGTATTTTCTTCTTGATTATGTCCTTCTGGTTTTCTGTGCTGCACGTTAGTATTATTTATCTGCCTTTGTTTCTTAGTTGAGTTATCGTTATCACTATTACATACTACGTTACATTATGCTTTACAATCTCCCCCTATTTGTTTGAGAGAGATCGACAAGCAAATCCTGTGAGAGGATAACTCAACTGATACTTACAAGAAAAAGTAAAGTGCAGAAAGACAGTAAATAATATTAACTACATTCTGGATTAGATATTACATTTCCAGATTTCTTTGTGTACAAGAGAAGTTTGTTCCTCTAGCCTGAACATATAAATCTATGATCTTCTTCTTCTTTGTACTAGGTCCTGTCTTTGCTTAGACCTTGTTTCGGAGTAATGCTTTCTCAGCTCCTCTTCTTTTTCCTCTAACCTTGCCTTCACTAAATCTCTTGCTTCTACTTCAAGAGTGTTAACTGGAGGTGGATCTTCTAGCTTCTTTAATATCTCAGTAAGAAACGCCGTTGAATTCATTTTGGAGATTGACTCGAAGGCCAGAGATTGTCTCTTTGTAAACACGAACACTGTTATCCTTTTCGGAAAGCCTTTTACTCTTTCAGTGTCATGCATTGACTCTTCTGCCAGTTTCTCCCTTAGTGTATCTTCGATTTTCCTCAAGGCCTTTTTGTCTGATTTGATAGTTGATCTTTTTACCCTTGAGAAGACCTTTCGGATAACCTCAGAATTGTTTCTCTTAAGCTTTGACAATTCTGTCTTTTTGACCACACCATTCCTCTTGAATATTAAGAACTTTACTCCATTTGATTCAGTGTGAATGCAAGGTTCAGAGTCTAGAATGGATTCGAGTACTTCTGTGCCGTCATCTTTTCTAACAAACACTGGATCTTGGTAGTATCTGGACGTTTCCAAAAGATATCTCCCTGAAGTTTGAATTGCTCTGTTCAGCCTGAATGCATAGATCAACTCAGCAACATTAAGGTCTTCTGCAGTTCTGTTCTTCTTACTCCTGAGTTTTCCCTCTACATACTGCATGAACAGGAGATGGCTTTGGTCCAAACACTCGTCTGACAATGTTATGTTGTGAAGAGTTGTTGCTTTGTAGTACTTGACAACTGGAGGCTTTTCAAATGCTTCGACACCGATCTCCATTATCTTCTTTTCAATCATATCTCTCAGTATCTCATTTGTCTTTTGCCCTCCAAAGATGACTTTCCTCTTCAGTACATACAGCTCCACTATATTCATTTTATAAAAACTCTTTGTCGACAGTACCCTCGACCCCAGTGATGTTGTATTTATGTGCATCTTCCAGCCATTTTTAAGTGCACTGACTGACACACTTGAGATTTCTTCAGACAGCATGGAGTAGAATTCATGAACATCTTCAAATTTGTCCTTCATGGTTCTGAAGAGATCAAGGACTTCTCTGTCTTTCTTATTAGAAAGGGATAGCTCCTTCTTCTTGAGTAAGTTCCTTGCTTCATCCCAATCAGGACCAACTTTTGCTTCTATGTCCTTCATTCTTTTCCTCCTCTCAATTGCTTGCTGTACTCTCTTCCATTTTCTCTTTATAAGATCCTGAGCCTCGGATACACCTTTGGTAATAACTTCATCCACACCAACCAGAAGACAGTCATTATCGAAAGCATATTCTTCAGCAAACTCCTCTTCGACGTCTATCCCTTTAGCCTGAACAGTCTTCTCTATCTCAGCTTCAGTAGGAATATCCATTGGCACATAGGGTTCAAAGATTTCTCCTTCTTCAAGTTGCCTCGCTCCAGGCCTGTAGAAAAAATCCATCTCCCCCTGAGCTGTATACTCCATTATCATTGCAGCTCCAACTTCTTTTTCTTGTTCTAATCTCTCCCCCTCAGTTGGGTTATCCTCTCTTCTGATCGGAGGAAAATGAGTTGGTGAAGTTGGCTGAGTAGAGACAGACACTTGTTGAGCCAGCAGTTGTTGGACTAAGTCTTTGAGTTCTTTCATTTCTGATCGCTGCTGCTCTTGCACTTCCAAGATTTTGCTTATCGAATGATGAATTTCAGTAACCTGGGCCTCCAGATTTAGAATCCTTTGGCTATGTGCAGTGTGTGCAGTGTGTGGGGTGTATATTTGGTCAGTGGGTGTCTCACTTCTCACTGGAACTGTTTGAGCACGACCCTCAACACTCACACTCGGCTGATCGGGGTCAGGGAATTGAAGATCACTAAGATTTAGTGTTTCACTCATTATTGCATCCGTGTCTTCAAAACCTGCAAGAAAATCCCTATCCCTTCTATGGGTAGGTTGCCTCTCCGCCTGACCACTGTGGGTGGGGAGAACTCCTTTTTCAGGAACTGGGGAGTTTAGACCTAATGTGGTCACCACTATTGATTCTGTAATGATTGGCAATAAAGAAGAATCAGTGATGCCAGCTGAAGCCATTGAAGGCATGACCCGTCCAGAGGTACCCTGAACAGGTTCTACTACCGAAGCAGCAGATACTCTATGAATAGAGTCCACATCCCTTCTATGGGTGTGTTGTCCCTCCACCTGACCTGTGAAGGTGGGGAAGACCTCCGTTGAAGGAGCTGGATTTGTAATTTCCAGGGGGGTCACCACCTCAGGCAATGCAATGATTGACAAATTAGAGCCTGTGGTGCCCCGCGAAGCCTGTGAAGGCATTTCCACTTGAAGTGGCGGTGCTGTTGACACAGCTACTCCGTGAATGGAGACCTCTTCCCTTCTATGGGAGAGTTGCCTTTCCACTTCACCCACTTGGGGAGGGAAAACATCCTGAATTGGATCTGGAGATGTTAAGTCCAGGGGGGTCACCACATTTGACAATGTAATGAGTGGCTCTTGAGAGTCAGTGATGCCCCCTACTGTCTGTGAATTGGATCAACCAAAACAGTACAAGCTACTGACGTAGCGGATGTTGTTGCAACCTCTATTTCTATTTCCGAACCTTTCAAGATTTTAACAATTTCAGAATTTAGATTACGAAGAAAAAGAAGGTTTTCAGAGATTGGAGAATCAGGTTCCTGGCTCACAGTAGCCTTTGGCTTAAAATTCATTTTACGACGTTTTAGAGAAGGCAGAGCTGTAGGGGATATTTGAATAAATTCCCGATCCGGTATAGAAACAGTTCTATCATCTATTTCGAGTGTTCTTTTTCTAGTTTGGGGAGATGAAGGAACTGTTTGTTGAGCTCTGGCAGTGGTTAGAACTGGTGGGTTGCCAAGTTCATTGCCAGCTTCGACGGCCACTGAGGGCTCTAGTGTGTGCATTGCCGTTTGAGGCACAGATGGAGATATTGTGTCATGTTCATCTGAAAGAAAAGCAGAGAGATCAAAGTAAAGAAGTGAACCTTCATCCATACCTTCATCAGACATGCTAGGGATGTAAACATCTGTAGCTTGAGGTTCTTCTACTTCTGTCTCCACCACTATCTCCTCTGTTGGATTTATAGGGCTATTCCTTTGTTCTTCTGTAGAAATTTGGTCTTGATCAGTTTCAGAACCAGCTTCTTTCATAGCTTCATCTTCATTATCAGTGCCTGGTTCTTCTTTTTCTATTGCTGCTGAGCTTCCAGAATCACTTGAAGTTTCAGCTTCACTTTCCTCGTCAGAGATTGCTTCTTCTTCTTCTTGATCTTCTTCACTTTCCTGTCTAAGAAGAGCAATAAAATCCCTGATGGGCTCAGTCATAGGTGCAGGAGAATACCTGTTGGGATAGTCAGTCTCAGTGTTGAGCAGCACCAATGCTCTTAACTGTAGAGAGGGTGACTCATCCATTTGACTGTTCTGAAACATCCGGAGTTGATCAGCTTCAAGAACTTCATTCAACACCAGCTGTAAGAATCTTGGATACAGGCAGAAGTTTTCCATTTCGGCCTGATTCTTCAAGATCTCAGCCATGACCAACTTGCCGATGTTAATTCTGGTGCCTGTTGCCACTGCATATCCTATCACCTTGTTGAATTGAGTGATCCCATGGAATCCACCTGTCTTTGGTGCAAAAGCATGAGACAAGATGTTGAAGAATAGATTCCACTCCTTGGGCAGGTGATTTTTGTAGATCTTCCTTGGAAGATTGGAGTTTTCCTGGGTGCAATGGATGAACAGGAAGAAGTTGTCTAGATCTTCCTGGGATGGATCCTCCTCAAAGTTTTCAGAAGGCAGATGCAGTGCTCTGTTGATGTCAGCTTCTGTAATCTGCACCCTCTGCTTCTGAATTTTGAAAGTGAAGCTCAGGATCCCATCTTCAGACGTGTCTAAAGCAGACCTGTATACCTGTCTTAGAAGATTTCTATTCAAAGGAACAGAGGTAGTTAGTGCATAACTGACTATTGAATTTTCATTTAAAAACCTAGCCCAGTTACCTAAGTCCCCTGCCTCAGTCCAATCATCTACTAAAATGGATAAATAATTAGTCTTTTTAATCTCAAAATGACTCCCCATTTAATTAAAAATGAAAAGTAATTTTTTAATAATTAAAAGTACTAATTAAAATCAAATTATTTTAGTAAAATTTTGAACTAAAACCCTAATTTTGAAAAATTACTTGAATTTTCTTAAAATTAACAAATAATAATTTCCTAGTAATTTTTAGCACACTTTAATTTTAGTAAAAATTTAATCGACTTTAACAGTTAACAACAGTGACCAAAATGTTCAAAATGTGACAAAATGTGATTTTTAAAAACTGAACCAAATTGAGTGAAACCGATTGCAAATGACAGGTATGAACAGGGTGATCACAAAACTGATTTTAGTTTAAAAATCGGGCATGAAATGGTCAAGTTATGTTCGATTAAAAATAGTAAATCTGAGTATCTGTTCGAGTTGCGCTTCTCCTGTGTATAACCGTGTGTATAATCAAAAAGACAACAAAAATAACACTAACTCAGTTATATATATAGAGGCGCAGCAAGTAAATAAAAACACGTTAAGTGCTGAGTGGCGCTTGCACAATGGATGCACTGTGTAGGCGCCACTTAACTAGCTGTGCCACTTAAAATGAAAAAATTTGCCAAGTAAAGGTGAGTGGCGCCTGTACAGTGGTTACACTGTATTGGCGCCACTTAGAAATAAAAACTGAGCCAATTTTCTCATATTATACTTGAGTTGCGCCTATACAGTGAATGCACTGTATTGGCGCCACTCAACACTTGAGGCGCCACTTGATATTTAGCAATAAAAGTTCTAAGTACTAGAGAATGAGTTGCGCTCATACAGTGAGTACACTGTAGAGGCGCCACTCAGTACTTAAGCAATTTTTCAAGTGGTTCCAAATTTTGTTACTAATAAACAATAATAACCATGAATAATTCGAATAAATAGACAATTAGTAATGAATTACTCACAAATATTATTTTCACAAAATATTCATAAATAACAATAATAACATTAATTGTTAAAATTATTATTATAAATAAATTATGCTTCTAATTATTTTACTTTTATTTTAAATAAGAGAATAAATATGAATATTCATTCTTTTTATTTAAAATAATTTCAAATAATATTTAAATAAATAAGTGCCAAGAATTTATCAATTAAATACAAGCACTTAAATATTTTCTAAGATCAAAATTAAATAAATACCTCATTAATAAATTAAGCAGGCATGCACAAGGTATTTATCTAACATTTAATCTTAACAGCTGAAAAATAATTTTTGGTAGATAAATTCACAAGTCCTAAAAATATTGAAATTATCAGCTTCAAATTGCAGTTTTTGATTACCAACTTGTTAGTCAGTAGAATTTAACATCCCAAGTTCACAAACCAGTCTAGTGAAAGTGATTTCATCTAGTGGTTTAGTGAAGATGTCTGCAATTTGCTGCTCTGTAGGTACAAAATGTAACACTACAGTACCATTCATGACATGCTCTCTAATGAAATGATACCTGATATCAATGTGCTTGGTCCTCGAATGTTGAACAGGATTGTTTGTGATGGCTATGGCACTTGTGTTGTCACAGAATATTGGAATTTTGCTCAGCAACAGTCCATAGTCCTGAAGTTGGTTCCTTATCCACAGAATTTGTGCACAGCAACTCCCAGCAGCAACATACTCAGCTTCAGCTGTCGACATTGCAACTGAGTGCTGCTTCTTGCTATACCAGGACACCAATCTTCTACCAAGGAATTGACAACTCCTTGATGTACTCTTTCTATCAATCCTACACCCTGCATAATCAGAATCTGTATAGCCAACAAGGTCAAAGCCTGTATCTTTAGGGTACCAAATTCCAAGATTCAGACTTCCCTTAAGATACCTAAAAATCCGTTTAACAGCTATAAGATGTGATTCTTTAGGATCTGATTGGAACCTAGCACACAAGCATGTAGAGAACATTATATCTGGCCTACTTGCAGTAAGGTAAAGTAATGAGTCGATCATACCTCTGTAGCTTGTGATGTCTACCCTCTTACCAGGCTCATCTTTATCAAGCTTAGTGGCAGTTGCCATTGGAGTTTTGGCTGTGGATGCATCTTCAAGAACATACTTCTTCAAAAGTTCTTTGATGTACTTGGTCTGGCAAATGAAGATTCCATCTTTCCTTTGACTTACTTGGAGCCCAAGGAAATAGTTCAGCTCTCCCATCATGCTCATTTCATACCTACTCTGCATTAGCTTAGCAAATCTACTACATAACTGATCGTTAGTAGAACCAAATATAATATCATCTACATAGACTTGCACTAATATCATATCATTTTTATGCATTTTATGGAATAGAGTCTTATCTATGACACCTCTAGTAAAACCATTTTCAAGTAAAAATATAGATAGAGTGTCATACCATGTTCGAGGGGCTTGCTTCAGGCCATAGAGTGCTTTGAAGAGGAAGTACACAAAATCTGTAAATTCTGGATCTTCAAACCCTGAGGGTTGTTCCACATATACTTCTTCTTCCAGCTCTCCATTCAGGAATGCACTCTTCACATCCATTTGATATACCTTAAAGTAGGAATGTGCTGCAAATGCCAAGAACATCCTGATAGCTTCAAGCCTTGCCACTGGTGCATATGTTTCATCATAATCTATTCCTTCCTCCTGGGAATAACCTTTAGCAACCAGTCTGGCTTTGTTCCTCGTAACAATGCCATCTTCATCCAGCTTGTTTCTGAATACTCACTTTGTGCCAATAATAGACTTGTTCTTTGGCCTGGGTACCAGCTTCCATACCTTTTATCTCTCAAATTGATTGAGTTCTTCTTGCATAGCTATAACCCAATCTGGATCTTCTAGTGCTTCTTCTACTTTCTTTGGTTCTATTTCAGAGAGAAAACCAGAGAATAAACATTCATTTTGGGAAGCACGTCTCGTTTGAACTCCAGCATCTGGATCTCCAAGAATCAATTCAAAGGGGTGATCTCTACTCCACACCCTATGTCTAGGCAGATTTGCCCTAGATGATTCAGCCTGATTTTCATTATTGTGCTGAGTCCTATTTGTAGATCCTTCAGTTGTTCCCCCTGAGCTGCTGCTAGGATGAGAATGAGATTCTCTGCCACTACTAGTAGTTTCTGTGAATCTTCCACTGTTTCCACTACTAGGGTCAGAATCATCATTGTTGATATTCTCATTTGGAGCTTGAATTTCTGTTGCAGCTTCAGGTTCTACTTCACTTTCATCTGAGTTCAAATTTTCAAACTGCAGAGTTTCAGTGTCGTCTGTTCTTTGTAGACTTGGGAGCTTTAGATCATCGAAAGTTACGTTCATGCTTTCAATGACCTTTTTATGATCAATCACATAAACCCTGTACGCCTTAGATTCCATTGAGTAGCCAAGAAATATGCCTTCATGAGCCTTGGATTCGAACTTTCCTAGATGCTCATCATCTTTCAATACGAAGCACTTTGCTCCAAACACATGAAAGTATTTCAGTGTTGGTTTCTTGTTGGCCATTATCTCATAAGGAGTCTTGTCATGTTCTTTATTGATCAGGGTACGATTTTGAGTGTAGCAAGCTGTGTTGACTGCTTCAGCCCAAAAGTATAGAGGCAACTTTGCTTCATTCAGCATTGTTCTTGCTGCTTCAACCAAAGTCCTGTTCTTCCTCTCTACCACTCCATTTTGTTGTGGAGTTCTGGGCGCTGAGAATTGTCTTGATATTCCTTTCCCCACACAGAATTCATTCAGAGTTACATTCCTGAATTCTGTTCCATTATCAGACCTAATTTTCCTGACAGGCAGACCAGCTTCCAACTCAATTTTCTTTATGTGATCGATGATTGTTTGAGGGGCTTCATCCTTTGTAGCTAGAAACAACACCCACGTGTACTTGGAGTAGTCATCAACAATTACAAGTGCATATCTCTTCCTTGACATAGACATGACGTTGACTGGACCAAATAAATCCATATGCAGTAGTTGCAGTGGTTCAGTAATGTCGGTTGAGTCTTTGCTTCGGTGAGATGCTTTCTTTGACTTCCCCTTTTCACATGCTTCGCATAGCCCTTCTTGACAGAATTCCATCTCGGGCAAACCTCTAACCAATTCCCTCTTTACCAAAGAGTTCATTTTTTTGAAGTTGAGGTGTGAGAGTTTCTTGTGCCACAACCAACTATCCTCTGTTGAAGCTTTGCTATAAAAACATTGAACTTCGCCTTTGCTTGCAGAGAATAAGTCAGCTACAAAGAGATTCCCCTTTCTCACTCCCTGAAGAGCAAGCTTCGAATCCTTCCTGCTTTGGATGGCACATCTTTCTTTCTCAAAAGTTACTTTGTATCCCTTGTCAGTGAACTGACTGATACTCAGAAGGTTGTGCTTTAATCCATCCACAAGAGAGATGTTTTAAATGATAACATTCCCGATTTCCAGATTGCCATATCCCGTTGTGAATCCCTCGCTGTTATCTCCAAAGGTCACTATCGGGCCAGCTTTCTCAATCACATCTGTTAGCAGGGCTTTATCTCCAGTCATGTGCCTCGAACATCCACTGTCAAGTATCCACATGACACGTTTGTTCTTTGTTGTACCCTGCATCCACAGATTGATTACTTTTTCTTTGGTACCCAAATTTGATTGGGTCCAAGAGGCTTAGATAAGTAAACATTTTTAGCTACAGAAGATTTCTGGTCCTTGTCCTTCTCATCGACTGCACCCTTGCCCTTTGGTTTAGCCTTGACAGAAGTGTCTTTAGGCTTAGGGACAGGGGTTTCCTTCCTAACTTTAGGAGGACTAGTAGTCTTTGCCCTAACATGCTTTCTAGTCATGTTCACATCTGTATTCATGCAAGTACTTGATGATGTATTCATTAAGTTAATGTATGCAGACATGATATTGAAAGCACATGGCATGCATCCTACTTTACCGCATGGTTGATGAGGAATAGACATGGCAGGCATGGCAGGCATACTAGAAGTTTGTGTTTTAACTACTTTTATCTTATTGCATGCATGTGTAAGATGACCAGTAGAATTGCAATTATTACAAACTTTTCTAGAATTGTTAGCACCTACCTTACCATTTCTGTTAGCTTTCTTGTTTTCACTTTTATTGCCTATTTCAATTTTAACCTGTTTCTTAGGTTCTTCAATCTTAACAGATTTCTTAGGCAAGTCCTTCTTATCTACAACATTTTCCTCTTTCTCCTCAGCAAGGAGTTCTTCTTTCATTAAGAGATCATCTTCATTTAGGGGTTCTATGACGAACTTCTTATAAAGGGGCTTAGCTACATCCTTCAATACATGTGGAATGTCTTGCTTCATAAGACTTTCCTCAGCAATAGATTCTACATGCATTTTTCCTGCTTTCTTATCATAGTTAAAACCTATTCCTGCTTTCTGACCTATGACTTGTTTGTCTATAGCCTCCTTTACAAGATTCGCAGACTTCTTATATGCTTGAAGTTTTAACTCTAAATCAGAAATTTTACTTCTTAGAGCTGCTTCTACTTCCTGGTTGCACTTATCCCTATTCTGAAAGTATTCTATCTTCTGTTTAAGATCTTCTACATTAACACATGCAAGCTCTAGTTCTTCGTTTTTAGCTTCTAACAGTTTATTCTTAAGAACTAGTTTAGCATTTTCTTCTACAGATGCTAGCATGCTTGTATGAATATTAAACATTTCTATGCTTAGATCTTCCACAGTTTTCTTATACTCAGAATTAGACATTTCAACGGAAGAAAGAAATGATACCTTGGATGATTGAGGTGATGCCTCTGAAGAGTCTGCCATTAACGCAAGATTTCCATAAACCTCCTCTTCATCATTATCTGAATCATCCCAGCTCTTTCCTTCAGCTATATAAGCTCTTCCTTGATGCTTCTTCACCAGCGCATCATACTTCTGCTTTAATTCATCGTAGGACTCCTTCCTTTCATTCCCTTATTTTGGTTTCCGGCATTCTGTTGCAAAATGACCGGGTTCTCCACAATTGTAGCATTTAAACTTACTTCTATCTACCATCCCTGTCTTATAGCCTCCTCTGCTGTGAGACCCTGAAGACGAATTACATCGGTTGTTGGTTTTGACCCTGGAACCACTGTAACTCGAGTTACTCTTAAATTTGTACTTAGGGTTCCTCTTAAACCTCAGGTTCTTGAACTTTCCCGCCATGTAGGCCATAGTTTTGTTTTCCAGTTGTTCAAGTTCTTCTAATGAATAGAAGTCGTCTTCATCACCCGGTTGATTAGATTCTGATAATTCAGCTTCTACAATTTCTTCCTTTTCAACTACAGGTGCTTCTTTGTTAGTCTCCTTGACAGCAATATCACTGGCTACAAGAGCTGTCGTCTTTAACAGTGCTGTGTTCTTACTGTCCACTGTACCTGAGCCGTAAATGATTTGTCTCTGCTCTTGCTCCATCTCATGAGTCTTGAGCTTTCCATATAGCATTTCAATTGACATATCATTTATATCACTTCTTTCTCTGATAGCAGAGATTTTGTGCTCTAGGTGTGCTGGCAGCGTCAACATGAATTTTCTGTTGATTTC
Organism: Oenanthe sinensis; assembly: GCA_028671895.1. Lineage (NCBI taxonomy): Eukaryota > Viridiplantae > Streptophyta > Magnoliopsida > Apiales > Apiaceae > Oenanthe > Oenanthe sinensis. The sequence goes on from CM053806.1 coordinate 38,162,469, forward strand.
CCTTCGCGTGTAAGCCTTCCCATGTAGAGACAAGTCATTCAGCAATTTGTTGTATCTCTCAAAAACTTGAGTTATACTTTCTCCAGGTAATGACTTGAATGCTTCATATTGGGAGGTAAGAATGTCCAACCTATTTTCCTTCACTTCAGCTGTACCCTCCATTAGCAGATTTATTGTGTCCCACATCTGTTTGGCACTTGTGCAATTGATCACCTGATTCATCATTGTTGTGTCCAAAGAATCCATCAAGATGCATTGTAGATGATTGTCCCATGCTACTCTCTCTTTGTCAGTATCAGTAAACTCTGAAGGTTCATTTGGGGTAAATCCTTGAGGAATCCGTTCTCCGTCTTCTGACACTGTCTCCGGTGTAAGCTTTTGAGGAACATAGGGGCCATTTTCCAGAATTCCCAGATATTGAGAATTACATGTTTTAATAAAAATGGTCATCTTCTTTTTCCACAAAATGTATTCATTTTTGACAAAGGTGGGAATTTTAATGCTGCTTAATTTTTGGGTACTCATGGTTGTTAAGAATTTTAAGTCTTAAGAAATAATTAATTTCTCAAAAATTAAAATCAATTCGAATAAAAATTAAATATTGAGAAAATAATTTTTAATTCGAATTCTTGAAGATTGATAGCTTTTTAAAATTTCGTGAATTTAAAATCAATGAAAAATTCGAAATTGAATTTTCTTTAAAAATAAAAGAAAATTCAAGATAAATTTTTCTAGATCTAAAAATGCACTTTTTAGAAAAACTATTTTTGGATCTGATTTGTAAAGTTAATGAACAAGCTTTGATACCAATTGTTAGGTCCAATATCATCATAGAATGGGGGGTTGAATATGATGTTTTAGTTTTTTTTCAGTTTGTTTGCGAAAGAGTTTGTGTTTTTGTAAGATATGAACTTGACTGATAATAAAACACAAAGCTGGGAAATAACAATTTATTATTAAATCCCTGTGGTGCTACAAATCTAATCAAATGATTAGCTGCAGTGGGTTCAAAACAATATTACAACAAAAACAGTTGGGAGAAATAAATGTATGGCTTTAATGGAGCTTCCCGGCTGTGAATGTTGATAGCTTGAAGATGATAACTGTATTAAAACAATTGATTTGAACCCATATATATATTTGTAGACTTCTTGGAAATTTGCTTTCCACAATGCTAAGTCCTGAGTGGCGCCTTATGTGTGAGTTGCGCCTATACAGTGGTTACCCTGTATAGGCGCCACTCATGCCTTAGAGTTTTCACAGCATGATGCGCCTTGTATATGTGAGTTGCGCCTATACAGTTGATGCACTGTGTAGGCGCCACTCACAAATTGTCTACTTAGACATTTGTAACAGCTGCTGTGTTGCGCCTTGAGGGTGAGTTGCGCCTGTACAGTGTGTTCCCTGTACAGGCGCCACTCATCACTTAGAATAAGTGTGCCTTGAATACTTGATAGACTTTGAGTTGCGCCTCCCCATTGCTTCAAGAGTAATGAACCACTAATTGTAGTAATTCCTTCCTTAGCATATCTATCTTGAATTATTGAATTAATTACCACTTGAATTTTACTCTTCTGGCTTGGCTTGATCAACTGATTTTCTTCTGATTAATTGAGGTAATTCTCTTCGTGTTGTGCTGACGCTTAGTGCACTGGTCTGGTTCACAAACGACTAACACTTGAATGAATTTCCTCAATCTCTGTTCTGTTTCAGCTGATAAACCCTGGACTTTTGCATTACTTCTGATCACTGAAACCCTTTGACATTTATACATGTACCACTGCTCTGTCTTTAGTATGAAGTCATCTGAACTCTTATTTGTCAATGAGGCTTGAACATTTTAATGAACTTCTCTCCCTGACGTTCAGTAATTCTTCTGTCTTGAATGTTCAGCAATGATGAATGTATTTTCTTCTTGATTATGTCTTTCTGGTTTTCTGTGCTGCACGTTAGTATTATTTATCTGCCTTTGTTTCTTAGTTGAGTTATCGTTATCACTATTACATACTACGTTACATTATGTTTTACAAAAGTGCTTTCCTAAATGGTGAGCTGGAAGAGGAAGTGTATGTTGAACAACCCCCAGGCTTTGATGATCCAAAAATGCAAAACTTTATGTACAGACTTTTGAAGGCATTGTATGGGTTGAAACAAGCACCAAGGGCTTGGTATGACACTCTTTCCAAGTTTCTCCTTGAGAACAATTTCACCAGAGTGATTGTGGATAAGACTCTTTTCTGCAAAAAGAATGAAAAAGATATCATTCTAGTCCAGGTATATGTAGATAATATCATCTTTGGTTCAACAAATGAAGATCTATGTAAGAAATTCTCTGAGATAATGTAGAACAAGTATGATGGGTGAATTGGTATTCTTTATTGGACTTCAAGTCTATGAAAAAGAAGATGGAATATTCATTTGCCAAACTAAGTATGTCAAAGATATTTGGAAAAGATTTGATATGAAAGACTCTTCACCATCAAAGACTCTAATCTCAAAAACAACTCAACTTGACAAGGATCCAATAAGAAAGAAGGTGGACAACAAGATGTATAGAGGAATAATTGGTTATCTCCTGTATTTAACTGCTAGCAGGCCTGACATCATGTTTGTAATAGGTCTGTGCTCTAGGTTTCAGTCTGATCCAAAAGAGTCACATTTGATGGCAGTTAAGAGAATCTTTAGATACTTGAAAGGCACTCAAGATCTAGGCCTTTGGTATCCTAAAGAATCTGGTTTTGACTTTAATATGGATAAAAACTAAACCTAAGAAAATAATAAATATAGCATTTATTATTTCATTTATTAGACCTAGCATGGTCCAAAGGCTTGAGCCGTTGAAACGAACAAGGAAAATGAATCATAGGAACAACTGGATTTGTAAGTCTAGCTCACAAGCTCTATTGAAGCCATAGGCCCATTAAGACTTTTTTATTAATTAATTTTGTAATTAATTGATAAAGGCTCAATAAAGGTCTAAGAACCCTGTTGAAGGCCCTCATCCTAGAATGATCTAGAAACTCTAGTGTGGGAAGAGTCCAATAAGGACCTTCATTCCTGGAAGGTTACAACAAGTTAACCTCACTAGGAGACTTGGCCATCAAGTCTCCTAACCCTAATCTAATTCCAAGGTCCTCGTGCGTCTATATAAAGGGCCTAACCCATCTATAACAGAACTACATTTTTTGGCTTGATTCTCATCACTTGAGATACATAGGCAGTTTACGAGGACCCGAGATAGTCACGAAACGTAAGTGCAGCCATTAAAGCTCGATAATCTCCGTGAAATTAATAAACCCTAACATTAATTACTCATTAAAGGCGACCTAGTTTTTAATCCATAATATTTGGCGCCATCTGTGGGAAAAGAATAGCAACCATGGCAAGAACACGAAGTACTACGAGCCCCGTCGAAGGAGAGATCCCTGACACCATTATTGACACCAATGTTCCCCCTTTCACGGCGCGAAAACCAGGAGCTATTGTTCCAACCACCTCCGTTGAGGACCCTGAAGTAAGTAGCCGGCGTACCGGACCCCTTAGCATCATCGTTCAACCATCCAACCCCAATGTATCTATTCATGCTTCGGTTCTTCTACTCTAGGTAATTCCACCCCTTAGTACAACTTTTATTGATCCTCCTACCTTGCAGGTCTCATCTGCTGTAACACCTGACCCTCGTTATGGGCTCCCGAGAAACTACGAGCCCTCTTATGAGCATGGGTTGCTGCCCTACTATATCTCTCGATGAAGGAATTGGGATTTCTCTTGACCTTACTCCACTGATGATGAGGATTCGTCTGACGAGGATGTTAACCCCCGAAGGAGGGACCCGACAAGGAGCCCCTTGGAAGGAGGAGTACCCAACCCCGAGGGCCTCAAACCACTGACTCCGTAAACCTTTAAGAAAGGATACATGCTCACGAGGCTAAGGCCCAACCATTGAGAAGAGACCTGAAAAGGGCATTAGCAAGACGATAGCGCCCCAGAGTTGAGGGGGCTAGGGGTCGACAAGGAGTGCACCTATGATAGATCCGGATGAGCCCCTAACCAGAAGACAAGTAAGGTCAAGTCATGTTAGGGCTGATCCCCAAGACTTGTTACCACATGAAGATCCTGATGATCCAGTAACTCCCTTCATGGAGGAGATTATGAATGCAAAAATATCAAGAAAGTGGAAGATGCCCACTATCAAGGCCTATGATAGAACTGGAGACCCCTCAAACCATGTTCTCACGGTCTCAAATGCACTGTTGTTACAACCTGTTAATGACGCTGTCAACTATAGGGCGTTCCCTCAAATTGTGAGCGGTATGGCACAAAGATGGTTTAGTCGTCTACCCCCAACTCCGTAGGGTCATTTAAAGATCTGAGCAGGGCCTTCATGGGTTAGTTTATCAGCAGCAAAACTCATGAGAAGAGCTCAACTTCCCTCATGAATATACATCAGGGAAAGAATGAGTCCTTGAGGGATTATATGAACATATTCACTAAGGAAGCCTTGAAGGTCCCTGATCTAGACCAGAATGTAGTTATGATAGCCTTACAAAAAGGAACTTCAGTCGAGAATTTCAGAAGATCATTAGCCAAGAGGGACCCTAAAAGTTTGAATGAGCTCCAGGAGAGAGCTGGAAAGTACATCAAAGCTGAAGAGAGTATGAGGAAAGCCTAGGGGTTTCGGGCCTTGAACACCTACTCTAAGAAGCGAGCCAATGATACTGAGTATATGTTCGATGCCATGTATGCGAAGAGTGATGATGCTAATGACTCTAAGAAGAAGGAAGATCAAGGTTCACTGAGTATACAAGGCTAAACACCGGCCAGAGCCAAATATTGATGGATATTGAGAAGAACAAGGACCTTCGATGGCTGAAGCCACTAAGGACTGATCCCTAAAAGAGAAATAAGAACATTTACTGTTACTTCCATAGAGATATGGGACACGATACTTGTTAGGTCCTGGAGATCGTAGAGGGGGGGTGAATACGATTCCCAAATAAAAATCTGACTTTTATTTATTTTTGGGACAACATAAAAATTACTTTGGTTCAAACCCAGGTACTGTTCATCATCTTCTTCAACCTCAAGAACACCATTAAAATAACCAAGATAATGAACGGTAAATCATCCAAAACACACAACACAACAAGATCCAAGAATATAACTTTATATTCATTGAAGTGGGGTAGATGCTACAACAAGTTCAAGAACAAAAGCTCAAGAACACAACAAAGAAATGATTTTTGGCTCCTCTAAAAATATTACAAATTCTAGATCTAGGAGACAAAAATCAAACCTATCTTCTAAACAAGATTTAGCAATGTTTACAATAGAAGATAGATGAGTGGTATGACAAAGAAATTCATGGCCCCATAATATTAAAGTATGAGTTCGGCCATGGGGGAGAGAGAAAATAATTTTCTCTCTCTCTCCCCATTTCTTTTTCATCCGAATACTACCTCTAAAAATGATGACTTGGGTTTCTTCTTTATATATTGAAAAAGGTGTTACTCTTTGTTTTTCCACCTTTTACTTTTGTCCACTCAAATCATATCTTCAAAGTCATGTGCCAAGCATGCCTTTGGAAATATTTAATGTAAAAGTAATATTTAATAAATATATAAAATATAAATAAAGAATATCTTTATTTATAAAATATATAAATAATTAAATAAATACTTTATTTAATTAAATTAAATATTTCCATTCCACTCTTCAATTTGTGTAGACTTCCTTATCCAAATACTTAGCCCCGTATACGTGACTCCACCACATCCAAGTATTTGGCCTTCTAATCTGTGAAGCTTTAGTAAGATCCAATCAGGTTGTGCCGTCTATCCCTTATCCATTAGGCTGACATTTCTCCAACACTGATTTACCACCTTTGTTGATCCTCCACATGACTCAAGAAAACCAACAACTTTAGAATGATTAAAATCATATTAACTGACGAGAGCTTGCCTCCAATGTCCTGACACTTGATGCAACGGTCTGGTTCATAAGTGACTAGTCTTGATAGGGGCTCTTGATTCCGAACATGATTCCACATTCTTCTTTGCAAACCTTACTTGTTGCTTCGATTGTAATGCACTAAAATCGTCATAGACTAAGACAATCTTCTGTAGCTTCCACATCCTTGAATAGATGTCAACATCTTTTTATTCTCCACTGAGGCATGAACATGTTAATGAACTTCTTCCAGTGAGCTTCAAGTCTGTAGATGATCCTTTGATACTTTGTCTTAACTGAACTCTGTGATCCAAGATTTCTGTGCACCTGCATATTATTACATGTTCTGTTCTATTGTTGAGTTCTCATCAACCATTACATAGAGATTACATTTAGCATTTCTAGTACACATGAAAGTGCAGTGAGTTACTTCCCTTCACTCCTATCTCCCCTTTCAATCTCCCCCTATTTGGTTGATATGGAATAGCAATCAAATACTATTTCCCTTTACAATCTCCCCCAAAAGCAATTAAATAAAATTAACTACTAGAGGATAACTCAACTAACATACAAGAAACAATTAAAGTACTGGACATGAAAATAATATACAAAAGGTTCTGGAAAGATATAATCAGTTAAATCCAGATTTCCCGAGTTGCTGAAAATGAATGATGAATTTCTGAATTTCATTTTCCTTTAGCTTCCTCCACTTCAATGTTCTTCAAAGATGGGGTTCTTTCAATAAAGAAACAAATCATTAGTAAAGACTTCTGACCAATCATTCTTGTTCATCTTGCAATTCGAACTAGAACATACAGCTCTCTATGTTCCCCATAAGAGGTCAACTCATTCTCCCCTTAAGGTTGTTCTCTCTTGGAATGAAAGTCACTTCCTCTTTTTCTTCAAGATGTTCTATTTCCAGGAAACATATTTTTCTTTCTTCCCTGCACTATTCCACTGACTTCATCTATCACTGAAACAAGAAATAGAACACACTTGGACACTTCTCAGATGCCCCTTGAAAATCTCATTTACCCAGAAAACTTCTACTTAGCAAAAACTCCCCCTGAGTTGATACTCTTCAAAGAAATCTTCATTTTCATTCATTGATCGTGCTAGAAAGAATTCTTCTGCCGAACCTCTCCTAAGAATGTTCCAAGGACAGATCTTCAAACAAATAGAGAAAAATCCCTTAGATATCTTTTCAGAATAAGATATAGCATTGCAAACCAAGATGTTAATATTCTCCATAACTTCTCCCCCTTAGTACAACAAGTAACTTCTTCCCAATTGACAAAAAGTAACTTCTCCACTTTAGACGAAAAATCAGTTAAATCTACAACACCTTTAGGGATTAGGCTCCAACCAATTACTAAGAAACTCCCCCTTAGTAATTTCTCCATTGCATCACTAAGGTTTCAATTTTATCTAATTCTCCCCCTTAGTTCATGCAAGCTCCAATCCACCCTTGTGTCTTTAGATATCCTCTAAGTAAACTCCACAAGATAGGATTGACAGATCTCATTTCTTATATCACCAAGAGATCTCGTTTCTTGTATCACCAAATTCTCCCCCTTAGTTGAGAATATCCTTTAAAACAATAAAAATATCATCTACATCCAATCGAATAAGAAACTCTCCTCCAATTGAACATAAAATCCTCCTTAGGCCTAAAAATTAATGTCTCCCCCTTTGAGATTGAGAACAACACGAATTAATAGATCCAAAGGTAATAGTTTGGACATTCCCACTAAGCTTCAGCTAGACTCTTCTTCAGCTTGTCTTCCAGAAAAGAATCTCTTCAACATTCCAAAGCTGGAAAATTCAGTAACAGGATTTAGGCATAGTAGCAAGGTTAGTGTTTGGTCTATTGTTTCCTCACTTCTACTACGTTCTGTTGGTGTTTACACTTTCAAGCATAAGTGTTCCACTCATTTCTCTCCCTATTTCTCTCACTCAAGTGTATCACTCCCTCACTTCACTCAAGTGTTTCTCTCCCTTACTTGCACTCATTCCATTTATAGCAATTTGTACCTGCAAGTAAATCCATGCTAGTCTCACCAAGATATTATGGATCGTTGACTGTAGCATGTTGTCGATCACTAAAGATCTAGGTTCTGAGATGGAATCTCAGACAGGGTTTCAGTTAGGCCGTCACCCAACTCACCATGAGCAAATCCATGCACACGTGGCTCGTCGTCGGGGAATAACCCTTCTGAAATTGGAATCTCCTCCATTCCAGGAGTGACTGAAATCCCAACACCCTGATCCTCAAAAGACTCATCAAATTGGTAAACCAACTGAATCATAGTCTACGAGTTGTTGCTCAGCTACTTTCAGCATCAACAATCTCCCCATATGCAAATCCATGCACTGGATCGTTGAATGTGGTATGCGTACTAGCAGCTATCTAAGCATCAACCGACTCCCCATATGCAAATCCATGCACTGGATCGTTGACGGTGATATGCCTTTAAGTTTTGAGCGATCCATGTATTCCAGAATTTGAATTCCTGGGAGAGTAGACGTGTACAAACATCTCTCTCAATCACCTGTGAAGATGAATTAACTCACTATTTTCAGTCATGGAAAACTGTTAGTGATTGCCTCTCAACATCAACAGATTGCTCTGTGGATGTGAAATCCCGTTAGGGAACTAGGACTGTTCCTCCTAGGAAGGTTGACAAGGATTCTAATATATGGCAAGAAATCCAAGTTTCCCTCAAACACCTGTGAAGGTGGCTCAACAACTTCATTCACCATGAATGGTAAACAAAGAAGTTTAGGGGTTTTACCTATACCTCACAATGTTCACTTCTTGCAATGTGTCCTCACAATTATTAGTCCCAAGAGAGGCTAGAGAACTGTTAGGTCCTATAACATCCCTTAGAAACAAAAACTTTAGGTTTACCATCAGCGTGAATGCTTTTGGTGTGCTTGACTCATTACAAGGTGCTCTGGCTGACGAGCGAATTTTCAATGAAATCACCCTGTTGAGAGAGTTCATTCAGAAACGGTTGAATTGCCTTTTCAGCTCTGCATCCTTTTGAGAGAATACAGATGAGCTACAGATACCTCAATTTGTATACTTCTTTCCTTCTCGAGAGGTAGAGCTGTGGGTGCACTTCCGACTTCATCCTTATTTGCTGCATCAAGTGCAGTTTCTCCCTTAACAACCGCTAATCTATATAAGTTCCTTATATCACCAAGGGTTGAAAGTTTGAATTAGAATGATAGTGTTTGGTACTAAGGCCTTGGTTAGAAATTGATGGATTATTCAACTTCTTGACCTTCCCCTATAGCCACTAAGGCCAAGCCATTACAGCTAAATAGATAGAGTTGATCAGAGCTATATAAAATTTGGTAGAGTATGATTAAACTTATTCTCTATTCCTTCTCAGACATATAGCATCGGAGCAATGTGTCATCAAGAAACACTATCATTCCAGAGCTAAAATGTGGGAATTAATAAAGAATAGGTAAAAGAATATTAAGCCAAATTTCATAAACTCACAATTTTAAAAAAAAGTTTAACAGATTAACAAAAGTGTTCTTTTGAATTTCTCTTAGACAAATATCCAATTGAAATTCAACTCTTTTAACAAAAACATTTTGATTAATAACTCAAATCTATTTCATCTTGCTCACTGTATGTTTTCAGAAATTGTTTTGCAATTCATTCTTATCGGATATTATCTTCGACTTAAAACATAAATCATTTAAAAAAAAAATTGAATGAATGCTTTAGTCATACAGTCCAAGGCACTAATCCCAAAGCAAACAACCATTGTTTTAATACTACAGGTCAATGTGAAACAGACATTAACAAGAGTTTTGAAAAACGTTTTACCAATAGTTGATACCTCAAGATCAAAACAATTTACTCAAATAAAATAGCCTGATACCATGCAACCTAAGTTACAAGTTATCAAGTAACTTTATTTAAACAAATCGTGGAGAGAAAACAGTTTTCATTACAAAACATTTAGAGAGAGAGAGGATATATGATTTTGAAATAGAAAGATAATCCTTAAAAAATGTTCAAAAAAAAACTTTTAGTGGCTTTTCATTCTCTGGCAAATGAATGCATGTTTAGATAAAACATTTTTCACAAGAAATAGACAAGAAATTTCTTTATGCATTCAAGTTCTAAGAATGAAAAACATATGTTAATACTAATGAATTATCAAAGATATGAGTGACAATACATTCAAAAGTACTACATCATTCAATCATTTTGTAATAAAATGCATCTTACTACAAAACAATCAAGCACATAAGATACTTACATTATGCTAGACAATTACCATTTGTCGCTTGAAACAAACATATATTGCAATATAGATCATGGTAATTCTAAAGCATAAAACATAAGCATCCGCTAAACACTGAACATACATTGACCGAATGACAGCATTTAACTTCTTACACTACATCTCAACAATTATCACATAAGCATATTGAAAATACTCATGACAATCAGAATGTATGTAAGCTCGAGGTACTAGTTGCATCAGAGATCAAATACCTTTAAATATTAATGCTAAAATTTATGATCTTTGACAACCCCTCGCGATGTAGTAAATTACTTTCAATATCAGTGTTTTTGAAATAATCTTTTTATCACTTAGTGCAGAAATTCTAAGTGACATCACTAATATAAAAAGAATGACAACTAATATTAATGGATTTTGCAAAAGACATGAATTACATCACTTAAACTACATATTAAGTGGTTCCATTAATATTAGCATTAAACAATTAGAAGTAAATAAAATTACAACTAATTAATATATACAAATACTTATGCTGAAACATTTGATACATATAGCATGAATAACATATGACAGCACAAAGTACGAGATCCTGGATATAAATTGACTATACAAAGAGATGCTACAATGTTAGGTCCCTAGGTCCCGGGTGATCATAGGTAATCACATACCGATAATATTGGGTCCCGGGTGGTCACAAGCCAAACATTAATCAGTTCCTAGAGATCGTAGACATCTAAATAGCATGAACACTCTCTATAAACATTACATTTAAATAAATCAATATTAGACTAGAGTGACATACCTTAGTCAATAGAGCTTTTACTGGTGTATGATCGTTGAATGAACAATTACTCCTCTTTGCCCGAGAGATCGAACGTTTACTCCTTTCGAGATCGAACGTTTACTCCATTTGGACAGGAATAACTTTTCAGCTACCAGTTAACATTGTTCCTCGAAACAATACCACGCTCATCCAGAAGGAAACTGCATTACCTTCAACACCCAAATATATCCTTGTAGATATTGGTCTTGGCAGCAGCTTCACTAAACTCAGCACTCTAGAAACCAGTAGTCTTGACACTAGCAGAGTAGAACCTTCAAAAACTCCAAACTACCCTTCAGCTTCTGTATCAATACCAAGTCTTCATGTGGATTGATTCCTTGTGCTAAGTGTATCTGCCTCTGGTTCAATTGAGTTAGTTCCTTGATTCGAACCCTACTCAATCTTGATTAGTTAGTGCATCTTCAATCTTCATTGAATTCACTCATAAAAACTAATGAAATACTCTTATACATGCACGGCACTACCAATCACTACTCTACTACCCAGATTCATCAAGAACTGACTCTAGGAAATGTTGTTACACAAAACCCTTTGTCATGACAGATGTGTCCTTAATGTTTCCTTAGATATTCAGTGGGTAGAGTAGTGTTCTTCAAATATGATTGAGATCATCTTGCATTATTTTTAAATTGACAATTTCCTTTCTAATATGCAATCACTCAATCTGGATCACTCAGTGCTCCTAAGAATCTCAACTCTTACTCAATGAGCACTGCTAGCCTTTGAACTTCAAATATGACTAGTTGATCCAACTTACTGATGCTCCCCCTGTGATGCTGCTTGCAGCTTTTCTTCATCTGGTGTCATCTGATCTTGAGCCCTAAACAGGATGTCAACCTTTAGAAATTCAGAGCTAAAATCAAACGAATACTAGGGAGCTTGATGATGATGTTCACTGCATCTAGATCATCTTAAATCAATCACAGACTCTGTTTAAGCTCTTAACTACAAATAAGATAGCCTTCCATCACACCATGTGACTTCAGGCATGATTAATCTTACTTGATGTCTTCTCTTTACATTTGCTGATTAGACTTGCTGTGTCAACTGATTCAGCCGTAGTGAATAGGAAACCTTAAGTCTATCCATTATCCTTGTAATTCCACTCAAGGTCTGGATTTCCCTATCAACTCCTCCATTTGTTCATGAAGTCCGGAAACTGAACTTTACTCTAGAATACTCCTTTCAGTGCAAACATAACATAGAACTTCGTTCGTCAACAAATTCCATTACCTGCCCTCAAAGTGTTCTTACAGCAATCTGCCTAATCCTTTGAATGTGATTAATCACTGAGATGCTTCATCTATCGAATGCATGAACAAACACCAAAACTAAACAGGGTAGCCTCTGACTTGACTTCCCTTCAACTGACATACTTCACTAATGTCCTTCTTAAAAGAATTTCATTAGAAGTAGTCCTTTCTCACCAACTTCATCTTTACCGTCGAATCCGTTATCTTGGTAAACCAAGTATTAGTTGATAAACCAAGTGTGAGAGCATCACTTGTTGTTGCAGCTAACTCCATTCTGATAAACTTCAACGAATAGTTGACTTCATCATAAGCATTACATTTCGTGTCAGCAATAACCTCACTTTCAGTAGAGTGAGCTTCTATTTCTCTTGACCCCGATCAATACTGTTCATCGTCGAACTGATATTAGGAAACCCTTCACAAAGAATCCCCTAGGTCTTCCTTAATATTGTGCTTCAGATCATTCAAGAAAAATAGGTAACCTTGCTTAACCATTTGAATACCAAAGCAAAAGTAGTTACATGCCTCGAACATGAAAATGTCAGAGATATATGACTTGTACATGTTGAAAGATACTCTGCATTCACAAATGATTAAGACACGTGGTCCTCAATTTGATTGAGTCCAAGGGTTAGAGATATTTCTAAACATAGTTAACAACAAAGCATTCAAGTTCAACATACTCATTCTTATCTGACTGATCACTCCTCATCTATATTAGCCTCAACAATTAGTCTTGGCTATGAGCTCAGTGATCCCAACCTAACTTAAGGTGGACTAGCAGTCTATAAGAATCATGTCGTACAAATATGTAGTCATAGAAGAATCAATCACTCAGATTCCTAATTCTTCTAAATTACCTTTGTTGTTCACTTTAACATTATATTATCTCTAATTACCTGAGTCAGTTTAAATTTAAAAATGTAATTCATGGTTTATTATACTGACCCCTAGGCAATTCCCAAATTAGAAACAAAGTCATCTTAACAAGCACATGATCAAATATAACATTTAATACAACCATGCGAGTATAAACAGATTATAGACAATGTAAACATCAAGGCACTTAGCATGCAGCAAATACTCTTTCCGGTAAATGTACCCCTACAAATACCTAAGACTCTATATGCTAACATGATCAATTATCGTAAAGCAAGCATTAAATCACACAAGATCTAATCATGAAGTCAAATACTGATAAACAAGCAACACTAACAAACTAGCATAAGTTATCTAATTTATATAGAAATCAAGGTGAGACATGCATTACATCAAACTTATAATATAATGCAGTTCAGCACTTAATACTCTATAATTAAATCAAACAAGTATAAACTAGTTAGAAAGTATACCTGAGCGATGCTTAGCATTCCATCTCGAGTGATAATCAATTGATCCAAATCAATTTCCATTCTACTGACACTCAAGGAAGTATCCTTGCATTTGACCTCAATAACAAATGATGTTCCTGCTTCAACCCAAATTGATACCTGATTGTTCTGCTTAAAGACCCCGACATAGAATGTCTCATGTTCTGCTTGAAAAGATCACTCTTCTTTGTATGTGTAGCAATAACCCCTTGATTATCATATGTCAGTGATAATCAAACCTTGTGTATTTCTGCCACTGATGTCCTTTAACCAAATCTTCAATTATTGTTTTGTTTCTTTGACCGTTAAACTGAATTCCTTTTCAAAATCCCAAATTCTTCAGATATTGATTCGAAAACCACTGATCGAAGACTCTTCCCTAAATGAACTAATCCCCTTTCAATAACCAAATGATCCACTGAGTAGACCGATGTAGAAATACATCTCCAATGGTAAGATCAGGTCTCAACTCCATTAGAATGTTCTTCAGTCAGTTCGTTTGTCCTCAACGAACGAAGAATCAACTCCTGTTGTTTCGTTTAATAAAACATTTTGTTCAAACAGAAGTATTTAATTTTTTTTAGGAATTTAAATAATCAAAATAAATTAAAAATGCATTTTTGATAAATAATAATAAATTTCTCAATTTCAAATTATAAATAAAATAAAATTCGAAAAGAAAGTTTTGATATAGAGATAACAAAATTTTCAAGGTATATTAAATAATCCCGAAAAAGAAATTATTTCAAATCAAAATTAATTTCCAAAGAATTTTATAGAATTTATAATCCAAAACAGTTTCAATTATAATTAAAATAAAACAGATTGAAAATATAAGTTTGATATAAAAATAATAAATTTTCAAGTCATCTTAGATATTCTTGAAAATAAATTATTTCAACTAAAATGATTTTCCAAAAAGTTTTATGAGATTTATAATTAAAACTTCTATAAAAAATAAATTATTAAACCTCAAAAATAATTCTCAAAATACTTTTAAGAATATTAAACTCAAAAGAAATTAAATTGGATTTTAAGATTAATTTTAGTTTTTAAATTAATAAAATTCTTAACTAAGAATATTAAAAATATAAAATATTTGACTCTAAAATTTAAAAGAAAATAAAATATTTTCCAAGATATAAAATAAACTTGAAAAATAAATTATTTAAATTTAAAAATTATTTTCAAAATATTTTATATAATTAAATTCAAATTTAATTATTAAATTAATTATTAAACTAAAAACAATTTGAGAGAAAAACAATTTTTGTTTTAAATAAAAGTTAAACTATGTAGCCATGTGTCATGTTGAAACAGCCTTCTAAGAAAAAAAATTCTACATAGAAATGTTCTACATAGACTCTATCTAGAACATCAAGTAGAAATTCTACATAGAAATGTTCTACTTAGGCTCTATCTAGAACATTAAGTAGAACTTCTGACTTAGAAAATATTTCTAACTCCAGAATTTCTACTTAGGTTCTATCTAGAACATTAAGTAGAATTTCTACATAGAAATGTTCTACTTAGGCTCTATGTAGAACATTAAGTAGAATTTCTACATAGAAATGTTCTACTTAGGCTCTATGTAGAACATTAAGTAGAACTTCTGACTTAGAAAATATTTCTAACTCCAGAATTTCTACTTAGGTTCTATCTAGAACATTAAGTAGAATTTCTACATAGAAATGTTCTACTTAGGCTCTATGTAGAACATTAAGTAGAACTTCTGACTTAGAAAATATTTCTAACTCCAGAATTTCTACTTAGGTTCTATCTAGAACATTAAGTAGAATTTCTACATAGAAATGTTCTACTTAGGCTCTATGTAGAACATTAAGTAGAACTTCTGACTTAGAAAATATTTCTAACTCCAGAATTTCTACTTAGGTTCTATCTAGAACATTAAGTAGAATTTCTACATAGAAATGTTCTACTTAGGCTCTATGTAGAACATTAAGTAGAACTTCTGACTTAGAAAATATTTCTAACTCCAGAATTTCTACTTAGGTTCTATCTAGAACATTAAGTAGAATATTCGAGATAATGTTCGAGTTAGACACTATCTCGAACATCAAGTCGAATTTCTACATAGAAATGTTCTACTTGGCTATCTCGAACATCTAAGTAGAATTTCTACATAGAAATGTTCTACTTGGCTATCTAGAACATCTAAGTAGAATTTCTACATAAAAATGTTCTACTTGGCTATCTAGAACATTTTGTACTTAGAAAAATTCCGGGCTTCAAAAAAATTCTGGATGCCCAGTGAACCAATTGTACCCTCTTTAATCTCAAAAATAAAAATAGATCCAATCGATTTGTATGTCAATCGAATAGCTCTGATACCAATTGTTAGGTCCTGGAGATCGTAGAGGGGGGGTGAATACGATTCCCAAATAAAAATCTGACTTTTATTTATTTTTGGGACAACATAAAAATTACTTTGGTTCAAACCCAGGTACTGTTCATCATCTTCTTCAACCTCAAGAACACCATTAAAATAACCAAGATAATGAACGGTAAATCATCCAAAACACACAACACAACAAGATCCAAGAATATAACTTTATATTCATTGAAGTGGGGTAGATGCTACAACAAGTTCAAGAACAAAAGCTCAAGAACACAACAAAGAAATGATTTTTGGCTCCTCTAAAAATATTACAAATTCTAGATCTAGGAGACAAAAATCAAACCTATCTTCTAAACAAGATTTAGCAATGTTTACAATAGAAGATAGATGAGTGGTATGACAAAGAAATTCATGGCCCCATAATATTAAAGTATGAGTTCGGCCATGGGGGAGAGAGAAAATAATTTTCTCTCTCTCTCCCCATTTCTTTTTCATCCGAATACTACCTCTAAAAATGATGACTTGGGTTTCTTCTTTATATATTGAAAAAGGTGTTACTCTTTGTTTTTCCACCTTTTACTTTTGTCCACTCAAATCATATCTTCAAAGTCATGTGCCAAGCATGCCTTTGGAAATATTTAATGTAAAAGTAATATTTAATAAATATATAAAATATAAATAAAGAATATCTTTATTTATAAAATATATAAATAATTAAATAAATACTTTATTTAATTAAATTAAATATTTCCATTCCACTCTTCAATTTGTGTAGACTTCCTTATCCAAATACTTAGCCCCGTATACGTGACTCCACCACATCCAAGTATTTGGCCTTCTAATCTGTGAAGCTTTAGTAAGATCCAATCCCGTCTATCCCTTATCCATTAGGCTGACATTTCTCCAACACTGATTTACCACCTTTGTTGATCCTCCACATGACTCAAGAAAACCAACAACTTTAGAATGATTAAAATCATATTAACTGACGAGAGCTTGCCTCCAATGTCCTGACACTTGATGCAACGGTCTGGTTCATAAGTGACTAGTCTTGATAGGGGCTCTTGATTCCGAACATGATTCCACATTCTTCTTTGCAAACCTTACTTGTTGCTTCGATTGTAATGCACTAAAATCGTCATAGACTAAGACAATCTTCTGTAGCTTCCACATCCTTGAATAGATGTCAACATCTTTTTATTCTCCACTGAGGCATGAACATGTTAATGAACTTCTTCCAGTGAGCTTCAAGTCTGTAGATGATCCTTTGATACTTTGTCTTAACTGAACTCTGTGATCCAAGATTTCTGTGCACCTGCATATTATTACATGTTCTGTTCTATTGTTGAGTTATCATCAACCATTACATAGAGATTACATTTAGCATTTCTAGTACACATGAAAGTGCAGTGAGTTACTTCCCTTCACTCCTATCTCCCCTTTCAATACTGATGATTGTCATCAGTTAAAATATGAGATTGGGTTTCTGATTAGAAGAGAAAAGTTAAACAAATACACCAAGGATGGTTCTAGAAATGACAGAGGTTACAATGACAAACGAAGGGACTCAGACCCCAAAGAAAGAAATAATCAGCCCCGAGAGCATGTGATCAATGTAATTTCAGGGGGACCAACCACTGCAGGTTACTCCAGAAATTCTAGGAAGGCTTATGCCCGAGAGGTAATGAGCATTGTAGGAGAGCCTCCAAAAAGAGCAATGACTGAGGTCTCTTTGTCCTTTGATGATTCTGACTTGGAAGGGGTGAAGTTCCCCCACAATGACCCTTGGTGATTACCCTAGTCATAGGAAACTCTCATGTGAAAAGAGTCTTGGTAGATATTGGGTCATCTATAGACATCCTATTTTATAATGCTTTTATGAAAATGGGATACAACGAATCGCAATTGACCCCCTCCAACATGCCTATCTATGGTTTCAATGGAGTGAAATCTCGGATTGAGGGGATTATACAACTGCCTATGGCTATGGGTGAAGAACCTCGACAATCCACTCAAATGTTGAATTTCTTAGTTATCAAGGCAAACACTACCTACAATGCAATCTTTGGAGGACTGAGCTGTATGCCTTCAAGGCGATAGCTTTTACATACCATCTAAAACTCAAATTCCCAACTAGGAATGGAGTGGGAGAAGAGAGAGGAGATCAAAAAAAAGGCCAGAAGTTGTTACGTGGCCGCTTTGAAGCCTGATGGCACTTGGGGGAAGGTTCTCCCCATCGAAGACATGGATGCCAGAGAGTACGAAGAAATAAGGGGAAAACCCACAGAGGACTTGGATCATGCTCCCCTGCATCATCTAGATCATGAGAAAATGACATATGTGGGGACTTCACTCTTCAAGCCAAAAACGACCATCAAGGCCCAGGCTCTAGCCGACTTCGTGGTTGAATGTACCATTCCCAACTAAGAAGTCGGGGGTAAGAAGAGAGTAAATAAAAAGAGGAAGAACTCAAGGAATACTGGGTGCCCTTTTTTGACGGAGCTTCAAAAACAAACACTAGCAGAGCTAGCCTAGTTTTGCAAAGCCCGGATAGTTTTATTGTCGAATATGCAATCAAGTTGGATTTTCCAACTACAAACTACGAGGTAGAATATGAAGCTTTGATAGTTGGGCTTGGCTTCGCCAAATCCCTGAGGGTGAAAAACATGAAAGTATATGGCGACTCAAGGCAAGTAATCTCTTAAGTGAATAGGGAGTTTGAGGCCCGTAAAGAGACAACTATCAAATTTATCGATTGAAATTCTTCGTTGACAGTTTCTTTTTCATTTAATATATATACAAAGTTACAAACAGTAAATTTTCACGCACACTTTACTTCTCGTTAAACTCTCAAAATGCTCTAAAACCTTAAACTCTCTATCTGCAACTTCATCTTCTTCATTCTCTTTCTCTAAATCTCTTAACCATTTCCTGCTTGCAACCATTTCTAGAACTCAAATTATTTTTTCTCTTGCCCAAACAACCTTCACCACAATGGCTTCAGTGGGAGAAGCTGGTGAGACTTTCAATATTTTGACTATATCTTGTTACTCTAGACATATACATCCATATAAAATCTCTTTAGGGGCCCTGAAATTTTTTTGGGAAGATACCTTCATTTTTAAATTTTTATGAGGGCACTTCTTTAAATTTTCAAATTTTTTAATAGTGAAAAAATGTAAAAAAAGAAAATTTACATGTCCTCAGTGCCCCTTACTAGATCTGCCCTTATGTGTGACTTGTGCTAATTTTGTTTAATTTCGTCGAAAAATTAAAAGAAGATCATCAATGAGATTATGATTTGATTTGGGTTCGTTACGGAGCCATGTAAAAACAGTGTTGAAAATCCATAATTTGTAACTTTCATAGAAGGATGTTTTTAAATTAATCTTGAAGGAATTTATGCACCAACGGAAGCATTGAATAACATTTATTAGCATATATTCCTATGTATACATACATATAGATACATAAACTATTTAATAAATTGAATAATACATCGATTGCTTTCCGGCAACAGCTAGAGAAGATCTTGTTCTTCAATCCTTGCAACACCCCTCAAGTGTGGAGTGCTCTAAAGATATCCACCAAGAATCAAACTAAAAGATGAAGGAGGAGGCTAGAGAGGAAATTAGGGTTGCCTCCCTTTTAAAATATTTCTCACAAATATTTGGGTTCAAGTATTAGGGTTTATAATCCTATATTTATAGGCAAATATCTCAGCTGAGATATTTTCTATAAATATCTTATTATTAATTCCCTTTTTAATTAATTAATCTTATTAATTAATTAGTTAATGATTAAAATTATTTTAATCATTAATTCCTTTTTCTAAACTCTTTTATAAAATTATTCTCTCTTCATATTTAATTACTTTAATTAAGTATTTAATTAATAATATTAAGATCTTATCTTAAATAATTTATAATCAATTAAATCTCATTTAATTAATTTATAAAATTTGCTAAGTAATTATTTATTTCATAAATAAATAATGACTAGCTATTATTAATTGTTCCTTCATCTATAATTTAATCACTTTTATGGTGTGACACTTTAGGTTCAATATTAAGCCGGTAGTAGAAATAAATAATAATAAACATTTTATTTATTATTTATATGAATTCTATTAATTCATTAAATATAATTAATCTGATTAATTATATTTATTCTACATCGTGAGTGATGCTTCTCAACATATCGCGACTATCTAAATAATACGAAATCATTGCTTAGAATACTTAGAACATGTCAATAATTAGTTACCGTACAATTAATTCCTTCTACCTTTCAATATCCCGATTAAATACAAGGCATAGAACTCGTGTCAAGCCTATCTAATTTAATCATATGATTTCTTATTCATAATGCAAAGTTCCTTTTAATGCAAATTAGAAACTCTTTCTAATTTCATTCACTCTGGCCAGAGATTCCTGAACTTGCATATCTAAGAATAACATAGGATATTCACTTCCTTTACTGGAAGGGGCAGATCCTTTATTGATCCGTTAACTATCTCCATACACAAATCACTATGCCCAGAATGGACCTAATGAATGTCCTAGAGACTAAGGACTAAACCAAAACATAAATCATTGTGTACGAGATTACTCTAACAATATCAAGTCTAAGGATACTTGTACAACTATTTACTTAATAAATAACTATCGACACGTGAGTAAACTCCATTAGTTGTTCTACTTATCGAGTCATGTTCAGTGAACTTATTCCTTAATAAGCACCTACATACTAGATATAGTGTCACCACACAAATGTCTATGAGAACAGACATCCTCCTAAGAGAGCTAGCATAGTATGTACTGATCTTTACGAATTTACCAATTTCCAATTAGTTATCCTATGATCAGGAACTGTTTAAGTCTAAAGCTATTATCTTCTAGATCTCATTATTACAATCTCATTATAATTCTAGAAGCTTTGCTCTAAATTATGGAACATCTTATTTAATAAACTTCAAACAGATTAAGCCCGTAACATAAATACTTTATTATTATCAAATGAAATCAAATAAGAGTAGCAGAAAGTTTTTCCTAACTCATCATACATGATTGGTTTTAGGTCAAACACTTTCAATCTCCCACTTGGCCTAAAGCCAATCACTCTGGTATCTAATACCCATCCGCTCCTTATGACGATCAAAATTTAACTGAGACAGCGGCTTCGTGAACAGGTCTGCTATGTTGTTATGTGTATCAACTCTTTCGATCTTGACTTCTCCTCTTTCAATGATCTCCCTAATCAAATGAAACCACCGCAATATATGTTTGGTATTCTTGTGAGACCGTGGTTCCTTGGCTTGAGCTATTGCAGCGTTATTGTCACAATATAACACAATAGGCCCCTCTATGCTAGGAACTACTCCCAACTCAGAAACAAATTTCTTCATCCAAACAACTTCCTTTGCAGCCTCACTTGCAGCTATATACTCTGCTTCTGCTATGGAGTCGGCCGTCGTAGATTGCTTACGACTTCTCCAACTAATCGCCCCACCATTTAGAGTAAACACATACCCTGACATGGATGTACTATCATCACACTCTGACTGAAAACTAGAGTCAGTGTAACCCTCTATTTTCAACTCAGACCCACCAAAAACAAGAAAAATATCCTTAGTCCTTCTCAAGTACTTAAGGATGTTCTTCACTGCTTTCCAGTGGTCTTCACCTGGATTTGACTGATATCTGCTAGTCACACTAATTGAGTGAGCAACATCAGGTCTAGTACATAACATCGCGTACATGATAGATCCTATTGCCGAAGCATAAGAAATCCTACTCATACGCTCTCTTTCTTCAGGTGTCTTAGGAGACATCTTGTCAGAAAGGGAGACTCCATGGCTCATCGGTATGAGACCTCTCTTGGAGTTTTCCATGCTAAACCTTTTAAGCACCTTATCGATGTACGTACCTTGAGCTAGACCTATCATTCTTCTTGATCTATCTCTATAGATCTTCATACCAATAATGTAGGACGTTTCTCCCAAGTCCTTCATGGTGAAGTTCTTTGATAGCTACATTTTTACTGATTGCAGCATTGGTATGTCATTTCCTATTAAGAGTATGTCATCTACATACAAAATAAGAAATGTTACTGCGCTCCCACTAACCTTCTTGTAGACACATGGTTCATCTATGTTTTTGATAAAATCAAACTCTTTGATTGTCTCATCAAAACGGATGTTCCATCTTCGAGAAGCTTGCCTTAACCCATATATGGTTCGTAGTAGCTTACATACTAGATGTTCATTTCCTTTGGAAATAAAACCCTCTGGCTGTGTCATATACACTTCTTCTTCAAGTTCTTCATTGAGGAAGGACGTCTTTACGTCTATTTGTCAGATCTCATAGTCATAGTAAGCTGCAATAGCAAGCAAAATCCGAATTGATTTGAGCAAGGCTACAGGCGAAAAAGTTTCATCAAAGTCAGTCCCTTGTCTTTGTTTGAATCCTTTTGGCACGAGCCTGGACTTGTAAGTCTCTACCTGGCCATTTGCTCCAATCTTTCTCTTGTATACCCACTTGCACCCTATAGGCTTCATATCCTTGGGTGCCTCTACCAAAGTCCATACTTGGTTGGCATACATGGAGTCCATTTTGGATTTCATGGCACTCTGCCATTTCTCTGAGTCAACACTACTCACAGCCTCGTTGAAGGTCATAGGGTCGTCTCCATCAATGGCCGTCAATTCATTGTCATTCTCAATGACAAGGCCATAATACCTCTCAGGTTGGCGAGACACCCTTTGTGATCAACGGATGGGCTGTTCTACGGAAGGTTGTTCAATATGAACAGGTGTTTCTGAAAGGCATAGGTGTACTAACTTGTAACACTTAATTATTATGTAACTCAACTAGAGAAAAGATAAAACAACAGCAAAACAACAGAAACCAAAGAAGCACATGGAATCAATCAACTGAAGAAATGGTAATGATACTTGGTAACTACAAGTAACTAATTTGGTTAATCAAGGATGCATAAGTGAGAAGAAGTTCAATCTCAGTATTGCTCATGCCCTAACTTATCTAATGGAGAATCAAATTAATGTCAAAGAAGTATCAAGAAGACCAAAGTGATTTCATGTAATGTATATCAACATCTGGATTATGTAAAGGTTAATCAACAAATGAGAACTGACATTCAGAAGCAAGAACCCCTACAAGTCTAGTCACTTATGAACCAGACCATTGCATCAAGTGTCAAGACATTGGAGGCAAGTTCATGTCAGTAATAGAAGATCTCATTTGAATTGAGTGAGGAAAAGAAATTGAAGAAGCTAGGGAAACTTGCTCTTAAAGGTTAATCCTCAATTAGTCACTAAAGAAGGTCAACATTGGATGTGTGCATATTTGCTAAGGCAAATGTCGATCCACAGCAGATCGAGATGCGGGTCGAGATTTATAATTGAAGTAAAACAGTGCAAAGGAAAATCTCGATCCACGGTAGATCGAGATCGAGATTCTCCCAGATCGAGATCGAGAGCTTCATAAATCGAGATCGAGATCTTCATAAATCGAGATCGAGATTCTCCCAGATCGAGATCGAGATCTTCACAGATCGAGATCGAGATGGGTCCAGGCGAAGATCGAGATGCGGGTAGATATGTAACATTTAATGTTCAAGGGACAAGTGGCTTATTGTGAACGGTTGATCCAGAGTTGTTGGGAAAGTACTTTTTGTTGTCGAAGTCCTGATTGGGCCACGTACACAAAAAGGACAAGATCAAGACTACATGACATTATAAAAGCAGCACTTTGTTTTCATTAGTAAAAAGACTTTCATCATCTCTGTAATTCAACGATATTTTTATAAGAGAGAGCATTTACTGTAAAACAAAAAGTGAGAGAGAGGATCAGTTGAATCTAGCTTTAATTGTTGTATTTATTGTTCAACTGATCATGATGCATTTATGAATGTTGTAGCAAATCCATCAATGAATATAATGATATATTCTTGAAATTCTGTGTCATCATTTATTACCTGCATATTGTTTATTCTCTCATTAATTTTTAAACAGTTGTATTCACCCCCCCCCCTCTACAACACTTTGGACCTAACAATTGGTATCAGAGCTCCTGTTAAACACATCTAACAGAGATCATACTGTGTTGTCTGAGTTGGTTCTTGAAAATCCCAGATCTAATTTTTCTTGAAGTTTGTGCCGAAAGTTTTTATTTGTTTCTTCCTGGAAAAGTCATAGATCTAAAAAGTTCTAAGTAATGGTGTGAGGAATATTTGTACAAAATTCCAAAATATTGTACTTAAGAGCTTTGTGGATTTTCTTATGGTCAAAATTGGAATCAACTGATTGACTAAACAAAAAGGATATTTTCGAACTTCTGTCAACTAGGAAGTGGACATCTTTTTGTTTGGCCTTGAGAAAGTGGTGGACCCTGCTACTGTTTCTGTGATTAAAACTAACTTGCTTGAATCTTAAGTGCAAAATCCGTTGGATATTAAGTGTTGGATATTTAAAGTGAGAGAATTAATTTTTCAAGTAAATATAATTTATTGTAATTTGAAAAGTGTATTATCTTAATTTTAAACTTTATTAAAATGGCCGCCGCACACAGATTTAAGATACCTCCGTTTGATGCACAATATTATGACGAATGGACCGGAAGGATGAGAGCTTACCTTGAATCAATAAATAAGGTATACTTGAGAATATTGGAAAACGGTCCATACATACCTATGAAAATTGAGCCAGAACGAATGGAAGGAGGGATACTAATACCATCCCGGTCTGTTCCTAAAGAGGAAATGGAGTTTTCAGACGCAGATAAAGAATTGGTTGGTATGGATGCGTCGTTACGCAACGTCATAATTGAATCCCTAAACTCAGAGTACTATGTTCAGATAAAGGGATTAAAAACAGCTAAAGCCATGTGGGATAAACTGGCTGTGGTGATGGAGGGGACCGAGGAAGTTAGAAATAATCACAAACGCATTCTGATATCTGAATATGAATCGTTCAGATGCGAACGAGGAGAAAGTGTAGCGGATGTTTACAAACGTTACAGTAAATTGCTTATCGAGCTGAGTATAAGAGATAAAGTCTATCCACTAGCAGATTCAAATATCAAGTTTCTCTTGAATTTGCCTAAACATCTGGAACACAGGATCACTGTCATTCGAGAGTCAAGAGATTTGAAAAACACTTCTCTCGAAAAGCTGTATGGTGTTTTAAAGACCTACGAGCTGGAGCAGGAACAAAATGACAGAAGAAGATCCTACAATAGTGGAGAAAATAAAGCGGTAAGTGAGTCTGGACTTGTAGCTGAAGAGTCTGCTGTAAAGGCACTTGCAGCTGTCTCATTGAAAACTGCTAATCCTGAAAGGGTAGTATTAGACATTGAAGATCCATCCGAAGAAAGTGAGGATGAATACTATACCCTTGAAGAGCTGGACAAATTAGAAGACAAGTCATATGCTTGTATTGCTCGAGAATTTGCTCATATCAGCTTCAGGAAGCAAAGAAGTGGTAAAGGACGATTTGGTAGTTCTTTCAGCCGAAGAGGCAGCAGTAGCAGCAGAGGCAGTAGTGTAAGTGGGCGTGGAAGTTACAGTGGTCGAAGTAGCACATCTGGTAGTGGCTACAGACCTAACCTGGTAGACAAGAACAAGTTCAGATGCTACAACTGCAATGAATTGGGGCACTTCGCAACAGAGTGCAAGAAGCCCAAGTACGTTCATCCCAAGGAATCCTATGCTGATCTGAAAAAGAAATATGATGCCTTGGTTAGCAAGCAACAGAAGGGAAGCCGGGCATATGTTGTGACTGAAGGGAAGGGTTGGGACGAGTCTGATGAAGATGAAGATCAGGAGCTATGCAATTTCGCTTTAATGGCAAAATCTTCAGAACAATCAGAGGTACCAATTCTAACCGTAAATGAAATGTCTATTTCTGAGTACCAAAATGAATTAGCTGCCATGACTAAAGACATGTACAATCTCCAACTAAATCTAATTGCTGTTAATGAGGAAAATGCTAAACTCTCCCTTAAGAATAGACTTCTCGAGGCCAGGGTAGAGGAATTAGAATCAGGAGAAAGTAAAGAAAGGCAGTTAATGAATCAGGTAGACGTTTTAGAACACAAGCTTAAGATTAGGGAAGACCTTAACGAAGAACTTAAAAATGAATTAGCAGAGCTTAAAATAACATGTCAATCTTTCAAAGAAGCCGCTAATAAAGTTTTCGTAGAAAGGGACATGTACATGAAGCTGGCAGGCAAGAGTAAAAATGAAAAAGTAAACATAGGACTTGACTACACACAGAAAAAGAAAAATAGGGCTGCTGAGTTGTTAGAGCCAGTGTTAGTCAAAGAAAACGTGCCTGAGGTTTTAATGGATGTTAGAAAACCTATCTTTAATCATTTTGAGCCTAGGACCATAGATCCTGTTGCTACTAAAATTGAACAAGAAATTAAAATTGAAAAAGATTCAGAAGAAAAAGTAGTAGAACCTACAACTTCTAAGAGAGCGAGTAAGATTGCTTATGCTAAGAGAGGTGTAGGAACCAAGGAGGCTAAGACGGTGTCATATAAACAATGGGTAGCAGGGTCAGACCAAATGAAAGCACCTGTAAAGGCAGTTAAAACTGAACCTGCATCTGTATCTACATCTACACGAGCTAGAGAGGCATGCTATATCTGTAATCAAACTGATCATTTGTCTTACTATTGCCCGTTCTATGTAGAGGAAGAAAAATCTGTTGGTTGTAATACCATGCCTGCAACTACTGCTTTGCCTAACATGTATGCAAATCATGCTAAATGCAATAATCCTAATTGTATGCCATGTGCTGTAAACATCATGCATGCTTATTTTAATTTAATGAATACTGCTAGTGCATCTGTTGAACATACATCTAGTAGTGGTAAGAAAAAGCATGCGGGGTCAAAGACTAAGACTTCAAGTCCTCCTAAAGTTAGGAGTGACCAGTCTACTCCCAAACCTGACAAACCTGTCAAGGTTGATAAGGGAAAAGACAAAGTCAAGATGAATGCCCCTGATGGCAACAAGGCAAAGCCTTCTGTATCTGAAAAGAAAAAGGAAATTATTGATACCGGGCCCAAACATCATTGGGTTCCGAAGAACACCTAACCTTTCTGGATTTGCAGGGCAGTGAACAGGAAAAGAGTAAAGTCATATGGGTGCTGGACAGTGGAGCATCAAGACATATGACCGGCAATAAGTCCCTGCTAACAGATTTGGTGTTGAGAGCCGGCTCCGTGGTTACTTTTGGAGATAACAGCAAAGGTTACACCAGGGGATATGGCAAGATCGTTTGTGGAAATGTTATCATTGAGGACGTGTCTTTTGTGGAAGGATTGCGACATAATCTTCTCAGTGTTAGTCAGTTCACCGATAGGGGTTTTGACGTCAACTTTGGGAAGCATGATTGTTCGATTCGAAGCAAAAAGGATGGAAGCCTTGCTCTCAAAGGAGTAAGGAAGTCAAATTTGTTCATAGCTGACATGAATTCTGCTGATCAGTCTGAAGTCACGTGTTTCTACAGCAAGGCTTCTGCTGATGAAAGTTGGCTATGGCATAAAAGATTATCTCACCTGAACTTTAAAGCAATGAATAATCTCGTAAGGAGAGAATTGGTGAGAGGGCTGCCGCAGATGGAGTTCACCCCAGATGGACTCTGCGAAGCATGTGAGATGGGGAAATCAAAAAGAGCCTCGCATAAGGATAAACAAGTGAATAGCATTACCGAGCCCCTACAACTCCTTCACATGGATTTATTTGGACCTGTTAATGTTATGTCAATGTCAAGGAAAAGATATGCACTGGTAATTGTCGATGACTTTTCCAAATACACATGGGTGAAGTTTGTGACATCGAAAGATGAAGTGCCACATGAGATCATTAGACATGTACTGGAAATTGAAAACGTAGCAAGTCTGACTGTGAAGACTATCCGATCTGACAACGGGACAGAATTCAAGAACTCAGTGTTAATGGATTTCTGCATATCTAAAGGGATCAGACGACAGTATTCAGCACTGAGAACACCGCAGCAGAATGGGGTGGTAGAAAGGAAGAACAGGACACTGGTTGAAGCAGCTAGGACAATGCTGTATGAGTCAAAACTTCCTTTATATTTTTGGGCTGAAGCAGTTAGCACGGCTTGTTATACACAGAACAGAACTCTGATTATAAAGGACCATAATGAGACGCCGTATTACATGATGATTAAACGAAAACCATCTATCAAGTACTTTCACGTATTTGGTGCCAAATGCTTTGTGTTAAGAGACAATGCACAACTTGGAAAGTTTGATGCCAAAGCAGATGAAGGGGTTTTCATTGGATATTCTCTTGAAGTAGTAGCAGCGTACAGGGTGTTTGTGCTTAATGATCGCAAGGTGGTTGAAAGCCTTAATGTCACTTTCGACGACTCAAAGCTCCCTTCTATACTAAAAGAAGATAGTGAGCCCACTTCCCTAAGATTTGAAAATATGGATATTGATGAAGTGGATACAGTTCCTGAGTCAGTAGTGCAGGGTAGTGATCCAACTATAAATAATGAAATTAATCAAGAGTCTAGTGTTTCGCAAATTCAAAACACTAGGGCTGAGGGATCATCTTCCGTCAGATCTGGTACTAACTCAGGGGGAGCAGCTCACTCAGGGGGAGCCAGTACTAGCTCAAGGGAAGCTAGTGAAAATGCTTCTAGACTAAGTCACTTCATCAGATTACAAGATCAAGCTGAATCATCAAGAACATTTGCTAGGGATCGCACTTGGAACAAGGACCATCCGTTTGAGCTAATTATTGGTGATCCAGAAGCCGGAGTGACTACTAGAGGAAAAGCTAGAGCTGAAATTGCCACTGAGAATGAATGTCTTTACTCAGTGTTCCTTTCACAGATGGAACCTAAAGTGGTGGAAGAAGCTCTAGATGACGCTGATTGGGTGATTGCTATGCAAGAGGAACTCAATCAGTTTGAAAGGCAGAAGGTGTGGAAGCTGGTACCCAGACCAAAGAATAGATCTGTTGTTAGAACAAAATGGGTATTCAGAAACAAGCTGGATGAAGACGGACTTGTAACACGAAATAAAGCTCGCCTGGTTGCTAAGGGCTATACTCAAAGAGAAGGAATTGATTATGATGAAACATATGCACCAGTAGCAAGGCTAGAAGCAGTAAGGATGTTCTTGGCTTTCGCAGCACATCATGGTTTTAAAGTCTATCAAATGGATGTCAAGAGTGCATTCTTAAACGGTGAACTGGATGAAGAGGTGTATGTCGAGCAACCTCCCGGGTTTATTGACAGCAAATATTGTGATTATGTTTATCGACTTTTCAAATCAGTATATGGCCTTAAGCAGTCTCCGCGGAAGTGGTATGAAACTCTGTCAGACTTCTTACTAGAAAGTGGTTTCACCAGAGGAGTAATCGACAAGACGCTTTTCTTCAAGAAATGCAAAGATGATCTAATAATGGTGCAAGTATATGTGGATGACATTATCTTTGGGTCTGCAAATGAGAAGCTGTGTGCTAAATTCGCAAAGTTAATGCAATCAAGGTATGAGATGAGCATGATGGGAGAGCTGACGTTCTTTCTGGGCATTCAAGTTAGTCAGAAGGAGGATGGGATATTTATCTGCCAGACCAAGTACATTCATGATCTATTGAAAAAGTATGGTCTCCAAGATGTATCACAAGCTAAGACTCCTATGGCAACAGCCACGAAACTTGACAAAGACAAAGCGGGTAAACCTGTAGACATCTCAAGCTATCGAGGTATGATCAGCTCACTTTTGTATTTAACTGCTAGCAGACCTGATATTATGTTCTCTACGTGCCTATGTGCAAGGTTCCAAGCGGATCCTAGAGAGTCACATCTCATAGCCGTAAAGCGTATTTTTAGGTATCTCAAGGTACCCAAGAGATACAGGGTTTAATCTTGTTGGCTATTCGGATTCAGATTACGCAGGTTGTAGAATAGATAGGAAGAGCACTTCAGGAAGCTGTCAGTTCCTTGGAAGAAGGTTGGTGTCTTGGCAAAGCAAGAAACAACACACAGTATCTACCTCGACCGCTGAAGCAGAATATATTGCTGCTGGAAGCTGTGTGGCCCAGATACTGTGGATGAAGAACCAACTCAAGGACTACGGTGTGGAAGTATCTAAGATTCCTATCATGTGTGACAACACAAGTGCTATTGCAATGACCAACAATCCTGTGGATCACTCAAGGACCAAGCACATTGACATCAGGTATCATTTTATTAGAGAGCATGTAGAAAATGGAACTGTAGAGTTGCATTTTGTGTCTACTGAACGTCAAATAGCAGATATATTCACTAAACCTCTAGACGAATCAACATTTTCTAGATTGGTTGGTGAATTGGGGATGCTTAACACCTGTTAGTTTTGCTACCTATCTGTCATAATTCAGTTTGTGTACATATTATTGTTATTCATGAATATTCATAATTAATAATGTGTACTTAACTTCATAAATGTATGTATTACATCTCATAAAGGGAAGTTAGAAAGTTTCATGAAATTAATCTTGTGCTGATCTGTGTATCTAAATGATTAATGTCTAATAATGTGGTAGGATTTAATGCTATACTTAATTTTGTAATGCATGATTTATTTGCTAAATTCCCTGTCGTTTCAAAATTGTAAGTTTCTTAAATGATGTGAAAATTTGTGGTGAAATCTTGTGAATTTTACATATAAATGTTTAATTCACATAATTTCATTAAAATTTTCTAAGGCAAATCATGATCTGGTTCTGGATCGAGATCGAGAACGACTTGTGAAAATTGGTCTAAAAACTGTCAAGGTACATCTCGATCTATCCACATCGAGATCGACATCGAGATGTAGATCGAGATGCGGATCGAGATCGACATCAAGATCGACATCTAGATGAGGATCGAGATGCGGATCTCGAGATTGAGATGTGACTTGTCTTTTCAGATATTTTTTTTGGCGTGCAAGTATATATTATAGCATTCAAAAGGCTGTTCATTATTTACATTAACTTTCTCTCTCTCCAAAAGCTTAAGCTCTTCATATACACACGCGTATACATACATTACCAGAGTTCTTTTCCCTGCCATTACATCAAGTTTTCTTGTGATTTTCTTAAACAAAAATCACTAACTGTTACTTAAAGGCATCAATAACCAAAACGAAACTGTGCTAAAATTTTGTTTAAAACTGTTGAACTTCTTGTGTTGTTTTTGACGTCATTACTATTCTTGCAAATAGTTCTTTAGTTTTCTTTTCATTCGAGTGAGTTTGGTTTTTGTTTCGTGCTTTCTTATTCTTAAGTTCATTTGTGTTCTTGAGCGAAATAGTTGTGAGTACTACTGTTTAATCCTTAAAGTGTAACTTTACCGCCGTGTTTGTGGTTTTCTGGAAAAATCATTTATTTTGTAACGGCTGTTCACTTTAATTTTCGAAAACTCAACCGTCAATCTTAAGTGGGGAGTTAAATGGTCATTAGTGGGGAAGTTAATTTGTTTTAATTTGTGTAACTAATTACATGGGGTAATTAGTGGGGTTCGTGTACGTTTTATTTTGTTTAAATTTAGAACTTGTTCTCTAAAAATTCCATTGCAAAACCATTTCAGAACATTTCTTTTCTCAAACACAAATTTAAAATGGCAAACCCAAATTTCACAATTCCCAAGACCAACTTTGTTAATCTCTCTGCTGATCGAGCAACTGGTAGATTTATTCACTATCAGTTCTGGATTGAATCCCTCAACAACACATCAATCATAAGTCATGCCTTAACCGCCTCTCCCATCCTGAATGTCGAAGCCCTTCAAGCTGCTTACTCAACACTAGAGATTCAGGGTGGAAAAGCAAATCCAACAGGCCTATCCTTTACTATTGGTGGTGCCAAATATGAAGTCAGTCTGCAGAAGTTCAATGAGATTCTTGGGCTTCCTACAGAAGATTATGCTCCGGAACCCACTATGGAGGATATGTTGCAATTATTCACGGAGATAGGTTGTCGTCCTCCAACGGGTCCTATCAAGGTAACAAAGGTTAACACCGGTATGCTACCAGCTGAGTGGGATTATGTAGTTCAGGCCATTCAGCGCTGCATGTTCCCAAAGGACAAAGACTACAGGCCAATGAACAACAGCTGCCGGGTAATACTATATGGAGTGGCACACAACAGGAGAATGAATGTGGGCAAACATCTGTTGATTCAGTTGCTTGAGAGATGGGCATTGGAAAAGAATGCATCTAGGAATCCGGAAGATGGTCCAGTCAAATGCTGGATGCCAAGATTTCTTCAGATGGTTCTGGATGACGTCCTTTCAGAGGAACACAGAAGAGTATTTCAAGGCTCTGAAAGGATGGCATGTTTTGATATGACTCTAAAGAGTATCTCCACCATGGAAACCCAACAAAAGTCAAGACTTTTTGAGTTGCGCCTGACTCCGTACTTCCAGGATCTGCAAGATGAGTATGCTAGGAGGCATGCTTCTCAGTTTACTGCAGTAGAAGCTGAGAGTAGCGGTAACGAAGCTGAAGGTGGAGATCAAGTGCCTAGAAATTTGGGACAAGCAGGTATGGATGTTGACATGGCCGAGGCAAATGTTGCAGAAGCTGGAGCTGACAAGGATGACGATCTTCTGAGTCAGGTACCTATTCTTGCTGATCTTGATCAATCATCAATTCAACCTGTTTTCTACAGCCGTGGGCCTGAAAACCCCCAGGCTCTATCCCAGGCTGCAAGCCCTTCTGTTCATAAACGTTCAGCCAGCCCTAAAACTGGTGATAAAAGGAAGGCAAGCTTATCTGAGTCGAGTGATTCGAGTGGAGGGAGTGTAGGAGTTGTGAGAGTAGTCACTTCAGCAGCTCTGCCACCTCCAAAGAAGCAAAAGGTGGATTCAAACCCAGTGGCAACTGCACAACCTCTTAAGGCTAGTTCACCTCTCACAGCCACCACACCTCACGCTGGTGGCTCTCCTCTACAAAACATTTCAACACATTCGCACTCGCCTAGGCATGTTGGTGAGAGTCCAGGAGGGGGTCCAGCTCAACAGCCAATAGGATCTGGCCCTACCTCCCCTGAGTTGTCCGCTCAAGGCTCTTTGAGCAATTTCTCGGAAGGGGAATGGCAAACTGAGACTAGCACTTCTGATACTAGTATCTCAGGAAGTTTTAATGAGGAAGAGTCTGTCGAATCCAGAGCAACGACATCTGGTGACTGGTGGGTCTACGCCTCCAGAACAGCCCAGCGAACCAGAAAAGGTTCTAAGTGAAAAAAGGGATGACATGGTCATAACGCCATCTCCTATCGTAGACACAGCGCTTAAAGGCTCAGTCTCACTGACCGATATCGCCGACTAACTCACAGCTAGTCCCCAGCGATTAGTGGATGAGGCTCTAGTACTGTTAGGCTCTAAACACGAGGGAGAGACAGGGAGAGTAGATCCCTTCTTTTTAAGGATCTTGAGTGAAACAGAACCCGGCAAGAGTAAACAGTTTAACCCAAGCCAAACACCGTCCCCCAAATTGCAGGATTTAGTGAAGAAAGTGGAGGCTTTGGAGGCTGGAGTTGCTGGTGTTACTGCTGCTGTCTCTTCTCACTCTGGAAAATTGGAGGTTGGAGCTCAGTTCATGGAGAACCTCATTGCCGTCCAAAATCAAATGATTGAAAAGATAAACAATCTCGGATTGGCACAGGTGGAGGTTGGGAGGTCAGTAGATGATGTCACTCATGGCATGTCTCAGGTTTGGACGAAGCTGAATGAACTCCTTGATGCTGTCTTTGGCCGTAACAGGGCTGGACCTGGTCCTTCAACCGGTGGTGGTGGTGACGATAATAATGATGATGATGCTCCTGATGAGGATAACACACCTAAGGGGGAGAAGGAGGATCAGGGTCTGAAAAAGCTGACTAGTAAGGGTCCGGTGATCGAGTCCTCAAACAAATCTGGTGAAAAGGTGGAGGAGGCTCAACCGGCTCTTAAGGACAAAGGCAAGCAGAAGATGGTGGTTGAAGAAGAAGCTGAGAAAGAAACACCTCTTGTCGATGCATTTATGGGAGACTTTATTGAAGATTCTGATGATGACGAGATGGATGTAGAAGCCTTAGTGGCAAGGAGGTCGAGACTCGAGCAACGGGCAAGAGAGTGGGAACAAGAAAGAGGTCTAAATCCTGGCGGATCTGGCGCAGGAGTTGCAGGTGATGCAGGAGACCACTCGGTTGCTGACGAGCATGTCCCAAAAGAAGAAGTTGATGAAGCGGAGATGCAAGGAGAGATTTTCAGGGAAGCCAGAGAAAGAGTAAATGAAGAAGTGCTACAAGGGATAGTTGAAAAAGAACTAATGGCAAAGGAGAAGAGAGCGGCTCAGAAAACTCAGCATGAGTTCGAAATGAAAAAGATCAAAGATCCTAAGGTCCAGGCTGACATAAGGAGGGAAGGTCCCGAGTGGGACAAGGCTAGAGAAGCCTTAGCTGGACCAAGAGCCTATGCTCATGACTCAGAAAGATTGAGCTTTCTTCTTCATAAGCTAGAAAATCTAAACCCTGGGCTGCTGAATTATCTAAATTGCATAAGACAGGGATGCACCTCCGTACAAGTCATATTCAAGGAGAAGGCATGGAATCTGATGATCACTTGGACACCCATAACAAAAATCGGGCCGTGTATGGTCGATGAAGCTTTCTTCCAAGAAAGGGGTGCAAGTGAACTGGTAGAATTCGCTCACAAGGTAGACACCTCTGTCAAGACTGGAGTGCTGTTTAAGGAGAAATTGTTGAAGATGGCTGAAGACAGAGGGGTTGACATTATTCTAAATCCCTACCAGATCAGATATGTCCATGACAAGGTCTTGAGGATCGTAAATCTGCATGACTCGAAACTAACTCCGAGCGGAAATGTGCTGAAGGCAGTTGCAAAGCTAGTCCTCTCTAAGGGTTTTCTAACAAAGGAAAAGAAGCTGGTGGCTAAGGACTTGGAGAAGCTGATAAGAAGGCAAGATGCTAGATACAAGTTGCCTGAAGCTACACTACCAGTGGTTAAGAAGGAACCTGAAGACTATGCATTCGAGCAGCAAGACGAGGCAATAAGGGAGCATGTGCAGAGATACGGAGATCCAAGGATAGACATTCCAGAAGAAGGGGAAATAAGGGAGGAAGCTGGTGCAGTGGCTGGTGCAAATGTCAAGTTTGTCAAAAGCAAAGCTGAGAATGAGAATGATCTACTGATCTATACAGACAAGCATCAGGTGGAAACCATCATTGAAATCAAGTACGACATCTTTGCAGAACACAGTCATGAAACACTGTGTATTATAAGGGAATTGATTGATGAGATGGATGATGTTGACGAGTTTGATCAGGATTATCTAAGGGTCACGTTTGATAACTTCTGTAAGAGAAGACAACAGCTTGATATTCAGAGGCTACAGCAATGCACCACCGCTGTTGTCATTGGATACCCTAAGCAGCTGGTTATAAGGAAGAAAGGGGAAAAGGGGTACCCTGACAAAGTCACGAAGCTGAGGTTTGAAGACATTCCCACGAAGCTTACCACTCGCAGCATGGTTGAAAGGTGGTTGAGGTTGTTTCGAAATTACAAGATCAGAAATCATGTGGAAGCAGAAGGACTTAATCTTCTCAAGAAAAGAATGGATGAAGTCTGCAACTCTGAGTTCATGAAGAAAGAAAAAGCAGCCAAGAAGAAAGCTCGTGAGGAAGAGGAGCGCAAGAAATCAAAGTTTTAATGTATTTTGCTTATAATGTTTCTTTGCGTTGTAATTTGTTTTCTTGTTTTCCTGCATTGTAAAAATATATTATCTGTTTTCTTGTGTAGTGT
This sequence comes from Oenanthe sinensis, assembly GCA_028671895.1. Taxonomy (NCBI): domain Eukaryota; kingdom Viridiplantae; phylum Streptophyta; class Magnoliopsida; order Apiales; family Apiaceae; genus Oenanthe; species Oenanthe sinensis. Next base: position 38,198,361 of record CM053806.1, read on the forward strand.
AAGGTAGAAGTTAGTTAGCTAAGTGTCTTGAAACTGGTTTATATTAGGCGTCAATTATTTCGCGAAGTTCGGCGGTGGTAATACTGCTAAAAGGACTTCAGAAGGATAATTGAAGATTGAGTGGACCGTGCTCTTAAAGTACTTAGAGAAAATCTCTAAAAGAGCATGAAGCCATTTAATCGAGCCAACAGGTGTCCAATTTTGGCACTTGAAGTATCAGTAATAGACATGAAGTTAATTAATCAAGCCAAGCATTATGCAAGTTGACATGATCTTTTATGAATGTGATTTTATCTTTTTCAGTCCCTGGTTAGTTGAGTTATCCTCATTGTGAATTTGGTTGTCATTGTTAGACAATCAAATAGGGGGAGATTGAAAGGCATAGGTGTACTAACTTGTAACACTTAATTATTATGTAACTCAACTAGAGAAAAGATAAAACAACAGCAAAACAAGAGAAACCAAAGAAGCACATGGAATCAATCAACTGAAGAAATGGTAATGATACTTGGTAACTACAAGTAACTAATTTGGTTAATCAAGGATGCATAAGTGAGAAGAAGTTCAATCTCAGTATTGCTCATGCCCTAACTTATCTAATGGAGAATCAAATTAATGTCAAAGAAGTATCAAGAAGACCAAAGTGATTTCATGTAATGTATATCAACATCTGGATTATGTAAAGGTTAATCAACAAATGAGAACTGACATTCAGAAGCAAGAACCCCTACAAGACTAGTCACTTATGAACCAGACCATTGCATCAAGTGTCAGGACATTGGAGGCAAGTTCATGTCAGTAATAGAAGATCTCATTTGAATTGAGTGAGGAAAAGAAATTGAAGAAGCTAGGGAAACTTGCTCTTAAAGGTTAATCCTCAATTAGTCACTAAAGAAGGTCAACATTGGATGTGTGCATATTTGCTAAGGCAAATGTCGATCCACAGCAGATCGAGATGCGGGTCGAGATTTATAATTGAAGTAAAACAGTGCAAAGGCAAATCTCGATCCACGGTAGATCGAGATCGAGACTCTCCCAGATCGAGATCGAGATCTTCATAAATCGAGATCGAGATCTTCATAAATCGAGATCGAGATTCTCCCAGATCGAGATCGAGATCTTCACAGATCGAGATCGAGATGGATCCAGGCGAAGATCGAGATGCGGGTAGATATGTAACATTTAATGTTCAAGGGACAAGTGGCTTATTGTGAACGATTGATCCAGAGTTGTTGGGAAAGTACTTTTTGTTGTCGAAGTCCTGATTGGGCCACGTACACAAAAAGGACAAGATCAAGACTACATGACATTATAAAAGCAGCACTTTGTTTTCATTAGTAAAAAGACTTTCATCATCTCTGTAATTCAACGATATTTTTATAAGAGAGAGCATTTACTGTAAAACAAAAAGTGAGAGAGAGGATCAGTTGAATCTAGCTTTAATTGCTGTATTTATTGTTCAACTGATCATGATGCATTTATGAATGTTGTAGCAAATCCATCAATGAATATAATGATATATTCTTGAAATTCTGTGTCATCATTTATTACCTGCATATTGTTTATTCTCTCATTAATTTTTAAACAGTTGTATTCACCCCCCCCCCTCTACAACACTTTGGACCTAACAGTTTCCTCTTGAACCGTAGTAGTTTGTTCATCATGAACTTCATCAAGTTCAATCTTGCTCCCACTATTCCCTTCAAGGATAAACTATTTTTCTAGGAAGGTAGCATGTCGGGAGACAAACACCCTTTGTTCGGTGTAAAAGTAATACCCTAAAGTCTCTTTAGGATATCCTACAAACCTACATTTCACGGATCGAGATTCTAGCTTATCGGGGTCAACTTTCTTGACATAAGCCGGACATCCCCAAATCTTAACGTGCTTAAGACTCGATTTCCTTTCTTTCCATATCTCATACAGAGTTTGAGGAACAGATTTGGAAGGCACCTTGTTCAATATATATGCTGATGTTTCCAATGCATAACCCCAAAGTGATACTGGAAGATCTGTATAGTTCATCATGGATCGAACCATGACCAACAAAGTTCGATTTCTCCTTTCGGATACTCCATTCAACTGGGGAGTGGCCGGACGAGTCCATTGAGAGACTATACCATTTTCTTTGAGATAATTTAGAAACTCGCCACTTAAGTATTCACATCCTTATCTGATCGAAGGGTTTTAATACTATACTTGGTTTGTTTCTCTACTTCATACTTATATTCTTTGAACTTTTCAAAGGCTTCGGAATTGTATTCCATCAAATACACATATCCAAATCTAGATCGATCATCTGTAAAAGTAATGAAGTATGAAAATCCACCCATGGCTTGCGTGGACATCGGCCTACACACATCTTTATGTACCAATCCAAGCAACTCCGTAGCTCTTTCTCCATGTCCACTAAATGGAGATTTGGTCATTTTGCCTAACAGACAAGACTCGCATGTAGGATATGATTCAAAATCAAAAGGTTCTAGTAAGCCTTCCTTATGCAATGTCTTAAGTCTATTTTCACTAATATGACCAAGTTTGCAGTGCCACAAGTAGGTGGGATTTTCATCATCTCTTTTTCTTTTATTACTATGTTCAATTTGAAGTAAACTATGTTCTACGTCACATACATACAAACCATTATTTAAAATACCAACACCATAAAGAACATTATTTCTAAAAATTGAACATTTATTATTCTCAATAACAAACGAAAAACCATCCAAGTCTAACATGGGAATAGAAATAATATTCCTCACAATTGAGGGAACAAAATAACAATCATCTAAAATAATAGTCTTGCCCGTAGGCATAAGTAAATCAAACGATCCTACAGCTACAGCAGCAACTCTTGCTCCATTGCCCATACGTAGGATCACCTCCTCTTCTTCAAGAGTCTTACTTCTCCTTAGTCCCTGCAACGAATTGCAAATGTGAGAACCACAGGCGGTATCTAATACCCAAGTAGAAGTTTGATTAAGTGACATATTTAGTTCGATCATGAACATACCTAAAGCAGAAGCGGTAGTCTCACCACCCTTTTTCTTCTTCAATTCTGCAAGATAAGCCTTACAGTTTCTCTTCTAGTGCCCCACTTTGTTGCAGTGAAAGCAAACAACTTTGCTTTTGGGATCTTCAGCTTTTGGAGGAACTGGCCTTTTCTCACCTACCTTCTTCTTGTTCTTAGGAGGGCTCATCTTCCTCTTCTTAGGGTTAGAGCCTTCACCAATTAGAAGAACTGAACTCTTCCTTGTGGGAAAATTCGACTCAGCAGTTTTCAGCATTTATGGAGTTCAGGCAAGCTGACATCCAACTTGTTCATGTGAAAGTTCACAACGAACTGCGAGAATGAATCTGGAAGTGATTGCAAGACCAGATCTTGATTCAGCTCCCCATCCATGACAAATCCAAGTTGTCCAAGAAGCTCAATCCAATTGATCATCTTGAGCACATGAACATTCATCCTGAGAACAATTCTCAGGTTTAGGTGAGTCTAGTACATATTCCTTCTTCTCAATCCTGAGAACAATTCTCAGGTTTCGAAGCCAATCAGCATAGTTGGGACCAGTTAATTTGTGTGCATTGAGCATGCAACGGAGTGATAGTGCAGAAGACATTATGTATATAGTAAATCTGCAAATAATAAACACATAACAACATTTAGCAAATACTCTATTTCATTATCTAAAACACCATATGAATCGGGTCTTTATTCATAAGTGCCTCTCACTATTCTATCTAATTTCTATATCCCTTATTGAAATTAATCATTCATAATGATAGTGGGATAGGGATCCTACATTCCATCACACAACCTCGGCTGTAGCACGAAACGCCATGTAACGTTCAATAGGCAGACAACTCTTGTCAGCTACATCTCATGTTATTCCCTAATCTTACTTTAGCCTCTTGAATACTTGACTCACGGCTGTGGCACGACAAACTCAATATTCTAAGTCAAGTCAATCCCAACATCTCGTATAATTAAACTAGTTTCAAATAGCTCACGGCTATAGCACGTAACGACCATAAGATTCCAATTCATCATACACAACTCATGTTATAGACAAGTATCTCTTCTTTCGGAAACAACGCCCTCGGCTGTAGCACGAAATGACAGAGTTTCAAAAACAAGAAATACTTTCTATTATGTTGGAAGGCTATGACTAACACAAGCCCTTTGTGTTTTATGGCCAATTAATACTTGATATTCTTTATATTTTAGGGGATTATATTATGTTACAATCATAATCATATTATAAAGAGATTCTTTTAGATTGGATTAAATATTTCAAATCAACTATTGATACTTGGAGTCATCCCAGGCCAAGGGTGGAGCATTGTCAAGAGGCGTCTCTTAATAACCTCCTTTCTTTCTGATAGAACATTTGTTGTTTGACAGAATCATCCTTTCACTTAAGTTGAAAATTCATATTCAATCACGTGTTTCATAAACACAAAAATCTCATGATTGTATTCATAATATATAAATTAAGGTCACGAAACAATTTCACTATTCTAGATTGTCTAACATACTCCTTATGTTAATTAAGTTCACCTAAATCTATCATCTCATAATAATTCAAGCATATATCACATATATATAATCACGAATAAACATAAGGTAGGCATGTTAAATCATATATTACAACATATAAGCATTATACATCTCTATGTATCACGTGGTGTATTTAAAAGCAACTTAAAACAATTAAAACTTACTTTAAAACACTTTTGGAAGCTCTAAACAGTCCGAAACAATTTCAGAAAAATTATTGTAATATACCATTAGAACCATCTCGGAAAAACGAATCCAACGGTATATTACACGCCCCATTCTGACGCATCCCCATGCTCACGCGCCCCGAGAAGTTTCTGACGCATCTCCATGCGTGCACGCGCGTCAGGCGCGTGCAAGACACCCTATCACGCATCTCGGGTATGCGTTACAAGCTAAAAACCCTTTTTTAGCTTGTAACGCATGCGCAGAATGCGTTACATCTTTTTTTTCCAGATATTATTATTTAATTACGAATTAATTAAAAATAATTTTAAAAATCCATAATAAATAATATATTACTCAGAAAAATATTCTAAAAATACCTGGACGATCTACAACACTTGTAGAACACATGAAAAATATAAAATAAATTTTGAGGAACAGTAATTAATTAATCATAAATAAATCATTAGTATTACTTATAAAATTCATAATAAATATTCCACACATCAGAAAATTATGAAAAAATAACTAGACGATCTACAACACTTATAGAACCCAGAAAAATTATCAAAACAATTTTGACGAAGAGTATCATATTAATCATAATTAAAACATGATATTGCTTGTATAAATCATAATAAATACTTACATGCTCATAAAATTCTGAAACTTGACCACGAATCTATATGCATACAACCTATGCTCTGATACCATTGAAGGAATTTATGCACCAGCGGAAGCATTGAATAACATTTATTTGCATATATTCCTATGTATACATACATATAGATACATAAACTATTTTATAAATTGAAGAATACCTCGATTGCTTTCCGGCAACAGCTAGAGAAGATCTTGTTCTTCAATCCTTGCAATCACCCCTCAAGTGTGGAGTTATCTAAAGATATCCACCAAGAATCAAACTAAAAGATGAAGGAGGAGGCTAGAGAGGAAATTAGGGTTGTCTCCCTTTTAAAATATTTCTCACAAATATTTTGGTTCAAGTATTAGGGTTTATAATCCTATATTAATAGGCAAATATCTCAGCTGAGATATTTTCTATATATATTTTATTATTAATTCCCTTTTTAATTAATTAATCTTATTAATTAATTAGTTAATGATTAAAACTAATTATTCCTATTTTAATCATTAATTCCTTTTTCTAAACTCTTTTAAAAAAATTATTCTCTCTTCATATTTAATTACTTTAATTAAATATTTAATTAATAATATTAAGATCTTATCTTAAATAATTTATAATCAATTAAATCTCATTTAATTAATTTATAAAATTTGCTAAGTAATTATTTATTTCATAAATAAATAATGACTAGCTATTATTAATTGTTCCTTCATCTATAATTTAATCTCTTTTATGGTGTGACTCTTTAGGTTCAATATTAAGCTGGTAGTAGAAATAAATAATAATAAACATTTTATTTATTATTTATATGGATTCTATTAATTCATTAAATATAATTAATCTGATTAATTATATTTATTCTACATCGTGAGTGATGCTTCTCAACATATCGCGACTATCCAGATAATACGAAATCATTGCTTAGAATACTTAGAACCTGTCAGTAATTAGTTACCGTACAATTAATTCTTTCTACCCTTCAATATCCCGTAAATACAAGGCATGAAACTCGTGTCAAGCCTATCTAATTTAATCATTTGATTTCTTATTCATAATGCAAAGTTCCTTTTAATGCAAATTGGAAACTCTTTCTAATTTCATTCACTCTGGCAAGAGATTCCTGAACTTGCATATCTAAGAATAACATAGGATATTCACTTCCTTTACTGGAAGGGGCAGATCCTTTATTGACCCGTTAACTATCTCCATACACAAATCACTATGCCCAGAATGGACCTAATGAATGTCCTAGAGACTAAGGACTAAACCAAAGCATAAATCATTGTGTACGAGATTACTCTAACGATCTCAAGTCTAAGGATACTTGTACAACTATTTACTTAATAAACAACTATCGACACGTGAGTAAACTCCATTAATTGTTCTACTTATCGAGTCATGTTCAGTGAACTTATTCCTTAATAAGCACCTACATACTAGCTATAGTGTCACCACACAAATATCTATAAGAAAAGACATCCTCCTAAGAGAGCTAGCATAGTATGTACTGATCTTTACGGATTTACCAATTTCCAATTAGTTATCCTATGATCAGGAACTGTTTAAGTCTAAAGCTATTATCTTCTAGATCTCATTATTACAATCTCATTATAATTCTAGAAGCTTTGCTCTAAATTATGGAACATCTTATTTAATACACTTCAAATAGATTAAGCCCGTAACATAAATACTTTATTATTATCAAATGAAATCAAATAAGAGTAGTAGAAAGTTTTTCCTAACTTATCATACATGATTGGTTTTAGGTCAAACACTTTCAAATCTTTCTTGACAAAAGTAATCCAAATTTTGGACTTAAAAAAAAGTGTTATGAAATATCTTATTTTTTCAATAATAGTCCCTAATCCAAATGAGACTTTTCAATAATGACAATCAGTATAAGAGATATTAGGATTGGGGATCACCAGATTGTCATTTACTGGACATGAGTCAGTACCATCGTCAATGTCTTAAGCTTCTTAAGACACAAATGTCTTAAGCTTCTTACTACTTAAAAATTGTGATGAATGGACTGTTAAGATTTGTCACAATACTGTGTGGAAGAGTAAAAGAGAGGCGCAATTAGCAACATCCAAATTGCTGAAACTTTTGGATCAGTGAGATTTATCAAAACATACCTAACCTGTGGAATTGCTTAGCTAATGTAACTGAGTCCGATTCTGACCCAAGAGGAACCAGAAGTTATAAAGCCTCTTACCGGCATACCATGCAATTCAGTTCATATAGTTATTTATAGAGAGAAATCATCTCTGTTAAAAAAAAGAATAGAGCTTGAGAATTCAGTTTAATTAACATGTCAACTTTGTCCCGTGAACTTGTCAAAGTGCCAACAAATATCGGATAAAGTTTGCTTTTTAAGGAAGTTGAGGATGAGGGAATTGACTTTTTCAGGAAATTGCTCTTGCACAAAATGTGTTCCTTCTGTTACATGTGAGACCTCCAAATCAGGAACGAATTCCTTAACTATTCCACTTGAAATGTACTCAGCAAGTGGTCTAAATTTTAAGATATAATCTTTCTCACCCATAATCAGCAATGCTGGTGTTCTAACTTTGAGCTCGTTTACCCCATAGTCTTCAAGCCAGGCCCTGTTTCAAGCGAGTTAAATTTCTATGTTCTATCTATGTACAGATTCAGATTATGGAAAGATACATATCTTTTTAAATATGATTAGTTCAAAATTTCTTAGTTATACCTATATGGAACCTGCAACGGGGTCTGAAAACCAGAATTTTCGTACAAGGTTGCATAGTTTGTCAGATCTTCTTAAAAATTGAGAGGCAAGGAAAGACCCTGGCGAAAGGAGAGGGTCTTGAGCATGGCCAAGAAAAAGAGGGAACCACATCTAGGGAACTAGGCCCTAAGAGTGAGAATGTGAGGATTGATAAGATCACCCAGAAAAAACCGGAGGATGTGAGAACCACAATAGCCCCCAAATCATCTAAACAAGCTGCTGACAGGTTGAAATCCCTGTCTCATAAAGTTTCTAAACTATCAACGAACCTGAACATAGTTGGGAGAAACCATGTGAACCTAATCAACAAGATGTACAGCCTGGAGAAGATTATAAATGATGGTTTCAAGGCAGTATTTGACAAGCTTCAGGAATTTAATGCTCAATTTTCTAAACTTGTAGTTGCTACCTCAACTAAGGGGGAAAAGAGTACAAAAGTGTTTGTAGATGTTAATGTTGAGAAGGTTATTGGTGCTGAGCAAGTTATTAACATTGGGAGTGATAAGGAGACAACTCAAGTTGCATCACAGGGGGAGAGTTAATTAGGATTACTGTCTAATGTGGTTGTTGAGATTACTAAAGAACTTGGAGGTGATAAGGAGAAGAAGAAAGTGAAAAGGCCTATGGAGAAAGGCATTGTGATTAAGGAGATTGTGGTGAAGGCCCCTATATTGCATGTAACAGGAAAATGAAAAGACAAACTCTTTCCAGTAAATGTTGATGATATTATTCTGGTGGAAAGAGAGGATCTAACTGATGAAGAAGCCACAGTGCTGATGATTGATGAAAAAGAGAATCGTTGTGCATTTTAGTATGCTAGCTTCAATGAAAGAATTAAAGATCTAAAGATGTCATCCACAAGGGATCCCAAGAAGTTTTATGAGCTGTTAAAACCATCTATAGTGGATGTTTCTGTGATGATATCTAATAGTAACAAGTGGGTAACTACTATGAGAATACAAGGTGGATTAAGTTGGTACATCAGTTTGGGTTATTTGAGTAGGCAAGAAATTTCAGTCATTGAAGTCATAAAACTCAAGATCAAGGTTGATAAATCTTTTCTAAATGAAAACCTCAAGAAAGCCCTATTGAAAATGGCAAGGGAGAAGTTACCAGAAATCACATAAAATCCACTATGCATCAGGTATTGCTTCTCAAATGATGGCAGATATAGATTTATGAATCTTGAGAAGATAAGCTCATACAAGCCAAAATTGGTACAAGATGCCTGCAATTAATTCTGTACATTAGAGAAGACTGAGGGGGTGATTGAAGTGGTGAGAATCTAGAAGAAAGAATTAGAGAGAATAGAAAAAGTGAAGGCTGAAAGGTTGGGGGAAAATTTGATGGAGGAGATGGTGATGATAATGATGGAAAGCCTGATGGAGGTGCATGTAGCTCTAGCCAACACAATAGTAATGGTGAAGGATCTTCTAGAGCTAGAAATAAGGTGGATAAGGATGATAATGAGAATAATAAGGTGTACAAAGATGGTGTTAAAGGAAGAGTAATGAAACAAGTGGTTCTTGGTCATGAGGCTGGCAAGAATGATACTGTCATGAAAGATATTGTCATGTGTAATAAGGCGGAGTATACTATCAAGATTCGAAAAGGTACTATCAAACCTGATTGGGATTTGACAGCATCCATCAAGAGTTGGAGAACCAGAATAAGAGGTGGAAGATTAATTTCAAGAGAAATTGCTGGAAGAATGATTGATTATGAATATACTGCAATAACTCCAAAGTATTATTCTAAAAGAAAGCCTAACAGGAAGGGTTGAAAGCTTGTGACAGAAATTCTTAAAGAAGAGTGCCTGGATGTTAGAAGACCAACAATTAACAACTTAGCAGAAGTCAAAGCTGATTCAATTGCTAATGTTATTGTTGAGTGGTCTGAATTCAATACTTTGAGCAAGGTATATGTTCACTACTCAAATGGCCTAATTAAGGAAATGGGATATCAGATGAAAGAGGCTAATTACTTCATGGTGAGAAGAATGTGTTGGGTCTCGAAGTATCGTAGAAGTGGAGTTGAATACGATACTAACAATAATTTAAATTCTTTTCGGAATAAGCGGATAAATAAATTATTGCTTCAGAGTGGGTTTGGCCATTTGTAGTGTTTATGTGAGTTGCCTAGTAATTTTCTGTGTATCCAGATAAATTAATTAGGTTCAAGGAAATTAGCAAGTAAATTATGGAAACAAGTTTCGGGGAATATATCTTTCGTATATAAACCCTGAGGTTGTTATACCTAGTTAAAAAGTATAACTGGTTTCCAAAGAACAAATTAGTTCTTTGCTTCTACAAAAATATTAGGTTCAGTTCCTATACAAATATATCTAAATTAGTAGAAGGAAAAACTGAGTTTGTAGGGAGTGATATTTAGGTTCCCTGAGCATTTTTTGTTAAAGAACCGGGTCCTAATATCTTACCCGGAGCAAGGTATAGGTGTGTATAAATTATTCTCTTGCTCCGGCCATGGCAGTGGCTCTCTACATATTTTTTTTATTAGAGAAGACGACCCTCTTCTTTAATTGATGTAGGCTTTTAAATCAATAAAGTAGCTGCTACAATTTGATTCGCTGAAGGATGAGTGGGGCCAATAAATATTTTGTTGCGCTAATAAATATTTTGTTGCGCCCTTGGAATTTTCTTGCGCCAATAACATATGTTGCACTTGTATCATTGTCTGCCCTATATGAAGATAAGTGGCGCCTTAAAAACTTAGAATATGCTGATGTCATCTTTTGTTGCGCCTCTACTGGGTTACTCTTGTAATGACGTGACCAACATATCAACATAAATCCTCAAGTAGTTTTGTTGCGCTAGTTGGTGCGCATGAAAAACATACATGGTCAAAGTATTGTTTAGTCACTGCACTTTGACCCTCTATTCATTCCTTGACTTAAGTTTACCAACTTCCATTTCTTGTACCAAAGTCTTGTCATATTACACCCTGTACCCTAAGCTGTTTCCATTCTTCGAATGTAGTTCAGAAACTTTCACTTTTCGTACCAAGGTTGTGACACTTTGCACCCTGTACCCTTTGAGCTGTTTAGCTGTTTGGTTGTAGCCTCTACAAATCAATTTTCGTACCTTAATAAATAACTGTTCTTTCCAAGTACGTTCTTCAACTTAACAATTCTTCTATGGTTAATACTCAGATTCCTTTCACAAACTGCTGACGCCTAGTGCAACTGGTCTGGTTCACAGACGACTAACTTTGATCCAGGTCTTCGTATTATTGTTTTACTTGAATTGTTAAGTTTATAACAACTTCATTGCTTCGAACACTGACTGTCAATAAATACTGTAACTTCAATGGAATCTTTTCTGGTACTTAGACAACGTCTCCATTACTACCACAATCTTGAATACTTCATTCTCTACTCTTCACTGATGCTTGAACATACAAATGAACTTCTTTCAGTGAGTATAACTCCAAGACTGCAGTTGTCTTCTTAATCCTTTGTCTTTACCATGTCTTCAATTCTTCTAGATTCCTATGCTTCGAACACTGTCTATCTTCAATCAATACCTTTACACTGAAATCTTCTAGTGGCACTTCTATACTGAATCTTCAACACTTTTGAAACCTTGAAAGTCTTTATACATTATTCTTCACTAAGGCTTGAACATATTAATGAACTTCTTTCAGTGACCTGTAGTAGACTTCAAAACTTTTTCTAATGTCTTGATTTACTGTATCTACCTTATCATCATTTCTTCCTGATTTCTGTGTAGGCGTAGTATTATTTACTTGTCATGTTCTAGTGTTGAGTTATCACGATTACTATTCATACGGCTTCGTAATCTCAATAACAATCTCCCCCTATTTGATTGTTAAACTTAGCAAACAAATCCCATAGAGAGGATAACTCAACTAACAACTAGAAAAAGTAATCATTCGGGACTTATAAATAATGCTACTAATTTTTCTGGATCAGATACTGCATTTCCAGAATTCTTGAGTAACTGAAATGAAAGATGTCTATTCCTCTAGCACTGAACTGATATTCATGTAGTATCATCTTCATTTCTATCTGTTTGAGCTTTCTCTGCTTCAAAATCCTTCATATTTCAACTTAAGGAACTTATCATAAACAGAGCTTCGTAAGAATTAAAATTCCTGGGAACGTCTTCAATAGCACATAGAACATTGCTCAAGTAATGTTCTCCCCCTAAGAATGTAATTCTTCTTTTTTTTCTTGTCTAAATTCTCCCCCTAAGGATATTAACTTCTCCTAAGGATACGAAGATAAGACTTTATTAACTTCCTTTTTCTTCTTATAAATTCTCCCCCTCAGTTGAGGAATACTCCAGTGGCCCATCTTTTGGATGGTTTGTCTTCCAAAGAAGGTTCTCGTTTGTCATTGATTGGGAAAACATAGTAGCTTTTCTTTCAGAAGTAGCATGTAGCAAGGGTAAGTGTTTGGTCTATGGTTTCCTCACTTCTACTACGTTCTGTTGGTATTTACACTAAAGTGTCGAGCACTTTGAAGTGTTTCACTCTTTCTCTCTATCTCTCACTCAAGTGCATCTCAACCTCACTTTCACTCAAATGTTTCTCTCTCTCACTTTCACTCTGCATTCCAAATATAGCATTATATACCTGCAAGTGAAATCCGTCAATTCAGTTATATTCCCAACACCTGATTCATCAGAATGAACTGAATCACTATCAAGTGAAGAATTGCCTCGTTGAGGTGTTCTTAATCTGTCATGCATAAGCACTATCTCAGCACCAAACTCAATAGCAATTGCTAAATCACTGTCTAGTGGAGTCTTACCTCTTTGAGATGGGTTATCCCAAGATATTAATATCTGTTAGGGAATCCTGCCTTGTTCTATCAAGGAATTGCCTCACACCTTCTCCGTAAACGGGAGGTGAAGATTCCTTTTCAGGATCTGGAAATGTTCCTTCCAGGAGGGTCGACATAGTATACAATGTAATGAATGGCAATTTAGAGCCTATGTTTCCCTCGTACCCTTGTGACGGGAATTTGTGTAAAATACCCTACTTAACTCATCCGAAGAATTCTTGTCAAGCAGTTGCCTCTCAAGACCAGATAAATCTGAACAAGAGATCTCCCTTTCGGGATGCAGAAGATTAATTTCTGTTTGAGGTAGATACTTGGACAATGTAATATATGGCTAGAGTCCGTATCTCCTCTGAATGCCTATATCTCTCACTGTGCACGCCTTGCAATGTGTTCCTAGAATTTATCTGTTTAGGATTACCATCAGCGTGAGTGCCAGTGGTGTGCTTGCCTCATTACAAGATGCTCTGGCTGACGAGCGAATTTTAATGGAGTCACCTTATTAAGAGAATGATTCCAGAGACAGTTTTATTGCCTTTTCAGCTCTGCATCCTTTTAAGAAGATGCAGATGAGCTTACAGTTACCTTAGTTTATATATTACTTTTCTTTGCTAGAGGTAGAGCTGTGGGTGCACCTCCGACTTCATCCTTATTTGTTGCATCAAGTTCAGTTTCTCCCTTATCAACCTCTAACTTACAAAGTTTTCTTATATCTCCAAGGGTTAATATATGGAAGTGGATGAATGAGTGTTTGGTGTTATGGCCTAGGTAAGAGATTGATGGGTTTTCAACGTCTTGGCCAGCTTCTGAAGCCACTGGGGCTAAGTGGAAAGAATCAATCAAGATTAAAAGATAATCACCTTAACATTCCAAAATATATTTTTCATCCTTAAGAGAAGGAAAAATATATGAAGGAATGGTAAACGATTGCATTAAAGCACTTTTAGTAAACGAGTTTTGTCGGTTCTAAAGATTTATCATTTAAGAACATGATACCAATAAAAAATTTCTTTAAGATACTTATCCCATAATAAAACGCGGGAAAGTGTATTAGAGAAAAATTATATCCCTTATGAATTTTTTATTAGGCAAACTTCCCATAATAAAACACGAGAATTTATACCAAAGAAGAAATTCAACTCTCTTACCACATTCTATCTCAATAAAATGACTCTTTTCCTTTATAACCTAAGTACTATAAGTTTTGAAAATAGTTTTACAAAACATCCTTATCAGATAGAGGACTGTAACTTCCGCTCATAATGCAATTATGATTTACATCATTTTTGTCCACTTGATAATATCCCCGACTTAAAATAAAAACATGACAACTGGGGTGAATGAATGCTTGACAATACAGTACAAGGCCTTCAAAGCAATAACCACTGTTTATGTACCATGAATCAATATGAAACATACATTGAAACAAGTATTTGAAAACAAATCATTTTACAAGTGATTGGTACCTCGAAGTTAAAATAATTTCTCCAAATAAAATAGCAGTCACAAAGTTTCTGCCACTTTAAAAAGAAAATTGAAGAGAGAAAACGGTTTTGAAAATATAGCATTTAAAACCAGCTTTGGAGAGAGGATAAAATATTTTGAGATTTAAAGATATATTATCCTCAAGAAAAGTTTGATTCACACCCTAGGATTTAGAAATCAAAGTAGGGCTGTAAATCAAGAGATTTTCAAAAGAGAAGTTTTGAAAAAGAATTTTAATGTTTTCTTCTTTAAAACTGATAGATAAATGAATGTATCTTTGAATAAAATATTTTGAAAAAGAATCAGACAAGAAATTCTTTTTAATACATTCAAGTTTAAAATTCAGTTAAAGAAAGAAAACTAAATATACTAATACTAATGGCTTCTTCAAAAACCAATTTTTACTTAGAATAAATACTAAGCAAATCCATTAGTATCAACATATCACAATTATTTTATAATAAAGTATTAATCAATTATCACAAAGTAATAAAAGAGAATATTTATACTACAAATAATTATGCTGCAAATTTATTTTAATTTACTTAAATAATTGAAACAATATATCACTGAATTATTTTATATCATCATAATTTAAATAAATCAAAATAAATTAAATACTTATATTGTACTAAACAATTACCACTAACATGCATATATATAAATCAAATAGGCATGGCAATCATTCAGTAGAACAATGAGCATTAAGATTGTTAGGAATATATTTATTTGATGATGTACAAAATTCTAGAACAGGAGTTAGCTTAGTTTATTTGCAATATATCTTTCTAGTCTCTGAAATGTATAATCAGAGTCTAGATAGTCAACATTCATATTACTTGTACTTAGAAGAATTTCTGCAGAAAGTAAAACCAGAGTCTGCATGAAGATCAGAGTCTGGAAGGTAATCAGAGTCTATAGACTATCGGAGTCTAAGATCTGTTAGAGTCTACAAATGATCAGAGTCTATAGTCTGGCAGAGTCTGAAGAATTCAGAGTCTATAAAGTTAAAGCTAAATTTAGAAGATGATCACAGATAAGGGAAGTCTTCGAAGATAAAACCAAAGATATTGTAGATATGCTATAAATAAAAGGAAGGAGAATTGCAGAAGGAAACTGTCAACTAATAATTAGGAATTCTATTCCTATTGTAATTTATCTTTCTGTTATTAGTTGATAGGCAGATCTCTATATAAACTCTATGTAACCTAATTGTAAAAGTGTGGAAGTCGAAGCATAATTTGTGTGAGTGAAACTTTGTGAGTGCATAGAAATAGAGAGAGTTGTTGTGATAAATACAGAGAAGCTGTTAGGGTTTGTGTACACCCTCGGAGAGTTTTGTATTTACAAATCAATAATACAAACAGTACATATTCATATCTTTGTGTTTGATCTTTGTTCTTAATTCATATTTGTTTATTGATATTGAGTTAATTTTAAATCAGGCAGAAAAGACACACAAGTATTCAACCCCCCTTCTACTTGTGCAACTGGGAAAACAATTGGTATCAGAGCCTAACGTTTAAAATCGATTAAAGATGTCTGGAAAAAAGATGGCAATTCTAAGATTCATATGCTTAAGAGAAACGAGTTCACCCACTGAAAGGTTAAGATGCTGCACCATCTGGAAGCAACAAACCCTGACTATCTTGAAAGAATTCATGAAGGATCTTATGTGCCCTTAAAGCTAGTTCCTCAAATCAATAAAGAAGGCAAAGTAACTGAAGAGCACTTCATTGAAAAACCAAAGACTGAATGGACAAAAGAGGACAAGGAGAATGTTTTTAAGGAGGCAAAGGTCAAAAACATACTCTTTAACAGTTTGGATTCTATTCTTACAAACTGTGTTATATCATGTGAAACTGCTAAAGAGATGTGGACAAAACTTGAAGTGCACTGTCAAGGAACTAAAGATGTCAAGAAGAATGCTAGGACTTTGCTAATTCAAGATTATGAGTATTTTGAAGCGAAATCTGGAGAATCTATTACTGAGATGTATGATAGGTTTATAAACACCAATTTTCTGAGAGCACTTCCTGAAGAGTGGGACAATAAGACTACAGCCATAAGGGAAGCTAGAGATTTGGATGAACTAACTCTAGAAGAATTGTATGGCAGGCTCAAGACATGATTTAGAGATGTAACAAAGGAAGAATAAGAAGTATGTGAAGACAAAATCTGTAGCTCTCTTAATGGAGTCTGAAAAAGAACAACAGGAATAACCCACAGAAACAAGAATCAAGGATTCAAGGAAAAAGGGTAAAACTGTTGTGGAGTCAGAGTCTACTGACACAAACTCTGATTCTGATGAAGAGATTGATCTAAGTCAAATGATGGCTATGTTTGCCAAAACTTTCAAAAGAATGAAATTTAACAAAAGAACTGGCAAATTTAGCAAAAGGTCATCATTCAAGAAAGAAGATGAGACGACTGAGAAGAGAAAGAGTACTATAATCAAACTTGACAAAGCAAAGGTCAAATGTTTCAACTGTGGAATATTGGGGCACTTTGCCAGTGAGTGCAGAAAGTTAAAAAGTCAAGGAAAAGGAAAAATACTTTTATCAACAGGAAAGGATTGGGCAGATTCAAGCTCAGAGGATGAAATTGATTATGAAAATCTAGCATTGATGGCATCCTCCTCAAGAAAATCACAATCTCCCAAAGAATCTTCATCTCCTAAAACTCATGTATCAATCTTTACTCCTGAATCCTTAATTAACTTAGACTCTAATGGCATAGAAATTGTGCAAAGTGAGGTTAATAAAATAATGACAACATGTAGGTCTCTCACTAGTGAAAGTGAAAGGTTGAGAGAAGAAAATTTAACCTTAACTAAAAGGAATGATCATTTAGAGTCTGAGTTCATATTAATGGAACAATACAAAAAGGATTCTGAGAAAAATAGTCATAATTACACTGAAATTTTGAAAGCCTGTGACTATGTTAAGAATGAACTAGAAGAAGAAAGACTTAAGTTTAAAGTCTGGACAGACTCTGGTAGAAAAATTTAAGAAATTATCAATAATCAAAATGTGTGTCAAACTACTGGTCTAGGCTATGACAATAATCAAGGCAAAAGACCTATTATTGATAATGATAATAATGAAGAAGCTAGTCAATCTAATAAGACTAAAGACAAAAGCACATTTGTTCCTGTTAAGTTTGTGACTCCTAAAGAAAAGACTGAAACCACAAACTCATCTGTCAATAGTCCTCCTGTTGCTGACAAAAAGACAGATGAAACTGGAGCAAATAACTCTAAGAAAAATATTAACATAGGGTACTTGTCTAAGTCTAAGTTAAAAGAAAGGCTATAGAACTTATCAAAGTCTACCAAAACTAGGAGAAATAGGAATGGTAAGGAAGGCATTAATAAGGAAAATAATTATCAAAAGGATCATAATGCTCCTAGAAAGAAGTGTTTTAGATGTGGCAACCACAACCATTTAGCTATAGATTGTAAAGCAAAAATTAAAAAAAATCAGAGTTTAGTTTTCCACAGACTCTGAAAAGTCACAACGTTCCACAAAAACCTTGTTATCACTGTGGTAGCATATTTCACTCTATTTATATATGTAGAGACTATCATGAATTATATTTCAATTTTTATGAGATAACATCATTTATTGATAAAAGCTGGTATGACACTGTTAAGACTCCACCAGAGTCAAAAGCAACAAAGGAGAAAGGTAAATCAAAGGTGAAAATTGTTAAACCTTTTTCACCTAAAGTTAGAGGAAAAGGATCCAAAACTGTTTGGATCCCCAAAACAACTAACTAGTTGCTTTATGTATGCAGGGTGAAGGAATTTATGCACCAGCGGAAGCATTGAATAACATTTATTTGCATATATTCCTATGTATACATACATATAGATACAAAACTATTTTATAAATTGAAGAATACCTCGATTGCTTTCCGGCAACAGCTAGAGAAGATCTTGTTCTTCAATCCTTGCAATCACCCCTCAAGTGTGGAGTGCTCTAAAGATATCCACCAAGAATCAAACTAAAAGATGAAGGAGGAGGCTAGAGAGGAAATTAAGGTTGCCTCCCTTTTAAAATATTTCTCACAAATATTGGGGTTTTTTTATTAGTGTTTATTATCCTATATTTATAGGCAAATATCTCAGCTGAGATATTTTCTATAAATATCTTATTATTAATTCCCTTTTTAATTAATTAATTAGTTAATGATTAAGACTATTTTAATCATTAATTCCTTTTTCTTTTCTCTTCATATTTAATTACTTTAATTAAGTATTTAATTAATAATATTATGATCTTATCTTAAATAATTTATAATCAATTAAATCTCATTTAATTAATTTATAAAATTAGCTAAGTAATTATTTATTTCATAAATAAATAATGACTAGCTATTATTAATTGTTCCTTCATCTATAATTTAATCACTTTTATGGTGTGAATCTTTAGGTTCAATATTAAGCCGGTAGTAGAAATAAATAATAATAAACATTTTATTTATTATTTATATGAATTCTATTAATTCATTAAATATAATTAATTTGATTAATTATATTTATTCTACATCGTGAGTGATGCTTCTCAACATATCGCGACTATCTAGATAATACGAAATCATTGCTTAGAATACTTAGAACATGTCAGTAATTAGTTACTGTACAATTAATTCCTTCTACCTTTCAATATCCCGATTAAATACAAGGCATGGAACTCGTGTCAAGCCTATCTAATTTAATCATATGATTTCTTATTCATAATGCAAAGTTCCTTTTAATGCAAATTAGAAACTCTTTCTAATTTCATTCACTCTGGCCAGAGATTCCTGAACTTGCATATCTAAGAATAACATAGGATATTCACTTCCTTTACTGGAAGGGGCAGATCCTTTATTGATCCGTTAACTATCTCCATACACAAATCACTATGCCCAGAATGGACCTAATGAATGTTCTAGAGACTAAGGACTAAACCAAAGCATAAATCATTGTGTACGAGATTACTCTAACGATCTCAAGTCTAAGGATACTTATACAACTATTTACTTAGTAAATAACTATCGACACGTGGGTAAACTCCATTAGTTGTTCTACTTATCGAGTCATGTTCAGTGAACTTATTCCTTAATAAGCACCTACATACTAGATATAGTGTCACCACACAAATGTCTATGAGAACAGACATCCTCCTAAGAGAGCTAGCATAGTATGTACTGATCTTTACGGATTTACCAATTTCCAATTAGTCATCCTATGATCAGGAAATGTTTAAGTCTAAAGCTATTATCTTCTAGATCTCATTATTACAATCTCATTATAATTCTAGAAGCTTTGCTCTAAATTATGGAACATCTTATTTAATACACTTTAAATAGATTAAGCCCGTAACATAACAAATAAATACTTTATTATTATCAAATGAAATTAAATAAGAGTAGCAGAAAGTTTTTCCTAACTCATCATACATGATTGGTTTTAGGTCAAACACTTTCAATCTCCCACTTGGCCTAAAGCCAATCACTCTGGTATCTAATACCCATCCGCTCCTTATGACGATCAAAATTTAACTAAGACAGTGGCTTGGTGAACGGATCTGCTATGTTGTTATGTGTGTCAACTCTTTCGATCTTGACATCTCCTCTTTCAATGATCTCCCTAATCAAATGAAACCGCCGCAATAAATGTTTGGTATTCTTGTGAGACCTCGGTTCCTTGGCTTGAGCTATTGCAGCGTTATTGTCACAATATAACACAATAGGCCCCTCTATGCCAGGAACTACTCCCAACTCAGAAACAAATTTCTATCGCGTACATGATAGATCCTATTGTCGACGCGTAAGGAATCCTACTCATACGCTCTCTTTCTTCAGGTGTCTTAGGAGACATCTTGTCAGAAAGGGAGACTCCATGGCTCATCGGTATGAGACCTCTCTTAGAGTTTTCCATGCTAAACCTTTTAAGCACCTTATCGATGTACATACCTTGGGTTAGACCTTTCATTCTTCTTGATCAATCTCTATAGATCTTCATACCAAGAATGTAGGACGCTTCTCCCAAGTCCTTCATGGTGAAGTTCTTTGATAGCCACATTTTTACTGATTGCAACATTTGTATGTCATTTCTTATTAAGAGTATGTCATCTACATACAAAATAAGAAATGTTACTGTGTTCCCACTAACCTTCTTGTAGACACATGGTTCATCTATGTTTTTGATAAAATCAAACTCTTTAATTGTCTCATCAAAACGGATGTTCCATCTTCGAGAAGCTTGCCTTAACCCATATATGGTTCGTAGTAGCTTACATACTAGATGTTCATTTCCTATGGAAATAAAACCCTATGGCTGTGTCATATACACTTCTTCTTCAAGTTCCCCATTGAGGAAAGTCGTCTTTACGTCCATTTGCCAGATCTCATAGTCATAGTAAGCTGCAATAGCAAGTAAAATCCGAATTGATTTGAGCAAGGCTACAGGCGAAAAAGTTTCATCAAAGTCAATCCCTTGTCTTTGTTTGAATCCTTTTGCCACGAGCCTAGCCTTGTAAGTCTCTACCTGGACATTTCCTGCAATCTTTCTCTTGTATACCCACTTGCACCCTATAGGCTTCATATCATTGGGTGCTTCTACCAAAGTCCATGCTTGGTTGGCATATATGGAATCCATTTCGGATTTCATGGCACTCTGCCATTTCTCTGAGTCAACGCTACTCACAGCCTCGTTGAAGGTCATAGGGTCGTCTCCATCAATGACCGCCAATTCATTGTCATTCTCAATAACAAGGCCATAATACCTCTCAGGTTGGCGAGATACCCTTTGTGATCTGCGGATGGGCTGTTCTACGGAAGGTTGTTCAATATGAACAGGTGTTTTCTCTTGAACCGTAGTAGTTTGTTCTTCATGAACTTCATCAAGTTCAATCTTGCTCCCACTATTCCCTTCAAGGATAAACTGTTTTTCTAGGAAGGTAGCATGTCGGGAGACAAACCCCCTTTGTTCGGTGTAAAAGTAATACCCTAAAGTCTCTTTAGGATATCCTACAAACCTACATTTCACGGATCGAGATTCTAGCTTATCGGGGTCAACCTTCTTGACATAAGCCGGACATCCCCAAATCTTAACGTGCTTAAGACTCGGTTTCCTTTCTTTCCATATCTCATACGGAGTTTGAGGAACAGATTTGGAAGGCACCTTGTTCAATATATATGCTGATGTTTCCAATGCATAACCCCAAAGTGATACTGGAAGATCTGTATAGCTCATCATGGATCGAACCATGTCCAACAAAGTTCGATTTCTCCTTTCGGATACTCCATTCTACTGGGGAGTGGCCGGAGGAGTCCATTGAGAGACTATACCATTTTCTTTGAGATAATTTAGAAACTCGCCACTTAAGTATTCACCTCCTCGATCTGATCGAAGGGTTTTAATACTATACTTGGTTTGTTTCTCTACTTCATACTTATATTCTTTGAACTTTTCAAAGGCTTCGGATTTGTATTTCATCAAATACACATATCCAAATCTAGATCGATCATCTGTAAAAGTAATGAAGTATGAAAATCTACCCATGGCTTGCGTGGACATCGGCCCACACACATCTATATGTACCAATCCAAGCAACTCCGTAGCTCTTTCTCCATGTCCACTAAATGGAGATTTAGTCATTTTGCCTAACAGACAAGACTCGCATGTAGGATATGATTTAAAATCAAAAGGTTCTAGTAACCCTTCCTTATGCAATGTCTTAAGTCTATTTTCACTAATATGACCAAGTCTGCAGTGCCACAAGTAGGTGGGATTTTCATCATCTCTTTTTCTTTTATTACTATGTTCAATTTGAGGTAAACTATGTTCTACGTCACATACATACAAACCATTATTTAAAATACCAACACCATAAAGAACATTATTTCTAAAAATTGAACATTTATTATTCTCAATAACAAACGAAAAACCATCCAAGTCTAACATGGGAATAGAAATAATATTCCTCACAATTGAGGGAACAAAATAACAATCATCCAAAACAATAGTCTTGCCCGTAGGCTTAAGTAAATCAAACGATCCTACAGCTACAGCAGCAACTCTTGCTCCATTGCCCATACGTAGGATCACCTCCTCTTCTTCAAGAGTCTTACTTCTCCTTAGTCCCTGTAATGAATTGCAAATGTGAGAACCACAGGCGGTATCTAATACCCAAGTAGAAGTTTGATTAAGTGACATATTTAGTTAGATCATGAACATACCTGAAGCAGAATCGGTAGTCTCACCACCCTTCTTCTTCTTCAATTCTGCAAGGTAAGCCTTACAGTTTCTCTTCCAGTGCCCCACTTTGTTGTAGTGAAAGCAAACAACTTTGCTTTTGGGATCTTCAGCTTTTGGAGGAACTGGCCTTTTCTCAACTACCTTCTTCTTCTTCTTAGGATGGCTCATCTTCCTCTTCTTAGGGTTAGAGCCTTCACCAATTAGAAGAACAGAACTCTTCTTTGTGAAAAAATTTGACTCAGCAGTTTTCTGCATGTTATGGAGTTCAGGCAAGCTGGCATCCAACTTGTTCATGTGAAAGTTCACAACGAACTGCGAGAATGAATCTGGAAGTGATTGCAAGACCAGATCTTGATTCAGCTCCCCATCCATGACAAATCCATGTTGTCCAAGACGCTCAATCAAATTGATCATCTTGAGGACATGAACATTCACAGATGATCCATCAGTCATCCTACAACGGAACAGCTCCTTCGATATCTCATATCGAGCTGTCCTTCCTGCCACATCATACAAATCTTGTAGATGCATAAGGATAGAGTGAGCATCCACATGCTCGTGTTGCTTTTGGAGCTCATCATTCATGGATCCCAGCATAACACACTGTGCATCATCTATCCAATTATGATACACAATATGTTCATCATTATGTGCATCCTGAGCAGGTTCAGCAGGTTTAGGTGAGTCTAGTACATATTCCTTCTTCTCAATCCTGAGAACAATTCTCAGGTTTCGAAGCCAATCAGCATAGTTGGGACCAGTTATTTTGTGTGCATCGAGCATGCAACGGAGTGATAGTGCTGAAGACATTATGTATATAGTAAATCTGCAAATAATAAACACATAACAACATTTAGCAAATACTCTATTTCATTATCTAAAACACCATGTGAATCGGGTCTTTATTCATAAGTGCCTCCCACTATTCTATCTAATTTCTATATCCCTTATTGAAATTAAGCATTCATAATGATAGTGGGATAGGGATCCTACATTCCATCACACAACCTCGGTTGTAGCATGGAACGCCATGTAACGTTCAATAGGCAGACAACTCTTGTCAGCTACATCTCATGTTATTCCCTAATCTTACTTTAGCCTCTTGAATACTTGAGTCACGGCTGTGGCACGACAAACTCAATATTCTAAGTCAAGTCAATCCCAACATCTCGTATAATTAAACTAGTTTCAAATAGCTCACGGCTATAGCACGTAACGACCATAAGATTCCAATTCATCATACACAACTCATGTTATAGACAAGTATCTCTTCTTTCGGAAACAACGCCCTCGGCTGTAGCACGAAATGACAGAGTTTCAAAAACAAGAAATACTTTCTATTATGTTGGAAGGCTATGACTAACACAAGCCCTTTGTGTTTTATGGCCAATTAATACTTGATATTCTTTATATTTTAGGGGATTATATTATGTTACAATCATAATCATATTATAAAGAGATTCTTTTAGATTGGATTAAATATTTCAAATCAACTATTGATACTTGGAGTCATCCCAGGCCAAGGGTGGAGCATTGTCAAGAGGCGTCTCTTAATAACCTCCTTTCTTTCTGATAGAACATTTGTTGTTTGACAGAATCATCCTTTCACTTAAGTTGAAAATTCATATTCAATCACGTGTTTCATAAACACAAAAATCTCATGATTGTATTCATAATATATAAATTAAGGTCACGAAACAATTTCACTATTCTAGATTGTCTAACATACTCCTTATGTTAATTAAGTTCACCTAAATCTATCATCTCATAATAATTCAAGCATATATCACATATATATAATCACGAATAAACATAAGGTAGGCATGTTAAATCATATATTACAACATATAAGCATTATACATCTCTATGTATCACGTGGTGTATTTAAAAGCAACTTAAAACAATTAAAACTTACTTTAAAACACTTTTGGAAGCTCTAAACAGTCTTAAACAATTTCAGAAAAATTATTGTAATATACCATTAGAACCGTCTCAGAAAAACGAATCCAACGGTATATACACGCCTCATTCTGAGCTCCTACGCACCAACACGCGCCCCGAGAAGTTTTTGACGCATCCTCATGCGCGCACGCGCGTCAGGCGCGTGCAAGACACCCTGTCACGCATCTCGGGTATGCGTTACAAACTAAAAATCTTTTTTTAGCTTGTAACGCATGCGCAGAATGCGTTACACCCTTTTTTTTTATTCAGATATTATTATTTAATTATGAATTAATTAAAAACAACTTAAAAAATCCATAATAAATAATCTATTGCTCAGAAAAATATTCTAAAAATACCTGGACGATCTACAACACTTGTAGAACACATGAAAAATAAAAAATAAATTTTGAGGAACAGTAATGAATTAATCATAATTAAATCATTATTATTGCTTTCAAAATTCATAATAAATATTCTACGCATCAGAAAATTATGAAAAATTAACTGGACGATCTACAACACTTATAGAACCCAGGAAAATTATCAAAACAATTTTGACGAATAGTATCATATTAATAATAATTAAAATATTATATTGCTTGTATAAATCATAATAAATACATACATGCTCATAAAATTCTGAAACTTGACCACGAATCTATATGCATACAACCTATGGTTTGATACCATTGAAGGAATTTATGCACCAGTGGAAGCATTGAATAACATTTATTTGCATATATTCCTATGTATACATACATATAGATACAAAACTATTTTATAAATTGAAGAATACCTCGATTGCTTTCCGGCAACAGCTAGAGAAGATCTTGTTCTTCAATCCTTGCAATCACCCCTCAAGTGTGGAGTGCTCTAAAGATATCCACCAAGAATCAAACTAAAAGATGAAAGAGGAGGCTAGAGAGAAAATTAGGGTTGCCTCCCTTTTAAAATATTTCTCACAAATATTAGGGTTTATAATCCTATATTTATAGGCTAATATCTCAGCTGAGATATTTTCTATAAATATCTTATTATTAATTCCCTTTTTAATTAATTAATCTTATTGATTAATTAGTTAATGATTAAAACTATTTTAATCATTAATTCCTTTTTCTAAACTCTTTTAGAAAATTATTCTCTCTTCATATTTAATTACTTTAATTAAATATTTAATTAATAATATTAAGATCTTATCTTAAATAATTTATAATCAATTAAATCTCATTTAATTAATTTATAAAATTTGCTAAGTAATTATTTATTTCATAAATAAATAATGACTAGCTATTATTAATTGTTTCTTCATCTATAATTTAATCACTTTTTTGGTGTGACTCTTTAGGTTCAATATTAAGCCGGTAGTAGAAATAAATAATAATAAACATTTTATTTTTTATTTATATGAATTCTATTAATTCATTAAATATAATTAATTTGATTAATTATATTTATTCTACATCGTGAGTGATGCTTCTCAACATATCGCGACTATCCAGATAATACGAAATCATTGCTTAGAATACTTAGAACCTGTCAGTAATTAGTTACCGTACAATTAATTACTTCTACCCTTCAATATCCCGATTAAATACAAGGCATGAAACTCGTGTCAAGCCTATCTAATTTAATCATATGATTTCTTATTCATAATGCAAAGTTCCTTTTAATGCAAATTAGAAACTCTTTCTAATTTCATTCACTCTGGCCAGAGATTCCTGAACTTGCATATCTATGAATAACATAGGAGATTCACTTCTTTTACTGGAAGGGGCAGATCCTTTATTGATCCGTTAACTATCTCCATACACAAATCACTATGCCCAGAATGAACCTAATGAATGTCCTAGAGACTAAGGACTAAACCAAAGCATAAATCATTGTGTACGAGATTACTCTAACGATCTCAAGTCTAAGGATACTTGTACAACTATTTACTTAATAAACAACTATCGACACGTGAGTAAACTCCATTAGTTGTTCTACTTATCGAGTCATGTTCAGTGAACTTATTCCTTAATAAGCACCTACAAACTAGATATAGTGTCACCACACAAATGTCTTTGAGAACAGACATCCTCCTAAGAGAGCTAGCATAGTTTGTACTGATCTTTACGGATTTACCAATTTCCAATTAGTTATCCTATGATCAGGAACTGTTTAAGTCTAAAGCTATTATCTTCTAGATCTTATTATTACAATCTCATTATAATTCTAGAAGCTTTGCTCTAAATTATGAAACATCTTATTTAATACACTTCAAATAGATTAAGCCCGTAACATAACAAATAAATACTTTATTATTATCAAATGAAATTAAATAATAGTAGCAGAAAGTTTTTCCTAACTCATCATATATGATTGATTTTAGGTCAAACACTTTCACAGGGAACAAGGGTAAAGAATGTAACCCTAATCCTTGACAGTGGATGCTCAGGACACATGACTGGAAACAAATCCCTGCTTACAGACTTTTTGGAAATGGCTGGCCCAGAAGTATCTTTTGGAGATGGCAACAAAGGACAAACACTGGGATATGGCAAGATTGTACTTGTGAATGTTATCATTGAATAAGTAGCTCTAGTTGATGGCTTAAGACACAATATTATAAGCATAAGTCAACTAGGAGATAAAGGTTACTATACTGGCTTTGACAACAAAGAGTGTCTTGTGACTCACAAAGAAACAGGTATTCTAGTTTTTAAAGGTCACAGACATGGTAACATTTATGAAGCCAGCTTGGAGGATTGCATACACAGTGAACTCACATGTCTATATAGCAAGGCCTCAATTGAAGAAAGCTGGAAATGGCACAAGAAACTGTCACACATCAACTTTAAAACACTAAACAAGTTGGTTAAACAGACTCTTATAAGAGGATTACCATAGGTTGATTTTGTGCAAGATGGACTATGTGAAGCATGTCAACTTGGAAAGCAAAAGAAATCATCCTTCAAGAGCAAGACAATCAACACCATTTCTGAACCCTTTTATTTATTGCACCTTAATTTATTTGGTCTAGTAAATGTTATGTCAATTAATAAAAAGAAATATACTCTTGTTATTGTAAATGATTTTACAAGATTCACATGGATTTTCCTTCTACATTCAAAGGATGAAGCTCCACAACACATAATAGACCATATCACTTTTCTAGAAAGAAATTCAAAGAAAACAGTTAGAGTTCTAAGGAGTGACAATGGTACTGAATTCAAGGATTCAATCATGGAGGACTACTGTGCATCAAAAGGAATTACTCAACAATCTTCTGCACCAGGAACTCCTCAACAAAATGGAGTTGTGGAGAGAAAGAATAGAACCCTCATAGAAGCTTCCAGAACAATGCTGGCAGAGTCTAAGCTACCAGTATATTTTTGGGCAGAGGCAGTCAATACAGCATGTTTCACTCAAAACTGTACTTTAATAAACATGCATGGAAATACTCCCTATGAAATGATAAAGGACAAGAAGCCAAGTGTGAAACACTTTCACATATTTGGATGCAAGTGTTATGTACTGAAAGTACATCCTGAAAATCTGAGCAAATTTGAAGCCAAGGCAGATGAATCAATTTTTCTTGGATATGTATCAAACACAAAAGCATTCAGAGTGTTTAATCTCAGAACCAAAATTGTTATGGAATCTATTCATGTTGCATTTGATGATAAAAAGTTTACAGGATTGCAGGATGAGTCAGAGTCTACTACACTGGAATTTAAAAATCTAAAAAGTTCTGAGATAAATGAAGAAGAAGAGGATGAAGACCCTCAAGTAACTCCTGATCCAACACAGGAACCTGCACATTCTGAGGGGGAGCTAGAAAATACAACTCCAAATGATTCAGAGTCTAACAGGTCAGGGTCTACCCAGACAGAGTCTAGACAGACTGAGTCAAATTCGTTAGAATCTAACTCATCAGGGTCTGGATCAAGCAACTCTGAACCCTTGTCAGAGTCAAGCAATTTAGGGGGAGTCTCTTTATTTGAATTTCACTCAAATACAAAAGATGCAAATGATTTAGGGGGAGTCTCTTTATTTGAATTTCACTCAAAATGAATGTCTTTATAGATGTTTTCTCTCAAAGAATGAACCCAAGAAAATTGAGGAAGCCTTGCAAGACCCTGATTGGATAATTGTAATGCAAGAAGAATTGAATGAATTTGAGAGAAATAAAGTGTGGAAACTTATACCAAGACCTAGAGATAGATCAGTTGTTGGTGCAAAATAGGTGTACAGAAACAAACTTGATGAGAGTGGAACTGTAATAAGAAACAAAGAAAGGCTAGTTGCAAAAGGATACTCACAGGAGGAAGGAATTGACTATGATGAAACTTTTGCACCAGTAGCAAGATTGGAAGCTATCAGAATGTTTCTTGTCTTTGCAACTCATTCAAAATTAAAGGTGTATCAGATGGATGTAAAAAGTGTCTTCTTAAATGGAAAATTGGAAGAAGAATTCTATGTGGAGCAATCACCAGGATTTGTTGATCCAAAATATCCTGATCATGTTTACAGATTAGATAAGGCACTTTATGGATTGAAGAAAGCACCTAGAACATGGTATGAAACTCTTTCAAAATTTCTTCTTGAAAACGGATTCATAAGAGGTACCATTGACAAAACACTCTTTATTAGAAAGTATAAAGGTGACATTTTTCTTGTCCAAATTTATGTTGATGATATTATATTTGGATCTACTAATGATAAACTCTGTGAAAAGTTTAGTAAACTAATGCAGTCAAATTATGAAATGAGCATGATGAGAGAATTGAACTTCTTTTTGGGGCTTCAAGTCAAACAGAATGATGATTGAATTTTCCTCAATCAAACAAAGTATGTAAAAGAACTATTGATGAAGTTTGATATGCAAGATTCTGCAACTGCTAAAACTCCCATGTCAACAGCCACTAAGCTAGACTCTGACCCAAATGGTAAGAAAGTTGACAACACTAGCTACAGATGTATGATTGGCTCATTATTATATTTAACTGCTAGTAGACCAGATATAATGTTTGCAACTTGTCTGTGTGCTAGATTTCAAGCTGGCCCCAGAGAATCACATTTAATAGCTGTAAAAAGAATTTTTAGATATCTCAAGGGGGCACAAAATCTTGGACTTTGGTATCCTAGAGAGTCAGATTTTTCACTAATTGGCTATTCAGATTCTGACTATGCAGGATGCAAAGTAGACAGGAAAAGCACAACAGGTCAGTGCCAGTTTCTTGGCAACAGATTAATTTATTGGTTTAGCAAGAAATAATAGACTGTATCAACCTCAACAGCTGAGGCTGAATACATTGCAGCTGGAAGTTGTTGTGCTCAAATTCTGTGGATAAGAAATCAATTACTTGATTATGGACTAACATTCTCAAATATTCCTATGTATTGTGATAATACCAGTGTTATTAAAATTTCAGAGAATCCAGTCCAACATTCTAGAACAAAGCACATTGATTTCAGGTATCATTTTATTAGAGAACATGTTGAAAATGGTACTATGACACTTCACTATGTTCCAACTGACAAACAAATTGCAGACATTTTGACAAAACCACTTGATGAGTCTACCTTTCTCAGACTGGTAGGTGAATTAGGTATGTTAAACATATAAGTGAGTACAAATTACAAGAAATAAGGTATGTACATTAATTATAATTCTGGTTGTAACACATTATAATTAATTATTTTTGTAAAATTTTTATTGGTACTTTATCTTGACAGAGTCTAGTTTTTAGACTCTGACTAGTCTGTAGACTCTGAAAAATAATTATCGCCTAGACTCTGAAACGGTTCAAATTCGTGTCTGCAGACTCTGATTGTATTTAAACTGTTCAAATGACTTGAAATATGCGGTAACAGTTATTTTTGACTGGAGATAGACTGTAGACTCGTGTGTATTTTTAGCAATTCAAACAAAATAGAAGATTTTCATACATTTTACTCACTTGTTTATTGCAATTAATCTCTAAGGTAGAACCATTCACAGAGCTCTTTACGAACCCTAGCAACTTTCTTCAAGCGTATTCATCACTTTCAACTTACAAAATTTCAATGGTTGTTATCTCAACTGTTATGCGGGGACCCAAAGCTATCACATTCACATTTAGAGACTTTGAGTTCATGACCACTAACCATGTGGCAGCCCTTGGTGACAAGAAATGGGTAGATGCTGATTACTATCCTATGATGGATTTCTTGGAGTAGAGTGAGCTCAGTTATGTTCTCAAGGCATCACCAATCATTCACATGGATGCTGTTTCTCAAGCTTGGAGCACTGCAAAGGTAGTTGATCCTTCTCAGGATCAACCAGGTAAAATAATGTTCACCTTTGGCTCAATTACTTTTGATGTCACTGCTGATGTGCTTAATTCAGTTTTTAAATTGCCTGTGAAGACACCTTTTGATGACACTGTTTCTGATTCTGAGATTAAAAGCATGTTTAAATCACTAGGTTATTCTGCTAGTTTAGATAACATGAGTAAATTAACTAGACCCTATCTGATGAAGGAATAGTCCTTCTTTTTTTGATTAAATTGCTAAGTGCTTTACTGGCAAGTGTAGAGGCTTTGATGCTATTACTGCTATTACTTATCAAATTGGTCACAGTCTCCTATTTGATAGAGTAATCAATATTGGTGATATGTTGCTCACTCAAATGGGAGCAAAATTAAATAATATGCATGGGGGGAGGAAGAAAGTCTACTATCATAGATTTCTTATGATTCTCCTTAATCACTTCATTCCTGACATGTCAACCAAGTTAGCATATGATTGCTGTGTGCAGGCATACAAACAGTAAAGGAGGATATTCTCTGATATTAAGAGAATTTATGACAAGAACAAGAGTCTACCTGTCATGACTTATCCATAAGTAATGAAGGTAAAACTCTCAACCTATAAACCTTCTATCTATAATGCTTCATTTTTTTGTGGTGAAATGGTGTAGGAACAAGTAATGAAGAGTCCCCCTGCACCTACCCAAGTCACCCAATCCCCTTCAAAGACACAATCTTTCAAATCCAAATCCAAAAAGAAACCAACCTCTGGTGTCTCTCAACAAGCACCAGTTATAAAGAGGAGAAAATTGATTCAAACTAGGCTTATAGATGAGCACAGTGATGAGGAGCTCAACCCTCTAGGGAAGCAAGTTATTGAAGGACTTTCTTTGTTAAAGGAAGGTCATGATACACTTGATTCTACCTTTCAAGCCAAATCTGTAGTCTCTGAAAAGGCTACAGACTCTGACCCAACCTAGGAATGCACCTCAGGATGCTCAAATTGCATCTCCTGAGAAATCTTTTGCTTAAAAATACAGAAGGCTAAGGAAGGCTTATTCTATACACACACACAAGCCTACTCCTATTCCTAACCATGTTTTGCAGGAAACAGATGCTCTCAAGGCTTCTGCAGGGCCAGACTCTTAAAGCAAGAAATTACCTGAACCAGAGTATAATGTTGAGTCAGAGTCTAGACTGCCTTTAGACTCTGATCATGAGACATTTTGGGAAGGAATGCCATTGGATGCAGCCACATGTCTTATTGATGAAATCCTCACTCCAAGTGATGATGTGTTGCTATTCTTATATCCTTTGGTGGAACCGATAGAAGATCCAGAACAATATCAGACTAAATCTCAAGTCTTGGATTTTCTTTCAATCTATGAAACCCTAAGGAAGATAATGGAATAGGAGCTACAACTGTCTGCACAGGATGTGGTCAAAAATCTATACAGCTACCTATTCAACTCTTCATTACAAGAAAAAGCAGCTGGGCTCATAGAAGGCAGAATAACTAAAGTTCTCAAAGCACTAGGTGTGCCAGACTCTGAACAGCAAATCATAAAGAAGCCTAAAAAGCTTAAGAATTACAAAAGGAGGGAATCAGAGTCTGTTGCTGAGTTGGAAACTGAGATTGAGCAACCAGTTTTTGACTATGAAGTAATTTAGGATCAATGAATTAGCTATTGATTGGATTTCCACTATGCAGCCTCTTTCAAGAAAGGTGGTTGATTTTCTTGTCCAAAATGTAGGAAAGGTGGCCAACAAATACATCTATCCAACCTATGAAAGTAGATTGGATCAACTCAAGGGCTCATATTATCATAAACTAGCAAGGGAACTGCAGGATTCCTTTCACATGACTTTTGCCCAGGCCATCTATGCACTCCATGCCAGGACTTTTCTCAATGGACGCTTGGATGCATTAACTATGATAGAACCACAGGAGGTAGCAGGTGATGCTAGGCAGTTGGAGGATGGGACTAGTACACCAGTGGTGACTAGTGATAAAGATGCTCAGTCTGCCTCACCCACACAAGAACTACCTAGTCAGAGGTTGGATAATAGTGGGGCAGGGGAGTATGCCGTAAGGCCCTCCTTGGCAACTCAACAAACTGCTGATGAGAACCCCAGTGATATGGGAGG
The DNA here is from genome assembly GCA_028671895.1 of Oenanthe sinensis. Lineage (NCBI taxonomy): Eukaryota > Viridiplantae > Streptophyta > Magnoliopsida > Apiales > Apiaceae > Oenanthe > Oenanthe sinensis. The sequence continues at coordinate 38,231,413 of CM053806.1, forward strand.
ACAGACTCTGATGGATGCTCAAGAAGTACTTTTCCATCCTTGTCTATCAGAGTCTATCCACCTTGAGGAGGAGTCTCATGCACAAACAGTCCAAGATGGTGACACTCAGACTCTGGCTTCTAATGAAGTCATACTAAAGCAGTCAGAGTCTAGAGTAGACCCTGAGACTGGAATACTGGAGCCAACAGACTCTGAAAGGAAAGAAGATGATTGTAAGGGTTCAGAATCTGTTACTGCTCACCCCTTGGTGGAAACCCCTAGCCTTCAGACTTATGAAGGGGTTCCCCTCCATCAAGGTGGTTCAGGTATTGAAGTACAATCTTTATCTCTCAACCCCTCTTCTGTAGGATTCTTGAGTGCACCTTTCCAAATGAGTGAAAAAATATCTGAGAGGCTGGCACTGGTCTAAGCAAAAGGAGAGGTAGAAAGGGTTGTAGAGAGCCTGAGTGAGATTGAGAAAGTGGGTGCCCAACCCCACTGTGAGACTGAGAGAATAGGGTATCCTGAACCTAGCTTTACTTATTGGGATCAAGATTTTCTAAAGAGTTGGTCCAATGAGTTGGAGCAGGGGCTGGATGAAAATTCACTTTGTTTGATTATGCAGATTATTAGAAAGGAGGAGGCTCTTGCTGTTCAGAAGTCATTTACACAGAGACCACAACATCATCTGGTGGATTCTCTAGCAAGGAGAGCAGATAGAGTCATGGAGGCTTTGGTGGATAACCCTGTCAATTTAACAGAGGCTGCAACATTGAAGTCAGAAGAACCACTTTTGATCATGCCTATAAGGGCTCGACTTCCAGAGTCTACAGTCTCTAATCACTCTCAGAAGGAGTCAGGGTCTATAGTCTCGTTTGCAGTTTCAGAGTCTACGCCTCACCTTCTTTCCCTTGAGCCTGTTGCTGAGGAGTGCACTTCTGAAGATGATGATCCAGTTCAACCTTCTTTTGTCTATTTTGATCAAGTCTTTCCTCAGTCTTGGGAGTCTGCACAGAAAAGAGGCATCACTGATAAAGATTCTTTTACATGTATTCTGGATATTCATCAGTCTGAGAGACTGAAAGCTTTTCAGAAAAAATATTATCTCCAGGAACATGGTCATTACCCTGGTGAAGAAGATCAAGCTCTGGATGGGGAAGTTAAAGCTGAGCCAGAGAGTGTTGCTAAACAATTGGCTTGTGTGGTCAAAGACATATCTCATATTCAAACTAAGCTTACTGGTGTTGACAATACTACTTCTCTGCTAAGTACCAAATTTGCCAGAATTCACTCCCTTCAATTATCCAAAGAGGGCGCCTTTAAGGATGCTCTTGCTGCTATCACCTCTACTCAAGCTTCTCTCCGATCAACAGTCTCTGATTTAACCACCAAGGTTGATTCTGTCATTGCAGCACATGCCACTATCTCCACAGTTCTTGAACAAATTCTGTTGGCTGTTACTAGTTCTGATGATGTAAAAAAGGGGGAGAAAAGAGGTGAATCTTCCTCCAGGAGAAATAAGGATGATACATGCAGAGATGATAAAAGGGGAGTTAAAAGGAGGAGAGATGGTGATGATGGAGATAGTTTTCATGGTCCTAGGGGTCCTGGTGATGTATCACTCAAGCATTCTGGAGTGGCTGTATTATCAAAGTCTCAAACACATCAGTCAGGGATTGGACATGAGAAATCAGAGTCTAACTCAGACTCTGATAAACAAAGGAAGAAAACAGACTCTGTTGAAACTCAAGAACCTTCATACTGGAAGTGCAGTCAATCAAATCTGCAATTTAGAGCTAAAAAGAAGACAGGTCTTGGAGGTTTTGAAGAATCTGACATTGACAGAACATCTACTCTAACTAGGGATCCTCAATCCTTGACAGATAGGCAGTTTGAGAAGATCACACAGAATCACTTAAACAAAGTGGTATCTGGTCAAATTGTTTATAATGTTTATGAAAGAAAGATGCAAGGAGGACAGGGAGGCACAGCAAATGTGAATAATGAGATGCTGGTTTATTTTTTAGAAGGTGGATCAGCTAGATGGATCAGTCAATCAAACTTCATATTTTTCAAACAGGCTGAGGAATTGCAGTATATTAGATTTCTCCTTCAAATTGCTTATGAAGTTAACAAGAGCAAAGAGGCTGTCACACACAAATGGTTTAAGGAGATTGATAGAAAGATGACTTTGCACAAACAGGCAAATCGACAAATGGGCAAATTTTCCTTAAAATATGTTGATACTGAGGGAAATGATCAAGTCATGCCATTGGAAGAAAAATAGATTAAATTTTAAGAAGGTGTGGGTCATTACTTTGGGTTTCAGCCTATGAGTGGGAAAGTTAGTGTTCTAATGTTGAAGGACTTAAAAGATCAAGAAAGCAGTGCAAATGATCTGAGAGCAGCTTACTGTCAAATCAAATGTTCAAATGAAGAAATGAAGAAATTGAAGAAATTTGTTGGTGAAGCTCTTGCAATTGTGGAGGACAATATGCTCAATTCATTTTTGAAGAATAATCCAGCCTTTGAGAGGATCAATTAAGAAGTAATTCTTTTTCCTTTATAATTCTTTCATACTGTTCTAGACTAAGTGTTTTATTCTTTAGTTTTGACATCATCAAACCTGGATTTATGCTTACATTTTATAAAGCATAAATAGGGGGAGATTGTTAGGAATATATTCATTTGATGATGTATAAAATTCTAGAACAGGAGTTAGCTTAGTTTATTTGAATATATCTTTCTAGTCTCTGAAATGTATAATCAGAGTCTAGATAGTCAACATTCATGTTACTTGTACTTAGAAGAATTTCTGCAGAAAGTAAAACCAGAGTCTGCATGAAGATCAGAGTCTGGAAGGTGATCAGAGTCTATAAACTATCGGAGTCTAAGATCTGTCAGAGTCTACAAATGATTAGAGTGTATAGTCTGACAGAGTCTGAAGAATTCAGAGTCTATAAAGTTAAAGCTAAATTTAGAAGATGATCACAGATAAGGGAAGTCTTCGAAGATAAAGCCAAAGATATTATAAATATGCTATAAATAAAAGGAAGGAGAATTGCAGAAGGAAACTGTCAACTAATAATTAGGAATTCTATTCCTATTGTAATTTATCTTTCTGTTATTAGCTGATAGGCAGCTCTCTATATAAACTCTATGTAACCTAATTGTAAAAGTGTGGAAGCCGAAGCATAATTTGTCTAAGTGAAACTTTGTGAGTGCATAGAAATAGAGAGAGTTGCTGTGATAAACACAGAGAAGCTGCTAGGGTTTGTGTACACCCTAGGAGAGTTTTGTATTTACAAATCAATAATACAAACAATACTTATTCATATCTTTGTGTTTGATCTTTGTTCTTAATTCATATCTATTTATTGATATTGAGTAGATTTTAAATCAGGCAGAAAAGACACACAAGTATTCAACCCCCCCTTCTACTTGTGCAACTGGGAAAACAAAGACATATTTTTATTATTAGTGATTTCAGATAAACAACTTGTATTATCACTAATATTAAAAATGTCATAATTAATTGCAAAGAAACATTAACAAAATATCATTACTTGATATTTATCAATAATTTCAAAATGCAAGAAATTATGCTTCTAATATTTTATCAAATCAGAATTATGAAACTAATAATCATTGAATTGCTTCAATCCATAATTTTAATAAGATAAAATAATTTCACTAAACACTAAATATTCATAGGATGGAATATTAGCATCTAACTTTCTATGCTATATCTAATAATTGTCACTCTAGCATATTACAATTATACTTATAATAATTATTATTGATATACGTAAGCTCGAGAAAATAGTTGAATAGAAATTCACAAGTCCTTTAAATATTGACATTTAATACTTGTGATCCTAATTATAACTTCTCGCTAATAAAATCAAATTTTAGAAATATTTTCTAAGTATGTAAAATATTGAGAGTTTTATACAAATGACTTAGAAAATACTTCATCTTCCAATATTAGTGAGTTTTGAAATATGCATTATTTATTTAGAACAGAAATTCTAAATATTGTCACTAATATCACAAGTATCACACTTATTTATAACAAAATATTTTAAAATATCATAGTAAAATATCAGAGCAATTAAGCAAGATATCATTGACTAATACTCATTAAATATTTAACAAACAAATAATTATGTTGCTAACTTTATGCTAAATTATTTAACTACTACATATGCATATAACATTGTAAACATGATAATTAAACTAATAGCAAAAAGTATGAGGTACTGGATTTAAAAATAAATTCACAAGTCCATTAAATGTGGACGATTTAATACTTGTGAACTCATTTGAGAATTCCTTGCATATTGGATTTCCAACAAATATGTACATAAATAATATCCCAAGTTCACTAACCAACTTAGACAAAATAAATTTATCAAGTTGTTCAGCAAATATCTGTAAATTATTCTACTAAGGAAAACTCTCGAAAGAAATGATACCGGGTGTCCATGAGCTTGTTCCTTAAGTGGTTTAGAGAGTATCCAGCAGAGTTGTTCGAGTTGAAGTACTTTCCTTATCTAGAAAATCAAAGCATCACATTCACTAACTGCTTTAATTTCAGCCTTTGCTGCAACTATGTGTGTTGAATGTTTTCTCTCATTTCAACAAGAAATCAACTTCTTCCATGAAATTGACAGTTTCTAGGAATGACTTCCCTGTCTTTCTTACAATCTACATCATCTATATTTATATAACCAATTAGGTGAAACCTAGTATCTTTAGGGTACCTGATTCTGAGAATTGGTGATCTCCTAAGATATCTAACAATTCATAACTTAGCTATAAGATAAGATTCTCTAGTATACACTTGGAAACTTTCACATAGGCATATCGAGAATAAAATATATAGTTTTATGCACTTGAATAAGTAATGAGCTGATCATACCTCTATAGCTTGTCACTTCAGTTCATACCTCAAGCTTAGTGGTTTATTGGCAAGAAGTCTTGGCAGGTCTAGAATCTTCCCAATTGCGCATCTTCAAAAGATCTTTGACTTACTTTAATTGCCATCATTCTTTCGAATTACTTATAATCCAAAAAGAATTGCAACTCTTCCCACATGCTCATGTTGTACCTATTCTGCATTTACTTAGCAAAATATCTCTTGCAGAAGTTCTGTTAGACCCACATATAATATAATCATAGTATATTAGCACATATATGACATTGTGTGTGCCATGTATTCTAGAGAGATATATGTGTATAACTACTCTAATATAAAATCATTTTATATAATTAGTAGTTAGAGTGTCATACCATGTCCTTGACGATTTTCTTGAATCCCTAACTCCATTCATGAAGGGCTTGGGAAGAGAATGATATACAAATTCCAATGATCTGCAACTTCAAAGTCCAGGAAATGTTGTACATCAACTTCAACTTCTTACTCACCATTCAGGAGTGCACTTGTCCACATTCATCTGATAGATATTCATGCTTGAATGCTCAACATGTGCTAGGAATATCTTGTTAGGTCCTCATCTTGTTAGGCCCTAAAAGAATCAAGTCTCGTCTCTGATGCTTGCTGTTAGATCTTGAAAGTCCCGAAGATTCTGTTTCCTTCGTCGTTGATACCTTCTACTTGATAGTAACCTGTAGCAACCAGTTTGGCTTTGTCCCTCATAACAATGCCAATAATCTTTGAGTCTCTGAGAACCCTTACTGTACCAATTTCAGCTTCGACTTTAGTTGTCTAGGTTCCAGCTTCAGTATATTCTGTCTTCGAACTGATTGAGATCATATTGCATTACAATCACCCAATATGAATCAATCAGTGCATCTTCAGTATTCTTTGGCAGATATGTTCTTGATGTATTCCTTTGATCTTCATTGTGTTGAGTACGACTAGTAGATCCTTCTTTTATTTGCTCCCCCTGAGTTGCTGCTAGGATGTGTTAAGGATCCTTTACCTTACTCAATGGATTATGTTAAAGTTCACGAGTTGTGTATTTTCACTACCATTTCCACTAATAGGATCTGAATCATCATCATTATCATTGATTCCTTCTGCAACCTCAGTTTCATCATCAATATCTGAATTTGACTCTGATGGGATGTCAAAATTCAAAGATTCAGAATAGTCTTTCATTTGAATGCTTGGGAGCTTGGTGTAGTTGGTCAATACACTCAGACTTTTAATCACTTTCTGGCTTTACATCATTGTCAATGAGTAGCCAAGGAAAATGGTTTCATGAGTCTTAACTTCTTTTCAAGATACTCATATAATCTTCAGTAAATATTAATTTCCTCCAAACACACGAAAGAGTTTCAGTGGTTTGCTTCTGATTGGCGCCATTAACTCATATGATGTCTTTTCACGATCTTATTGTTGATTAAAGCAGCATGCTGTGTTAATTGATTCAGCTTCAAAGTACCTTTACCAGTGCAGAATTCATATAGAACTTTATTCGCAAAATTCAGTTCCATTATCTGACTTCAAAGTTCTCACAGCTTACTTTGCTTCCAACTTGATCTTCCTGATGTGATCAATCACCATCTGTGACATTTTGTCTGTTGAATGCATGAACATCACCAAATTGTAACTAGGGTTGTCATAAACCACCACTAAGCACATTTCTTCTATAACATAATTTGCTTCGTGTGATGTTTTCATTGACATCCCTATATGACATACTTCAAAATGTCCTTCTAGATAGAATTCCATATGAAGTAGTCTTCTCACTAATTTCATCTTTATCGGAGAATCCATTATCTTATTTACCAAGTATGAGAGCTTCTTTTGCCATAGCTAACTCTTTACTGATGAAGATTAACTGAAAAGTTCGCTTCACCTTTGCATACAAAATCCATGTCAGCTATGAACAGACTTCCTCACTCTCAGTTGAGTGAGCTTCCAACCTTCTTGTTTGAGATCAAACACTTTTCCTTTTCGATGCTTTTCTAGAAAACCCTTGACAAAGAATTCCCTAGTTCCCTATAGATAGTGCTTAAGTCCTTCAACAAGAAAGATGCTTCAACTTATGACAATTCTAAAAATCATGATAGCCAAATCCCTTGTACATCCCTTGCTGTCATATCCAAAGGTTACCCTTGGGTAGGCTTTCTCAACCAACTAGGATATTAGAGCTTTAATCTTAATCATGTGCCTCGAACAATAAATGTCACGAAGTCACATGACTTTTGCCTTTTGTTACATACTCTGCAATCACAAATGATTAAGCTTCTTGGTACTCAATTTTAATTGAGTCCAGATGGGTTAGAGATATTACTGGAGATAACAACAGTGGTAACAACAGCTTCAATAAGCATAAAAGTACATGGATAGAAGAACTAACAAATTAATTACTAATTTTGTCTAATCCATTTCTGTTGTTGTCTAACATTTTTAACTATCTTTAATTACCTAAGTCAGTTTTAGATTAATCATCGAATCAACAAATGTCACTGACTACTTAGATGATTATACCATCTTTTAATCTTTTTATCCCTAACAAGCAATACATGATCTAATATAATATTTTGTACAACTATGTGAGTGGGAACAAGTCATGTGAAAATAAGCACATAAACAATTTAAGAATATGCAGAATATTTGAATAAAACATTATGAGCAATATCAAATTCCACATACACTTATCAAGTCATTCATAAGAGCAAATATGAAATTTATCATCTATGACATGTTTGTCTAATAGCAATTTTCACAACATTAGCATAGGTATTAAATCACATAAAATTTAAATCAAGTTTCAGCAAATATTTAAGGATACACCTAACCGTCTAGAACACCATATCCAATTCTAGATATTCATTTTACTGCATATAAAATTATGAAATGTACTTATTTAAACTCATGAATCCTAGCATGCAATCTTATTCTTAGCAATTAATTAAACATTTAAGTCCTAAGATGCTAACATGCTAATATGCTGACATGAATATAATACATTTCAATAACTAATAATCATACAGTTCTGAATTAGATAAACGTATACTAGTTAGAATGGGTACCTGTGAAGTGCTTAGTGATTCATCTCCAGTGTTGGTCATTGATGCCAGATATCCATTTGGTTCATCACTGTCACTGATAGAATTAGCCTTGCATTTAATTTCACCAATAAATGTTTTCCCTTGCTGCATCTTCACTAGTGCCCGAGATTCCTACTTCAATCTAACATAGTGTCTGTCATCTTTTGCTTGTACAGGCTTCTTCAAACTGTGTAGCAAACCCATGTTCTTGTCTTTGATTTCCAACCATCCATGTTTTGCAACCGCCTCTTGAAATGTTCTTGAAAATCTCTTTTATGGAATCTATAGGTAAGGACCTTAGATTAAGAATTTGGATTCCATCTGAATCTGATGTCAGTAAACTTCCTGTTGCCCTGCAGGCTTGACTTGCAGTCCAGTTCTCAGGTTATTCCAAAGTGTAAGATTCACTTATTACACCTTGAGCTACAACATCTTCAATTCAGCTTCTAGGATCATTCCGTTTCTGTTTAGAGGTTCTCAACCTTGACTTCAATCAAATTTGGTTCCTGGGTCACAAATACAGTGGATATGCTAACAATCTGTTTTACCAAATATTATCTTCTTCATCTCTTGTTCTAGTTTATAGGCCTTCAGCACATACAGGTCTTCTACAGACAATGTGGTTGTATCCTAAAATCCCTGTTGGTTGTATCCTATGTTCCAGATGATCTGCAGTGTTAGCACGAACTTCCTGTAATCTCCTTGTAGAATAATCTTTAAGGTTTGTACAGAGATGTCAGGTAGTCCAGTCTGTTCTCCTTCACTACTTCAAACCCCTTAGATTTTTCATCCAAAAATATTCAACTCAAATTAACCAAAAACTGTACCCAAATTAATCTCTTCTTTTGCAGCTTCCAAAATATTAGTGGGATCCTATGGAGTAAACCTCTGATGAAATTAATACCACTATTTTTGAAACATGTTAAATAATAAACTTCATTGGATAATCTTCAGTCAGTTTTTGTTGTCTTCAATACATGAAAAATCTTCAACTACAAATCCTTGAGCACCCTCGAATTAATATTTAAGAAAAATTTTGATTTATAGAATTTTTAATTTTCTTAGAAAATAAACTAATTAAGAATAAAAATTTACAAATAATTAATTTTCAAGAATATTTGAAATATCTTAAAAATTAAAAATCCGTAAATTAATATTTTAAGAAAAAATTTAGTTTTCAAGAATTTTAAATTTTTCGATAAAATAAATAAATCTAAAATAAAAATTAAAAATTAAAGGGTACAAAACTTGAAGTACCAAACAACAATTGGGTGTTAGTGGCACCTAGCACTTTTTGTGACGCCTTCACTCTTGATCCCCTGTACAGGTGCAAGCTAGAGATTTGGAAAATAAATCTATGTTGAGCCAATTTAGTTGCGCCTAAGAGTGTTTGCACACTGAACACCTAGTTAGGCGCAACAAAAATCCTGCGCGTGTACCTGGTCAAGTAGACATCCGCGCGTGCACGGCATCAGTACACCATTACCAGGATTTGTCTAGCTAGTAAATGGACCAAACAAATTCATGTTGCTGTTGAATCGATTGAAAATAAATTGTTTAATAAACTTAAATTGTAAACTTTATTTAATTTATAAAATAAAATAATTAAAATTTATAATAAAAACTTATAAAAGTTTATAAAACAAATTTTATAAAAGTTTATAAAATAAATTTAATATTAAGTTTATAAAATAAACTAATTAAAATTTATAAAACATATTTTATAAAAGTTTATAAAATAAATTTAATATTAATTTTATTAAATAAACTAATTAAAATTTATAATATTAACTAATAAAAGTTTACAAAATAAATTTTATAAAAGTTTATAAAATAAATTTATTAAAATTTATAATTAAACTTATTCAACAAGGCCTCCTTTTGAGTAAGCAGTTTGGGTTTGGTGAGCTTCACTGGGTTACGGATCCTGATTTGTATATCAATCAACGAGCTCTAATACCAATTGTTGGGTTCCGAAGTATCGTAGAAAGAGGGTTGAATACGATACTAACAATAATTTAAATTCTTTTCGGAATTTACGGATAAATAAATTATTGCTTCATAGTGGGTTTGGCCATTTGTAGTATTTAGGTGAGCTACCTACTAATTTTCTGTGTATCCGGATAAATCAATTAGGTTCAAGAAAATTAGCAAGTAAATTATGGAGACAAGTTTCGGGGAATATATCTTTCGTATATAAACCCTGAGGTTGTTACACCCAGTTAAAAAATATAACTGGTTTCCAAAGAACAAATTAGTTCTTTGCTTCTATAAAAATATTAGGCTCAATTCCTATACAAATATATCTTAATTAGTACAAGGAAAAACTGAGTCCGTTGGGAGTGATATTTAGGAGCCCTGAGCATTTTTCGTTAAAGAACCGGATCCTAATATTTGACCCGGAACAAGGTATGGGTGTGTATAAATTATTCTCTTGCTCTGGCAATGGCAGTGGCTCTGTACATTTTTTTGTTGGAGAAGACGACCCTCTTCTTTAATTGGTGTAGACTTTTAAATCAATAAAATAGCTGCTGTAATTTGATTGGCTGAGGGATGAGTGGGGCCAAGAAATATTTTGTTGTGCTAATAAATATTTTGTTGCGCCCTTAGATTTTTCTTGCGCCAAAAACGTATGTTGCGCTTATATCATTGTCTGCCCTGTATATAGATAAGTGGCGCCTTAAAAACTTAGAATATGTTGATGCCATCTTTTGTTGCGCCTCTACTGGGTTACTCTCGTAATGGCGCGACCAACATATCAACATAAATCCTCAAGTAGTTTTGTTGCGTTAGTTGATGCGCGTGAAAAACTTACATGGTTAAAGTGCTGTTTAGTCACTGCACTTTGACCCTCTATTCATTCCTTGACTTAAATTCACCAACTTCCATTTCTTGTAGCAAAGTATTGTCACATTACACCCTGTACCCTTAGTTGTTTCCGTTCTTCGAATGTAGTTCAGAAACTTTCACTTTTCATACCAAGGTTGTGACACTTTGCATCCTGCACCCTTTGAGCTGTTTAGTTGTTTAGCTGTTAGCTATTTAGCTGTTTGGCTGTAGCCTTTACAAATCACTTTTCGTTCCTTAATAAATAACCGTTCTTTCCAAGTACATTCTTCAACTTAACAATTCTTCTATGGTTAATACTCAGATTCCTTTCACAAACTACTGACGCCTAGTGCAACTGGTATGGTTCAAAGATGACTAACTTTGATCCAGGTCTTCATATTATTATTTTACTTGCATTGTTAAGTTTGCAGTAACTTCATTGCTTCGAACACTGACTGTCTATAAACACTGTAACTTCACTGGAATCTTTTCTGGTACTTAGACAACGTCTCCATTACTACCACAATCTTGAATACTTCATTCTCTACTCTTCACTGACGCTTGAACATACAAATGAACTTCTTTCAGTGAGTTTAACTCCAAGACTGCAGTTGTCTTCTTAATCCTTTGTCTTTACCATGTCTTTAATTCTTCTAGATTCCTATGCTTCGAACACTGTCTATCTTCAATCAATGCCTTTACACTGAAATCTTCTAGTGGCACTTCTATACTGAATCTTCAACACTTTTGAAACCCTGAAAGTCTTTACACATTATTCTTCATTGAGGCTTGAACATATTAATGAACTTCTTTCAGTGACCTGTAGTAGACTTCAAAACTTCTTCTAATGTCTTGATTCACTGTATTTGCCTTGTCTTTATTTCTTCCTGATTTCTGTGTAGGCGTAGTATTATTTACTTGTCCTGTTCTAGTGTTGAGTTATCACGATTACTATTCATACGGCTTCTTAATCTCACCAACAGAATCTTAATCTTCATAAGAGGCACAAACATCAAGACTCAAGTCTTCAGAGGTTTGCTAATCAGAAAATTTCTAGAATTGATGGACTCCTTCAAGCCACATCCTCTAGATTATGAAAAAGATGAAGAACTTGAGCCATCCATTTATCCTGATGGACTGATGATTGAAAATGAAGAAGTGATCAAGGAATTCTCGAGTATGGATTCCTTGTAGGATAAAAACTCTGATTTGATCATCAAATAAGATGATCAATTGTCTAAATATCCTTATCTTGAGGAACAGAAACTCATTCCCACAATCCAAACACTAATAGTATCAAAGAAGAACCAGGAGTTTGAGAAGAAAGTTGAATATGATAGAACTCAGAAATGTCTTCTTAGAATCCTGACAGAATCATCTTTTACAACTCTGGTGGATCTGCTGAAAAGATCACTTTTGAGAAATTGAAGACTTTAGCTAAGAAGGAGCCTCATATCATTGAACTTATCAAGAAATAACTGTTTAACATAATAAATTTTGAGATATTTGATCTCAAATAGAGATCCTTAGATATTTGTGACATAAAGGGGGAAAAGGAAAAGGAAGTCATGGAGAAGAAGAAAGAGCATGATGCTGAGGTTAAAGCCATTAAAAGAGAGATTGAAAAGATCAAACAAAGAATCAAAGAAACTGAGATTGACTTTAAAAGTGAAAAACTGAATGAAAAATTCTCCAAGAAGCCAAATTATGTCTCTCATGTCTTCACTAATCCTCTAAGAATCATTATTGATAACATTGAAATAAAGGCTGTGGATTTCAAGGTACTTAATATTGCAAATTTAAGGAGAATATACATACTTACTACAGGATCTTCTCTGGAAGTTGAGAGAAACCTGAGTACCTTGGAGAAATTATCGAATCTAAATCTCAAGTGGATGATAAGATTTCTTGAGGGTAAAGCATATTTTCTCATCCACAAATGATATATACATTGCCGATATGTTTGGAATGAAATATCTCTGCATCTCTAGAGGACCAGTGGAGAACTACTACACCTATTCAGATTTGAGAGATCTATCCTATTAATTTGTGAAGATAATATTTGATTGTGTCTCTAGTTATGCTACAACAATTGAAGAAAAAAATGCACTGAAAGCTCTTGAAGACCTGAATACAATGATGATGCCTAAGAAGAAATAAGGAGGGAAACTCAAGTAAAATATGAAGATCTACCCAGTCTATAGGAGTTTTAGTTTGAGAAATTGCACCTATAATTTTTCCTTAATATTTCTCTTCTATACAAACACTTTAATTATGTTAGTTGAGTTAGCATCTAAAATTCTCTTTGAATTTGTCTTTATTTTACATAAAAACAAATTGGGGGAGATTGTTAGGGATTGTGGTGTAATCAACTAGGTTTACTTAGTTATAATTCATAAAAGCTAAGTGAAATGTACTGTGATATGTATATTGACAATCTACTTTAAACAATCACTTGAAACAGTATGTTTCCTATTGTTTAAATAGGCGACAACAAGTTTAATAGTTAATGTCTTGTATAAATGTAATAACATGATCTATGAAGTAGAAGTTCATACAGTGTTCATGCATAGCATGGGTCATACTCACGATAGTAACATTCAACACTCAAGCCTATGACAACATATTCAAGTGACAGCACAAAGGAACAGAGAAAGATAATTAACCCATTGACAGTAAACTTGGCGGAGAATGAAGATATGAAGACAATAAGTTTAGTAACAGCGTCATTGGCGGAGATAGTTGACAGTAGCAATGAAGACAATATGTTTGGATGGACTTCAAGGCATGACATCAAAGTATGCGGAGAAATAGTTACTATCATCAGTGTGAAGCTAAAAGTTGATAGTATACTTTTGGTAAAGCTAACAGACTGTTCCAGGTAGCAGACCTAGATAGTGAAAACACAAGGAACGATTTAGACATCTCTATCTAGTCTATTAAGTCTACTACTGCAACTTAGGATAAGACATGTAAAAAGATAAAGCGTGCAAAAGGAATCAAAGATTTATGCATATCTCATAGCTGCTTTATCTATAAATAGAATGAAGACAATTTTCAACAAGAAAAGTACAGTTTCTATTTCAAGCTTTGTTCTAGGACCAAGGAAAAGTGCACATATAAGTTTGAAAGACATAGGTGTACTAACTTGTAACACTTAATTACTATATAACTCAACTAGGTAAAAGATAAAACAACAGCAAAAACAAGAGAAACTGAAGAAGCACATGAAATCAATCAACTGAAGAAATGGTAATGATACTTGGTAACTACAAGTAACTAATTTGGTTAATCAAGGATGCATAAGTGAGAAGAAGTTCAATTTCAGTATTGCTCATGCCCTAACTTATCTAATGGAGAATCAAATTAATGTCAAAGAAGTATCAAGAAGACCAAAGTGATTTCATGTGATGTATATCAACATCTGGATAATGTAAAGGTTAATCAACAAATGAGAACTGACATTCAGAAGCAAGAACCCCTACAAGACTAGTCACTTATGAACCAGACCATTGCATCAAGTGTCAGGACATTGGAGGCAAGTTCATGTCAGTAATAGAAGATCTCATTTGAATTGAGTGAGGAAAAGAAATTGAAGAAGCTAGGGAAACTTGCTCATAAAGGTTAATCCTCAATTAGTCACTAAAGAAGGTCAACATTGGATGAGTGCATATTTGCTAAGGCAAATGTCGATCCACAGCAGATCGAGATGCGGGTCGAGATTTACAATTGAAGTAAAACATTGCAAAGGCAAATCTCTATCCACGGCAGATCGAGATTCTCAAAGATCGAGATCGAGATTCTCAAAGATCGAGATCGAGATCGAGATTCTCATAGATCGAGATCGAGATTTTCACAGATCGAGATCGAGATCGAGATTGTCAACCAAGATCGAGATCGAGATGGGTCCAGGCCGAGATCGAGATGCGGGTCGATATGTAGCATTTAATGTTCAAGGGACAAGTGGCTTATTGTGAACGGTTGATCCAGAGTGGTTGGAAAGTACTTTTTGTTGATGAGTCCTGATTGGGCCACGTACACAAAAAGGACAAGATCAAGTCTACACGACATTATAAAAGCAGCACTTTGTTTTATTTGTAAAGTGACTTTACAAATCTCTGTATTTTTCTACAGTATAATTTAAAGAGAGCATTTACTGTAAAAAGAAAGTGAGAGAGAATCAGTTGAATCAAGCTTTAATTGTTGTATTTATTGTTCAACTGATTATGATGCTTTTATGAATGTTGTAGCAAATCCTTCAATGAATATAAAGATGTATTCTTGAAATTCTGTGTCATCATTTATTACCTGCATTTATTTTCATTTTCTCTCATTATTCGAAACAGTTGTATTCACCCCCCCCTCTACAACACTTTGGACCTAACAATTGGTATCAAAGCACCTGTTAAACACATCTAACAGAGATCCTATTGTGTTGTTTGAGTTGGTTCTTAAAAATCCCAGATCCATTTTTTTTCTTGAAGTTTGTGCCGAAAGTTTTTATTTGTTTCTTCTTGAAAAAGTCATAGATCTAAAAAGTTCTGAGTCATGGTGTAAGGAATATTTGTACAAAATTCCAAAACATTGTACTTTAGAGCTTTGTGGGTTTTCCTGTGGTCAAAACTGGAATCAACTAATTGACTAAACAAAAAGGACATTTTCGAACTTCTGTCAACTAGGAAGAGGACAACTTTTTGTTTGGACTTGAGAAAGTGGTAGACTCTGCTACTGTTCCTGTGATTAGAACTAACTTGCTTGAATCTTAAGTGCAAAATCCGTTGGATATTAAGTGTTGGATATTTAAAGTGAGATAATTAATTTTTCAAGTAAATACAATTTATTGTAATTTGAAAAGTGTATTATCTTAATTTTAAACTTTATTAAAATGGCCGCCGCACACAGATTTAAGATACCTCCGTTTGATGCACAACATTATGACGAATGGACAGGAAGGATGAATGCCTACCTTGAATCAATAAACAAGGTATACTTGAGAATATTGGAGAACGGTCCATACATACCCATGAGAATTGAGCTAGAGCGAATGGAAGGAGGGATACTAATACCATCCCGGTCTGTTCCTAAAGAGGAAATGGAGTTTTCAGAAGCAGATAAAGAATTGGTTGGTATGGATGCGTCGTTACGCAACGTCATAATTGAATCCCTAAACTCAGAGTACTATGTTCAAATAAAGGGATTAAAAACAGCTAAAGCCATGTGGGATAAACTGGCTGTAGTGATGGAGGGGACCGAGGAAGTTAGAGATAATCACAAGCGCATTCTGATTTCTGAATATGAATCGTTCAGATGCGAACGAGGAGAAAGTGTAGCGGATGTTTACAAACGTTACAGTAAATTGCTTATCGAGCTAAGTATAAGAGATAAAGTCTATCCACTGGCAGATTCAAATATCAAGTTTCTTTTGAATTTGCCTAAACATCTGGAACATAGGATCACTGCCATTCGAGAGTCAAGAGACTTGAAAAATACCTCTCTCGAAAAGCTGTATGGTGTTTTAAAGACCTACGAGCTGGAGCAAGAACAAAATGAAAAAAGAAGATCCTACAATAGTGAAGAATACAAAGCGGTAAGTGAATCTGGACTTGTAGCTGAAGAGTCTACTGCAAAGGCACTTGCAGCTGTCTCATTGAAAACTGCTAATCCTGAAAGGGTGATATTAGATATTGAAGATCCATCCGAAGAAAGTGAGGATGAATATTATACCCTTGAAGAGCTGGACAAATTAGAAGACCAGTCATATGCTTGTATTGCTCGAGAATTTGCTCATATCAGCTTCAGGAAGCCAAGAAAAGGTAATGGACGATTTGGTAGTTCTTACAGCCGAAGAAGCAGCAGCAGCAGCAGAGGTAGTAGTGTAAGTGGCCGGGGAAATTACAGCGGTCGAGGTAGCACATCTAGTAGTGGCTACAGACCTAACCTGGTAGACAAGAACAAGTTCAGATGCTTTAACTGCAATGAATTGGGACACTTTGCAACAGAGTGCAAGAAACCCAAATATGTTCATCCCAAGGAATCCTATGCTGATCTGAAAAAGAAATATGATGCCTTGGTTAGCAAGCAACAGAAGGGAAGCCGGGCTTATGTTGTGACTGAAGGGAAGGGTTGGGACGAGTCTGATGAAGATGAAGATCAGGAGCTATGCAACTTCGCTTTAATGGCAAAATCTTCAGAACAATCAGAGGTACCAATTCTAACCGTAAATGAAATGTCTATTTCTGAGTACCAAAATGAATTAGCTGCCATGACTAAAGACATGTACAATCTCCAACTAAATCTAATTGCTGTTAATGAGGAAAATGCTAAACTCTCCCTTAAGAATAGACTTCTCGAGGCCAGGGTAGAGGAATTAGAATCAGGAGAAAGTAAAGAAAGGCAGTTAATGAATCAGGTAGACGTTTTAGAACACAAGCTTAAGATTAGGGAAGACCTTAACGAAGAACTTAAAAATGAATTAGATGAGCTTAAAATAACATGTCAATCTTTTAAAGAAGCCGCTAATAAAGTTTTCATAGAAAGGGACATGTAAATGAAACTGGCAGGCAAGAGTAAAAATGAAAAAGTAAACATAGGACTTGACTACACACAGAAAAAGAAAAATAGGGCTGCTGAGTTGTTAGAGCCAGTGTTAGTCAAAGAAAATGTGCCTGAGGTTTTAGGGGATGTTAGAAAACCTATCTTTAAGCAGTTTGAGCCGAGGACAATAGATCCTGTTGCTGTTAAAATTGAACATGAGATTAAAATGGAAAAAGAGTTGGAAGAACAAGTAGTAGGACCTACAACTTCTAAGAGAGCGAATAAGATTGCTTATGCTAAGAGAGGTGTAGGAACCAAGGAGGCTAAGACGGTGTCATATAAACAATAGGTAGCAGGGTCAGACCAAATGAAAACACCTGTAGAGGTATTTAAAACTGAACCTGTATCTGTATCTACATCTACACGAGCTAGGAAGGCATGCTATATTTGTAATCAAACTGATCATTTGTCTTACTATTGCCCGTTCTATGTAGAGGAAGAAAAATCTGTTGGTTGTAATACCATGCCTGCAACTACTGCTTTGCCTAACATGTATGCAAATCATGCCAAATGCAATAATCCTAAATGTATGCCATGTGCTGTAAACATCATGCATGCTTATTTTAATTTAATGAATACTGCTAGTGCATCTGTTGAACATACATCTAGTAGTAGTAAGAAAAAGCATGCGGGGTCAAAGGCTAAGACTTCAAGTCCTCCTAAAGTTAGGAGTGACCAGTCTACTCCCAAACCTGACAAACCAGTCAAGGTTGACAAGGGAAAAGACAAAGTCAAGATGAATGCCCCTGATGGCAACAAGGCAAAGCCTTCTGTATCTGAAAAGAAAAAGGAAATTATTGATGTCGGGCCCAAACATCATTGGGTTCCGAAGAACACCTAACCTTTCTGGATTTGCAGGGCAGTGAACAGGAAAAAAGTAAAGTCATATGGGTGCTGGACAGTGGAGCATCGAGGCATATGACCGGCAATAAGTCCCTGCTAACAGATTTGGTGTTGAGAGCCGGCTCCGTGGTTACTTTTGGAGATAACAGCAAAGGTTACACTCGGGGATATGGCAAGATTGTTTGTGGAAATGTTATCATTGAGGACGTGTCTTTTGTGGAAGGATTGCGACATAATCTTCTCAGCGTTAGTCAGTTCACCGACAGGGGTTTTGACGTCAACTTTGGGAAGCATGATTGTTCGATTCGAAGCAAAAAGGATGGAAGCCTTGCTCTCAAAGGAGTAAGGAAGTCAAATTTGTTCATAGCCGACATGAATTCTACTGATCAGTCTGAAGTCACGTGTTTCTACAGCAAGGCTTCTGCTGATGAAAGTTGGCTATGGCATAAAAGATTATCTCACATGTACTTTAAAGCAATGAATAATCTCGTAAGGAGAGAATTGGTGAGAGGGCTGCCGCAGATGGAGTTTACTCCAGATGGACTCTGCGAAGCATGTGAGATGGGAAAATCAAAAAGAGCCTCGCATAAGGATAAGCAAGTGAATAGCATTACCGAGCCCCTACAACTACTTCACATGGATTTGTTTGGACCCGTTAATGTTATGTCAATGTCAAGGGAAAGATACGCGCTGGTGATAGTCGATGACTTTTCCAAATACACATGGGTAAAGTTTGTGACATCGAAAGATGAAGTGCCACATGAGATCATTAGGCATGTACTGGTAATTGAAAACGTAGCAAGTCTGACTGTGAAGACTATCCGATCCGACAACGGGACAGAATTCAAGAACTCAGTGTTAATGGATTTCTGCATATCTAAAGGGATCAGACGACAGTATTCAGCACCGAGAACACCGCAGCAGAATGGGGTGGTAGAAAGGAAGAATAGGACACTGGTTGAAGCAACTAGGACAATGCTGTATGATTCAAGACTTCCTTTGTATTTTTGGGCTGAAGCAGTTAGCGCAGCGTGTTATACACAGAACAGAACCCTGATTACAAAAGACTATAATGAGACGCCTTACTATCTGATGAATAAACGAAAACCATCTATCAACTACTTCCACGTGTTTGGTGCCAAATGCTTTGTGTTAAGAGACAATGCACAACTTGGAAAGTTTGATGCCAAAGCAGATGAAGGGGTTTTCATTGGATATTCTCTTGAAGTAGTAGCAGCGTACAGGGTGTTTGTGCTTAATAATCGCAAGGTGGTTGAAAGCCTTAATGTCACATTCGACGACTCAAAGCTCCCTTCTATACAAAAAGAAGATAGTGAGCCCACTTCCCTAAGATTTGAAAATATGGATATTGATGAAGTGGATACAGTTCCTGAGTCTGTAGTGCAGGGTAGTGATCCAAAGATAAATAATGTAATTAATCAAGAGTCTAGTGTTTCGCCAATACAAAACACTAGGGCTGAGGGATCACCTTCCATTAGACCTGGTACTAACTCAGGGGGAGTAAGTATGCACTCAGGGGGAGCAGCTCACTCAGGGGGGGCTAGTACTGGCTCAAGAGGAGCTAGTGGAAGTGCCTCTAGACTAAGTCACCATCACTTACAAGATCAAGTTAAGTCATCAAGAACATTTGCTAGGGATCGTACTTGGAACAAGGACCATCCGTTTGACCTAATTATTGGTGATCCAGATGCCGGAGTGACTACTAGAGGAAAAGCTAGAGCTGAAATTGCCACTGAGAATGAATGTCTGTACTCAGTGTTCCTTTCTCAATTGGAACCTAAAGTGGTGGAAGAAGCCCTAGATGACGCTGATTGGGTGATAGCTATGCAAGAAGAACTCAATCAGTTTGAAAGGCAGAAGGTGTGGAAGCTGGTACCCAGACCAAAGAATAGATCTGTTGTTGGAACAAAATGGGTATTCAGAAACAAGCTGGATGAAAACGGACTTGTAACACGGAATAAAGCTCGCCTGGTTGCTAAGGGTTATACTCAAAGAGAAGGAATTGATTATGATGAAACCTACGCACCAGTAGCAAGGCTAGAGGCCGTAAGGATGTTCTTAGCATTCGCAGCACATCATGGTTTTAAAGTCTATCAGATGGATGTCAAGAGTGCATTCTTAAACGGTGAACTGGATGAAGAAGTGTATGTTGATCAACCTCCTGGGTTTGTCGACAGCAAATACTGTGATTATGTCTATCGCCTCTTCAAATCAGTATATGGCCTTAAGCAGTCTCCGCGGAAGTGGTATGAAACTCTGTCAGACTTCTTACTAGAAAGTGGTTTCACCAGAGGAGTAATCAACAAGACGCTTTTCTACAAGAAATGCAAAGATGATCTAATAATGGTGCAAGTATATGTGGATGACATTATCTTTGGGTCTGCAAATGAGAAGGTGTGTGCTAAATTCGCAAAGTTAATGCAATCAAGGTATGAGATGAGCATGATGGGAGAGCTGACGTTCTTTCTCGGTATTCAAGTTAGTCAGAAGAAGGACGGGATATTTATCTGCCAGACCAAGTACATTCATGATCTATTAAAGAAGTATGGTCTCGAAGTTGTATCACAAGCTAAGACTCCTATGGCAACAGCCACGAAGCTTGACGAGGATAAAGCGGGAAAACCTGTAGACATCTCAAGCTATCGAGGTATGATCGGCTCTCTTTTGTATTTAACTGCTAGCAGACCTGATATTATGTTCTCTACATGCTTATGTGCAAGGTTCCAAGCGGATCCTAGAGAGTCACATCTCATAGCCGTAAAGCGTATTTTTAGGTATCTCATGGGAACATCAAATCTTGGGATTTGGTACCCAAGAGATACAGGGTTTAATCTTGTTGGCTATTCGGATTCAGATTACGCAGGTTGTAGAATAGATAGGAAGAGCACTTCAGGAAGCTGTCAGTTTCTTGGAAGAAGGTTGGTGTCTTGGCAAAGCAAGAAACAACACACAGTATCTACCTCGACAGCTGAAGCAGAATATATTGCTGCTGGAAGCTGTGTGGCCCAGATACTGTGGATGAAGAACCAACTCAAGGACTACGGTGTGGAAGTATCTAAGATTCCTATCATGTGTGACAACACAAGTGCTATTGCAATGACCAACAATCCTGTGGATCACTCAAGGACTAAGCATATTGATATAAGGTATCATTTTATTAGAGAGCATGTAGAAAATGGAACTGTAGCGTTGCATTTTGTGTCTACTGAACGTCAAATAGCAGATATATTCACTAAACCTCTAGACGAATCAACATTTTCTAGATTGGTTGGTGAATTGGGGATGCTTAACACCTGTTAGTTTTGCTACCTATCTGTTATAATTCAGTTTGTGTACATATTATTGTTGTTCATGAATATTCATAATTAATAATGTGTACTTAACTTCAAAAATGTATGTATTGCATGTCATAAGGGGAAGTTAGAAAGTTTCATGAAATTAATCTTGTGCTGATCTGTGTATCTAAATGATTAATGTCTAATAATGTGATAGGACTTAATGCTAGATTTAATTTTGTAATGCATGATTTATTTGCTAAATTCCCTGTCGTTTCAAAATTGTAAGTTTCTAAAAATGGTGTGAAAATTTGTGGTGAAATCTTGTGAATTTTACATATAAATGTTTAATTCACATAATTTCATTAAAATTTTCTAAGGTAAATCTCGATCTGTTTCTGGATCGAGATCGAGAACGACTTGCGAAAATTGCTTAAAAAACTGTCAAGGTACATCTCGATCTATCCACATTGAGATCGACATTGAGATCGACGTCGAGATGTAGATCGAGATGCGGATCGAGATCGACATCTAGATGAGGATCGAGATGCGGATCTCGAGATCGAGATGTGACTTGTCTTTTCAGTTACTTTCTTTTTAGGCGTGCAAGTATATAATATAGCATTATATAGACTGTTCATTATTTCACTTAACCTTCTCTCTCACTAGTTCAAAAAGCTGAAGCAAATTAACACGCATATACATACATTCACAGCATCCTTTTTCCTTGCCATTACACCAAGTTTTCTTGTGATTTTCTTAAACAAAAATCACTAACTGTTACTTGAAAGCATTGATCACTAAAACGAAACTCTGCCAAGATTTTTTTTTTGAGTGAGTTTGTTTTTTTTGGTTCGCGCTTTCTTGTTCTCTATTTATTTTGTGTTCTTGAGCGGAATAGTTGTGAGTATTACTGTTTAATCCATAAAGTGCAACTTAACCGCCGTGTTTGTGTTTTTCCGAAAAAATAATTTTTTTTTAACGGCTGTTCACTTTAATTTTCGAAAACTCAACCGTCAATCTTTAGTGGGGAGTTAAGTGGTCATTAATGGGGAAGTTAATTTGTTTTAATTTGTGTCACTAATTACGTAGGGTAATTAGTGGGGTTCGTGTACGTTTTTTTTTGTTTTTGTTTAAATTTAGAACTTGTTCTCTAAAATTTCCATTGCAAAACCATTTCAGAACATTTCTTTTCTCAAACACAAATTTAAAATGGCAAACCCAAATTTCACAATTCCCAAAACCAACTTTGTTAATCTCTCTGCTGATCGAGCAACTGGTAGATTTATTCACTATCAGTTCTGGATTGAGTCCCTCAACAACACATCCATAATAAGTCATGCCTTAACCACCTCTCCCATCCTGAATGTCGAAGCCCTTCAAGCTGCTTACTCAACATTAGAGATTCAGGGTGGTAAAGCAAATCCAACAGGCTTATCCTTCACTATCAGGGGTGCAAAATATGAGGTCAGTCTGCAGATGTTCAATGAGATTCTTGGGCTTCCTTCAGAAAATTTTACTCTAGAACCCACTATGGAAGAAATGTTGCAATTATTCACAGAGATAGGTTGTCATCCTCCCACGGGTCCTATCAAGGTAACAAAGGTTCACACAGGTATGTTACCAGCTGAGTGGGATTATGTAGTTCAGGCCATTCAGCGCTGCATGTTCCCAAAGGACAAAGACTACAGGCCAATGAACAACAGATGTCGAGTAATTCTATATGGAGTGGCAAATAACAGAAGAGTGAATGTGGGCAAACATCTGTTGATTCAGTTGCTTGAGAGGTGGGCACTGGAAAAGAATGCATCTAGGAATCCGGAAGATGGACCAGTCAAATGCTGGATGCCAAGATTCCTTCAGATGGTTCTGGATGACGTTCTTTTAGAGGAGCACAGAAGAATATTTCAAGGCTCTGAAAGGATGGCATGTTTTTAAATGACCTTAAAGAGTATCTCCACCATGGAAACCCAGCAAAAGTCCAGACTTTTTGAGTTGCGCCTGACTCCGTACTTCCAGGATCTGCAAGATGAGTATGCTAGGAGGCATGCTTCTCAGTTTACTGCAGTAGAAGCTGAGAGTAGCGGTAACGAAGCTGAAGGTGGAGCTCAAGTGTCTAGAAATTTGGAAGAAGCAGGTATGGATGTTGACATGGCCGAGGCAAATGCTGCAGAAGCTGGAGCCGACAAGGATGACGATCTTCTGAGTCAGGTACCTATTCTTGCTGATCTTGATCAATCATCAATTCAACCTATTTTCTACAGCCGTGGGCCTGAAAACCCCCAGGCTCTATCCCAGGCTGCAAGCCCTTCTTTTCATAAACTTACAGCCAGCCTTAAAACTGGTGATAAAAGGAAGGCAAGCCCCTCTGAATTGAGTGGAGGGAGTGTAGGAGTTGAGAGAGTAGTCACATCAGCAGCTCTGCCACCCTCAAAGAAGCAAAAGGTGGATTCTATTCCAGTGGCAGCTGCACAATCTGTTAGAGATAGTTCACCTCTCACAGCCACCACACCTCACGCTGGTGGCTCACCTCTCCAAAACATTCCAAAACATTCGCACTCGCCTAGGCATGTTGGTGAGAGTCAAGGAGGGGGTCCAGCTCAACAGCCAATAGGAGCTGGCCCTACCTCCCCTGAGTTGTCCGCTCAGGGCTCTTTGAGCAATTTCTCGGAAGGGGAATGACAAACTGAGACTAGCACTTCTGATGCTAGGATCTCAGGAAGTTTTAATGCGGAAGAGTCTGTCGAATCCAGTACGGATGACTCTTCCTCATCTAAATCAGAAAACAAGTTGCTCGCAGAGCAACAACATCTGGTGACTGGTGGGTCTACGCCTCCAGAACAGCCCAGCGAACCAGAAAAGGTTCTTAGTGAACAAGGGATTGACATGGTCATAACGCCATCTCCTATCGTAGACACAGCGCTTAAAGGTTCAGTCTCACTGACCGATATCACCGACCAACTCACCGCTAGTCCCCAGCGACTAGTAGATGAGGCTCTAGTACTGTTAGGCTCTAAACACGAGAGAGAGACAGGGAGAGTAGATCCCTTCTCTTTAGGGATCTTGAGTGAAATAGAACCCGACGAGAGTAAACAGTTTAACCCAAGCCAAACACCGTCCCTTACATTGCAGGATCTAGTGAAGAAGGTGGAGGCTTTGGAGGCTAGAGTAGCTGGTGTTACTGCTGCTGTCTCTTCTCATTCTGGAAGATTAGAGGTTGGAGCACAGTTCATGGAGAACCTGATTGCCGTCCAAAATCAAATGATTGACAAGATAAATAATCTTGGATTGGTACAGGTGGAGGTTGGGCGATCAGTCGATGATGTCACTCATGGCATGTCTCAGGTCTAGACGAAGCTGAATGAACTACTTGATGCTGTCTTTGGACGTAACAGGGCTGGACCTGGTCCTTCAACCGGTGGTGGTGGTGACGGTAATAATGATGATGATGCTCCTGATGAGGATAACCCACCTAAGGGGGAGAAGGAGGATCAGAGTCTGAAAAAGCTGACTAGTAAGGGTCCGGTGATCGAGTCCTCAAACAAATCTGGTGAAAAGGTGGAGGAGGCTCAACCGGCTCTTAAGGACAAAGGCAAGCAGAAGATGGTAGTTGAAGAAGAAGCTGAGAAAGAAACACCTCTCGTCGATGTATTTATGGGAGACTTTATTGAAGATTCTGATGATGATGAGATGGAAGTAGAAGCCTTAGTGGCAAGGAGGTCGAGACTCGAGCAACGGGCAAGAGAGTGGGAACAAGAAAGAGGTCTAAATCCTGGCGGATCTGGCGCAGGAGTTGCAGGTGATGCAGGAGACCACTCGGTTGCTGACGAGCATGTGCCGGAAGAAGAAATTGATGAAGTAGCGAAAGAAGCGGAGATGCAAGAAGAGATTTTCAGGGAAGCCAGAGAAAGAGTGAATGAAGAAGTGCTTCAAGGAATAGTGGAAAAGGAACTAATGGCAAAGGAGAAGAGAGCTGCTCAGAAAACTCAGTTTGAGTATAATATGAAAAAGATCACAGATCCTAAGGTCCAGGCTGACATAAGGAGGGAAGGTCCCGAGTGGGACAAGGCTAGAGAAGCCTTAGCTGGACCAAGAGCCTATGCTCCTGACTCAGAAAGATTAAGTTTCCTTCTCCACAAGCTAGAAAATCTAAACCCTGGGCTTCTGAACTATCTAAGCTGTATAAGACAGGGATGCACCTCTGTTCAAGTTATATTCAATGAGAAAGCATGGAGTCTGATGATTACTTGGGCACCCATAACAAGAATCGAGCCGTGTATGGTTGATGAAGCATTCTTCCATGCAAGGGGTGCTAGTGAACTGGTAGAATATGCTCACAAGGTAGACACCTCTGTCAAGACTGGAGTGCTGTTTAAAGAGAAACTATTGAAGATGGCTGAAGATAGAGGGGTTGACATTATTCTAAATCCCTATCAAATCAGATACGTCCATGACAAGGTCTTGAGGATCGTAAATCTACATGACTCGAAACTGACCCCGAGCGAAAATGTACTGAAGGCAGTTGCAAAGCTAGTCCTCACAAAGGGTTTTCTAACAAAGGAAAAGAAGCTGGTGGCTAAGGACTTGGAGAAGTTGATAAGAAGGCAAGATGTTAGATACAAGTTGCCTGAAGCCAAACTACCAGTGGTTAAGAAGGAGCCTGAAGACTATGCATTCGAGCAGCAAGAAGAAGCAATAAAGGAGCATGTGCAGAGATATGGAGATCCAAGATTAGACATTCCTGAAGAAGGAGAAATAAGGGAGGAAGCTAGTGCAGTGGTTGGTGCAAATGTCAAGTTTGTCAAAAGAAAAGCTGAGAATGAGAATGACCTGCTGATCTATACAGACAAGCATCAGGTGGAAACCGTCATTGAGCTCAAGTACGACATCTTTGCAGAACACAGTCATTAAACACTGTGTATCATAAGGGAATTGATTGATGAGATGGATGATGTTGACGAGTTTGATCAGGACTATCTAAGGGTCACGTTTGAGAACTTCTATAAGAGAAGACAACAGCTTGATATTCAGAGGCTACAGCAATGCATCACCGCTATTGTCATTGGATACCCTAAGCAGCTGGTCATAAGGAAGAAAGGGGAAAAGGGGTATCCTGACAAAGTAACTAAGCTGAGGTTTGAAGACATTCCCACGAAGCTTACCACTCGCAACATGGTTGAAAGATGGTTGAGGTTTTTTCGAGATTATAAGATCAGAAATCATGTGGAAGCAGAAGGACTTAATCTTCTCAAGAAAAAATTGGATGAAGTCTGCAACCCTGAGTTCATGAAGAAAGAAAAGGCAGCCAAGAAGAAAGCTCGTGAGGAAGAGGAGCGCAAGAAATCGAGATTTTAATGTATTAAGCTTGTAATGTTTCTTTGCGTTGTAATTTGTTTTCTTGTTTACCTGCATTGTAAGTACATTATCTGTTTTCTTGTGTAGTGTAAGGTAGAAGTTAGTTAGCTAAGTGTCTTGAAACTGGTTTATATTAGGCGTCAATTATTTCGCGAAGTTCGGCGGTGGTAATACTGCTAAAAGGACTTCAGAAGGATAATTGAAAATTGAGTGGACCATGCTCTTAAGTACTTAGAGAAAATCTCTAGAAGAGCATGAAGCCATTTGATCGAGCCAACAAGTGTCCAATTTTGGCACTTGAAGTATCAGTGATAGACATGAAGCTAGTTAATCAAGCCAAGCATTATGCAAGTTGACATGATCGTTTATGAATGTTAGTTTATCTTTTTCAGTCCCTGGTTAGTTGAGTTATCCTCATTGTGAATTTGGTTGTCATTGTTAAACAATCAAATAGGGGGAGATTGAAAGGCATAGGTGTACTAACTTGTAACACTTAATTACTATATAACTCAACTAGGTAAAAGATAAAACAACAGCAAAAACAAGAGAAACTGAAGAAGCACCTGGAATCAATCAACTGAAGAAATGGTAATGATACTTGGTAACTACAAGTAACTAATTTGGTTAATCAAGGATGCATAAGTGAGAAGAAGTTCAATTTCAGTATTGCTCATGCCCTAACTTATCTAATGGAGAATCAAATTAATGTCAAAGAAGTATCAAGAAGACCAAAGTGATTTCATGTGATGTATATCAACATCTGGATAATGTAAAGGTTAATCAACAAATGAGAACTGACATTCAGAAGCAAGAACCCCTACAAGACTAGTCACTTATGAACCAGACCATTGCATCAAGTGTCAGGACATTGGAGGCAAGTTCATGTCAGTAATAGAAGATCTCATTTGAATTGAGTGAGGAAAAGAAATTGAAGAAGCTAGGGAAACTTGCTCATAAAGGTTAATCCTCAATTAGTCACTAAAGAAGGTCAACATTGGATGAGTGCATATTTGCTAAGGCAAATGTCGATCCACAGCAGATCGAGATGCGGGTCGAGATTTACAATTGAAGTAAAACATTGCAAAGGAAAATCTCTATCCACGGCAGATCGAGATCGAGATCGAGATCGAGATTCTCAAAGATCGAGATCGAGATTCTCATAGATCGAGATCGAGATTTTCACAGATCGAGATCGAGATCGAGATTGTCAACCAAGATCGAGATCGAGATTTTCACAGATCGAGATCGAGATCGAGATTGTCAACCAAGATCGAGATCGAGATGGGTCCAGGCCGAGATCGAGATGCGGGTCGATATGTAGCATTTAATGTTCAAGGGACAAGTGGCTTATTGTGAACGGTTGATCCAGAGTGGTTGGAAAGTACTTTTTGTTGACGAGTCCTGATTGGGCCACGTACACAAAAAGGACAAGATCAAGTCTACACGACATTATAAAAGCAGCACTTTGTTTTATTTGTAAAGTGACTTTAAGCAATCTCTGTATTTTTCTACAGTATATTTTAAAGAGAGCATTTACTGTAAAGAGAAAGTGAGAGAGAATCAGTTGAATCAAGCTTTAATTGCTGTATTTATTGTTCAACTGATTATGATGCTTTTATGAATATTGTAGCAAATCCTTCAATGAATATAAAGATGTATTCTTGAAATTCTGTCATCATTTATTACCTGCATTTATTTTCATTTTCTCTCATTATTCGAAACAGTTGTATTCACCCCCCCCCTCTACAACACTTTGGACCTAACAAAGTTGGATATGTATTTCAGTATAAATAGACATATCTCATTAGTACTTTTCCATATGCAACTGAGCTATATTTTCTCTCAACCTTAGAAACATTGGTAAATTCATTGTTCTTGTTCCTTTGTAGTTGGAATTAACATTCCAGTCAGTTGTAGCAAATACAAAAATAATAAAATTATTTTTAAAAGTTTAAACACTGTCTTCTTTATCTGCTTTAGTTGTTTGCACTTCATACTTGTTAATTAAAATTCTTGTTTGTTGTTAGCAAGAGTTCAAGAATTAATCAAGTTGCATTCGATCCCCCTTCTGCAACACTCATCATATTTAACACTTATAATGTGTACAATAGTATTGAGGTTTCTTTCCAGAATTGCTAAGGGTTTCCATGATTTCTGCATACTTATTATGGTTGGAATTAAACCTCCTCTTATTAGCATAGAAAGCTGCAGGTTTATGTTGAGATATTGTTTGAGACAGTTCCTTATGTCTTTCTTTCTATGCAAACAGTTTGTAGCCATTAGTAATATTTGGCATAGGATGCTGCATCAAGATATTGGCCCTAACAACTGAGAACTCATCATTTAGCTTCATCATAAACTATAGCATCCTTTGTTCTTGTTGCATTTGATTCACTCTTTACTCCAAATTACAAGTGCACTTCTGACAGGTACATTAAGGCAAGGGACTTGCATCACTGATGCCATCCAAATAGTCTTAATTTTGGTTTAAAAAAACTCAGAAATCTTGTTATTTCCTTGACTTAATTTGGATAATTATTGTGCCAAGGAATACATTTGTGTCATAGATGTGTATCCAAATCTCTTTTCTAAATCAGCCCATATCTCTCTAACAGTCAGAGAAACAATACACTTTTTGCAATCACATCATCTAGGTTAAAAATTAACCAAGAACACACCAGATCATTACACATTTCCAATATTTTAAACTCAGCTGAAGTCAGGTCTGATTTAGCTATACTTCCATTGACAAATCCTAATTTGTTATTTGTTGACAAAGTTAAAGCCATAGGCCTTTTCCAGTTATTAAATTTATTTTCATTGAATTTTATGAAAACTAACTGAGTTTATCTAGCGTCTAAGGGATGTATAAAGTTTATACTATTTAGATCGTGGTCTGGAGCTCTAGCATTTCTGTTATCGCCCATAATTTCATGTAGATTTACATAGTAAATGAATTATTGCAAAGAAACAATCAGATCTTATCATGATAATACAAATCTTCTACTTAATCATCAACAAATCATCTGTTAGTTATGAGTAATATGAAACTTATACAGAAGGGGGTGAATGTATATGTTGATTTCTTTTGATTTTTCTTGAATAATTAAACTGTTTGAATACTTGTTCATTAACTTGTTGTGTATGTTTGCTTTAACAAGATGTAGAAATAAATAACTAAGAACACACACATAAATTAACTTTAAATCTAATATGTTATGAGAAAGAAATTGCTACAATTTTGAGTTTCAAGATTTGAACCTCAACTTCTTGTTCTTGGAAAGAAAATAAGGTGTAAAAACTATTCACACACAAACTTGTGAAGTTGTACACACTTACTAAATAGACAATATGTCTTGAGTGCACATGCTTTCACAGTCTATTTTTCTATAACTAGAAATAGACCAAACTTCTTTACATTGTACACAATCTATTTTTAGCTAAGTTCTATGACTTGACAACATGCTCTATTCTGCTTTCAATCTTACCTTTGTCTTGTTCTCTTTTCAAGCTTCATTGTAGACTTGTCATTATCTTCACAGGTTTGACTGACCTGATCATGACAATTCTTCAAAAGATTGTCTTGTTCTTCTGCACATTTCCTTGAATTTAGACCATTTGAAACAATTGAATACTCAATTGAAAATACTTCGAGAAGTCATGATGTAGACTTCTCGATCATCTTTGCTTTGTTACTTTTCGATTGGCCTAAACTTATCGATTAGATTGAGTTTTGATGACTTATCGATCAGACTAGACTTCTCGAATGGTTTACTCCCACTGACTTCTTGATTAGCCTCATTCCTTAGACTTCTCAATTGACTCAAATGCTAACTTCTTGAATGAAACTTCTCTATTATATCACTTCTTGAATGGCTATGGTTCTTTGACTTCTCGATTGATAACTCAGCCATTTGCAGTTTGAAACTTCTCTACCAGTTACACACTTGACTTCTCGATTATAATATCTTCTCGATTGATCATTTACCTTAAAATAATTTTCACACTGCATTTTTTATTTGAAGAGGTCTTCTGTTTCTTGATGCATCACTATTCCATAGATGACCTATTGCAAGCCCTAAATAATGTTGCCTCATTTCCAAAAACTGTTGCCTCAGGTCAAAAGATACACTTGATTAGTGTTATGTTTTTGGATGTTAGCATAGGTGTCAAAGGCAACATCACTGTAAGCTAGGGCACCATGATTTATTTTGTTGCAATAAAATTCTAAGGCAATATCTTATATACCCATGTTGTATCATCTAACATATGTTGCAACAGATAATCTTTTTTGGTAAAATGTTGTGGGCCCCACAGGTGGGCCCTACTAGTGGGCCCCACAGATGGGCCTCACTGATTGGCCCCACAAGTGACCCCACCCTCTCCAATGGTAACACTTTAATGTGTACTGCAGCATGCCTATGGTAACACCTTGTCAGTCTATTATAACATTATTGTCCAAATTATGCAACACTTTACTGTGGCTATTGCAACACCTATTCAATTTTAAAAACAAAATGTACATTTTATATATTGCATTTTCCAGTACAACAAAGTAATTAAAACCTATTTTTTTCATTTCATAATCACCAACCCAAAATGAAGACTTGCAATTCAGTACATAGAAAATAAAAAAGCATCATGCTAGTACTTAACAAACCACATCACAAAATGGTAGTAAGCTTAAAATCCACCTTAAAATTAGTACCAAATTAAAACTTAATACTGAATTCCAGCTTAAAACTAATAGCAGAATATCATATGATACTTTAAACATGAAGTAAACATCTAACTCACTAAGAGCTAGTGCCTCTATTCATTAGCGTATCCTCTTCAGTCATTGGCGTACCCTTTTCAGTGTCACTAGATATGGTCGCAAAAAGAGTCCCTAAATCAATCTTCATTTCAGGATTTGCTTCGCCTAACTTCTAAAACATCTGAGTCAACTTCTCTTGGACCTTTTGATTCATCTGGGCATCTACTTCATCTTGGACCTTCATGCACATCTTTGCTTCCACTTCGTCCACGAGGTTTTCTCTTATCTTCGTTGTCAGCTCTTGTATGTATGTGTTTGTGGGAGTGTTGTCTGACACTTTTGCAGATTTTACATGCCGCCTTATAAGCCATGAAGGGCCGTGTGATTTACCATCTGAAACAAGTTCTTGAACAACTCCATCACTGCCTCCTAATACAGTCATAGCTTTTTCAATCTTCTCCTACAAAATAATGCCAAATAAAAATATTACATTAAATATTAATTGAAGCATTATCTTGGCATGTGATTGACGAGAAAATAAATTCTTACAATTCTGTAATTCATTACAGCAGTATCGGTCTTTTACCTTTTTCCTTCTTTTTCGCTGTCGAATTTTAATAAAAAGTTCTCCATCACATTGTACGGCTTGATACAAATTCATTAAAGACATCAAATTACTCCATTAATGCGACAGTATATAGAACATTCAAATGGATGAACTATCAGTTATAAGCATATGATCATTCCGGGAAAATATATAAGCATATGATCATTCTTAGAAAATAGCTCTATACTTGAACATATAATTAGTCCCAGAATTTTAATCAAAACAACTACAATATTCACATTTAATTAAAACAATATTGGATCAGCGCCACTACAATATAAATTATAAATTTATTTAAATACAAAAATAAAGCATGAAGACTTCAATTCTAAATTCACAGAATTCTAATAAAAATAAATACAATATTTCTATTTAATTAAAACAATACATGATCAGTGTAAGTACAATATAAATTATAAATTTATATAAATACAAAAATAGAGCATGAAGATTTTTTAAAAAAATGAAAACCCTAAATTTCACAAACAAATAAAAAATACAAGTTATATAAATGCAAAAATATAATTTTATCCTTTCTGTTAATGAAACACATTTATATTTGTACACATCATAGGGTCTGTTGATTTCCCTTTAGGTTTATATATAATTTCACTATCTGTTAATAATCGATCGAATACACAAGTTATATTACATATCTTGATAATTTCATTAAAAAATAAAAAGAAACAACTGATATAAAAAATGGATCAGTATATTCACACCATAACTAAAATATCAAGTATTAATATATATACAAATGCATACTATGATATTATGGTTGTTTTTCCTCTTCGACATGGAGATAGAACTTTTTTGCATCGACATTTGCTACATCAAAACCCCCATCTTCACAGTTCTGATTAATTCCACGAATACGATGCAACATCTCATCGAGATTATCTCCAAAATCTACCCTGCCTTCACCATGTATATTTTCATCACTCTTTCCAAAATCTGTTTGGGAAACCTTGCTAATCCATTTTACATACAATTCAGATGGGTCATTCCAAATGAGATGGTCGTAAATTACATATACCACTTGCGATTACAACATTTTTTACAAGGGCATGTAATTTAATCACCTACCGCATATCTAGAAAATGCATTTTGAATAAAAAAATTTGTTCCAGTGATATATCCCTCGCTAAACTTTGGAAGTTCTATCCACATGTTTTCCTCGTCATTCATCACTACATTTATGAACCATAAAAATATTAACAAAAGAAATAAGTGTGTGTGTCCCATTTAACCTAATCCATTTGTTTATTTATGCTTACTTAATCAGCCTAAAAGGCAAATTAATTATTTACCAGTAGCTACTTAACATTATATGGGCTAGAAAGATACTTTGAATTCTAGCATTCATATACAAACCAGACTCATCAGATAGTGGAATAGAATTCGAAGCGGTAGTCTCCAAAATATTATCCGGGCTATAAAGACACTTTGAAGCTAAACTATCAGCCAAATAAACCTGACTACCAATAGTAACATTTGCATTTGATCCACAATTTATATAATACTTATTAGCATAATTAAATCCGGAAGAAAAGCAAACAAACTATAACAATACAGAAACACGATATAATATCATACATGTCTATTAGCGATAACTAAAAATTATAAATGTATCATTGAATTGTCAAAATGCAGTATAATTCAAAGTCGACCACATTCAAAATCAAACAACAACTGCAAATAAGTCGTACAGAGACAAAGAGAGAGTGAGAGAGAGAGACAAAGAGAGAGAGTGAGAGAGAAACAGAGAGATAACAAACACAAATCAAATTGAAGTTGTAAAAACAAATACACACCAAATTGAAGCATCCAGATATAAACACATAATAATCGAAGATGGAAAAGAGGTTGTACCTCAAAGTCGAACACAAACAAAGCTGAACGAGTGTGAGAGAGCGAGAAGCGAATCTTGAACCCTAATTTCACAAATCGAACCCCAAATAGCTTGAACCCAAATACTTGAACCTTAATTTAAACCCTTGTTTTGTTGGAACCCTAATTGAAACCCCTTGCTAAACGGCGAATCCCAAATTTCACAAATCGAAGCCCCCTAATTGGAACGCTAATTGGAACCCATGTGTGTGTGTTTTGAGAGAGTGTGAAAGAGGCGATCGAGACCAGCTTGTTTTGTTTACCCGCTTAAGATAGGCTTTTATAATTTTATTTCCCCGCTTCTAATATTTCATTGTACCACCTAAATACTTTTGTACTTGAGTATTGTTTATATGCACTTTTTTTATTATTTAAAGTTATTAATATTAAAATTATTACAATAAATTTATTATATGAATTAATTTTAATAATCCATAATTATTATAAGTTTTAATTTTTTACAAAATATTTTAATAATTTTGATTCAATTTTATTATTTTATATAAACTATTTTATTTAATTTTTAAAATAAAATTATCTATTTGTTGTAACTTCAATAAAAATATTTTTAAAATGTAAAATTTTATTTTTTGGTGGACTCTTATTTTTTATAAAAATAACTTCAATATTTTATTAAATTAATTAATTTTAAAGTTAAATAAATTTTTAATTCTTTATTATGATTAAAGATTAAAATTTATTTTTTTATTCATAGTCTATGGTAACACAGTTTCATGTGTTAGCACAATGTAAAACCTTTTGTAGCTAGATTAACAAGCGTGCATGGCTACAGTAATACCAAAACCACAGCGTTGCGATAGAACAAAATTTTCATAGTTATTGCAACATCTGAGAAGGCAACACCATGTAATTTCATTGCGATAGGCCATCTATGGCATAGTGCAGTATCCATTTTGAATCTTCTACCAGACTTTATTCTTGACCTTTTAATTATAAACTTGAATTGCAGCAAAAACATACTTCTATCTGTAAATGTACATAATGCTAAGTCACAATCTTATACAAGAAGTGCTAGTTATGTTTGAAAACATGACAAATAATACAATCAAACAAAATAGGCTTGTCTAGATCCAACATCATAAAATCATCAATTCAACACCAAACTGATACTAATTTTGACAACAAACTACTAGAAATCAGATGAAATCATATATAGATGACAAAATCAACACAAACAATTCCAGATTCACGAACGAAAACACTTGATTTCTTCGTAGTTGCAATATCAAAATCCAGATCACAGCTTTGCAGAACGAATCAAAGATCACGATTGAGGATCATAAAGGTTGAATCAAATACACGCAAATCGTTGAATAACATGCTCTGATACCAGGTTAAAACAGAGAATTTAAACTATGAAAGTGTATAAATGCACAAAAGAAGAAGATGATGAACACTACTTCACTATTAAAAGTTTACATGAAGAACCATCTATTTGTTACAAGCCATTGATAGATTCTTGTGTATCACACACATTAACTAACTTGTTCGCTAAGATACTCTATAAATATAATATATACGGAATTGTGGGGTAGAGAGGGAGTAACTAACTCCTTGCTGTGTTGGCAGAGTTATTAAATACTCATACACATCAAAAATTTCACATTCCATTAATTATAATCACAAAGTTATCTACACCCTTAAATATAGATTTTAAAAAAGTTAAATCTCATAAATTAAAATAAATCTTTTAATAAATAACCTTTATTATAACCACAAATGCTTTTCAAGTTTCAACACCTTCGTATTATTAGTAGCAAATCTTTGTGCTTTCGCCCAGCTTATCAATTTATTCGGTAAACTAATAGGGGCCCATGTAACCCATAGTAGATTAATAGTATTCTGGGTCGGAGAAATGAACCTATATATGGAAAATGATTAATTTTACTTTCCCACCTAGCTACTTTGGGCCGGGGAGTAGATCCTGATGTATTCTCGATTTCTCGGGCAATTCTTGCTAACACCTCATATACTTTTTATAAAACTATTTCATATTATATATGTTGACTTGTCAAACATTAACCTTTCTAGAACTTTAATTTTTTCTTTTTAGATAAAAAAATAACATATCATATCTCAAACCCTCAAATATATTACCGCAACAATTATATCTGTATCCGAATCCATAATTATATTGATCTCAAGTTAATAATCATGGGTGTGGAGTTACCCGCATTGATCAATTTTTTACCAATCCTTAATATCAATGTCATCCTTAATTGTATGAAAAAAGGAGTATTAAAAACGTGACAAAGCACATAGTAATGGCGTAATATAATCCATCCATCCATCCGAATACTCATAATTTACATAAAAACAAATTCGGGGAGATAATAAGTATTAAACACGTGACAAATCAGATAGTATTCGGGGGATATAATCCATCCATCCATCAGATAGCAAGGAGTATTCGATATAATCCATCCATCCGAATACTCATAATTTAGCCGATCACGTACTCAGAAGATATCTTTTTCACGTACAAAACAGATAGTAATGGCGTACTATACCTTTAATTCCAATCAGATAAAATGCAAAAGACACCTGTCTATTAAAATATTCCACCCAAAACTTTACTCGTAGTTGGGACCACAATTTGTATGCCACCTAACGTATGACACCAATTTGCAATTCGACGACTCAATAGCCTGACCCTGCCCATCTGTCGAACTTCTATTAGACTACGTGTCAAATTCGATAGATGCTTCTTGTTCAATTACTAGTATTTTATTATAAATACGAAATTTTTTCATTTGTAAAAATACATTTATTTTAATTTTTACAAAAATATGGTTTTTATATATTTTCCAAAAAAAAAGACTTTTCAATTAAATTCAATTGGATGCAATCAAAATAAAACTCAAATGCAACCAAAATCAATTTCAATTTTCTTAACAAAAACTGTATTCAATGGCATTTGTTTACAAATTTTATATAAAAAGTTACATTTGGTTAGTTTTATTTGCAACACTGCATTTTTGCAAAAAATTTCAAAATATGGTTAAATTGCAAAAAATATAATTTTTTTTTATAATTTCATATTTTATTTTATAATTGCATGCCCCATTTTGAGTGGATCTTTCTTTGTTATACGTATATTTTCGCATATATATGGTCTATTAAATTTAAATATAGTTTCTTAAAATAAAAATATATAGTTTTTAAAAATAAACTTGTAAGTTCATATTTATATAACAATATCTATATTAATAATTTTCAGATGATGAGTAAGAATTGAATTTAAAATGATAGAAAAGTTAAATGTTCACAGGTAAACTCGATTTATTTAAAATTGAATTTATATGCTTCTACCTGTTCAAATAAAAATAATCAAATGGTAACAAGTTTTACTGACTATCACTAAAATAATTAAAATTTTGAATGATGAACAAACATTTTTAGTAATTAAAATAAATTATCATTTTTTTTTGCTAATTATGTCCACGCACAACATACTCTCATCTCTTCTTATCAGTTCTATATTTTCAAAGAAGATATTTATAGTTTGGATAACATTTGCGAGCTGTATTATATCATTAAAAACTGTACTTAGACTTCACACCATACACGTTGCTTCATCTTGTTGAATACATAGTTACGTACACAAAGCTATGTGATGTGTATGATATATGATGATATTTCGAGTTTGTGACATTCTACCGCAAGCTTTTAATATCGACATCACTTGTGTTTAGATGAGCGATTTTAGTTCAAGCTTGTGGTTTTAAAACAAGTTTAAATTTGAGCGCCATTGAATAACCAAGTAGTAAGGTGTTATTTAAAAGAAAATTAAATAATTTGAGCTGATAATATATAAAATTTGATTAAATTTGAGCTGATAATATATACTATCTCAATCCAACCCAATTATTAACGTTTCGGAGAGAAGGTCTGGCACGCATTTTAAGGTGAATACAAAATATAGTTCAATAACGGAGGGAGTACATATATAGGGTTTGAATCACATGAAAATTCATAATAATGTGAGATATGAGATTTAATCTCAACCACATATAGTTGCAGACACTAGTTTTGTTGGAAGATATTGAGCTTCATTGATCATGTCCAAATAATCAGGGTCCGTTGCTTCCAGGAACATCAACATCTTCACCCTCCATGTAGGGTACTCAGCTTTCTTTAAGATAAGAATTCTTATGCTTTCATACTTATTTCTAGACATGATTTTATGATTTAATAGTTGAATTCGAACTGCCTGCTCTGATACAACATGTTTGCCCAG
Source organism: Oenanthe sinensis (assembly GCA_028671895.1). NCBI lineage: Eukaryota > Viridiplantae > Streptophyta > Magnoliopsida > Apiales > Apiaceae > Oenanthe > Oenanthe sinensis. The sequence continues at coordinate 38,269,851 of CM053806.1, forward strand.
ATAAATAAACTATTACAGAAGGGGGGTTGAATGTAATAGTACCAGTAAATCGATCAAGAACACAAGTATGTAAAAGGAATCACAGATTGGTATTGATAATATTGAAAAGAATACAAAACTCTCTCAAGAAACACTTTGTTCTCAAGAGCTGCTAGGTTATAAATAATATGATTTGCAAAGATTAGTTTGATGTTAACCTATGCCTGTGTTTATATAGACACAGTTACAATTCAATTACAAATCAGATTAGAAATAGAACAACTTTACATAAGTAAATAAACTTGTATTAGGATTCCTTCTTACTATCATATTCAGACTTTGATTTGAATTGCTTCCTGACAAACTCTGTCTTGTAAACTCTGTCGGTTGTTATTATCTGATAGAGCATTCTCTGTTAGAGTAAATTTAATTGAGTATTCTCTGATAGAGTAAACTCTGACTGACAGCTTCATAAACTCTGATGACGTCAGCATTGTAAACTCTGATTTGTATTCTCTGACAGCCATCAGTGTTTGTATTTGTTAGGTCCAAAGTGTTGTAGAGGGGGGGGTGAATACAACTGTTTAAAAAATAAGAGAATAAACAATGTGCAAGTAATAAATGATGACACAGAATTTCAAGAATATATCATTATATTCATTGATGGATTTGCTACAACATTCATAAAAGCATCATGATCAGTTGAACAATAAATACAGCAATTAAAGCTAGATTCAACTGACCTCTCTCTCACTTTTTGTTTTACAGTAAATGCTCTCTCTTAAAAATTATCGTTGAAAAATACAGAGATACAAGTTACTACTAAATAAAAACAAAGTGCTGCTTTTATAATGTCATGTAGTCTTGATCTTGTCCTTTTTGTGTACGTGGCCCAATCAGGATTTCGACAACAAAAAGTACTTTAACAACAACTCTGGATCAACCGTTCACAATAAGCCACTTGTCCCTTGAACATTAAATGTTACATTTCTACCCGCATCTCGATCTTCGCCTGGACCCATCTCGATCTCGATCTGTGAAAATCTCGATCTCGATCTGGGAGAATCTCGATCTCGATCTATGAAGATCTCGATCTCGATCTGTGAAGATCTCGATCTCGATCTGGGAGAATCTCGATCTCGATCTATCGCCTGGATCGAGATTTGCCTTAGCAGTGTTTTACTTCACTTGTAAATCTCGACCCGCATCTCGATCTGCTGTGGATCGACATTTGCCTTAGTAAATATGCACACATCCAATGTTGACCTTCTTTAGTGACTAATTGAGAGTTAATCTTTATGAGCAAGTTTCCTTAGCTTCTTCAATTTCTTTTCCTCACTCAATTCAAATGAGATCTTCTATTACTGACATGAACTTGCCTCCAATGTCCTGACACTTGATGCAATGGTCTGGTTCATAAGTGACTAGTCTTGAAGGGGTTCTTGCTTCTAAATGTCAGTTCTCATTTGTTGATTAACCTTTACATTATCCAGATGTTGACATACATTACATGAAATCACTTTGGTCTTCTTGATACTTCTTTGACATTAATCTGATCCTCCATTAGATAAGTTAGGGCATGAGCAATACTGAGATTGAACTTCTTCTCACTTATGCATCCTTGATTAACCAAATCAGTTACTTGTAGTTACCAAGTATCATTACCATTTCTTCAGTTGATTGATTCCATGTGCTCCTTCCGTTTCTCTTGTTTTGCTGTTGTTTTATCTTTTCACTTAGTTGAGTTACATAATAATTAAGTGTTACAAGTTAGTACACCTATGCCTTTCAATCTCCCCCTATTTGATTGTCTAACAATGACAACCAAATTCACAATGAGGATAACTCAACTAATCAGGGACTGAAAAAGATAAAATAACATTCATAAAAGATCATGTCAACTTGCATAATGCTTGGCTTGATTAATTAACTTCATGTCTATTACTGATACTTCAAGTGCCAAAATTGGACACCTGTTGGCTCGATTAAATGGCTTCATGCTCTTCTAGAGATTTTCTCTAAGTACTTTAAGAGCACGGTCCACTCAATCTTCAATTATCCTTCTGAAGTCCTTTTAGCAGTATTACCACCGCCGAACTTCGCGAAATAATTGATGCCTAATATAAACCAGTTTCAAGACACGTAGCTAACTAACTTCTACCTTACACTACACAAGAAAACAGATAATATATTTTTACAATGCAGGAAAACAAGAAAACAAATTACAACGCAAAGAAACATTACAAGCATGATACATTAAAATTTTTATTTCTTGCGTTCCTCTTCCTCACGAGCTTTCTTCTTGGCTGCTTTTTCTTTCTTCATGAACTCAGGGTTGCAGACTTCATCCATTCTTTTCTTGAGAAGATTAAGTCCTTCTGCTTCCACATGATTTCTGATCTTGTAATTTCGAAACAACCTCAACCACCTTTCAACCATGCTGCGAGTGGTAAGCTTCGTGGGAATGTCTTCAAACCTCAGCTTTGTGACTTTGTCAGGGTACCCCTTTTCCCCTTTCTTCCGTATGACCAGCTGCTTAGGGTATCCAATGACAATAGCGGTGGTGCATTGCTGTAGCCTCTGAATATCAAGTTGTTGTCTTCTCTTACAGAAGTTATCAAACGTGACCCTCAGATAATCCTGATCAAACTCGTCAATATCATCCATCTCCTCAATCAATTCTCTTATACTACACAGTGTTTCATGACTGTGTTCTGCAAAGATGTCGTACTTGATTTCAATGATGGTTTCCACCTTATGCTTGTCTGTATAGATCAGCAGATCATTCTCATTCTCAGCTTTGCTCTTGACAAACTTGACATTTGCACCAGCCACTGCACCAGCTTCCTTCCTTATTTCCCCTTCTTCTGGAATGTCTATCCTTGGATCTCCGTATCTTTGCACATGCTCTCTTATTGCCTCGTTTTGCAGCTCGAATGCATAGTCTTCAGGTTCCTTCTTAACCACTGGTAGTGTAGCTTCAGGCAACTTGTATCTAGCGTCTTGCCTTCTTATCAGGTTCTCCAAGTCCTTAGCCACCGGCTTCTTTTCCTTTGTTAGAAAACCCTTAGAGAGGACTAGCTTTGCAACTGCCTTCAGCACATTTCCGCTCGGAGTTAGTTTCGAGTCATGCAGATTTACGATCCTCAAGACCTTGTCATGGACATATCTGATCTGGTAGGGATTTAGAATAATGTCAACCCCTCTGTCTTCAGCCATCTTCAACAATTTCTCCTTAAACAGCACTTCAGTCTTGACAGAGGTGTCTACCTTGTGAGCGAATTCTACCAGTTCACTTGCACCCCTTTCATGAAAGAAAGCTTCATCGACCATACACGGCCCGATTTTTGTTATGGGTGTCCAAGTGATCATCAGATTCCATGCTTTCTCCTTGAATATGACTTGTACGGAGGTGCATCCCTGTCTTATGCAATTTAGATAATTCAGCAGCCCAGGGTTTAGATTTTCTAGCTTATGAAGAAGAAAACTCAATCTTCCTGAGTCATGAGCATAGGCTCTTGGTCCAGCTAAGGCTTCTCTAGCCTTGTCCCACTCGGGACCTTCCCTCCTTATGTCAGCCTGGACCTTAGGATCATTGATCTTTTTCATTTCAAACTCATGCTGAGTTTTCTGAGCCGCTCTCTTCTCCTTTGCCATTAGTTCTTTTTCAACTATCCCTTGTAGAACTTCTTCATTTACTCTTTCTCTGGCTTCCCTGAAAATCTCTCCTTGCATCTCCGCTTCATCAACTTCTTCTTCTGGAACATGCTCGTCAGCAACCGAGTGGTCTCCTGCATCACCTGCAACTCCTGCGCCAGATCCGCCAGGATTTAGACCTCTTTCTTGTTCCCATTCTCTTGATCGTTGCTCGAATCTCGACCTCCTTGCCACTAAGGCTTCTACATCCATCTCGTCATCATCAGAATCTTCAATAAAATCTCCCATAAATGCATCAACAAGAGGTGTTTCTTTCTCAGCTTCTTCTTCAACTACCATCTTCTGCTTGCCTTTGTCCTTAAGAGCCGGTTGAGCCTCCTCCACCTTTTCACCAGATTTGTTTGAGGACTCGATCACCGGACCCGTACTAGTCAGCTTTTTCAGACCCTGATCCTCCTTCTCCCCCTTAGGTGTGTTATCCTCATCAGGAGCATCATCATCATTATTATCGTCACCACCACCACCGGTTGAAGGACCAGGTCCATCCTTGTTACGTCCAAAGACAGCATCAAGTAGTTCATTAAGTTTCGTCCAAACCTGAGACATGCCATAAGTGACATCATCTACTGATCTTCCAACCTCCACCTGTGCCAATCCGAGATTGTTTATCTTGTCAATCAATTGATTTTGGACGGCAATGAGGTTCTCCATGAACTGAGCTCCAACCTCCAATCTTCCAGAGTGAGAAGAGACAGCAGCAGTAACACCAGCAACTCCAGCCTCCAAAGCCTCCACTTTCTTCACTAAATCCTGCAATTTGGGGGACGGTGTTTGGCTTGGCTTAGACTGTTTACTCTCGCCGGGTTCTGTTTCACTCAAGATCCCTAAAAAGAAGGGATCTACTCTCTCTGTCTCTCCCTCGTGTTTAGAGCCTAACAGTACTAGAGCCTCATCCACTAATCGCTGGGGACTAGCTGTGAGTTGGTCGGCGATATCGGTCAGTGAGACTGAGCCTTTAAGCGCTGTGTCTACGACGGGAGATGACGTTATGACCATGTCATGCCCTTGTTCACTTAGAACCTTTTCTGGTTCGCTGGGCTGTTCTGGAGGCGTAGACCCACCAGTCACCAGATGTCGTTGCTCTGCAAGCAACTTGTTTTCTGATTTAGATGAGGAAGCGTCATCCGTACTGGATTCGACAGACTCTTCCTCATTAAAACTGCCTGAGATACTAGTATCAGAAGTGCTAGTCTCAGTTTGCCATTCCCCTTCCGAGAAATTGCTCAAAGAGCCCTGAGCGGACAACTCAGGGAAGGTAGGGCCAGCTCCTATTGGCTGTTGAGCTGGACCCCCTTCTTGACTCTCACCAACATGCCTAGGCGAGTGCGAATGTGTTGAAATGATTTGGAGAGGAGAGCCACCAGCGTGAGGTGTGGTGGCTGTGAGAGGTGAACTAGCCTTAACAGGTTGTGCAGTTGCCACTGGGTTTGAATCCACCTTTTGCTTCTTTGGAGGTGGCAGAGCTGCTGAAGTGACTACTCTCTCAACTCCTACACTCCCTCCACTCGAATCACTCGACTCAGATAAGCTTGCCTTCCTTTTATCACCAGTTTTAGGGCTGGCTGAACGTTTATGAACCGAAGGGCTTGCAGCCTGGGATAGAGCCTGGGGGTTTTCAGGCCCACGGCTGTAGAAAACAGGTTGAATTGATGATTGATCAAGATCAGCAAGAATAGGTACCTGACTCAGAAGATCGTCATCCTTGTCAGCTCCAGCTTCTGCAACATTTGCCTCAGCCATGTCAACATCCATACCTGCTTGTTCCAAATTTCTAGGCACTTGATCTCCACCTTCAGCTTCGTTACCGCTACTCTCAGCTTCTACTGCAGTAAACTGAGAAGCATGCCTCCTAGCATACTCATCTTGCAGATCCTGGAAGTACGGAGTCAGGCGCAACTCAAAAAGTCTTGACTTTTGCTGGGTTTTCATGGTGGAGATACTCTTTAGAGTCATATCAAAACATGCCATCCTTTCAGAGCCTTGAAATACTCTTCTGTGTTCCTCTGAAAGGACGTCATCCAGAACCATCTGAAGAAATCTTGGCATCCAGCATTTGACTGGACCATCTTCTGGATTCCTTGAGGCATTTTTCTCCAATGCCCACCTCTCATGCAACTGAATCAACAGATGTTTGCCCACATTCACTCTCCTGTTGTTTGCCACTCCATATAGTATTACCCGGCAGCTGTTGTTCATTGGCCTGTAGTCTTTGTCCTTTGGGAACATGCAGCACTAAATGGCCTGAACTACATAATCCCACTCAGCTGGTAGCATACCGGTGTTAACCTTTGTTACCTTGATAGGACCCGTGGGAGGGCGACAACCTATCTCCGTGAATAATTGCAACATATCCTCCATAGTGGGTTCCGGAGCATAATCTTCTGTAGGAAGCCCGAGTAACTCATTGAACTTCCGCAGACTGACTTCATATTTGACACCACCAATAGTAAATGATAGGCCTGTTGGATTGATTTTTCCACCCTGAATCTCTAGTGTAGAGTAAGCAGCTTGAAGGGCTTCGACATTCAGGATGGGAGAGGCGGTTAAGGCATGACTTATGATTGATGTGTTGTTGAGGGATTCAATCCAGAACTGATAGTGAATAAATCTACCAGTTGCTCGATCAGCAGAGAGATTAACAAAGTTGGTCTTGGGAATTGTGAAATTTGGGTTGGCCATTTTAATTTTGTGTTTGAGAAAAGAAATGTTCTGAAATGGTTTTGCAATGGAATTTTTAGAGAACAAGTTCTAAATTTAAACAAAATAAAACGTACACGAACCCCACTAATTACCCCACGTAATTAGTGACACACATTAAAACAAATTAACTTCCCCCACTAATGACCACTTAACTCCCCACTAATGATTGACAGTTGAGTTTTCGAAAATTAAAGTGAACAGCCGTTACAAAATAAATTCTTTTTCCAGAAAAACCACAAACACGGCGATAAAGTTGCACTTTAAGGATTAACCAGTAGTACTCACAACTATTTTGCTCAAGAACACAAAGAACTTAAGAATAAGAAAGCACAAAACAAAAACAAACTCACTCGAATGAAGAAGAAAACTAAAGAACTAATTGCAAGAACAGTAATGACGTTAAAACAACACAAGAAGTTCAACAGTTTTAACAAAATTTTAGCAGAGTTTCGTTTTAGTTATTGATGCTTTTAAGTAACATTTAGTGATTTTTGTTTAAGAAAATCACAAGAAAACTTAATGTAATGTATGTATACGCGTGTGTATATGAAGAGCTTAAGCTGAAAGTTAATGTAAATAATGAACAGCCTTTTTAATGCTATAATATATACTTGCACGCCTAAAAAGAAGTGACTGAAAAGACAAGTCACATCTCGATCTCGAGATCCGCATCTCGATCCTCATCTAGATGTCGATCTCGATCCGCATCTCGATCTACATCTCGATGTCGATCTTGATGTCGATCTCGATCCGCATCTCGATCTACATCTCGATGTCGATCTTGATGTCGATCTCGATCCGCATCTCGATCTACATCTCGATGTCGATCTTGATGTCGATCTCGATCCGCATCTCGATCTACATCTCGATGTCGATCTTGATGTCGATCTTGATGTGGATAGATCGAGATTTGCCATAGAAAATTTCCATTACTTCATTTAGACACTAACCATAAAGATATACAGATCAGCACAAGATTAATATCATGAAACTTTCTAACCCCTTATGATATGCAACACATACATTTATGAAGTTAAGTACACATTATTAATTATGAATATTCATGAATAACAATAATATGTACACAAACTGAATTATAACAGATAGGTAGCAAAACTAACAGGTGTTAAGCATCCCCAATTCACCAACCAATCTAGAAAATGTTGATTCGTCTAGAGGTTTAGTGAATATATCTGCTATTTGACGTTTAGTAGACACAAAATGCAACTCTACAGTTCCATTTTCTACATGCTCTCTAATAAAATGATACCTGATGTCAATGTGCTTGGTCCTTGAGTGATCCACAGGATTGTTGGTCATTGCAATAGCACTTGTGTTGTCACACATGATAGGAATCTTAGATACTTCCACACCGTAGTCCTTGAGTTGGTTCTTCATCCACAGTATCTGGGCCACACAGCTTCCAGCAGCAATATATTCTGCTTCAGCTGTCGAGGTAGATACTGTGTGTTGTTTCTTGCTTTGCCAAGACACCAACCTTCTTCCAAGGAACTGACAGCTTCCTGAAGTACTCTTCCTATCTATTCTACAACCTGCGTAATCTGAATCCGAATAGCCAACAAGATTAAACCCTGTATCTCTTGGGTACCAAATCCCGAGATTTGATGTTCCCTTGAGATACCTAAAAATACGCTTTACGGCTATGAGATGTGACTCTCTAGGATCCGCTTGGAACCTTGCACATAAGAATGTAGAGAACATAATATCAGGTCTGCTAGCAGTTAAATACAAAAGTGAGCCGATCATACCTCGATAGCTTGAGATGTCTACAGGTTTACCCGATTTGTCCTCGTCAAGTTTCGTGGCTGTTGCCATAGGAGTCTTTGCTTGTGATACATCTTGGAGACCATACTTCTTCAATAGATCATGAATGTACTTGGTCTGGCAGATAAATATCCCGTCCTTCTTCTGACTAACTTGAATGCCTAGAAAGAACGTCAGCTCTCCCATCATGCTCATCTCATACCTTGATTGCATTAACTTAGCAAATTTAGCACACAGCTTCTCATTTACAGACCCAAAGATAATGTCATCCACATATACTTGCACCATTATTAGATCATCTTTGCATTTCTTGTAGAAAAGCGTCTTGTCGATTACTCCTCTTGTAAAACCACTTTCTAGTAAGAAGTCTGACAGAGTTTCATACCACTTCCGCGGAGACTGCTTAAGGCCATATACTGATTTGAAGAGTCGATAAACATAATCACAATGTTTGATATCGATAAACCCGGGAGGTTGCTCGACATACACCTCTTCATCCAGTTCACCGTTTAAGAATGCACTCTTGACATCCATTTGATAGACTTTAAAACCATGATGTGCTGCGAATGCCAAGAACATCCTCACTGCCTCTAGCCTTGCTACTGGTGCATAGGTTTCATCATAATCAATTCCTTCTCTTTGAGTATAACCCTTGGCAACCAGGCGAGCTTTATTTCGTGTTACACGTCCGTCTTCATCCAGCTTGTTCCTGAATACCCATTTTGTCCCAACAACAGATCTATCCTTTGGTCTGGGTACCAACTTCCACACCTTCTGCCTTTCAAACTGATTGAGTTCCTCTTGCATAGCAATCACCCAATCAGCATCATCTAGAGCTTCTTCCACCACTTTAGGTTCCATCTGGGAAAGGAACACTGAGTATAGACATTCATTCTCAGTGGCAATTTCAGCTCTAGCTTTTCCTCTAGTAGTCACTCCGGCTTCTGGATCACCAATAATTAGCTCGAACGGATGGTCCTTGTTCCAAGTGCGATCCCTAGCAAATGTTCTTGATGATTCAGCTTGTTCTTGTAAGTGAAGGTGACTTAGTCTAGAAGCACTTTCACTAGCTTCCCTTGAGCTAGTACTGGCTCCCCCTGAGTGAGTTGCTCCCCCTGAGTGCATACTGACTCCCCCTGAGTTAGTACCAGGTCTGACGGAAGGTGATCCCTCAGCCCTAGTGTTTTGAATTTGCGAAACACTAGACTCTTGATTAATTTCATTATTTATAGTTGGATCACTACCCTGCACTACTGACTCAGGAACTGTATCCACTTCGTCAACATCCATATTTTCAAATCTTAGGGAAGTGGGCTCACTATCTTCTTTTTGTATAGAAGGGAGCTTTGAGTCGTCGAATGTGACATTAAGGCTTTCAACCACCTTGCGATCATTAAGCACAAACACCCTGTACGCTGCTACTACTTCAAGAGAATATCCAATGAAAAACCCTTCATCTGCTTTGGCATCAAACTTTCCAAGTTGTGCATTGTCTCTTAACACAAAGCATTTGGCACCAAATACGTGAAAGTACTTGATAGATGGTTTTCGTTTATTCATCATGTAATACGGCGTCTCATTATGGTCCTTTATAATCAGGGTTCTGTTCTGTGTATAACAAGCCGTGCTAACTGCTTCAGCCCAAAAATATAAAGGAAGTTTTGACTCATACAGCATTGTCCTAGCTGCTTCAACCAGTGTCCTGTTCTTCCTTTCTACCACCCCATTTTGCTGTGGTGTTCTCGGTGCTGAATACTGTCGTCTGATCCCTTTAGATATGCAGAAATCCATTAACACTGAGTTCTTGAATTCTGTCCCATTGTCGGATCGGATAGTCTTCACAGTCAGACTTGCTACGTTTTCAATTACCAGTACATGTCTAATGATCTCATGTGGCACTTCATCTTTCGATGTCACAAACTTCACCCATGTGTATTTGGAAAAGTCATCGACAATTACCAGCGCATATCTTTTCCTTGACATTGACATAACATTAACAGGTCCAAACAAATCCATGTGAAGGAGTTGTAGGGGCTCGGTAATGCTATTCACTTGTTTATCCTTATGCGAGGCCCTTTTTGATTTTCCCATCTCACATGCTTCGCAGAGTCCATCTGGAGTAAACTCCATCTGCGGCAGCCCTCTCACCAATTCTCTCCTTACGAGATTATTCATTGCTTTAAAGTTCAGGTGAGATAATCTTTTATGCCATAGCCAACTTTCATCAGCAGAAGCCTTGCTGTAGAAACACGTGACTTCAGACTGATCAGCAGAATTCATGTCAGCTATGAACAAATTTGACTTCCTTACTCCTTTGAGAGCAAGGCTTCCATCCTTTTTTGCTTCGAATCGAACAATCATGCTTCCCAAAGTTGACGTCAAAACCCCTGTCGGTGAACTGACTAACGCTGAGAAGATTATGTCGCAATCCTTCCACAAAAGATACATCCTCAATGATAACATTTCCACAAACGATCTTGCCATATCCCCTGGTGTAACCTTTGCTGTTATCTCCAAAAGTAACCACGGAGCCGGCTCTCAACACCAAATCTGTTAGCAGGGACTTATTGCCGGTCATATGCCTCGATGCTCCACTGTCTAGCACCCATATGACTTTACTCTTTTCCTGTTCACTGCCCTGCAAATCCAGAAAGGTTAGGTGTTCTTCGGAACCCAATGATGTTTGGGCCCGGCATCAATAATTTCCTTTTTCTTTTCAGATACAGAAGGCTTTGCCTTGTTGCCATCAGGGGCATTCATCTTGACTTTGTCTTTTCCCTTGTCAACCTTGACTGGTTTGTCAGGTTTGGGAGTAGACTGGTCACTCCTAACTTTAGGAGGACTTGAAGTCTTAGTTTTTGACCCCACATGCTTTTTCTTACCACTACTAGATGTATGTTCAACAGATGCACTAGCAGTATTCATTAAATTAAAATAAGCATGCATGATGTTTACAGCACATGGCATACAATTAGGATTATTGCATTTAGCATGATTTGCATGCATGTTAGGCAAAGCAGTAGTTGCAGGCATGGTATTACAACCAACAGATTTTTCTTCCTCTACATAGAACGGGCAATAGTAAGACAAATGATCAGTTTGATTACAAATATAGCATGCCTTTCTAGCTCGTGTAGATGTAGATACAGATGCAGGTTCAGTTTTAACTGCCTTTACAGGTGCTTTCATTTGGTCTGACCCTGCTACCCATTGTTTATATGACACCGTCTTAGCCTTCTTGGTTCCTACACCTCTCTTAGCATAAGCAATCTTACTAGCTCTTTTAGAAGTTGTAGGTTCTACTACTTTTTCTTCTGAATCTCTTTCAATTTTAATCTCATGTTCAATTTCAGTAGCAACAGGATCTATGGTCCTAGGCTCAAAATGCTTAAAGATAGGTTTTCTAACATCCATTAAAACCTCAGGCACATTTTCTTTGACTAACACTGGCTCTAACAACTCAGCAGCCCTATTTTTCTTTTTCTGTGTGTAGTCAAGTCCTATGTTTACTTTTGCCATTTTTGCTCTTGCCTGCCAGTTTCATGTACATGTCCCTTTCTACGAAAACTTTATTAGCGGCTTCTTCAAAAGATTGACATGTTATTTTAAGCTCAGCTAATTCATTTTTAAGTTCTTCGTTAAGGTCTTCCCTAATCTTAAGCTTGTGTTCTAAAACGTCTACCTGATTCATTAATTGCCTTTCTTTACTTTCTCCTGATTCTAATTCCTCTACCCTGGCCTCGAGAAGTCTATTCTTAAGGGAGAGTTTAGCATTTTCCTCATTAACAGCAATTAGATTTAGTTGGAGATTGTACATATCTTTAGTCATGGCAGCTAATTCATTTTGGTACTCAGGAATAGACATTTCATTTACGGTTAGAATTGGTACCTCTGATTGTTCTGAAGATTTTGCCATTAAAGCGAAGTTGCATAGCTCCTGATCTTCATCTTCATCAGACTCGTCCCAACCCTTCCCTTCAGTCACAACATACGCCCGGCTTCCCTTCTATTGCTTGCTAACCAAGGCATCATATTTCTTTTTCAAATCAGCATAGGATTCCTTGGGATGAACGTACTTAGGCTTCTTGCACTCTGTTGCGAAGTGCCCCAATTCATTGCAGTTGTAGCATCTGAACTTGTTCTTGTCTACCAGGTTAGGTCTGTAGCCACTACCGGATGTGCTACCTCGGCCACTGTAACTTCCCCGACCACTTACACTACTGCCTCTGCCGCTACTGCTACCTCTTCGGCTGAAAGAACTACCAAATCGTCCTTTCCCACTTCTTTGCTTCCTGAAGCTGATATGAGCAAATTCTCTAGCAATACAAGCATATGACTTGTCTTCTAATTTGTCCAGCTCTTCAAGGGTATAGTATTCATCCTCACTTTCTTCGGATGGTTCTTCAATGTCTAATACCACCCTTTCAGGATTAGCAGTTTTCAATGAGACAGCTGCAAGTGCCTTTACAGCAGACTCTTCAGCTACAAGTCCAGACTCACTTACCGCTTTGTTTTCTCCACTATTGTAGGATCTTCTTCTGTCATTTTGTTCCTGCTCCAACTCGTAGGTCTTCAAAACACCATACAGTTTTTCCAGAGAAGTATTTTTCAAGTCTCTTGACTCTCGAATGGCAGTGATCCTGTGTTCCAGATGTTTAGGCAAATTCAATAGAAACTTGATATTTGAATCTGCTAGTGGATAGACTTTATCTCTTATACTCAGCTCGATAAGCAATTTACTGTAACGTTTGTAAACATCCGCTACGCTTTCTCCTCGTTCGCATCTGAACGATTCATATTCAGATATCAGAATGCGTTTGTGATTATCTCTAACTTCCTCGGTCCCCTCCATCACCACAGCCAGTTTATCCCACATGGCTTTAGCTGTTTTTAATCCCTTTATTTGAACATAGTACTCTGAGTTTAGGGATTCAATTATGACGTTGCGTAACGACGCATCCATACCAACCAATTCTTTATCTGCGTCTGAAAACTCCATTTCCTCTTTAGGAACAGACCGGGATGGAATTAGTATCCCTCCTTCCATTCGCTCTGGCTCAATTCTCATGGGTATGTATGGACCGTTTTCCAATATCCTCAAGTATACCTTGTTTATTGATTCAAGGTAAGCTCTCATCCTTCCGGTCCATTCGTCATAATGTTGTGCATCAAACGGAGGTATCTTAAATCTGTGTGCGGCGGCCATTTTAATAAAGTTTAAAATTAAGATAATACACTTTTCAAATTATAATAAATTGTATTTACTTGAAAAATTAATTATCTCACTTTAAATATCCAACACTTAATATCCAACGGATTTTGCACTTAAGATTCAAGCAAGTTAGTTTTAATCACAGGAACAGTAGCAGGGTCCACCACTTTCTCAAGTCCAAACAAAAAGATGTTCACTTCCTAGTTGACAGAAGTTCAAAAATATCCTTTTTGTTTAGTCAAACAGTTGATTCCAGTTTTCTAGTCAATTAATCAAATATTCCTTTATAACCAGATTTTTGACCACAAGAAAATCCACAAAGCTCTAATCGTACAACGGTTTGGAATGATGTACAAATATTCCTTACACCATGACTCAGAACCTTTTTAGAAGAAACAAACAAAAACTTTTCGGCACAAACTTCAAGAAAAATTAGATCTGGGATTTTCAAGAACCAACTCAAACAACACAATAGGATCTCTGTTATATGTGTTTAACAGGGGCTCTGATACCAATTGTTAGGTCCAAAGTGTTGTAGAGGGGGGGGTGAATACAACTGTTTAAAAAATAAGAGAATAAACAATGTGCAAGTAATAAATGATGACACAGAATTTCAAGAATATATCATTATATTCATTGATGGATTTGCTACAACATTCATAAAAGCATCATGATCAGTTGAACAATAAATACATCAATTAAAGCTAGATTCAACTGATCCTCTCTCTCACTTTTTGTTTTACAGTAAATGCTCTCTCTTAAAAATTATCGTTGAAAAATACAGAGATACAAGTTACTACTAAATAAAAACAAAGTGCTGCTTTTATAATGTCATGTAGTCTTGATCTTGTCCTTTTTGTGTACGTGGCCCAATCAGGATTTCGACAACAAAAAGTACTTTAACAACAACTCTGGATCAACCGTTCACAATAAGCCACTTGTCCCTTGAACATTAAATGTTACATTTCTACCCGCATCTCGATCTTCGCCTGGACCCATCTCGATCTCGATCTGTGAAAATCTCGATCTCGATCTGGGAGAATCTCGATCTCGATCTATGAAGATCTCGATCTCGATCTGTGAAGATCTCGATCTCGATCTGGGAGAATCTCGATCTCGATCTATCGCCTGGATCGAGATTTGCCTTAGCAGTGTTTTACTTCACTTGTAAATCTCGACCCGCATCTCGATCTGCTGTGGATCGACATTTGCCTTAGTAAATATACACACATCCAATGTTGACCTTCTTTAGTGACTAATTGAGAGTTAATCTTTATGAGCAAGTTTCCTTAGCTTCTTCAATTTCTTTTCCTCACTCAATTCAAATGAGATCTTCTATTACTGACATGAACTTGCCTCCAATGTCCTGACACTTGATGCAATGGTCTGGTTCATAAGTGACTAGTCTTGAAGGGGTTCTTGCTTCTGAATGTCAGTTCTCATTTGTTGATTAACCTTTACATTATCCAGATGTTGACATACATTACATGAAATCACTTTGGTCTTCTTGATACTTCTTTGACATTAATCTGATCCTCCATTAGATAAGTTAGGGCATGAGCAATACTGAGATTGAACTTCTTCTCACTTATGCATCCTTGATTAACCAAATCTGTTACTTGTAGTTACCAAGTATCATTACCATTTCTTCAGTTGATTGATTCCATGTGCTCCTTCCGTTTCTCTTGTTTTGCTGTTGTTTTATCTTTTCACTTAGTTGAGTTACATAATAATTAAGTGTTACAAGTTAGTACACCTATGCCTTTCAATCTCCCCCTATTTGATTGTCTAACAATGACAACCAAATTCACAATGAGGATAACTCAACTAATCAGGGACTGAAAAAGATAAAATAACATTCATAAAAGATCATGTCAACTTGCATAATGCTTGGCTTGATTAATTAACTTCATGTCTATTACTGATACTTCAAGTGCCAAAATTGGACACCTGTTGGCTCGATTAAATGGCTTCATGCTCTTCTAGAGATTTTCTCTAAGTACTTTAAGAGCACGGTCCACTCAATCTTCAATTATCCTTCTGAAGTCCTTTTAGCAGTATTACCACCGCCGAACTTCGCGAAATAATTGATGCCTAATATAAACCAGTTTCAAGACACTTAGCTAACTAACTTCTACCTTACACTACACAAGAAAACAGATAATATATTTTTACAATGCAGGAAAACAAGAAAACAAATTACAACGCAAAGAAACATTACAAGCATGATACATTAAAACTTTTATTTCTTGCGCTCCTCTTCCTCACGAGCTTTCTTCTTGGCTGCTTTTTCTTTCTTCATGAACTCAGGGTTGCAGACTTCATCCATTCTTTTCTTGAGAAGATTAAGTCCTTCTGCTTCCACATGATTTCTGATCTTGTAATTTCGAAACAACCTCAACCACCTTTCAACCATGCTGCGAGTGGTAAGCTTCGTGGGAATGTCTTCAAACCTCAGCTTTGTGACTTTGTCAGGGTACCCCTTTTCCCCTTTCTTGAGTCAACTCTTCCTCAGATTTATCTTTTAATGAAAAAGGATCTTTGAAGATATTTGTTTCTCCCTTGTAGACCTTAGCATGTGAATCACCAATCCAACCTTTGTCTTTTCCAAGTCTAACATTGAGAGTCAGAGTTTGAGTCATGGTCCACAAAAGATTAGATCTTTTCTTCCTTATCAAAGATTGTTGATGTTTTTCTTCATCATCATCAAAGCTTGAGCCACCTGGAAGAAAAGTTGTTCTAGACATAGTGAGAGGAGTCTTTGGCTTAGTTGGAGCTTTTTGTTGAATTCTTGAAGATGATCTTGTTTGTATTTCTGAGACTGGTTTTGATTAAGAAACTGGCTTTGGGGTTTCAATTGATTTGATTTGAACATGCTTATATTCTAATTTCTTCTATTGAGCAGTTGCCTTTTTCTGAATTGGACCTTTCTTCACATATCTTCTCTTTGTCTGGATTTAAGCACTGTCAGTACGAGATTTCTTCAATTCAGCTTCCATAGCAACTGGATCTAATCCTGGATTTTCTTCTTCAAATAGCTTCCTTGCCAGTTCTGCATTCTTTAAATTTTGTTGTTGAATTTTCTCAGGCTTTTTTTCTTCTTCAAGCCTTTTTACTAATTCTATGTCAGCCTCTATCAGAGTTTGCTGTTTGTCAAAGATTAATTGTTTATCAGAGTTTGGTGCCATCAGAGTTTGAGTGGTTGACAGAGTTTGACCAATCAGAGTTTGTTGCTTCAGAGATTGTTTTCCCTCCTTATGACTCATTTTATCTTCATCATCAGGTTTGTCAAGTTATTGTGCAGCATCCTCCTTGCATTTGTCTGAACCCTTCTCCCCCTTTCTGACATCACTCCATTTTCTCACAGTAAGAATTTCAACTATTGTATGTAGCATTCCCTGCATAGAACTGACGTAAGTAGAAAGATTATCCACTTTAGCTTCTAACGCATCCTATTTTGCTGAGACAATTTTGAGTTTTAATTCCAGAGAATGTTGTGATGCTGTAACAACAGTTTGAACATAAACATAGTTTTTGGTGATGAAATCCTTGAGTTCACCAATTTCATTTTGAAGTCCTTTGGACAACAAGTAGTAGCTTTCAAGATTGACTCCATCTCATCAAAGTTTATATCCTTATCAGCTTTACTTATTAACTCATGAACATGTGACCAAGAGATGACTTCATTTGAGTTTTTCCATGACATATCCTAAACTTTTTATCTGTGAGAATTTATCAATACATCTTGAGATGGTTCTGCCTTAGAAGTGAAATCTCTCTTTACACCTTCAGCATCTAGAGCAGCTTCAATTTCTCCTTTAAGTTGCTCCACCACCAGGTAATCAGGATACTCCATTCTCAGTTTTTCATGTGTATCATGAAAATTTACTGGCCACTTCTTGGTATTGTGTCTTTGTGTGTAAGGGATTGACAGGTCTGTAACTTCTTCATCAGCAAAAATAGCTCATCAGAGTCTGTGTCCTCCCTATCAGAGTTTACGGCTTTCTTAGAGTTTAGCAAAGAATTAGAGTTTGCAACATATAAACTCTGAGTACCTGCAAAAGATATAGAACATCCTAAATCACTCTATTTTTTTAAAGTAATCTCATTACTTCTCACATCACACATATCATAACTTTTAAGAGTTACATTTTGCTCACTAGAAATAACTAACTTCTTTCTCAATTCTACCTCACCTTTTGCCAGATCCAGTGTCTGCCTCTCATTAATTCTATTTTTCACGCATTTTACCTCAGACTCACTAAAAAGGCTCAACACACAATGTCCTACAGAAATAAGAGGTGACTGATAAAGGTTGACTGTAGTTACATGATTAGGGGTACCTTTTCAGGACTATGCATGATCATTCTAGCACTTAAAATAGGAAAGGTAAAATCTGAACATAAACTATCAGAGAATGCAAATTCTGAAGAAAAGTCAGAGTTTATACCTTGAGTTGTAGATATGGATGTTGTCTCCATTAGTTGTGCAGAGATTGGTTGCACTATAAGAGCATCAGAGATTGTTAGTGGAGCTTCATCAGAGTTTATCTGTCCAACATTAGAATCTTGGTCTGCAATCATAAAATGGATTATTGGTTCTTGTGGGACCTGAGTCATATCAGTAGCTGTTTCACCACTTTGAGGTGAAGGTTCTTGTGGGCTTGACTCTGTCAGAATTTGACCTTCAGCATCAGCAACAACAAGATCTTCTAAGATAGGTAGAGTGCCTGCATCCAAACTTTGATTGGATGGTTCTTGTGTGGAATGGGCCTTAACAACTTCTTCAACCTTTTGAGATAAAGGTTCTTGTGGGTTGTACCCCTGATCCATGCTGGCTTCATCTGCTGGAATTGTGGCTTCTATTGAACTTTGATCAATAGGTTCTTGTGTGTCTGGCCATGTAGAGATTGCTACCTCACTTTGAGAGATAGGTTCTTGTGTATCCTGGCCAAAAGAGATAGACTTCCTCTTCTTTCTTGAAAACTATTTTGAACTTGGAGAGGTAGATGATGTAGACTTCTTAACTTCCATCTATTTCCTGACTTGTTCTGCCAACTCCTTAACCCTTTCATAAGAAATCTCCTTGATAATTTGCTTATGTGAGTTTGTAGGAGAATCAGATATTGCTATAGGAACAGCTTCCTCTGGAGTGACATATGGCCCATCTTTCAAATAATTGTGTTGTCTCTCATGTTCAGCCTTGAGCCAAAGATCATTTAAATTTCCCAAATTTTTCCTGCAGACTGTCTTTTCAATAGTACCCCCCCCCCCCCCGTCTAATACGTTCACGGTTGTAATGGGCAACATTTGTCCACCAATCAGCTTTTGACTTGACATACAGAAGAATCATGTTCTCAATTGGAACTGGTAATCCAGGTTCATTCCAAGGAATATTTGCATTCTAGCAACGTCATGCTTCAACAGAATTTGTCAAGACATCAGAGTTTGGCTCAGAGTTTAGAATGTCTTCAGAGTTTAAATCTTGAGATTTTTGCTGATTAGAGATTAGGACATCAGAGTTTATTGCTGCATCAGAGTTTAGTCCTTCAGTGTTTGCAGCCTTGACTAATATTATCCTCTTCTTCTTCACCTCAGGCATTGGATTCACTGTGAATGGCTTAATAAAAGGTGTAGGAGATATCATAGAAGCCTGTTCAACAGTCTTTCTCTTAGCAAAAACCAACCCTTCATCAGAATTTGAATCTTCATCAATCAATTTTCTCTTTTTAGGAGAAGATTCTTTCACTGCCTTCCCCTTCCTTTTTCTTGTGCCCTGTTGAGAGGTGTGTTTTACAGCTACAGCCTTTTGGGAGACTATAGAGGTTGGCAAAAGTGTTTGGGTTTTAGTGTTTGGAGGGTTGCTTGGGTTTGAATCAGAGGGTGCTAAACTCTGATCCACAGCCATAGAGAAAAAATCTCTTCCATACATGGTAGGCATTCTCTAATTTAAGAGAATCCTGACCCATGTGGGATAGTAGAGATGAGAGAGATTACCTTTCTTAGCATCCTTCCTAGTTAGGTCAGCAAAAATTCTCTTATTCATACAAAAACTAGCTAAACTCTGATCAGTCTCAAAATTTACATCAGGTAACAAATGATTAAAAATTAACTGAAAAAATCTAGCAAAATATATAGTATGAGCATCATCATTTATTTTGCTAGCCAGTTGTCTAATTATTAAATAAGGGAAATTAAAATTGAGATTATGAGTCAGAGAATACCCAATATGTTGTCCTAGCTGTGGGATTGCATCAAAATTCGTGCACTTTCCTGTGAAGGCCCTTGTAATGCAATCGAAGAAGAAACTCCATTCTCTTCTAACATTCGGTCTTGTGAGGCTTCCCAACTTTGATAGGCTTCTTCCATAGCCTATAGACATGAAAAATTCTTTAATCTGTTCATCTTCCACCATGTCATCATACACAGCCACTTCTGGAAGATGAAGGGTTTGTCGAACTACGACTGGTGTTATCAAGTGCTTGCCATTGCAGTTGAACGTGATGATTGGTTCTTCATCATTTCCTGCATTGTTAAACTTTGCAGACGACCATATTCTTACCAAGGATTGAGCAGAGAAGTTTAAAGGTTCTTGCAAAGCATAGCCAATGTAACTTTGCCTTAAGAAATCTTGAACAACATGATAATCTTCAGGTGCATCAGATTTATTCAAAAGAGAAATATAGTTGGTGGCAGCAAAAGTGTAGTTTTAGAAGGTTTGTCATTTGGATGCCATTGAAACAATAAGGATATGCAGGTTTAAACAGTTAGGGTTTATGTGAAACGAGAGAGCAAATGAAGAATAATAGATATTGATGTATAATCTTAAAATAGAAAATGAGATTTAAACTGTGCCTCTTCGTTTACATAAAACCTGTAGTGGGACACATGGCAAAAACTGATTAGATGAGCAATTATTAGTCTAAGTCTCAAAATAAAGCAAGTGTGTGTATATCTGTGTAATGAACCGTCATTCGTGAGATACACGCGCCTTATTTCAAGTCCAATCAGAGAATGATAATTATGATGTCACAGAAATGAAATATGATGTCATAAATATGATCTCAGAGTTTAGCACTTAATCAGAGTTTACCAAGCATGAAATCAGAGTTTATATGAGTCAGAGTTTAGAATGTACTATCAGAGTTTGCCACACACTCTGACAGAGTTTACCATAAAAACTGATAACTTGTGATCAGAGATTATATGCTTCAATGATCAGAGTTTACTCCATTTTTCATCAGAGTTTACCACATACTCTGACATATACTCTGATTGTCTGAAACTTGGTAAGTGAAGTTGAGCCATTTGCACCATCCCTAATTTAGAAACCAGTCTGTTAAATATTTCTTCAGGTAGAGGGTTGGTGAATATATATGCTAATTATTGATCTGTAGGAACAAAATTTAAATTCAATTGTGCCTTCCACGACATTTTCCCTTATGAAATGATATCTGTTACTGGTGTGCTTTGTCAGAAAATGTTGAACTGAATTTCCTATCATTGTAATAGCACTTTGATTATCACAATAGATAGAAATTTTAGAAAAGTTCAAACCATAATCCAACAGTTGATTTTTCATCCATAATATATGTGCACAACAACTTCCTGCAACTATATATTCAGCCTCTACTGTTGATGTTGAGATTGATTTCTGTTTCTTGCTAAACCATGACACAAGTCTTCCACCTAAAAATTGACAACAACCACTGGTGCTTTTTCTGTCAATTTTGCATTCTGCAAAGTCAGCATCTGAATAGCCTATTAAATTAAAATCAGACTCTCTAGGATACCATAATCCAAGATTAATAGTGCCCTTGAGATATCTAAAAATCCTCTTCACAGCTATCTAATGAGGTGCCCTTGGATCTGTTTGAAATCTAGCACAAAGACATGTGGGAAACATGATGTCTGGTCCACTTGCAGTCAAATAAAGTAGAGAACAAATCATTCCTCTGTATGCTGTAATATCAACAGGTTCTTCAGTGTCATGATCAAGCTTTGTTGCAGTAGCCATAGGAGTTGTAGCAGATGCAGAGTCTTGCATTTGAAATTTTATGAGTAGATTCTTTGTATATTTCGACTAATTAATGAAAATACATTCCTCAGTCTTTTTTACTTGTAAACCTAGAAAATAACTCAATTCTCCCATCATGCTCATTTGATACCTGGACTGCATTAACTTTGAAAATTTTTCACAGAGCTTCTCATTAGTGGAGCCAAATATAATATCATCAACATATATTTGCACCAATAATAAATCCTTACCTTGAGTTCTATAAAACAAGGTTTTATTAATTGTACCTCTAGTGAAACCACTTTCAAGTAAAAATAGAGTTAAAGTTTTATACCAGGCCCTTGGTGCTTGTTTGAGTCCATATAAGGCTTTATCCAGTCTGTAGACATGATTTGGATATTTTGGATTGATAA
Organism: Oenanthe sinensis; assembly: GCA_028671895.1. NCBI lineage: Eukaryota > Viridiplantae > Streptophyta > Magnoliopsida > Apiales > Apiaceae > Oenanthe > Oenanthe sinensis. The sequence goes on from CM053806.1 coordinate 38,291,673, forward strand.
AGCCAGGTGGTTGCTCAACATAAACTTCTTCTTCAAGTTCACCATTTAAAAATGCACTTTTCACATCCATTTGGTAGACCTTGAATTTCTTATGTACAGCATAAGCAAGAAAAATTCTGATTGCCTCAAGTCTAGCTACAGGTGCATAGGTTTCATCATAATCAATCCCTTCCTGTTGAGAATAACCTTTGGCTACCAATCTTACTTTGTTTCTTGTAATGATTTCATCAGAGTTTGTCTTGTTCCTGGATACCCATTTTGTGACAATAATAGATCTATTCTTTAGCCTTGGAACTAGAGTCCAAACTTCATTCCTTTCAAACTCATTCAATTCTTCCTGCATTGCAGCAACCCAATCTGCATCCTTCAAAGCATCTTCAACCTTCTTTGGTTCTGTTTGAGAAAGAAAACTATGAAATAGATATTCATTCTGAGTAGTTTTTCTTGTCTTTATTCCACTTTCTAGATCACCAATAATTAAATCAGGTGTGTGATCTTTTGTCCACTGTCTTGGATGTGAAAGATTTCTAGAACTAGATGCTCCCCCATGATTTATGCCTTCATAGAATGATTCTTCTGTAAATGTTGATCCTCCCCTTGAAGATGTGCTTCCATCAATGTTTGATATCTCAGAGTTTATGTAATCAAAGTTTGAATTATCAGAGATTGAGGTCTCAGAGTTTGTGGTCTCAGAGTTTGATTGATCAGAGTTTAGAGATTCAGAGTTTGTGTTGTTAAGAGTTTGGTCAGACTCTGATATTTCTATTACTGTGTTCTGATCTCCAATGTCAGTATTTGATTGATGTTGTTCCCCCTCAATATGTGCAGAATCTTCAATTTCTATTTCAAATATTTCTGAATCAGAGTTTACCTCACCAGAGTTTGGTTGAACAGTGTTTGACTCAACAGAGTTTATTTTCTGCAGTTCATTTTCAAATCTCAGAGTTTCCTGTGCATCATTATCATATAATCCAGCTATTTTCCCTTCATCAAAAGAGACATTGATTGATTCCATGACTGTCATTGTCCTTAGGTTGAATACTTTGAATGCCCTTGAAGAGGTTTTAGAAGTTGTTACATATCCAACAAAAATTCATTCATCTGCTTTAAGTTCAAACTTCTTCAATTGCTCAGGATGTGTTTTGAGAATAAAACACTTGCTTCCAAAGATATGAAAGTACTTAACATTTGGATTTCTTCCTTTCAAAGATTCATATGGAGTTATTCCATGTTTGTTTATTAAGGTTCAATTTTGAGTAATGCATGCAGTGTTCACAACTTTTGTCCAAAAGTAAGTAGGTAACTTTGCTCCTTCTAGCATTGTTCTGGCAGCTTCTATTAGTGTTCTGTTCTTTCTTTCAACTACACCATTTTGTTGAGGTGTGCCAGGTGCTGAGAATTATTGAATAATACCTTTTGTTGAGTAAAATTCCTTCATTTCAGAGTTCTTAAACTCTGTTCCATTGTCACTCCTTAGATTTTTTACCTTGTGTGTTGATCCATTCTCAATCATTGCAATATGATCAAAAATTATCTCTACAGTTTCATCCTTCTTATGCAAAAAAGTACACCCAAGTAAATCTAGTGTAATCATCAACTATCACCAGAGTATATTTCTCCTTTCCAATGGACATAATGTTGACAAGACCAAATAAATCAAGATGCAATAGATGGAAATGTTGATCAATTGAATTTTCAGTTTTACTCTTGAAAGATGTTTTCTTTTGTTTGGCCTTTTAACATGAATCACAAAGTCCATCAGGATGAAATTAAACTTTTGGAAGACCTCTAACTAGATCATTTTTCACTAATTCATTTATGTTTCCAAAATTCAAGTGACACAGCTTTTTGTGCCAATTCCAGCTTTTCAAGGATGATGTTTTTCCAAGTAGGCAAGTTAAGGGACCATAAGAATTAACAACCAAGCTAGCTTCAAATAAATTGTTATGTCTATGACCAATAAGAACTAATTTCCCATTCTTCTTGCTTTTCACTTCACAATGAGTTCCATGAAATTCCACAGAATAACCTCTGTCTGTCATTTGACTCACACTTAACAAATTATGTTTGAGTCCTTCAACCAGAGCTACACTTTCAATGATGACATTTCCGATCACAATATTGCCATATACCAGTATTCTCCCTATGTTGTCATCTCCATAAGATACTGCTGGGCTAGCCTTCTCCTCAAACTCTGAAAGCAGGGATTTATTTCCAGTCATATGTGCAGAACATCCACTATCAATCACTAGGATGTTTTTTCTGTTTCCCTGCAATCAGTAAATGCAACTTAATTAGTAGGTTTGGGGACCAAAACTAGTTTAGGTCCTTTCTTTAAAAATTTGTTAACTTTTGCAGTAGAAGTACTTTTATCAGAGTATCTGTTAACAGAGTTTACGTGAACAGAGTTTGTACTGTCAAAGTTTACACTCATTTTATCAGACTTTATCACATATATTTGTTTGACATTATGTTTTGGAAAAATATTTATTTGAGGATGTGGTTCATAAAAACTATAATACAAACTATGATATTCTTTACAAGTATAAATTGAATGTCTCATATTACCACAATGAAAACAGGGATTATATTTAGTTTGTTTTCTAGCCTCAAAACTAGGTATTTCAGGTTCCTTCTTTTTTTTTTTTGCAATCAATAGCAAGGTGATTTGAATTACCACAAGTAAAACATGTTTTCCTAGGAGCATCAAGAATATTCATGTAGTTAGTCTCCTTAGTAATTCTTACTTTGCCATTCCTATTTCTTTTAGCCTTTTTAGGTTTATCTTTATTGGTGACTGCTTTCAACTTTTCCGTAAGTTGCTTCTGAGAAAGTAATCCTATATTCATCTTTTTAGTTTCTGACACACTATTATTTTTAGAGCATTCATTAGAAGTTTTCTTGTCATTACTGGCTCTAAAAAATTTCACAGGTTTATTCAATATTCCTTTTATGTGAGATTTAGTGTGTGTATCTTTGTCTGATTCATAGCCTAAAGCAAAAGTCCAATTCTTATTAGTCAGCACTTGTTGGACTCTCTTTCCAGAGTTTGTCCAAACTCTGAAAGTTTCTTTTTCTTTTGCTATTTCTGATTTTAGGTATTCGACTTGAATTTCTAATTGAGTTTGCATGTGAATAGCATTATCAAAGTCTTTCCTAATATTTAACATATCAGAGTTTTCAGATTCCAGTATGTTATTCCTAGATGCCAGAGTTTGTATCTCAGATTTTAATCTCTCATTTTCTAGAGTTTGTGATTTAAAACTAACATGTAAAGATCTAAGAAAGTTAAAGATATTTTAGTTCACAGATATTTTCAGTTTGAAAGTTAAAGATAGAGTCAGGTACCTTATCAGAGTTTAGAGCATCAGTGTTTGCCATGAGTGCATAATTTGTTTCATGTTCAGAATCTGAGAAATCCAACCAATCCTTCTTTGATGTGATTAAAGCCTTCCATGATTCCTTACTTCTGCATTCATTAGCAAATTGCCCCATCTTATTACACTTGTAACACTTAATCTTTGACTTGTCAACAGTCTTTGATTTCCCATCTCTGTCTTCTCTTTTCTTGAATCTTTCTTTCTTTTCTGACTCTCCATGTTTCTTCTGAAAATTTGCTTGCTTCTTATACTTTCTGTATTTCATCTTTTTGAAGCCCTTAACAATCATTGCAACCATCTCCATCATATCAGGGTCTGTGGAGTCATCATAGTTTGCTTCAGAGTTTGTTTCAAACTCTGATTCACTTCTTTTTTGGATCAATACTTATTTTCCTTTCCTTGTTGAGGCCTTAAGCACCTTTTCTTTTAGTTCTTCAATCTTGGCTTCAACATTCAAAGCAATAGATCTTGCCTTGTTGCTCTTCCTGTTTCTTCTTTGTTGTAACTCCAGGTCATGAGTTTTCAATTTTTCATAGACCTCATCTAAAGACATCTCATCTAAATCAGTTATGTCTCTAATTAAAGATGTCTGCAGATCTCATTCTTCTGGAAGAGCCCTTAGAAATTTGGTGTTAGAATCTTCATTATCATATACTTTGTCCACCAAATCTAAGTTGTTCAACAGAGTTAAAAATCTGTCATAAATATCTGTGAGAGATTCATTTTGCTTAGCCTCAAAATATTTATATTCTTGTATAAGCACAGATCTCCTATTTTTCTTAATTTCCCAGGTTCCTTGATATTGAACCTCCAGAGCATCCCATATCTCATTTGCAGTTTTGCATGCTATCACCCTGTTTGACATTACAGAGTCAAGACTATTGTGCAATATGTTTCTTACTTTGGCATCTTTGAGGACTTCTTGTTTCTCCTCATTAGTCCACTTCTTCTTGCCTTTAAGAGTAAAATGTTCAGGAACTTGTCTTCCTTCCACAATAGTTGCAGGCACCAGTTTTGTTTGAAGATACTGGCCTTCATTGATCCTGTCCAAATAATCAGGGTTTGTTGCTTCCAGGAACATCAACATCTTCACCCTCCATCTCTAAGGTGTTATTTAAAAGAAAATTAAATAATTTGAGCTGATAATATATAAAATTTGATTAAATTTGAGCTGATAATATATACTATCTCCGTCCAACCCAATTATTAACGTTTCGGAGAGAAGGTCTGGCACGCATTTTAAGGTGAATACAAAATATAGTTCAATAACGGAGGGAGTACATATATAGGGTTTGAATCACATGAAAATTCATAATAATGTGAGATATGAGATTTAATCTCAACCACATATAGTTGAAGACACCAGTTTTGTTGGAAGATACTGAGCTTCATTGATCATGTCCAAATAATCAGGGTCTGTTGCTTCCAGTAACATCAACATCTTCACCCTCCATGTAGGGTACTCAGCTTTCTTTAAGATAAGAATTCTTATGCTTTCATACTTATTTCTAGACATGATTTTATGATTTAATAGTTGAATTCGAACTGCCTGCTCTGATACAACATGTTTGCCCACATAAATAAACTATTACAGAAGGGGGGTTGAATGTAATAGTACCAGTAAATCGATCAAGAATACAAGTATGTAAAAGGAATCACAGATTTGTATTGATAATATTGAAAAGAATACAAAACTCTCTCAAGAAACACTTTGTTCTCAAGAGATGCTAGGTTATGAATAATATGATTTGCAAAGATTACTTTGATGTTAACCTATGCATGTGTTTATGTAGACACAGTTACAATTCAATTACAAATCAGATTAGAAATAGAACAACTTTACATAAGGAAATAAACTTGTATTAGGATTCCTTCTTACTATCCTATTCAGACTCTGATTCGAATTGCTTCCTAACAGACTCTGTCTTGTAAACTCTGTTGGTTGTTATTCTCTGATAGAGCATTCTCTGTTAGAGTAAACTCTGATTGAGTATTCTCTGATAGAGTAAACTCTGACCGACAGCTTCATAAACTCTGATGACGTCAGCATTGTAAACTCTGATTTGTATTCTCTGACAGTCATCAATGTTTGTATTCCTAACGTTATTATATTTTTATACACATTTTCTAATTAATTTTCCATATTAAAAAATGAGATATACGAGAGTATGTCGTCAACAAAACTATATATAATTCTTTTAACTAAGAGGATTTACGCACACACATGAATTTTTCTTACCAACACACACACATATTGTTTAAAAATGAGTATGATCACTAAATATATATTTTCAAATTATCATACTATAGTTCATAAATTTTTATAAAACAATATATTTAAATAAAATACAAAATATAATTCAAAATTTAGAAATTACTCGTGCCTTACACGGGGTGTAAGAGCTAGTATATTAAAACGCTTTAAAACTATAAAAGTGTTAATAATTTTAAAATATATAATTAAATTAATATAAAAAATTTAAATGTCCGTACATCGCACATGTTAAAATCTAGTTATTAATTAATAACTTATAAAAAGTTTTTTAGTTATAAAATTAAAAATCAAATATTAAATTTTTATTTATTTAATTTTTAATAAATAAGTTGGCAAGAATACTCGATTCGACTCATCTAAACGTTCGATGAACTCACGTATAAACTCGATTTATTTATTTAACGAGTCAAATTCGATCAGAACTTATTTAGTTTATAAAAGTGATTCGACTTGGTTAAAAATATCTAAACTCGAATTCGTTTATTAACTTACAACACTCCTCGTGATAGAAACAATTAGGAGCTTCATTTGTTTAGTCCGGATTCGGACTTAAATCCAGATTTTTCGGATTTCAGGCCGGGCCAAATTTTAATCAAAAATAGTAAGTCCGTTCAAGACTCTCGGGTCGGGCCAAACTGGGATGAGTTTTGTTTTCAGATTTTTTCGGGATCGGATCGGATTTTGGATCGGATCGGATTTTGGAATTCGAATTTTTTGAACATCTCTGTCTGTATGTGAAAGCAGGAAAAATAACAAAGACAAAATAAACTTGGCCTAGTTTATTATTAGTGGCCAATGTTCATAAGGCAGCAGAAGAAAATTTTGAAACATCTGACCCCACCCCTACTTTGCTGATCACATATAAAACAAGTACATGGACATCTTCATAACCCTACAAAAAATTTATAAAACATTCTTCCTGTTCCATTGTGTTGTTTTAATTTCTTCTAAATGTATGAGGAGGGTGACACAACAGAGTGTTGCAACACTTTCAAAATGATAGCAAAAAAGAAGAGTGACAATAAGAGGAGGTTTAGTGATGATCAAATAAAATCATTAGAAACCATGTTTGACTATGACACCAAACTTGAGCCAAGAAAAAAGTTGCAGGTTGCAGAAGAACTTGGATTACATCCACGACAGGTTGCGATATGGTTTCAGAATAAGAGAGCTCGATACAAGTCGAAGCAGCTCGAGAAAGATTACAGTGTATTACAGGCTAAATATGACAATCTTGCTGCTCAGTTTGACATATTGAAGAAAGAGAAGCAATCTTTAGTCTTGCAGGTAAAACTAACCCTGTTTTTTTTTTTTTGGTTCTGGTGGTCACAAATGAAGCAACTAAGAACAATGATAAGCTCACAGTCTTACTTACTTATAATCAAGATGAAGAAACCTGATTAAAATCTTACAAACTAACTAGTTATCAAATTTTGCAGTTGCAGAGGCTATATGATAAAATAGGAAAATCAGGAGAGGAAAGACAAGAGTTGTCTAGGAATATTACCAATCGCAAATCAGATGACGATGAGAATGAGGGCCATATGAAGCCTGACTTGTCATTGAGCGGATCAGAACATGGGCTTGGCCTCCTTTCAGATGATTATAACATCAGGAAGGCAGAGTATTTTAAGTTGGATGAGGAGGACAGTGACTGTCTCAACATGGTGGAAGTCGATATTGGAGATGGTTCTTTAACATCGACTGAAGATTGGGAAAATCTTGAATCCAACATTATCTTTGATCAGCCTTGTAGTAGTGGCTCTCAGTGGTGGGATTTTTGGGATTAAACAAATAAATTAGAAAATGCTAGAGCTCCCAAAACCAATTCCAGTTTGGTTCTTAAATGCCATTGTGAATTTTTTTTAATTGGTTTCAACACTAATAAATGTAGAGGGCACTGCTGCACTTATATATGAGAAAGGGAAACTGATTAAATATTGTCGTGTGGTATTTGGGAACCAGTTTGGGATCCATTTTGGGACGCCTAACATTATTCTGGTAGTAAAGTTTGCAGAAAAAAGAAAAAAAAACATGGGCTTTGGAAGAAATGTATGCAAATAAATTTTCACTGTTGAAAGGTAGAATGTTTTGGTTAATCGAAAGATGCAATTTTTTCTGTATATTAACAAAATTAGCTCTGCAAACTGGTTAAACCTGAGTCTGTATTATTTCTAAACTCAGGTTACACACCAAAGGTCTAGATAGTATAATTAAACTCTGAATAACCACACCATTGGTTTTATTTTTCTTATAGTTTTTAGAATACTGTCATGGTGCATGAGGACATAATAGAACTGCAATTCAGGGCTTCTTCTTATTGTCAATATTGCGTTTACCAGTAACTGCTAAGAGACTTTTAGGAGCTACCCTTTTAAAGTACCTCTTTGTCTCTCCTTGTTAATGTTCATCATTTACGAGTTAGTTTTTTTTTTGGTTTAATTTTATATTCAACCTTGCTAGTTTAGTTATTTAAAGCACTTACACAATTCTAATTCTGATTTGTATGCAGCTTAAACTTCTGAATTCTGAACATAGAACAAATTTTACGTATACTTTCATCATGTTCACAAATTTTAAAACAATGTATTTCATTATATCCAGCTTTCACAAGTTAGATCATAAGAAGTCCTTACAATTTTTGTAACTCTTGGTTTATGCATTGTCAAAACCCATAAATTTTCTCCCCTAACGCTTTTCCCTGTAAGTATTTTTTTGCAGGTTATGCAAGGTGTGTTCTCTATGTTTCTACATTAACCAGTCAATATACTATCAAAGTCCCCCCCCCCCCCTCCTCCGTTTTGGTTTAATTTTATGTTCAACCTTGCTAGTTTATTTATTTAAAGAACTCACATAATTCTAATTCTGATTTCTATGCAGCTTAAACTTCTGAGTTCTGAACATAGAACAAATTTTACGGATACTTCCATCACGTTCCCAATATTTAAACAATGTAATTCATTATATCCAGCTTTCATAAGAAGTTAGACAATAATAAGTCCTAACATGCTCTGTGCCAGTTAGACATTTTCATCCCTTCTAAAATGTAATATACTGTTCAATTGTATACTGCTAATCTTGCTTTAAATTGTAGAGTGGTTCATAATTTTACATCAACCACATTCTGCTATCAAAATACAGTCAATGAAAGGACATGTTATCAAAATACAGGCGCCAGGATAAATGTTACATGATACAAAGATACAAATGAAAAGTTCAAGAAAGTCCAGGAGTTTGGACTGGAACTTAAATGGCTTACTGTAAGCCTTTTGTTAGGCAGATATCTAATGACTCATTGCCATGCAGTTGAGAAGTTTTCTGGAAAGGATGGATTCCAAGGCCATGTAAAATTAAAACTCAACTACCTGAAGACTTAACATAAAGGAGAGTAATATTTTGAACCAGATAAGCTCTCACTGATTAGTCAGGCGTTCAAAAATGTCTGTATAACCGCAACCAATTAGAAAGTTAAAGGATCATCACACTATATTCCAATTTTTGAAAGGCAATTCCTTTCCTTTATATTTCGAGTCATTCTAGTGTAACCATATATTTCTCTTGCCTAATTTTTTTGTAAACTATTGTCTCTCGGAACATAGTGAGCGATGTTAGCTTTGGCCGACTTTCAGCAGAGGTTCTCGACTAATTTTCTTATAACTGATAAGAGCCCTGGCATTAGAACTTGTTTTAAAGCTGGTCCTGATCATTACCTTGATTATTGAAGCAGAACAGTAACCCTGTGAGTAACACTAGAAGAAGAAAAATGATATGTTACACTTGATTGAGTGTTTAAGAGACTAAAACCTTCCAGATGAATCCGGATTGCTGCATGTGGAAGACGAATAACAAATGTACTTCTCCCCTGTATTTTTAACTGTTTATGGCACTCAATATTTGAAGACACTGATAAAGTTTGTATGGTTTTTAAAGAAGGATTTCTTCCAAGTGTACTTGTAAGGTTCCTCAGGTTTGATAGCAAAATGCAGGCATCAGAACTCCTTCAAGTTTAATGTATTTGCATCAGGGTTCCAAAGACAGATAATTCTATAAATCACTCATAAATTCATAATATGCCAAATAAGAAAAAAATACTGCCAAATTGAGTTAGGCTTGACTGATTTATTCATCTAGAGTAGTTCCCTCTGCGAATGTTTACTTTACCCTTCATCCGTAATTTTATAATTTAGCCTGATCTACATGGAAGGGTTTGTTCTGCTTCAGTTGGCCAGCGAAATCTGAAGCAGCTAAACAATTGGAGTGCTTCAACAAAAGTTTCCATTTCATTTGGCTTAGATGAAAACTTTGTGTAACCGATAGCAGTCAGGCCCTTCGTTATTCCGACTATGCCACATGGGAAAGAGTGTTTGATTAACATGCAACATGCCAACATACATGGCCTTCACTTGTTTTAAACTTCTTTTGTATATGCATCACGATTCACGACCCTTTTCGTTTATTAAATATTACCAACAAATTGTCCTTGTTACAGTCATCAGTTTTTATTTTTACTTCAGGTATGGATGTGCAAAGTATATTCGGACTTGATGAAACAGCAAAACACATACACGCATCATAGTGGTGAGGCCAAATATCAAAACTAGCGTGTTGCTTGGCATGGGAGCTATGATGCACAAGCATGTGCGTATTACAGCTATTTGGGCAGTAAAAAGGACCAGTACTTTCTCCTCAGCCTCCTCGATATGATAATTTTTTGAGTTCAAATGCAAATTCATTTTCCTAACCGTTCGCAATTGATATATCTTGATACTTAATAACCATATATGCACACTGGCTTATAGCTCGCTATGCTGTTACAAAGGTGCCAGCGGAAGTCAGTTTATGAATCAGTTACCATTTATATTTCTTCTTAGTTTTGGTTTTACTAAGCCATAGGGTTCCGAACAATATGGATGCCAATTAAAAGATTCTCACCTTCCACAGGCAAAGTTGTGGGAGGATGTAGGCAATATCTTACCATAAATTGTTATCAGGTTAGGGATTCTGTTCACTATATTTATTCAAACTAAACCACAATGAATCCTTGGTTCAGTCTAGAGTTAAGTCAACTGGAGCACATGATAAGGAGGCCAGAGGAATGGAGTTGTCTCTTTTTTGCTCAGTCCATCTACTGCAATGTGCTATAGTAAGAATTACTCTGTTTGAAATGAATGAGATTATTTGGGAATGGAGTGCCTTCTAATTCTTTTCACTTTTTCCGATTTCATCCTTTTTAACGTCAATAAATTTTGTTCATAATTTCTCATCTATTCCCGTCTCATTCAATTTCCCTTCCAATCGAAAAGAGTGTAACCTGTAATTTCTTTTCCAATATATTAGAATGCCCTCTTTCGCGGAATAAGTACCCGAAAAAGGGAATAAAGTTCACACAAAAATGTCACAAACGTAGTTCTTTATAGTAAATTTATTGTGTAGATATTATAATTTAGTTGTCTCTGGAGGAGTGTCTATCATTCAGAAATGTCATATTAAATAGACGAAAGAATAGATGCCTTTATTTTGGAACACAGCCATCCAAAAGGTAAAAGCAGTAGGAGGAATACATTATAATCAAGCAAGGCACGGACAATATCTAAAGTGAGTACTTGAAAATCTTTTGTGAATATCAAATTTAGAATCTCAGTACTTGACATTTTTCTGCATGTAGATTGGCCTAGACCAGTTAAGACAGAATCAGACTCGCTATAAGCCATTAATTTTGTATGTGCTTAAGATGTCAGCTGCAATTAGTACAGTAAGTTAGCCCACGATATGATCGGGGAATTCTTGTGAACGGTTACAAAATACTTATGGAAAGAACGATATGATCTACGAAACAAAAAGCATAATGCATTCTCTTGCATGGTTAATATGACCGTTAACTTACCCATATGGGCCCAAAGTAGACAAACTCCATAACTTTTCTTAAGATTCACCCCAGCTGACATTTGATACGAAACCTTGGTAGGGAAATTTGTGAGCTGTATTAGTGCTTTCTGAATCTGATACTTTGCCTCACTGCTAGAGAAAATGGAGGGGCATATGTTTTGTGCTTACTCGAGGGTCACAAAGCTATATATGTAGTAGCTTTGTCATCCCAAATCTTTGTGCTCATTCCATTAACCATCTTCCAAAGTACTTGACAAATACTGAGAAAGGTATCACATTCTGTGAAGTTTTTTAAATAATGGCTAGCCAACAACCTCCAGCACGTCCATGGTTCCGTTTAGCTACTATGGCTGCCAGGTCCGTCCCTCCCCCGCAGCCCGATCCAATTCCCCAGCCAAGGCCAAGTGCTATTCGACCTGCATTTAGGGCCATGCCTACTCAAACTCAAGCACCTGTTTCTGCACCACCTCCACCTGTTGCCACTAGTCAAGTGCTAACTCCAGCACCTTCACCACCTATAACACAGTCCCCCTCCACCACTAAGAGATCATCTCCTTCCACTTTGTTCTCAGTCTCTGATGCTCCAAAAGCAGCACAGACGCCCATAACTCCACTTCCATCCTCTTCCTCCGTCCCACAGTCCCCTAAACCCAAATCCCCATCTCCGTTGCATGCAACAGTATATTCTCCTGCACCCAAAACCGAATCCCAAGCCCAAGCCTCTGCGCCAAAACCATCACCCTACTTCCCCAAACCCGTAAGCTCTCAGCCAAATACTCCATCAGCATCTCCTAACAATAGGCAAATTGTTCATCCTCCATCCCCACTAACTCTCCCCCCTGCACAGTTAAAGTCTGACAGCGAACGAGAACTGAAATATCCTATGGAATTCGAGCAAAAAGCTGTCCTTGTGCAGGAAACAAAAGAAAAACCAAAGTTGTTCATTAGTGAACCTCGTAACACCGAAAATCCCCATAAAGGGGATCGAGAAGCAAGTAAAAAGCATCATCACAAAGACAAAGGTAACCATAAGAATTCTTCAAATCCTGATATTTCTGGGACGAGGATCATAACAATTGCAGGTGACAACAAAGGAGCTATAATGGAGTTGAGGCCTTCTCGTAAGAACCAGGACTTAAGTAACAACCCTGGCAACTTCCCAGGCAAGTTTAAGACTTTGGGTGAAGCTGAGAAATCCAGAAGCGACAGCAGCAGCAGCAGTAGTGAAGAAGGAAAGTCAAAAAAGGATGGCAAACATGAGTCAATGACAAAGACATTGTCACTGCCCTATGTGAACAGCAATGTACAGGCAGTGAATAATTCAATTCTCTTCAATGCTAATTGCACTCACCATGATCCTGGCGTCCACATTTCTATGTCCAGCCCTGGCCGTGGGTTCAAGGTTAAGAAACATATGAATGTAGATGATTAACATGTGCAAAAGGTCATCTGCTTTCTAGTTTTCCTTTTACTTGAATGCTACTTTACTGTATTGAGCAAAATAATAATGAGTGATTGATGGTGTTGATTCTGATTCTTGTTTAGTTGGATTATTCCACTTCCAATGTATGGTTATAATAAGTAAAGGTGGTTATTCAAGATCATATCTATTGTAAAGAAAAACATTGCAAAACACAAAAGACAATAAAAGGTTAAACTTTCTCTTATACTTTGGACGCGAAGTGTACAATTCAAAAAACAGAAAGTGTTGAAAATATGTCCTCAACGTATTCTGGCACAGAAATTTTAGCTGCTAGTTCTTCCTGAGTCCTGTACAAAATATAAGCGATAAGTGTTTGAAGATCAGAGTAAACTTATTAATTTACTACTGTGTGGTCGGCAGAATTGAGCAATATGATTGAACCCACATATTGGTGCAATATTTTATTTACCCTGTCTAAAAAAATGGTTTTGATTCAAGATTCATTCCATGCAGTCTAAGTTACAGGCAGATGGCCTAGTTTAAATAATTCATGAACAGTTTGAAGAATGCATTACAAGGGCCATAATTTTCTCAAGCAGAAAAAAGAAAATTCTATACTTTTTGGGAATTTTTTTTATGCCAGAAGATTAAACTTTGGTCACCATTTGCAGTGAATGAAATTATGAGTCACTGCAGAAAAAAGTTCTATAACCAGATTGTATAATGTTATAACACAGAGATCAATAAAACAAACCTCAGTCTCACAAGTCACAACCACTATTATTAATCCCCATGTAGCCTGTAAATTAGACAAATAGTTGAACTTAAACAAAAGCTATATACTTCTACTCCATATAAAATAGTCGGACCCTTACTCTACTATCTCTCTGTTCAAACCGAAAATCTACATGAAAGATCAATAAGAACAAGAAGATAAATACCATGTAGGATTAATTAATTTAGCAAAAAAAAAGAACAATTATGGTTAACGAAAATTGATTGAGATGCATCAAATCAATCTCTTGAGTAATTCTTTCTTCATCTTGTCTTTACCTAATGAAGACTAGACAGTATACTCCATTGTCCTGTTTCTGTTGATGTGTGTGGTGGTGCAGATTTTCAGAACCAGAATTAAAACAGAACGGGGGCTATAATATGTGATAATAAAATTTTTATTGATTATCCATGGATTGGGTGAGGCTCAAAATATATAAAATTCTCTCATTTCTAAGGATGAGCCCAGACTTGTAAAAAAATTCCATTGATTATTTTAACTTACCTGGACTTTCAGCTTGGGATAGCCACTCCCTTGTTCCACATTGGGAGCAGATATAGAAGAAGAGGAAATACGTAAATCCTGCTGAACTATGTTCCAAAAGTCTATTAAGCTCCAAACTATTGTGTTTATGGAGAACTCATTACAGACTCCTCCTATGTTTTGACTTCTCAACGATAATGCTACTCATCATGTCACTAATGATCGAGACAACCCTGCTGTTCAATGCTGCGTTGATGGTGCCAATAAAAACAAACTGCTAGAGATGGTTCAGGACTAAACATATATGTCAAACACTGCAACTTCTCTTTTTACTCTTAATACTAAATTTCATGTTTAATCATAAGCTTCATTTGGCTTGCGTTACTCGTAATAGTAGTTCTATATCAAAATTTTATTATGATAATAATAATTCTTATGTGATCCCTATCTTGTGAAGGATCATCGCACGTGGGCACTTCTGCTCTGACCAAAGAAACCTGGAATTTTTGTCATGCTGCTCACTTTGTCAGATTGACATTTACTACATATTGGAATTGCAGATTAGGCTATCTAACTTGTAGTAGCAATGTTTATGATTTAGATTATACAAAGTTAGTTTCTTATTATTGTAATTCCTGTAATTCTACCAAAATACAATATCTTCTGATGGTTCTTTTAATGTTCCTCATAGTCATGTTTGGACATTTCCAGGCACAGTATTATGCCAGTTGCGAGAATTTGGCTTGCAGGATGGATGGCACATGATAGAAGAAGGGTGAAATATATTAATATGTAATAATACATTAGTTGCTGCCCCATTGACTGCTCTAATAGCAGGCATTGGTTAAAGTTATAGAAGAGCTATCTTGCACTTTCATTCTTATCAAAACAGTTCTGATATTAGATTTTTCTGGGCTTTATTGTTTTTTCATAGTTTGGCTAGGGGATCTCATTTTCAGAGTCCTTGGTCAATGATCCATGTCTAATCAAGCATGAACAATGAGCCAATAAGAAAAAATATACTTCCGTCATCATCAAACAGGGTGTGATGGCCCAACGGGCTCAGCTTAATATCGCACTATACATGTATGTGAACCTTCTACTCATACACGCACATATTGATAAAGTTGCACTCACAGACTTTTTGAATTTAGATTTTGTTAATCATTCAATGCATAGTGTACCATATTCTCAATGCAAAAATTTATCAGTGGCTGAGATTTTTTCTGCATTGCAGGCATTGTCTCAGTCCCATACAAAAGGAAAAGAACGAGCTAGCATATAATGGCTAGGGAACATGCCATTTATTCCTAGCTCCCGAATTATTAGATGCATCATGCATCCAATGCTTATTTCAGAAGACGTACGTGCATTATTGTTCAATATTGATTATTGTCGAGATAATATGGAAACCTTACTCCAATAGTAGTGATTGGAGTAAACTGATTCGAGGGCCTAACTATCGAACTAGTTGATAATATGAGCTAGACAAGATGAAATCTCTACAGATAATTAGTTGATAATATGAGCTAGACAAGATGAAATCTCTACAGCTAATTGCTTTATAAACTTTGCCAATACTATAAGAAGAATATGCATTCGACTTTTTTGCTGTATACTTTATTTATTTATAAACCACAAAACAGTACTCGTGAGTTGAAAAGGTTTAATTGTGTGATCAAGAGGGACCGGAGAGTAAAGCTTATATACATTCCCATCCGCCAGAGATGATTAGACTTAATCATTTGAAGGATAGTATCTTTGTGTGTGTATTGATACATTTAAATGTGTATTTATATTCTGCTTTTAACAGAATCCAAAGCAACCTACTCTTCCACATATCACACAGTTGTATATGACAGTATTAGCTTTAAGGCAATACCTATGGTCCCTAAAAGTCCCCACTATCCATCTATATCCTTTAATCCATTACACTTTAATGACCATCCTCCTAAGAAGCAAGAATATGCAACCTTCTCTGAAGCATGAATGCGATTGCTAGGATGCAGTCGCACTGTCGCAGCATATAAGAATTTGATAAATTGTATACGATGGGATTCAAGTGGGGAGATAGGACATATATAGTTGCCCAAAAATTGTGGAGACCCGCGCGCACACCTACGAATTAAAACAATCAATATCAGTCTACGTTATTTAGGAGGGAAATTTGGGATAATTTTTGGGAAAAAATTTGGAATAACTTTTGGGTACATAGTATTTCTCTATAATAATATTCCAAGAGATTAATGTATTCATGAAATTACCACACATAATTTTATTGAGATTAAAAAAAATTCTCATGTAAATACACTACGATGTTATTTTAGAGTGTTATTATCTGAGGTTACCTCACATAATTTTCCAGAGATTAAATAATTTCTAATATAAAAAATATATGAGAGTGTTGTTATAATTACAACAGTTTATATACAACTACAAAAATGTCAATACTCCCTCTGTTCCAATTTTCATTGCCTCATTTCCTTATTTGTTTGTCCAAAAAATGTTGTTCACGTTCATTAAATATGGTAAATTAAGATTTAATTTTGTTAAATTTTATGAAAAATAATACACAATTTTAGTACTCCCTCTATCCCTCTTATTTCTTTACAAATGAGTTGGGTACGTAGGTTAAGAAAAGTGAATAAAGTAGTGGAGAAGTGTAAGAAAAATGAGTAATGTGGCGGGATCCATTAATATTTAAGGTATAAAGTGAGTATAGTGGGGAAAAGTAGTTGGTGTTGTTGATTTTTAAATTTTTATAAATTTGTTATTTGTGGTAATATAAAGAAATGAGAGGAACACCCCAAAATAGTAACCGCGAAGAAATGGATGAGACCGAAGGAGTAAGTTTTAGTTTTTTTTAATGTAATTGAATAAAATGTGAAATTTTATCCCTGGACAAGTAAAATGGAATGGATCGAGTATATTTTATACTAAAAACACTTACAACTTAGATAATTTTCCACAACTAATCTCATGAATTTTATATTCATATCCTAAATGTATGTTTGAATTTATCAATGATAGAATTCATTAACAAAAAATATTAAACATTATGCCCTGAAAAAAAAAACATTATGCGGATCGAAGTAAATGTGTAACATAAGTATCCAAAATACGAAAATGTAATTTATAATTTATCTAGTATTTTTCTGTCTGAATATCCTTAAATATCGAGAATCCAATAGGATAGGGGATTAGGGGTGTGACGGGGACTAAATATCTCTGCTTCCTAGTCATCTTCTATCTCTTGTTGGTGCGTCTCTAAGCGTGTCTATTTATGAAAAAGTTGGGAGGATGATTGAAATAATACAAATGAGACAAAAGAATGAGTTAAAAAGGTTGCCACTAGTGAGAGCTATATAGGATAAATCATGAATAACTAACTTACAAATCATGTTCTTCGGTATGATTCTTTGTTCTACTGACAAAGTGACAATCATCCGGTGTATAATTTTAATTACAAATGTGGGAAGAAATTATGTTTGAGTTGTCAATCTCAAATGTCATGTCAGATAAATAATTAAGGACCTAACTATGCCTAATTAAATGACACCTAATGAGTATGAAATGGACAGACCAGTTACTATTTACCTGTCAATTATCAAAAAATTTGCAAAGAGTCTGCATGATTAACACTCAATTGTGTAGTTGGTTAGTCAAGTATATTATAGGAGTTATAATTCTGCCAGGACTGCTGCTATGATCTATAGTTGATGAAAAATATAAACATTAAACAAGTCGTGAAAGAATTAATTGTTTTGAAGGAATTTGGTTAGAACCAACAATTAAAGCTAGAACTCATTTTTGATAAATGACTTTTTCATGATCAAACTCGCATTCATCTTGTAAGTGTGTTATTGAACTCAAAAAAACTTGTAAATGAATAACTGAACTAATATAAACTTGCAATCGACTATCTGAACTAATAAAAACTTGAAATCAACTAACTGAACTGATCCTCAACTAGCAACTGGGTAATCGAAATCAAAAATTTATAAAATATCACATATTTTCATTTATAGAATATTGCAGGGAGAAACTAATACAACAATGATTTCGGAGTGCGCTAGAATCATGGAGCAAGTTATCTTATTTATAGCGGAGAACAAATTACCTATTTGGATGACAAGAATTTGGGAGATTGAGAGAGATTTAGAGATATTGAGTAAGATTGTGAGAGATTGAGAGATTGAGAGATTGAGAGATTGAGAGAGATTGTGAGAGTTTGGGAGATTGAGGGAGATTGAGAGATATTGAGAGAGAAGAGAGAGGCATAGAAAAGAGTTGAGTTCAGTTTTGTAAGTTGGAAGTTTATTTTTATTTAGTACCCCAATTGCAAGTTTATTTTTATTTAGGTCCCCAGTTACAAATTTATTTTTATTCAGTACCCAGTTACAAGTTTTTATTAAGTTAGGAATGTAAATGCAAATGGGGGTTGAGTTCAGTTTTGTAAGTTGCGAGTTCAGTTTTTATTTTGTTAGTGATATTAACGACAGTTATCTATATGCAAATTTTAATTACTTGAGTTATATAAATACAGGTTTTTTGAGTTCAGTGACTCACTTGAAAGGTGAGTACGAGTTTGATTATAAATAAGTCATTTAACCCGATTAAGATTTACATTCAAAGCTGGGAAAAATGAGATGAAATGATATTTTACTGATAAAAATGAGTTAAGAGTCATGTAGTTAAGAAGAGAAAAGAGACTTTTAAATTTTTACCGAGTCTCTTGGAACTAGGGATGAGCATGGTATGGTTTGGTGAGATTTTGCGCCCAAACCGCACCGTAACCACTTAAGTGTGGTTTTAGAAAATAGAAACCAAAATCGAACCCAATATTATTGGTTTGGTTTTAAAAGTTGCGTTTCGGTTTTTTAATGGTGCGGTTTCGGTTTTAAAATATATATTCACATTTAAATAAATATATATATAGTTAATATTTTTGTATTATTGTATATTAAAAAAAATTGACAGATATCGTATATTAAATTTGATATCATATGATATCATGAATCATTGTATATACAAACTACTACTATTATTATTACTAATAAAAATAAATGAATGTGACTTTTGCATAGAAAGACACTGAGTTAATATATATTAATATATGTTTTTATTAATGCAAGACTTAAGTTAAGCATTACTTGCAGATTTATGAATACACATTTCTTTTATTAACTATTAAATAATTAATTTATAATATATATTAATATAATATATTAATTACAATAAAAATAATATATATTAATTTGGTGCGGTTCGATTTTTAGTCGGTTCGGTTTTGCATAAAAACCAAAACCAAACCAACCATGTGCGGCTTTAAAAATTAAAAACGTAACAAAAAACAATAACCAATGGTGCGGCTTTTATTGGTGCGGTTTTTGTGATTTTCGATTTGATTTCGATTTGCGATTCGGTTTTTGCTCATTCCTACTTGCAACTCTAATTTTTAGTAATACTCTTTATTTTTTAATTTATGAATTCATATAAAAAAATGCTCCAAGATGCTAGAAGAAAATACCTAAACTAACCTTATAATTCAGAGTGAAATATCTAAACTACCCAGTATAATTGGGAACTTATGTATTTTATTCAATACAATCTCTCAAATTTAAAGGGTTGAAGAGATCCAAAACTCCTCGCTAATATTAAAGAAGGTTTAATTATCGTTATTGGTAGGGTTATCAACGGATCAAATCACTTTAAATCTATATCCAAATCTATTTTTTTTGGATCGGATCGAATCAAGTGTCAGATATTTTAAAAATTAATTCATATCCGCTCCATTCAGATCACATGTAAATGAATCGGATTTCTAATCCAATTAACTTTTTTACTAATTTTTTATAATTAAAGTATTTGCCCGTGGTATATCGTAATTTATATATTAATAAATATTGTTATTATAATATAACATAATAAATATAAAAATATTTATATTTAACTATTTTATGTTTAAAACTTTCATATAATAATATAATAAGTTTAAATTATTTTAAATATTTCCTAAATTTATTTTGAATATCTTAATTTCTCCTTTTTTATTATTTATAATATTATTTATTAATTTTTATTTAATATTTAATCATACGATAATATTTTACGTGTTTTAATTCATATTTGATTTTTGTTTTTAATTCTTTGTATCTTCAATTTTTTTCAAAAATATTTTTTAAAATACTTATAATATTATGTATATGTTATTTTTTTAATAATTTATTCATATTATAATATTTATATATATTATTTATTATTTAATTAAGTGGTATGTCAATTTTTATATAAAATTTATTGTATTATATCAATATTTGATACGAACACTCGATACCAAATTAAAATTATGAATTTTATCCAAACCTATATATGTTATTATAAAATTTATATTAATGAACTTACCTTAATATTTTAAAATTTGATACGAAATTTAGCATAAATATTAGTATATATTACATTAATGATAATGATTAAAATGAGTCATATTAAAGTATAGATTTTGTCACAATCTAAATGTATGGATATAAAACCTCAAAATGAATTAAATTAAAGTTATAAATTTCATGTGAATCTAAATATAGTTACAAAAAATAAGGAATAGATTATACAACATAATAAGGTAACTATTCACACCAAAACTAAAATATTTAGATTTTACATATTTATACAAATATAATATCTATAAATATAATTATATTTATTTCAATATAATTTATAAATATATATCGGACAAGGTGTTGATTGCTGTTTCCCCCTCAACATTATATTTACTCGAATCGGGTTGTTAGCAGATCGGATCATATATAATTCATATTCATATTTATCGGATCAGACTTTTATCAGATAAGATTTTTAATAGTTCAAATTGATTTTATATAAATCCATATCCGCTTATAAGGTTTCGGATCGGAGCTCCGATCCACAACCTAGTCATTGGTGTATAATTGCTAACTTATATATTTCACTCAATACCATCCCTCAAATTAAAAGGGTTGAAGAGATCTAGAACTCCTAATTTGGCTAAGATTAAACAAGGTCTAATTGTAGTCATTGGTGTATAATTGCTAACTTATCTATTTCACTCAATACCATACCTCAAATTAATTAAAAGGGTTGAAAAAATCCAAAACTCCTAATTTAATTGACTAGGATTAAAGGTCTAGCTGTAGTCATTGATTTTGAGTAGACAACCAAGTCATTAGTTTTGCGAATGAGGTTGATTGTGAGTAGAAAAATAACTAGAAATAATAAAGAAAGCTTTAACATATATCCAACCATATATGAATGTCAAACTCAATATAATTCTTAAAAAGAAGGATGAGATTTTTTGCAACATGTAGAGCTATGATGTTGTCACAATTTAATGGAAAGAAAATGAGAATTAAAATATGGAGTTGTATTATAGCATGATATTTTCCATTTTGGATCGAGTCCGGACGGATTTATTATTGAGCATTTCCCAAAAATCGAGTTAATTTAAATACTTATTAATTAGCAAACTGCCTCCCTCACAAATGATGGGATAACTCCCAATAACAGTGTTTTATTTCTTATATTTTCAAGAGATTAAGGAGTAACCTAACAGGGCGACAGAAAAGCCTAAAATCTATCTGGTAGCTTCATCACCACTAGTGAATTGCAAGGATAGCTATTAGCAGATAAAATGAGTCATTTAACAAGTGTTACTTCTATGTACGTACTTTAACAAGTCTTCTACGAAAACATTTCTTCATAAAATGAAACATCCCTCCATACAAAATTACAATTAATTCGTAATTAAAATAAAATAACAAATTAATTATTTTGACTTCAACCCCAATGGAAAAAAAATATTAGTAAAACTGATTCAATTTTTTTTTCACCTGGGTTCACAAGTCGCACATGCGGAATGTTTGAAAGATTACGAACCTCTATTTTTTACTCAAAATTCAATAATTTGCACCATGCACGCACATGGATATGAAGCAATACCTTACTAATACAGTATTGTGCTATATAAAATCATGAAAAGCTCTTTTCCATAATTATTTCATTTGAATCTTTTTTATATTTAAACTCAAAATGACCCCACAATATTGAGTTTAAAACCCATATTTTCCAACATCTAGATAATAATATTAGCTTATATCAAAAGAAATTTCTAGAATAAAATTAAGTTAAAAATAATTATTACCAACTTTTAATTTTAACCTGTTTTTTTTAAAAGTTTTTGAGGAAGTTAAAGTTAAAAGCACGTGCCATTTGCCAAGACACTGGAATACTTATCCGTGTCTCTAGAGTCTAGGCTACTTGTCTATATATAAAATGCAGAAGCTGGCTAGCTGAAGCAACTCATACCAAACGATGAAGGTACGTAATCTAGCCTTAATCAAGTCGAATCATCCATTGCATGCCTATGTTATCTTTATATATCTACTGCTAATTTTCATTTGATTAGTGGTTAATTAATATCCTCTATTTTGTTTTTCCACAGATCTTCAGTTGGGTGCACCGCAAGTTCCATAACAAAGGTAATTAAAGTATTGTTGTTAGTTTGAACTACATAAAACATGTAGTACAACTTTTTTAGTTAATTTCTTCTTAGTCTCGTCATCACATTTTGTGACTAGAGTGGAACCTCGATAAATGAATATTGATAAATAAATAAACTCGTCAAATAAATAATTTTTTCCGGTCCTAACATAATAGCGGCAGTGTATTTTTGATCTCGATAAATGAATAATCTCGATTAATGAATATAATTTTCGGGTCCTGAGCGTATTCATTTATCGAGATTTAACTGTACATTCATGTTTACGTACGTACGTGTTTCCAAAGTTTACTGAAATTGCAATTAATTTGGTTATGCAGATGAATCGAGTGAAAAGATGAAGATGATCAAGGCAGAGCATGGCAGGGGAGCTTTACTTGAACAAATTGCTCTTGGGGATGTTATGGACGATTGGGGACAGGGGATTCTCGCTATTGGTACTTTTGGTTATGATCCATCACCCAATAGTTTCAATCAACAAGTGCACTTCCATTTGTTTGAAAATGAAGAAGAATTAGAAATATTAGAAAACGAAGGCGCCAAGGAAGATGGTGTAAAAGTAGAAAATGAAATTTCTGATGACGGAGGGAAGCATAATCCTTTGGTGCTTAATGCATCTAAAGATGGTTTCAGTAACGAGGACATTGTTTGTGATCATGATCACAATGTTACAAAATCCGAGATCACAATGTTGGCTGTGGATGATTTGGAAAATCTACGGTGTGATAAGAGAGAGTTTTACGAGAAAAAGGAAAGAATTACACTTGCAGATTTGTTTCTAGCAGAGTCTGATGAGTACTTGCAGCATACAAAGTTTGATAAAGATCAAGGAGAAGTACTCAATGAGCCAAAATCAATGAAGAAAGCTGAGGGTAATGTTTATTCAAAGCTCAAACTCCCGTTCACGAAGAAATTCATTCCTCTAACGAAGGAATATTCAAATTCGAGTTCCCATCCGCGTGGGATAAAGAAAATACATAAGGTGAGTATAGGAAACAAAGTTTGTTTCTGTATCAAGATCGCAATATAGATATCTTCTCAACTTGTGAGCTAACTATCATACATTACTATGTATGCAGATGATGACCACGATGTTAAAGAAGAAAATACATCCAGAGGGTGAAAGTAAAAAGCAAATGAAGAAGGAAAATCAGCTGATTAAGTATGGTGGAAAGGGAGTCATTGAAATCGCATCTCTTCTTCAAACTCAAGGTATGTTTCGTTCCTTCTTTTCAGTCCAACACAACATGCACACATACATAACAATTAGTGATCTTGTCCTATATTTTTTCTTATAAATTTTATTAGATAGAACTGGTACAAACTCTTTGACTCTGCCTCATGATTACTTGTACACAGACTCGAGCAGTTTATGTTCGAGTCTGCTTTATGATTACTTGTACACACTAACTCAAGCAGTTTATGCTAATTCTATCTAATTACAAATAATCTAAATTTTATTTGATAGAACTAGCATAAACTGTTTGAATCTGATTCATGATTACGTTTAGACATATAAACCTTCATGAATTATAAAGTTTTTCAAATCGAACTAGCATAAATTGTTTGAGTCTGCTTTATGATTACGTGCACGTAGTGGTTAGGAAACTGCAGGTATGTTAATGTCACTACAACTAAATAGCTGGTTACATGTCTCCGCCTAGAAAAAGCTACTACATTATGGTGTCATTTGTCAAGCACGAGCTTGTGATGTATGTTCCCACAAATACTAAGAATTCTGATGGTTCCAACAATAAGAGATACATGGATTCTATCTGTATCTTTCTTGTTTTCTCTTGCTCTATATATTCTTCAAAAATCATGATCTACATCTGCAACTAACTCCTATAAACTTATTTATATCCCTTGCAGCTTCGACTGTTTGTCCGTGAGCAAGACATATATTACAGAGGTTGTTTCGTATAATTATTATCAGATACATCTATATTCTGTTTGTGTTGTTCCTCTCAAGGCTGTCACAATAAAAGTGCTTGTAATAATTTATGATAATGCAGCTAGCTTTGTATTTTAATTTTTGTGCCATTTATAATTGTCATTAAAATTGTGTACAATAGATTTGTATCTCGGAAATCCTAGCTTTTTTTTATGAGCACATACGAAAACGTATAATGAATTGTATCCTAGCTTTAGATTTTTGTGCAATTTATTTTGCACTTTGTTGTAGATCTGCACGTCTCTGGACATTTTTAAGATTCCTATATGCAACTCGAAAGGTTCTTAAAGTTCGAAAACAGACTCCGGTGACAAATTGAATACAAGTTAATT
Organism: Oenanthe sinensis; assembly: GCA_028671895.1. Lineage (NCBI taxonomy): Eukaryota > Viridiplantae > Streptophyta > Magnoliopsida > Apiales > Apiaceae > Oenanthe > Oenanthe sinensis. Next base: position 38,316,714 of record CM053806.1, read on the forward strand.
AAATTATTACAACTAGTAAGTAATTCGACATTAAATAGCAAAGAAGCTGTTTGTTTGTACCATATTTTTAATGGGTAACAAGCTAATAATAATTAAATGTAAAGTAAAGTAAATGTAAAACGGAAAGTAAACTTAAATGGATAAGAACAATTTGGTGATGCGGAAAATCTCTCTGTGGGAGATAAAAATCGCGGGTGGATAGAGTCCCAACCAAGACACTTCACTAGAATGTGATTAATATTGAGTACATGATAATCGAATGATTACAAGATGAAAAATTGAACAAATAACTCTCCTTGGTATTCTACTCGTTGTCGACTTGTCTTTGCAGTAGAGTTCTAGTACATGTATTGGTGGTAATTATCTTGTAGTTATCAACATATATAGATAAAAATCCATCTCTATGATAGTTATCTTCCCCCTCCACATAATACTCCACGATCCTAAAATGATGGCATGCTTAGTCACCTTATCTCCTATTTTATAGGAGTGGTAAAACAGATCATAGACCAAGTCAATTTTCACTCCGCTTCCATCATGTCCACGAACTGCCGTCCATGTTCTTCATGTCATCATTAACCTTATCCATGTCTTGACGTTAACAGCTAAAAAACTGAGTGTCAATAATATCCCCTGATTTTATTGATGTCCAATCCATGCAACCAATAAAATCACTTCCTAGGTAGTCGTGCACACTCCAACATCCATCCGTTATATTACCGTTATATTACCGTTACTTTAAGATATCTAGCAGTAGTATTTAATTCATAGATTAACTCTCCCACTAATCCATAAATTCTTATATATATATCACCCACAGATCTAGGGTTTCACCTTTGCTCCATCATATTCCTTTATCTCTTCTAAACTTATAAACACCATGGTGAAGAAAAGTAGCAAAAATACACCAAAGAGTCAATATAATGCTGATACCCTCAAACTTGAAGCTACTTCTGTCCCTGATTCTCGTGATAGCAACTCGAGTACCATGAAAGACTCCAAGCTTGATGACTTCAGGGCACTCACTAAGGCGAACGTTCATGTTGTTCTCCCCAAAGTTGACGTCGGTGCTGATTGAGCTTGTAATGGTTGAGTATGTATGTATTATTATCCTTTCGATATTACTATGAAACTGCCTTTTCTAAGCTCGTAGAGAATTTATTGACCATGATCAAAATCTCTCCTGGTCAATTGATGCCATCGACATGGAGAATACTTGCGTGTCCTGATGCCATCGAGGAAAAACATCACTTGGGAAACACTACTGACGTTATAGGTTATTGCTATAACACCAAAAAATTTAATGGTTGTCGCTTTAGATTAGTTAGTAAGAAGAAAGAGGACCCATTGTTCTTGAATCTTGATGTTCTCAACGATCGAGTACGGAAAAATGAATTCTTTTTCGTGGAGAAGTCATCATTGGGCGATGTTTGTGCTTTCTTTCGTGAGAAATAGAATAATGAAGGTACCTCCTTAGCACTTTGTTCATTTATGTTCGATACATTGTTATTTTTTATTTTCAGTCCTGAATTTGATATTCACCATAATCCCTCTTATACATATCATTTCTCTTCCTGTAGTTCTATGTTATATTTCCCTTTCTCATTTATTCAATGTGTAGACTCGAAGAAGTTAAAGGCAAATTATAGTTCAAATTTATTTTTATTTATTGTTTACGTTGTGTGGATTGTTTGCTTGAATTTGTTGATAACATTGACGTTGTTGCTGGTATTGTTAAGAAGATTGTTGCCTTACCTATCGAGGATAAGATATGGCCTAATTGTTTGGGTCATCCTGTACGCAACACTATGCCTGTTATCATTAGTGAATGGAAAGAGAAATAGAAAAAAATGTTGGTTAAGTATGATGATAGTGTAGCTGAGAAATTTCAAGTGAGAAGCGTTGCTGGCAGGACATGTAGTAAGAGTGTTCATACCCCGGTCAACATTGAGAAGAGTGTGCAGGATGTTTCCTCTCAAACTAGTGATAATACTGAATCTGACAAAGGCATTGATATGAGTTCAAGTCGACAGTATGCCAAAGGTACGTGTTGACTGATTTCTTTCTTGGCCTATGTTTTCTTGGGTGTATGTTTGTCGTTACTTGTCTTGTCTATGATTGAGCCTTTTTTCATGATTGTAGAGTTTAAACCCCCTACATTGCGTGCACTTACCATTTCTAGTAAAGACTTATTTCCTAAAAGACCCCGTGATGAAAAGTTGATAGATACAGATTCATCCAAAGCCCCTGACAATATGCATAATTTAAAAAAGATTAAGAGTCTCCCAACTCCTTCCACACCGAATATCAAAAGTGAATCTCCGGCACCATCCTTTTTGTCTGTTTATAGTGTGGATATAGTACACATCTCCTTTGTTCCCCAATTGGAGGGTTCCCTACTCCCTCAAACTATTGAAGGCCATTCTGGAAAGTCGGTACATCAAGTTATTGACACTGCTGTGGGGCATGTATTCCACGTAAGCAATTGTACTTTTGCCCTTTCTTGTCAATAATGATTTTTGTCTATTATCTTTGATGTTTTGTGCGTTTGAACTTGCATTCATTCCAGGATGTACTGCTCCTTCGTGATGCTTATGAGAAAGAAGCCAAATTACTGCATGACTTGGAGATCGAACATGAGAAGTGCGAGGAAAGGCTTGCAGCTGCCCAAGCACAAGCTGCCGCTAACTTAAAGATGGCTAAGGATGTACAGAAGGAGCTTAATGATTTTTCTGCTAAGGTTCAAGGTCTCGAACAAAAGGTTCAAGATAAAGCCAAAGCTATTTTCACTCAGCAATAATACGTACTCGCGTAGAGGTGATGTTTGAGTTCAAGTGTGGAGAGTGGCAGCAATGGGAGGTTGATTGTTATTCCCTAGAACAATATCAATATTTGTAGAAGGGGGGGGGGTTGAATACAAATATTAAAACTTTTTGCTTGTTCTAATATTTGTTCTTGATGTTTGAGAATTAGAGAGAATATGTTCAAATAAATTATGATTGAAAAATAAACTGAACAAAGAGATTTAAAATTACTGATGGATTGGTTTTTCCATCAGTGTATATTTTTGCTCAATGTTCCTAGGTTAAAAGAAAGCTAGCTGCACTTTTTACAAGATTAGAAAACAAATCAACTGTTCTTACAAATGTACTCTCAAGCTAGAACAGTTGATTAAGAAATATTGTCTAACTTGTCTTTTTTTTTTCTTCTAATAATGCTACTACACTTGTTTATATACCACAAGTGTGCTTTTACAATTCCTATTCTAGGATTGTTTCTACCTACCTTCCTTTTAACTTTTTCTATTTTAGAATAAAGGTTTGAAAGACAGCTTCTGATTGAGTCATTACAGCCACCCTAGACTCTCTTCCATAGGTGTTCTTTTTGTCTTTCTGGATCTCTGACAGATTGCCTTTTTGTCACATTCAATTGATAATTTTTTGTTAAGCATATCAATTGACTCTTTCCTTATTCAACTGATAATGTTCTTCGATTGATCTTGATGTCCATCGATTGATAAGTATAGTTGCTTTATCAATTGATAAATGATATCAATTGATATATCAATCGATGGGTCTTCACATCAGTTGATGGTCTTCAACTCTTGACTTGGTTTCTTCAATTGATCTTCTATCCGTTGATGCTTCAATATCAACTGATCATCCTTCACTTGTATAATTTTCCTATCTTCAAATAATCACAATTTAACAGTCTAAGTTACACATCAGTTGATGACCTATATCAATTGACTCTAGTATCAATTGATGAAAATATCAATTAATTTACACCTTATCAATTGAAAATAGACTAAGTACACATATGCTACAATCCATATTATCAGTTGATTCAGATAAACATTTCAACTGATAAATGGTTCCCTGATCAATTGATATTTATAAATTTCATATCAGTTGATCAGTTACAATTATTGAAAATTTCTATAATTCTAAGTTTTAGTATTATCATCAAGTTACATGTAGATTCTCAAGAATCTCCCCTATTTGTGTCTGTGACATGAACAGGCATAAATCTACTTGATGATAACAAAAACCCTTAACAATAATCATTCAAATAGAATCAAGAAATTTTCATAGCACCTTTAGGAAATACCAGTTGATGATTATTCTTTGCAGAATGTTCCAGTGTCTTCAATTCTTCATGGTCTTCAATCTTCAATTACTTCTTCTTCTTCTTCTTATTTTTAGTATTTTCTTTTAGTTGTCTCATAAAAGTGCTCCTCAATATTGCTTCATCTCTATCAGCTTCCCCAAGTTGCCTCATAAGATATTGGATTTCCTCATCTGTGATTTTGTCCAGATATTTGCAGATATCAAAGAATTTTGTATTGCCTTCCACATCTGTAAAAATCATGGCATACTTTGGTTCCAACACCACCTTCTTGACTTGAGATTTCCATAGCTTCAAAGGAGAATCAGGTTCAGCTTCAGCTTTTGCTCTCCTCAGCTTTGAGATTTATTGTTGGATTTCCTGAGAAATAGTCACATTTAGTTTGTACCTTTTGTTTAGAAGAGGTAGAATTGTCTTCAAAACATTGTAGCCCTGCTTCATAATCACCTTCATTGAGTAAGTGAGTTTAGAACCATTTTCATACTTTAACCTCATGGAATCCTCTTGATTTGAAGTTGCAGGATGGGTTCTAACTCTAATTAATCCTTTCTCACTTACAACTGGAGTTCCTTTTAATTGGTATCCTTCAAATGTCACTTCCTCCTTGGTTTCTCCTTGAGTGACTTGAGGATTCTCCTGAACCACCATCTTCTGAGATGAATCTGCCCTTTTCTGGGCCATTGCTATTTTTCTCCTTTCTCTCAATGGTTGCTCTGCCTGTAGCTCTTCCAAATGTCATTGCATTTCCATCTGTCTAGCAATCTCTTCATTCTCCTTTTCTCTCCTTGAGGCATCTGAGATTCCTGTAGTGATGGCTCCTTGAAGTAGCTTTTGGCCTACTGGTTCAGTTTTCTTCTTCTTCTCTTCTTCAATCATTATTGCTTTCCCTTTCTTCTTTTCTTTAAGAGCTTCAACATCCAATTGAAGAAAAGCTTCTGTATTTGAGTTGCTTTCCTGAGTGGCCCCCTTTGCACTTTCATTTACTGCTCTAGTTTGAGCAATAAATTCATCTAATTTTCCTGACTCTGCAGCCTTTGCAACCAACTCAGTGTTCCTTTTTAGGGTTTCAAAACTTTGTCTTTCCCTCTCAATCATTAGTTGAGTTTCCTTTTCTCTAGAATTTCTTCTAGCTTCCACATCATCTTCAAATTTCTTAGCATCTCTCCTTTTCTGTTCCATGTCATCTTTGGAATATTTTAAAGATTGACCCTTATAACTTCCACTACCACTTGCACCACTTCTTGAGGTCCTGCTGTGACCACCCAAATTGACTCTATGATTATCACTCTCAGCTCCTCCAACACCACCATCACCATCTTTATCATTATTCTTCTTTGTATTCTCCCCCTTTTTGTTATCATCACAATTAGGAGGTGGTGGCATTCTGTCAAGAAACTTCTGAAGAATTTCAGCATGTAGAGCTTGTCCTCTAATAATAGCTTCCATCTTAGTTTCTTGGACTCTACTCTCCTTTCCAAGGCTGTAAAATGCTTTGACTCCTTAAATAATTTATCCTTAATTTGCACCAGAGTGTTCATTGGCAGTTTCTCATCCAATCTTCTTTCCAATACATCCTTGTTTGTTGAGATTGAATCTTTGATGCTGTCCAATTCCCTTCTTATGCCAGTGACTGTCATTTTCTGCAATTTTAACTGATCCTTTATGTAGGTGGCAATTCTCCTATGAGTTAAGTTTTCAATGTTCACCTCCATCATTGCCCTTCTGTATTGTGATAGGATCTCTGTTTCTGCATCTTCAAGAGAACCATCAATGGTACTCATCCATGGCTCCTCATCTGAATCACTTTCTAGATCAACCGGAGTCATATGACAGACATCTGTGACATTGACCAAACTTTCCTTCAAGTTTCTAGTTCTCTATTCAGTATGATCAATGCCTAAGAGTTGTTCAACATCCATGTTGCTTGATGTGGCTAGTCCCTAGTACCTTGGATTAGGATGGACAAAGTTGCTTGGATCCAAGTCACCTGCATCAACTTCCATATCTTCAACAACTACTTCCTTCAATAATTCAGCTTCTTTCTCTACACCACTTCCTCCTACTTCATTTGCATTAGGGACTCCCCCTAACTCCTTTACTCCCTCCTCTTCAGACATCAATTCATTCTCCAACTCCTGAGCATATTCAAGAATTTTTCTGTCACTCTCACTCATCTCTCTATTTTTCATCAGGATCTCATCCTGGAACCCCACCTCTCCCTCACTCATTATCTGTGCACCTTCTAAGATGGGGCCCTCAAGTGTTTCACTCTCATTCCGGGAAGAAATAGAAATGACCTCACTCACTCCCTCTCCTTTTGCCAGGCTGCAATCCTGCCTCTCACTCAACTCACTCAATCCTATAAGTGTTTGTGCAACATCAATTGATTGGGTATCAATTGATGTTAAGACAATATCAGTTGATGAGGTGTTAAGGATATCCATCGATTGATGCATACCCATTCATTGATCTTGAGTATCGATCGATGGCTTATCAGTCGATGGCTGAATATCAATTGATGTTGAGACATCAATTGATGGAGTAGAAACATTTGATGTAATTATTTGAGAAGTTACATTTGAGATGATTTGAGAAATGAAATCCTGAACTTCCTGGGAAGAAAATTCAGAATGGAGTGTTGGCTTCTCCTTGAGTAACAAAGAAGGAGAATCTAAAAATGCTTGATTGTCTATCAAAAAATTTTCTGAAGAAATTTGATGTGGAGGAGAGAAAGGAACGGAAATAGATAAAGAATGGGACTGCAACTCCACATTTATTGGAGATGCATCAAACTGAATTTGAGAAGGCTCCACCACAGTTTCCTGTGATTTTGCAGTGTGTGAATCCCCTTTTGCAAAGGTTACTTTCTTCTTTCTCATTTCATAGGATTTGGGAGTTTTGGCTTGAGTGTCCCCATCTTTGTTCAGTTCCCCTCGCTGTGAGCTCTTTTCAATATTGACATCTTTTTGAGAAGATGCCAACAGAGATGTGGTATTATCCTTGTTAACATCCACAGTCTTTTGGGAGACTATGGAGTGGGTAGGTTTGGGTTGCACACCCTCTCTCTCCTTATCCTTCTGGGTTCTTTGACTTTCCCCAGTTCCCTCACCAGAACCTTCTCCATCTAATCTATCACCACCTGGAGTTTTTCTTTTCTTTGATTTTACAATAACAGATTTTTGGGAACCTGTTGAAGTTGGTTTCTTAGATTTGATTGAGGAAATAGGTAGTGTGGCTTGGGTAGGAGGGTTAGGGTTACTGCTAGCACCCTCCATTGCCACAGAAGGCAAAGAAACTTGAGTTTCAGAAGAAGTAAGGGAAGAAATAAATATCTGAACAAAAGGTGGATAGATCAATTCCACATTGCTGTGAAGATTGATCCTGACCAAGTCTTTGAAGACCCTTTTGTTTTTGACACAGCAGTCCAAAGTCTCTATCTCTCTGGTTATTTCAATGTCCCTCACAAAATGGTTAATAAACAACATAATAAATCTAGCATAATATATATGATTTGATCTATTAGCCTTATTACCCAATTTTTTTGCAATTTCATTTAATATGATGGAAGATAGATTGAAAAATTTATCAAACAAAATAGTATATGCTACCTCCTGCATACTAGTTGTTATTGCATCAAAATTGCTAATTTTACCACTAAAGCATTTAATTATGACATCAAAGAAATAAGACCATTCTCTCCTAAGATGTTTTCTAACCACATGACATAGTCCTATTTCTGGTTCAGCATAATTAACAAATTTTAGCATTAACCTAATTTCTTTATTTGTTGGGCTTTTATCAGTATTATTGGCAGGTAATTCTAAGCATTCATTAATAACAACATTAGTAACAGTGTACTTATCTCCTTTACAAGTGAATGTAATTGCAGAGTTGTTACTTGTGATTTCAGCACTTGCCCAAAATTCTTCCACCAAGCTGCAGACGATCTTTGGAGCATCTTTGAGTGCCTTCTTTACCTTGCAACTTTCTAGAAATTTCATCAGAGGATGGAACTCCTGGGGTGCCTCTTCCACTATTGTACATGCTACGAAATTTATGAGTTCGTAGATGTAACCACTCTGTGAAACTTTCTTTGATGAAGAGGCCATTGCTTTGACTTTTGGCTAGAAATCACTTACTTGACAGGGATTAAGTATTTGAGAGAGATTGAAAATTGAGAGATTAGTGATTAAGTTCGCAGATTGAGAGAGAGAAAGAGAGAGACAGAGAGAAATTAGTAAACAAAATGCAGGTAAGAGTAAAGAAAAATTTTAATCTCATTATTTATATTTACTAATTTCTCGATCGATTTCTTTCTCAAAATAAAACTTAATTGACCGTTAAAAAAATGAATAAGTGAATTACTTATTTGGCAATCAACTGTTATACATACAGGACTGTATGTATTTATTAATTGATAAGACAAGTAATCAACGGCCAGATTTTGTACAGGTCGATTGATGACATGGACCCTAAAACTTCCATGCCATTGATTGATAACTAATTTATCCATCAACCATTAGTACTATCCATCGATAGACAAATACATCATCTATTGATGTAGTTATCAGTCAGCAGATCAATATATCCATTGATATGTAAAATGCTTATCAATTGATTAATGAAAAATCAACAGATTAGCATTATCAACAGCTACCTACTAGAACTAAAAAAGCTAACTAACTTATCAGAAATTTCAAATGTTAATTAAAATTAAGCATACCTAAATCACAGACCAATCTATTAAAGGTAGATTCATCTAATAGTTTGGTAAAAATGTCTGCAAGTTATTTTTCACTAGGGACAAAATGTAATTCAACAGTACCATTCATTACATGTTCCCTAATGAAGTGATACCTTATGTCAATGTGCTTGTGTTGGTCCCTGATATTGTAGAAGGGGGGTTGAATACAATATCTGAAAATTAATCGCGGAATAATTTGGATTAAAAATATTATTTTAATTACTCGCGAAATATTAATTGGAATGAAATACTGTTCAAGTGAAAGATATAATTTTAACTTGATTAGTATTATAAAATTAATATTAAGAAAACAGTTATATAATTGATTAAAAGTTCTAGAACAAATTTGACATGAATTGTTCGTATTTAACAATTATATCCAAACTCAGCACAGAAATCTGTGAATATTACAATGCAGATAAATTACTGAATTTGATCTGATTTTCTTCTCTGAGAAGTTGAACTACAAACAATGAAGGGCTGATCTCATATTTATAGAGATTTGAAAAAGGCTGCTATGACCTTTTTCAGTATGACTTTATTTCAAGAAAATAAGTCTGTATGACTTATTTTAACACTTGTATGACTTATAAAAGACTGGGCATGACATATTTTGGTCGGTATGACTTACTGAAGCTCGGTATGACCTTTTGAAAGTTCGGTATGACTTATTTAAAGTCATATTCGGATTTTATATAATTAAAATAAATCGGTATGACTTATTTTAATTAAACAAAATTGGTTCAGTATGACCTTTTGAGCACAGTACTCTCGGTATGACTTATTCAATGAGCTCGGTATGACCTTTTGATCAACAGAAATTCGGTATGACTTATCTCCTGTATGACCTTTCTGCCTGAAGCTCGGTATGACTTTTCTTTTTAAAGCTCGGTATGACTTATCAGTCGGCTGCTCCGGTATGACTTTTCTTTTTAAAGCTCGGTATGACTTATCAGTCGGCTGCTCCGGTATGACTTTTCTTTAACAGCTTCGGTATGACTTTCTCTTTATTCAGTCGGTATGACTTTTATTAATATAATTCGGTATGACTTATTAATAAACAGTCGGTATGACTTATTTATTAGTCATTTGAATTATATTAAAAGTCATATTAAGTCATATCTTTTATAATAAATTAATTCTACTTAAATTAATTAGTTAATTTACAAATTAAATTAAATTCAACTTGAATTAATTTAATTAGATAAATTAAATAATTAATTAACATTTGATAGTAGAATTAAAATACTATTTCGTCTTGTATTACCGTGCTATCAGTCTTGAAGTCTTTCAGTCTTCATTGTGTCTTTTGTCATAAAACCACTTGAGCTAGATGATGAATATTTATTATTTTAGTTGACACACAAATGTACTGTCTGGTTCATTTATGTCATACTATAATAAATATTCTTCATCTTTAACATTAAGCTGAGGTCTTCTGTTCTTCTTCTACTTCACTGTCTTCATTCTTCTTCTGGAGTCTTCTGTAGTAGCCACTTAGAATCTTCTGAATCTTCTGAACAACTGCTTCTCTATTTTTCTCCGACGCTTGAACATATAAATGAACTTCTTCCGGTGTAGAGTAGCAACTTCATTATAAATCTTCTGACAAGTTGATTCTTTGTGTCTAGTTGACATTCTTCGATTTGATTCCATCCTCAGAATTTATTACTTACTTTAATTTCTTACATGAGTTGAGTTGTCATCTACTAATTACAAATAGGCCTTGACATATGCCTTTCAATCTCCCCCTATTTGTTGTTAAACATTTAACACACAAATTCCTAGAGGATAACTCAACTAACAACTAAGAAACTAATATGACATTTAAGAACTGTAAGTAAATAAATTGTTCTCTGGATCATATAATACATTTCCAGATTTCTTGAGTAACTGAAATGAAAGATGTTTGTTCCTCTAGCACTGAACATAATATACAAGTAGTATTATCTTCATTTCTCAGACTCATCACTACTCCCCCTTAGGATGACAGAGATGATGTCTGTTCTCTTCTTACCACTTTTCCTCTGTTTCTCCAACTCCTGTCTTCTCTTCTCTCCCAAGGTGAATTCATTCTCCCCTTACGTGAATTATCCAACCAATTTAATAGAGGTAACAACAGACATGGCATACATACAGCATTAAACCATCGCAGATATAAAAAATGCAAACTATGACATGTTATGCATTTTAGAAAATCCGGTTAATCATATTTATAAGAATTTTCTAAAATCAAATGGAATAGAATCCAAGCATGTTGTTATATACCCCTTTTTCTTGTTTAACAATTGAGTAATCCTCTTCTGGAAAAAGCCTTTGTTTACTTCTCCCCTTTTGATCTACTCCCCCTTTGTTGAATACTTTAACATTTTGGAGTAATCCTCTTAATAATTCTCCCCCTTAGTTGAGTAATCCTCTTAATAATTCTCCCCCAATTGTAGATAGGTAACAATTGTTGGTCCTTTTCTGAAGAAATTTCCACCTTGGTTAAGTAACATTTGAAATCTGTAACAGGGAATGGGGAAAGGGATTCGGTAATTGTGCTAGTGTGTGATTTTACTTTGTGTTCCTCACAAGTGTTTCGCTCATATACTCTCTAAGTGTTTCACTCATAGAATATATATTTTCACTCTTCCTTACTTGTGTTTCACTCTTTTCTCACATCACTATATCTCTCTCAGTACGGATGACTCAGTCTTTTGTACCTGCAAGAAAGATCACCATAGCCCCTTCAAGAGAGGTCACTAGTGGTGCAATGGGGTTTCGTAAATCCCCGTCCTCAATTGAATCTATTAAAATAGTTTAATTTGAAAACTGAATTGCTTCAGGAATAAATTCAATGAGTTGCTGATCATCTAAGATGATCTATTCCATTTGAAATCCAGATATGTTCCATCTGGGGAGGGTGACAAGGATCAATAATGTAGCAAATGATCCAAGTTTCCTCCTGATGCCTGTGAAGGCATGTTGATTCAGTCAGAATCATCAATCATCCTTCCTTCCTTGATATGAAAGTTTAGAATAATTGCTTCCGTCAATTCATCCTTACTATGACATTTCAAATGCTCCCTCTTGGTCCCTTTTTGGTCCCAAATATGTCCTTAAATTGTTGGTCCAAAATGCCAATTGAGTTGGTCCATTGTTGGTCCCTAAAAATAAGACAATATTGTGGTTTCTTGAAAAATGTCAGATGAAATTAACTCTTTGCTGATAGCCTTGGCTGACAGGCTGAATTCAATAGACTCACTATGTTGAGAGAATGAACCTAGTAACAGTTTTGCCTTTTCCAAGTCTGTATCCTTTTGAGAGAACACAGATGAGCTAACAGTTGTCTCAGTTTATATATGAATCACCTTTCTGGAGACAGAGCTGTTGGTTCACTCACATCACCAACCTTATCAAATGCAATCAAGGCATTGACTCCCTCATTCTGAACAATTAGGTATTCTGTTTAATGGTTAGAGAGACGGAAGTGATAGTGTTTGTGTGTTTGGTTCTAAGATCTTGGTTAGAGATTGATGCCAATGATTAGAATCCCACTTTTAGAATCGATTGGATTATCAATGCTCATAGATCTTTCCTACTTCTCAAAAGAGACTTGAGAATAATCAGCACATATTTATATAGAAATAAACATAAAAAATAATAAAAATAAAGATGCCAAGTTGTAAAACAAATAAAACTATACATACTTAAATATACCAATTGTTGAGAGCAATTGTTGGAAATAATAAACAATATATACTAATTGTTGGAAAACAAACATAATATAAAATATATTTACAGTATAGATGCCAATGAAATAACAACTGTACGAAAAAAAAAGGAAAATCTTTTTGAGTTTTCTTTTTCAATTTGTTTGTTTGTTTTTGAAATATTTTAAGAAATATATACAGTATATTTACAGTGCTTGAAAATAAATATGCAATTTAAAACAACATGCAATAATTAGTTCATGTTTAACATCCCTAACTCACTAACCAACTTAGAGAAAGTGGATTCATCAAGTGGTTTTGTGAAGATGTCGGCAATTTGATCTTCTGTGGGTACAAAATGTAATACCACAGTTCCGTTCATGACATGCTCTCGGATGAAATGATACCTTATGTCTATGTGCTTGGTTCTTGAATGTTGTACATGATTATTGGAAATAGCTATGGCACTTGTGTTGTCGCAAAGTATTGGAATTTTAGATAGCGCAAGTCCATAATCATTCAGCTGATTCCTTATCCACAAGATTTGTGCACAACAACTACCTGCCGCAATATATTCTGCTTCGGCTGTCGAGGTAGATACTGAGTATTGTTTCTTGCTGTACCAGGAAATCAACCGTTGTCCTAGAAACTGACAACTTCCAGATGTACTTTTCTTGTCCATCCTGCATCCTGCATAATCTGAATCTGTATAGCCTATTAGTTCAAAACCTGTACCTTTAGGGTACCAAATTCCAAGATTCGATGTACCCTTCAGATATCTAAAAATTCTTTTAACAGCTATAAGATGAGATTCTCTAGGATCAGATTGAAACCTTGCACATAAGCATGTTGCAAACATTATATCGGGTCTACTAGCAGTTAGATATAATAATGAAACTATCATACCTCTATAGCTTGTGATGTCAACTTTCTTACCAGTTTCATCTTTGTCAAGCTTGGTGGCTGTTGGCATAGGGGTTTTTGCCGGTGTAGAATCTTCTAGATTGTATTTCCTTAGAAGATCTGTTAGGAATCTACATGTGATTTGATGATAACATTAATCTTAGAATCATAGAAATTTTATTTGTTGTAACTGATCAATTGATATGAAAGTTATAAATATCAATTGATCAGGAAACCATTTATCAGTTGAAGTGTTTATATGAACCAACTGATAATTTGGATTGTAGCATAGGTGTACTTAGTCTATTTCAATCGATAAGGTGTAAATCAATTGATATTTTGTTCATCAATTGATGTTAGAGTCGATTGATATGGATCATCAATTGATGTGTAAATTAAACTGTTAAATTTTAATTATGTGAAGACAGGAAATTGCACAAGTGAAGGATGATCAATTGATATTGAAGCATCGATGGATGAAGGATCAATCGAAGAAGCCAAGTCAGGCATTTAAGACCATCAACTGATGTGAAGACACATCGACTGATATATCGATTGATAACATCTATCAATCGATAAGACATCTTTTATCAATCGATGGATATAAAGATCAATCGAAGTAGTACATCAGTTGATGGATTAAAGAATGGATCAATTGATATGCTTAACAACAAATTATCAATTGAGTGTGACAACACAGATAGAATATCTGTTGAAGATCCTGAGAACAAAAGCACACCTATGGAAGACAGTCTAGAGTGACTGTGAAGACTCAATCAGAAGCTGTCTTTCAAACCTTTTTGTAAAATAGAAAAAGGTAAAAGGAAGGCGGGTAGAAACAATCCTAGAATAGGAATTGTAAAAGAACACTTGTGGTATATAAACAAGTGTAGTAGCATTATTAGAAAATATACAAGTTGGACATATTTCTTAATCAACTGTTCAAGCTTGAGAGCATATGTGTAAGAACAGTTGATTTGTTTTCTAATCTTGTAAACGCAGCTAGGTTTCTTCTAACCTAGGAGCATTGAGCAAAAATATATATTGATGGAAAAACCAATCCATCAATAATTTTAAATCTCTTTGTTCAGTTTTATTTTTAGCACTAATTTGTTCGAACTTATTCTCTTATTCTTTCAAACATCAAGAACAAATATTAGAACAAGGAAAAAGTTTCAATATTTGTATTCAACCCCCCCATTCTTCAAATATTGGCATTGTTCTAAGGAATAACAATTGGTATCAAAGCAGGCTTTCAACATACAGAAAGTTTAAAGATCAAGAACAGTCAATATGGGTCAAAAAGATTCAGGTGTGAAAATTCCAGTTTTAGAGAAAGATGAATATTTTCCATGAAAGGTCAAAATGCATCTGCATCTTCTTTCTCTCGACCCTTCTTATGTTAACTGCATAGAAAAAGGTCCTCATGTTCCCATGAAGCTAGTCACAGGGGTAAACCCTGATGGAACTCCTGCACTTGACAGACATGTTCCAAAACTTATTTCTGAGTTCACAGAAGAGGATGAAAAAGAAGTACTCAAAGACAAGAAGGCCATGAACATTCTGTTTAATGGTCTAGATAAAGATATGTTTGACAATGTTATAAACTGTACTTCATCAAAAGAAGTATGGGATACACTTCAAACTCTGTGTGAAGGAACTGAACAAGTAAGGAAAAACAAGATGCAACTCTTGATTCAAAAATATGAATCATTTCATTTCAAGAGTGGAGAATCTATCAATGACACCTATAGCAGATTTCAGAAGTTGTTAAATGGACTGAAGCTATATGGTAGGGTTTATGCAACTGAAGATACAAATCTAAAATTTCTTAGATCTCTTCCAAAAGAATGGAAACCAATGACTGTTTCCATTAGACAATCTCAGGACTTCAAGGACTTTACACTTGAGAAACTTTATGGTATTCTCAAGACATATGAGTTGGAAATCCAACAAGATGAAGAGATTGAGAAGAATCAAAGAAAAGAGAAAACTGTGGCTTTGGTAGTCAAGAGAAATGAAGAGAAGAAGGAAAATGGCTATGAAGAAGAGTCAGTCATGATGGCTGGTGATGCTGTTGAAGAATCATTCAAGAGAAAAGGAAAGAGCAAGTGTGAAGAAGATGAAACATGCTCTCAGGATGATTTGGATGAGATTGATGAGCACCTTGCATTTCTGACAAGGAAATTTTCAAAGCTAAAATTCAAGAAGAATCCATATGCTCAAAGGCCTGGATCCCAGTTTAGAAACAACAATCAAAATAAAAATCTGGTTGATAGATCTAAATTCAAATGCTTTAACTGTGGATTGGCTGGTCATTTCTCAAGTGAGTGCAGGAAGCCAAAACAAGAAAAGGCAAAGTCATATGAGGGTATTGATTATAAGAAGAAATACTTTGAACTTTTAAAACAAAAAGAAAAGGCTTTTGTAACTGAGGAGAAGGACTGGGCTGCTGAGGATAGTGATTCTGAAGAATATATCAATCTTGCATTAATGGCCAATCATGAAGATGAAGAAGCTAGTTCAGCATCTAATCAGGGAAACAGGAAGAAAAATCTCTGGTATTTAGATAGTGGATGTTCAAGGCACATGACTGGAGATTTGTCCCTGCTCACAAAGTTTGTGGAAAAGGCTGGCTCAGGAGTTACTTTTGGAGATAACAGCAAAGGTTTTACTCTGGGATATGGCTCAATTGCAAAAGAAAATGTTATCATTGAAACTGTAGCACTAGTTGATGGATTGAAGCACAATTTGCTCAGTATTAGTCAACTGTGTGATAATGGTAATGGTGTGTGGTTTACAACTGAATCATGCATCATAGCCAACAAAGAATCTGGTGAAATTCTCTTAACTGAAGAAAGAAAAGGGAATGTCTATGTGGCTGATTTTCACTCTGTAAAGGCAAATTCAATGACATGTCTACTTAGCAAAGCCAATATAGATGAAAGTTGGATTTGGCACAAGAAACTAGCCCACTTGAATTTCAAAGCCATGAATTTATTGGTTAGAAAGAATGTGGTTAAAGGCATTCCACAGATGGAATTCACCAAGGATGGACTATGTGATGCCTGTCAAAAGGGAAAACAAAGAAAAGCATCATTCAAGTCAAAGTCTGAATCATCAATTGACAAGCCTCTGGAATTATTGAACATGGACTTATTTGGTCCAGTCAACATCATGTCAATTGCCAAAAAGAAATATGCCTTAGTAATTGTGGATGACTTCACAAGATTTTCATGGGTATATTTCTTACACTCTAAGGATGAAGCAAGCAAATTAATTATCAATCATGTGAAGAATGTTGACAATGGCACTGAATGGAAGGTCAAGAAATTTAGAAGTGACAATGGTACTGAATTCAAGAATTCAACCATGAGAGAATTCTGTGAAGAAAAAGGTATCACTCATCATTTCTCTGCTCCAAGAACTCCACAGCAAAATGGAGTAGTTGAAAGGAAAAATAGGACCTTGATTGAAGCTGTTAGAACTATGTTAGAAGAAGCAAAACTCCCTACATACTTCTGGGCAGAATCAATTAATACTGCTTGTTACATTCAAAATATTTCCATGATCAATAAACTTCAAGGCAAAACTCCATATCAATTGATAAAGAAAGACAAGAAGCCAACAGTTAACTTTCTTCATGTCTTTGGCTGCAAATGCTTTGTACTGAGAAATCAAGGTGAAAATCTACGAAAATTTGAAGCCAAAGCTGATGAAGCTATATTTGTTGGATATGGAATAACAACCAAAGCATACAGAGTCTACAATCTTAGATTACACATTGTTATGGAATCTATGCATGTAGTTTTTGATGACAAGAAAATTCAAGGTTGTTTGATGAAGGATTTCATGATCTATTGCATTTTGAAAATGAATCCACAAGTAATATTGAAGATAGTGATGATGATGTGGAAAACACAAGAGCACAAGTACCTAGAATCCTCCCATCAATTGATGTCAATGCATCAACAGATAACTTATCAGTTGACAATCATCAATCAACTGATAATACATCAATTGATAATCATTCGATGAATATCAACTCTGCTCAACAATCTTCAAGTAGAGTGTCCATCTCAGGGGGAGGGTTCTCAAATAGTCAATCACATCACAATGATCATAACACTTCCAATGATCATGAAGCATCATCTTCAAGGACAAATTTACCATCACAAAAGAAATGGACAAAAAGCCATCCCTTTGAATTAATAATTAGAGATGCAAATGATGGTGTCAAAACTAGAAGTGCAACTCAAAATGAATGCTTGTATAGTAGCTTCCTGTATCAAGAAGAACCAAAAAGGATTGAAGAAGCCTTGAATGATCCTGATTGGATAATTGCCATGCAAGAAGAGTTGAATCAATTTGAAAGAAACAAGGTATGGAAGCTGGTGCCCAAACCAAAGAACAAGTCTATCATTGGTACAAAATGGGTGTTCAGAAACGAAATGGATGAATCTGGTACAGTGACAAGAAATAAAGCAAGATTAGTGGCAAAGGGTTTTTCACAAGAAGAAGGCATTGACTTTGATGAAACCTTTGCACCAGTTGCAAGGTTGGAAGCAATCAGAATCTTCTTAGCATATGCTGCTCATGCAAATTTCAAGGTGTATCAGATGGATGTGAAAAGTGCTTTTCTCAATGGAGAACTAGAAGAAGAAGTATATGTAGAACAACCTCCTGATTTTATTGATCCTATTCATCCTGAATTTGTATACTATCTTCTCAAGGCACTTTATGGATTGAAGCAAGCACCTAGAGCCTGGTATGACACATTGTCTAAATTCTTGATTGAGAATCACTTCACAAGAGGTACTGTTGATAAAACTCTCTTTCATAGAAATGTAAATGGCTCTATGATTCTTGTTCAAATCTATGTAGATGACATTATTTTTGGCTCAACTAATGAAAAACTTTGTAAAAAGTTTGCAAAGTTGATGCAGAGTAAATATGAAATGAGCATGATGGGAGAACTTACCTATTTTCTTGGTTTGCAAATCAAGCAAGTCAAAAATGGTATTTTCATAAATCAAACCAAATATATTTCTGATTTATTAAAGAGATTTGATTTAAGTGAATGTTCTTCTGCTAAAACTCCCATGGCCACTGCAACTAGACTTGAATTAAACACTAAGGAAGTAAAAGTGGACATTTCAAGTTATAGAGGTATGGTTGGCTCATTACTTTATTTAACTGCAAGTAGGCCAGACATAACGTTTACTACATGTCTTTGTGCTAGGTTTCAAGCTGATCCTAGAGAATCTCATTTGATTGCAATAAAAAGAATATTCAGATATCTCAAAGGAACTCCAAATCTTAGAATTTGGTATCCTAGAGATTCTGGATTTGATCTAATTGGTTATTCAGATGCAGATTATGCAGGTTGCAGAATTGACAGAAAAAGCACAACAGGCTCCTGTCAATTTCTAGGAAATAAGCTTGTTTCATGGTTTAGCAAGAAGCAGAATTCAATGTCTACATCTACTGCAGAGGCTGAATACATTGCAGCTGGAAGTTGCTGTGCACAAATATTATGGATGAGGAATCAACTACTTGACTATGGGTTCAACTTGAACAAGATTCCTATTTTCTGTGATAATACCAGTGCCATTGCTATAACAGAAAATCCTGTGCAACATTCCAGAACCAAGCACATTGACATAAGGTATCACTTCATTAGGGAACATGTAATGAATGGTACAGTTGAATTACATTTTGTCCCTAGTGAAAGACAACTTGCAGACATTTTTACCAAACCATTAGATGAATCTACCTTCAATAGATTGGTCTGTGATTTAGGTATGCTTAATTACATTTAATCCTTTAAATGTCTGACAAGTTATGTATTTATAATACATGTAGCCATTGACTATGTTAAATTATTGATTCTTCAATAATCAACTGATAAATATTTTACATATCAATGGATATTATTGGAGTTGTCGACAGATAAATATATCAATTGATGATATATTTGTTTATCGATGGATAGGGGTAACTATCGACAGATAGATATATCAATCAATGATATATTTGTCTATCGATGGATAATTGTACCTGTCGATGGATAAGCAATTTATCAATCGATGACCTAGAATTTAAAGGGGTCCATGTCATCAATCGACCGGTACAAAAATCTAGCCGTTGATTACTTATTTTATCAATTGATTAATACGTACATTCCTGTATATATAACAATCGATTGCCAAAATTGGTAACTTTTAATTATCAATACTCTTCCAACGGTCGATTTAGTTCTATTTTGAGTAAGAAATTGTTTGGAAATCAGTAAATATAAATAGTGAGATTAAAACTTCTTTTAATTCTTACTTGCATTTTTACTATCGATTTTTCTATCTCTTTCTCTTTCTCAATCTTCGAACTGACTCTGTATCTATCTTTTGCTAAGAACCCTAATCTACTACTGTCTAATTATTGTTTCTGTTATAATTACTAACAAGTTTGCCAGTTAATTCAATTATAAATCTTCAAACTCGATAATGGCATCTTCAAAGAAAGTTTCACAATCTGGATTCTACTATGAGCTCAACAACTTCGTTGCTTGCACTATGGTGGAGGAAGCCCCAACAGAATTTCATCCCCTAATGGAATTTCTAAGGAGTTCAAAAATTGCAAAGGCCCTCTCAGAAGCACCAAAAATAGTGTGCAATCTAGTTGAAGAATTCTGGACAACAGCAGAAGTAGCAGATGATTTTTCTACAATCTCCTTTGAATGCAAAGGACAAAGGTATATTCTAACCACTGTGGTCTTAGGTGAGTGTTTAAATATTCCTGCAAATAATACCGAAAATGCACCCACTGACACAGATATTAGAAACATGCTTAGGGAAATCAACTATACTGCTCCTGATGCTAGTCTAGGTAGTATTGTTAGAAAGAATCTAAGAAAAGAATGGTCATATTTCTTTGATGCTTTAATAAAGTGTTTTTCTGGTAAGGTTAGTAATTTTGATGCAATAACAACAAGTATGCAACAAATAGGGTATAGCATTTTATATGATAGATATCATAATTTAGGAAGCCTGTTACTCAATGAAATATCTGCCAAATTGGGGAATAAAATAAATAGATCTAATCATATTTATTATGCAAGATTTATTATGATTATTATTAACCACTTTGTCAAGGATATTGAGATTGACAGGAATACATAAATTTTGGATTGCTGGACTCAAAACAAAAGGGTCTTTAAAGACTTGGTTAGGATCAATCTTCATAGCAATGTGGAATTGATCTATCCCCCTTTTGTTCAGGTATTTATCTCTTCTTTAAACTCTTCTAAACCTAATTCTTCTTTGCCTTCTGTGACTATGGAGGGTGGTAGTAATGACCCCAGCCCTCCTACCCAAGCCACACAACCAATCTCTAAATCCAAATCTAAGAAACCAACCTCAACAGGTTTTCAAAAACCTGCTGTTGTAAAAACCAAGAAAAGAAAATCAACTAGTGTGGTAGATAGATTAGAGGAGGATGTAGGTGGTGAGGGAACTGGGGAACATCAAAGAACCCAGAAGAATAAGGAGAGTGAGGGTGTGCAACCTCAACCAAGCCACTCCATAGTCTCCCAAAAGACTGTGGATGTTAACATGGAAAATACCACATCCCTATTGACATTCTCTCAAAAGGATGACAATATTGAAAATAGCCCACAACCAGGGGCACAGAATCAAGTTGGGGACACAAAAGCCAAAACACTAACACCATACAAAAGGAGAGAAAAGAAAGTCACCTTTGCACTTGGGGAATCACACACTGCAAAACCACAGGAAACTGTGGAGGAGCCTTCACAAAGTCTGCTTGATGCATCTCATATAAATGATGAGATGCAGCCCCATTCTCTTTCAATTCCTATCTCTTCTATTCTTCTTTCCCCATCTCAAACTTCTTCAGAAAATGTTTTGATAGATTATCGAACATTTTCAGATTCTCCTTCTTTGTTTTTCAAGGAGAAGCCAACACTCTCTCCTGAATCTTCTTCTCAGAATTTTCAGGATTCTATTTCCAATATCATCTCAAACATAACTTCACAAATTATCTCAACTGTTTCTTCTCCATCAATTGATGTTCCTTCATCAATTGATATTCAGCCATCGACTGATAAGCCATCGATCGATACTCAAGATCAATCGATGGGTATGCATCAATCGATGGATATCCCAAACACCACTTCAACTGATAATGTCAATACATCAATTGATGCTCAATCAATTGATGTTGCACAAACACTCTTAGGATTGAGTGAGTTGAGTGAGAGGCAGGATTGTAACCTGGCAAAAGGAGAGGAAGTGAGTAAAAAAATTCCTATTTCTTCCAGGAATGAGAGTGAAACACTTGAGGGCCCCACCTTAGTAGGTGCAAAAGAAATGAGTGAGGGAGAGGTGAGATTCCAGGATGAGATCCTGATGCAAAATAGAGAGATAAGTGAAAGTGATAAAAACATTCTACTTTTTGCACAGGAATTGGAAATTGAACTGATGGCAGAAGAAGGAGTAAAGGAGATAGGGGGAGCAAATGATGCTGAAGCTAGTGGGAGTGGAATTGCTAAAGACTTTGAAGAGGAAATAGATGCTGGTGAATTGGATCCAAAGAATTTCATTCATCCTGATCCACAATATCAAGGGTTGGTTACTTCAAGTAACAGGAATGCAGAACAACTCTTGGGCATTGATCATACAGATCAAAGGACCAGGAATCTGAAGGAAAGCATTGCCAATACAACAGACACTTGTTATATGGCACCTGAAGAGTTGGAGAGTGATTCTGATGAAGAGCCATGGATAACAAAAAGATAACAAAGAGCCATGCTTCCATTCTTCAAAAGTTTCTTGACAGACTTCCACCACCCCCTCCAATTGATGATAACAAAAAGGGGGAGAATACAAAGAAGAAGGATGATGATGGTGGTGATGGCAAAGGCAGTGGAAGTGGTGGTATAGGTGGTTCTGGTATGGATAAGTCAAGTGGCATTGGTGGTTCTGCACTCAAAAGATATAAAAGCAGAAGTAACAGGGACAATCAATCTTCAAAGAAATCTAAGTCATCTAATTCTCCAAAAGATAATTTAGAACAGAAAAAGAAAGAATACAAGAAGGTTGATGAAGATACTGAAGCTAGGAGAATTTCTAGGGAGAAAGAAACTCAATTAATGATTGAGAGGGAAAAGAAAAGAATTGAAGATCTAAGGAGAAGCACTGAGTTAGTAACAGAGGCAGTAGAAAAAGGAGACTTGGATGAGTTCATTGCTCAAACAAGAAAAATAAATGAAGATGCACAAAAAGGCTGCCAAGGAGAGAAACTCAAATACAGAAGCTTTTCTTCAATTGGATATTGAAGCTCTTAAGGAAAAGAAGAAAGGGAAAGCAATAGTGATTGAAGAAGAGAAGAAGAAAGAGACTGAACCAGTAAGTCAAAAGCTACTTCAAGGAGCCATCACTACAGGAATCTCAGATGCCTCAAGGAGAGAAAGGGAGAATGAAGAGATTGCTAGACAGATGGAAATGCAATGGCATTTGGAAGAAGAGCTACAGGCAGAGCAACCTTTGAGAAAAAGGAGAAAAGTTTCTATGGCCAAGAAAAGGTCAAGTTCTACTCAAGAAATAGTGGTTCAGGAAAACCTCCAGGGTCAACAAGAGGAAATCAAAGAGGAGGTCACAATTGAAGGATATGATTTGAAGGGAATACCAGTAATCAATGAAAAAGGATTAATTGGAGTAAGGACTCACCCTGCAACCTCTAACCATGAAGAATCAATGAGGTTGGAGTATGAAAATGGAGTGAAAACAATCTATTCATTGAAGGTGATAATGAAGCAAAACTACAATGTTTTAAAGACTATTCTTCCTCTACTCAACAGAAAGTACAAACTCAACACAACAATTGCTCAGGAGATACAACAACAAATTTCAAGGTTAAGGAGATCCAAGGCAGAAGCTGAACCTGATTCACCTCTAAAGCTATGGAAGTCACAGGTCAAAAAGGTGGTGTTGGAGCCAAAGTATGCTATGATTTTTACAGATATAGAGGGCAACACAAAGTTCTTTGATATCTGCAAATATCTGGACAAAATCACAGATGAAGAAATACACTACCTTATGAGGCAACTTGGAGAAACTAACAGGGATGAAGCAATATTGAGAAGTTCTTTCATGAGGCAACTAAAGGAAAATGCTGAGAAAAGGAGGAAGAAGAACTAAATTAAATTATGAAGACATTGAAGCTGCTTGCAGGAGTTATCTATCAATCTGGTACTTCCAAAATTAATGTGCCAATTAAGTTTCTTGATTCTATCTAAATGTAAATTTTTTTTAAGGATTTTTGTTATCATCAAGTAGATTTATGCATGTTAATAACACAGACACAAATAGGGGGAGATTGTTAGGAATCTACATGTGATTTGATGATAACATTAATCTTAGAATCATAGAAATTTTATTTGTTGTAACTGATCAATTGATATGAAAGTTATAAATATCAATTGATCAGGAAACCATTTATCAGTTGAAGTGTTTATATGAACCAACTGATAATTTGGATTGTAGCATAGGTGTACTTAGTCTATTTCAATCGATAAGGTGTAAATCAATTGATATTTTGTTCATCAATTGATGTTAGAGTCGATTGATATGGATCATCAATTGATGTGTAAATTAAACTGTTAAATTGTAATTATGTGAAGACAGGAAATTGCACAAGTGAAGGATGATCAATTGATATTGAAGCATCGATGGATGAAGGATCAATCGAAGAAGCCAAGTCAAGCATTGAAGACCATCAACTGATGTGAAGACACATCGACTGATATATCGATTGATAACATCTATCAATCGATAAGACATCTTTTATCAATCGATGGATATAAAGATCAATCGAAGTAGTACATCAGTTGATGGATTAAAGAATGGATCAATTGATATGCTTAACAGCAAATTATCAATTGAGTGTGACAACACAGATAGAATATCTGTTGAAGATCCTGAGAACAAAAGCACACCTATGGAAGACAGTCTAGAGTGACTGTGAAGACTCAATCAGAAGCTGTCTTTCAAACCTTTTTGTAAAATAGAAAAAGGTAAAAGGAAGGCGGGTAGAAACAATCCTAGAATAGGAATTGTAAAAGAACACTTGTGGTATATAAACAAGTGTAGTAGCATTATTAGAAAATATACAAGTTGGACATATTTCTTAATCAACTGTTCAAGCTTGAGAGCATATGTGTAAGAACAGTTGATTTGTTTTCTAATCTTGTAAACGCAGCTAGGTTTCTTCTAACCTAGGAGCATTGAGCAAAAATATATATTGATGGAAAAACCAATCCATCAATAATTTTAAATCTCTTTGTTCAGTTTTATTTTTAGCACTAATTTGTTCGAACTTATTCTCTTATTCTTTCAAACATCAAGAACAAATATTAGAACAAGGAAAAAGTTTCAATATTTGTATTCAACCCCCCCCCCCCTTCTTCAAATATTGGCATTGTTCTAAGGAATAACAAGATCCCTTACGTACTTTGATTGGCAAATAAAAATCCCATCTTCCTTTTGCTTCACTTGCAATTCAAGGAAGAATGAAAGCTCACCCATCATGCTCATTTCATACCTACTCTGCATTAACTTAGCAAATCTCTTACACAAATTTTCATTAGTAGAACCAAATATAATATCGTCAACATAAACTTGGACAAATATCATATCTTTATCATGTAATTTGTAAAAGAGAGTTTTATCTATGACACCTCTAGTAAAACTGTTTTCAAGTAAAAACTGAGAAAGAGTGTCATACCATGTCCTCGGTGCTTGCTTGAGTCCATAGAGAGCTTTGAATAGAAAATACACAAAATCAGCAAACTCTGGATTTTCAAAGCCAGGGGGCTGCTCCACATATACTTCCTCTTCTAGCTTTCCATTCAGAAACGCACTCTTCACATCCATTTGATAGACTTTAAAATTGGAATGTGCTGCGAATGCCAGAAATATCGTGATGGCTTCAAGTCTTGCAACTGGTGCGTAGGTCTCATCATAATCGATTCCCTCTTCTTGGGAGTAACCCTTTGCAACCAGTCTGGCCTTGTTCCTTGTAACAATGCCATCACCGTCTAACTTGTTCCTGTATACCCATTTCGTGCCAATAATAGATCTATTTTTAGGCCTGGGTACCAGTGTCCATACTTCTTGCCTTTCGAACTGATTGAGTTCTTCTTGCATGGCAAGAACCCAATCTGGATCAGTTAGAGCATCTTCAATTTTCTTTGGTTCTTCTTGAGATAGAAAAACCGAAAATAAACATTCATTTGAAGTTGCACTTCTGGTTCTAACACCAACATCTGGATCACCTATGATCAATTCAAAGGGATGATCTTTGCTCCATATCCTTTCCCTTGGTAGGTTTGATCTTGATGATTCGCCTCTATATTCATTGTGATGTTGTGTTGTGTCAGTTGATCCTTCATCTCCCCTTGAGTTGTTGTCAGGTTGACTTGTTGATCCACCACTGGTATTAGTAGTATCTCCAGTGTTACTATTGTTTCCACCACTATTACCTGGATCATTACCATCATTGTTGTCATCATCATTTCCTGTTGCAACCTCAGGCTCTTCTTCATTATCCGAATCTGAGTCTGGATGATTGTCAAATTTTAATGACTCAGAAGGATCTTTATTTTGGATGCTGGGGAGTTTAGTGTCGTCAAATGATACGTTGACACTTTCTTTTACTTGGTGCTGATCAATTATGTACACCCTATATGCTCTTTTTGAGTAGCCGACAAAAATTGCTTCATGTGCCTTGGCCTCAAATTTGCCACGATGTTCATCTCCATCTTTTAGCACAAAACATTTGGCTCCAAATACATAAAAGTATTTGAGTGTTAGTTTCTTGCTAGCCATTAATTCGTAGGGCGTCTTCATATGATCCTTGTTGATTAAAGTTCGATTCTGGGTATAACAAGCTGTGTTTACTGCTTCAGCCCAGAAGTAGATAGGCAACCTTGATTCACTTAACATTGTTCTTGCAGCTTCAATCAAGGTTCGATTCTTCCTTTCTACTACTCCATTCTGTTGCGGAGTTCTTGGCGCTGAGAATTGTCTTGTTATCCCTTTGTCTGAGCAGAAGCTATTCAGAATTTCATTCTTGAATTCTGTTCCATTATCTGATCTGATTGCCCGGACAGGTAGCTTTGAATCTAACTCAATCAACTTTACATGATCAATCACCAACTATGGAGTTTCATCCTTAGAGTTCAAGAATAAAACCCACGTGTACTTTGTGAAGTCATCTACAATCACTAAGGCATATTTCTTCCTTGACATAGACATGATATTGACTGGACCAAATAAATCCATATGAAGCAGCTGCAGTGGTTCAGTAATATTTGTAGTGCCTGTGCCTTTGTGAGTTTCTCTTTTTGACTTCCCTTTCTGACATGCCTCACACAATCCTTCTTGTGTAAATTCCATCGGAGGCAGTCCTCTCACCAAATCCCTCTTGACTAGAGAGTTCATTGTTTTAAAATTCAGGTGTGAGAGCTTCTTGTGCCATAGCCAACTTTCTTCTGTTGAAGCTTTTGAATAAAAATAGTTTGCTTCAGCTTCAGTTCCCGAGTTGAAATCAGCTACGTACAAGTTTCCTTTCCTTACTCCACGCAAGGCTAGTCTGTCTTCTTTAGAATGAGCTATTAAGCACTTCTCCTTGATAAAGTTTACTTTGTAACCTCTATCACAGAATTGACTGACGCTGAGTAGATTGTGCTTAAGTCCTTCCACCAAAGAGACGTTTTCAATGATAACATTTCCTGTATTTAACTTGCCATATCCCGTAGTCATTCCTTTGCTGTTATCTCCAAAGGTGACGATTGTGCCATCTTTTTCAACCACGTCTGATAGCAGGGCTCTATCTCCGGTCATATGCCTTGACGATCCGCTGTCTAGGATCCATATAACCCGGTTTTCCTGTTTAACTCCCTGCACATATCAAACGGATTAATTTGTCTTCGGAGCCCAAAATTGATTGGGCCCGGCATACTTAAAGAATTGACCTTTGTCAGCTTTGACAACAGATCCTTTTCGAACAACAGCCGCATCCTCCTTGACTGTACTTACTTTCCTATAAACAGTCTTAACAACTTTTTGTTTAGACTTAGGAATATATTTTTCCTTCTTGACAGGTGAAGGAATAGAAGTCTTGGATTTTGCAAATTTATTATTGATGTATTGTATAGGTGTCATGTTCTTTTTATTAGCAGTCATGCGTTTGAAATAAGCAGTCATAGCATTAAAAGCACGTAGCATACAATTTAACATACCACAAGGTTTATGGCATACATCAATAGCAGGCATGTTATTCACAGCAGTAGGAGTTTTAACAATTTCTACTTTAACTTTTTCAGCAGATTTAAAGTTTTCAGTAGAATGGCATCTGTTGTTACTATCCCTACTTCTAACAAACTTATTGTTAGGTCTGTTCAAATCATTCTTTAAGTTCTTAGCACCTAAACCGGGAGTGGATGAACTAGCAGAGTTCACATTTTCTATTGGTCTTTTAGGTACATATTTCGCTTTCTGGATATTTACTCCTTTTATGTCCCTAGTCTGTTCTTCTCTTTTCTTCTCTTCCTCGAGATCCTCTAACTGCATCTCATAAGCTATCAGTATAGAGCTCTCAAGGATAGGTTCAGCAATAGGTGTTATGAAAAGAGGTTTGGGTGTGTTTTTAACAACATGAGGAATACCCCTTTCTTCAGCGCTTTGCTTGAACGGGGTAATGTTGCTTGGCTTTCCTACAGATTTATTGTACTCGAAACCTATTCCAACTTTTCGGTTTATTTCCTGTTGGTCAACTAGGTTCTTTACAATATAAGAGGAATTTTTATAAGCTAGACACCTTTGCTTTTCTTCTTCAATTTTATTCTTTAAAAAGGCTTCAATCTCAACATAGCAGTTGACTCTATTAACTTGAAATGCAACATCTTCAGTTAGTTTAACATTAATAAGTTTCAGCTTTTTCAATTCATAATTCTCTTCTGATAAAACTTTGTTTTCGAGAATTAAAACTTTTATTCGATCTCTAGCATCAGTTAAATTCTCACCTATCAATTTAAACATCTTAGGACAGCTAGGGTTTACCTCAATTCCTTGTCTAGGTGGAGATTGTGATCCTTCAGAAGAAGAGGCCATTAGAGCAAGATTTCCCATT
The DNA here is from genome assembly GCA_028671895.1 of Oenanthe sinensis. NCBI lineage: Eukaryota > Viridiplantae > Streptophyta > Magnoliopsida > Apiales > Apiaceae > Oenanthe > Oenanthe sinensis. The sequence continues at coordinate 38,345,394 of CM053806.1, forward strand.
TGATCTTCTTCATCATTGTCGGAATCATCCCAGCTTTTTCCTGCTGCTAAGTATGATTTTCCCTGATGCTTCTTCAGTAGAGCGTCATATTTCTGTTTGAGCTCGTCATATGAATCCTTCTTTCTTTCCTGCTTGGGCTTTCTACAATCAGTAGCAAAGTGTCCCATTTCATTGCAGTTGAAGCAACAGATCTTGCTTCTGTCTACCATCCATGTCTTGTATCCACCTTTTGTGTTGGATGTGCTAGAAGAACCACCTGTCTGAAATCTGTTTGCCATAGGCTTGAATTTGAAACTAGGGTTCCTCCTGAATCTTGTATTTCCAAATTTTCTAGCAATCAGAGCCAGAGATTCATCCTCAAGTTGATCGAGTTCTTCCATTGAGTAGAAGTCACTATCAGTTGAATTCACTAGAGTTGCACCAACTTCTGCAACAATACCCTGATCAATGAGGTTGACTGAAGAAGATTCAGTCTTAGCTTTTCTGTACTCTGGTTCTTCTGCTACAAGAGCTGTAGACTTGCTGACCACCTTGCCTGTACCATATATTTCGTTCTGTTGAATCTGCTCTAGCTCATAGGTCTTCAGTATGCCATAAAGTCTTTCCAGTGAAATTTCATTCATGTCCCTTGACTCTCTGATGGCTGTTATCCTATGCTCTAGGTGTACTGGCATTGTCAGCAAAAACTTCCTACTGATCTCCTTCTTCGTATATTGTTTGCCATTGAGATTTAGATCATTTATCAGCTTGTTGTATCTCTCAAAAACTTCAGAGATACCTTCTCCTGGATTTGATCTAAAATGCTCATATTGAGACGTTAAGATTTCCAATCTGTTCTCCCTTACTTCTTCTGTTCCTTCATTTAGTATCTCTATTGTTTCCCAGATGTGTTTAGCATTTTTACAATTAACAACATGATTGTACATTCCGGGATCAAGAGATTCCACTAAAATTAACTGCTGACTGGTGTCCAATGTATCCAGTTCCTTTTCTGTCTCAGTGTACTCAGAAATATCTTTTTCAAATTGTCTGTGCGGAATGAGTACACCATCTTCCATATGCTCAGGAAAGATATTTATTGGAACAGCAACACCAGTTTTTAAAATATCCTTGTACTTAGGATTTGCAGCTCGAAGAAACAAGGTCATCTTTCTCTTCCATAGATTATAATTGTCTTTATCAAATTGTGGAATTTTAATGCTACTAACTCTTTGAGTACTCATCTTTAGATAAGATTAAAAATTAAGTGTTTCAAAAAATATTTTAATTTTTGACTTAAAATAATTTTTGATCAAAAATAATTTTTCAGAAAAAAAATTATTTCGAATAAAAAATTATTTCGAATTTAAAATAATTTTTGAGATCTGTATGAGTTCGCGGAATTTGATTTGGATCTGATATGAAAAATATCAACCAGCTCTGATACCAATTGTTGGTCCCTGATATTGTAGAAGGGGGGTTGAATACAATATCTGAAAATTAATCGCGGAATAATTTGGATTAAAAATATTATTTTAATTACTCGCGAAATATTAATTGGAATGAAATACTGTTCAAGTGAAAGATATAATTTTAACTTGATTAGTATTATAAAATTAATATTAAGAAAACAGTTATATAATTGATTAAAAGTTCTAGAACAAATTTGACATGAATTGTCCGTATTTAACAATTATATCCAAACTCAGCACAGAAATCTGTGAATATTACAATGCAGATAAATTACTGAATTTGATCTGATTTTCTTCTCTGAGAAGTTGAACTACAAACAATGAAGGGCTGATCTCATATTTATAGAGATTTGAAAAAGGCTGCTATAACCTTTTTCAGTATGACTTTATTTCAAGAAAATAAGTCTGTATGACTTATTTTAACACTTGTATGACTTATAAAAGACTGGGCATGACATATTTTGGTCGGTATGACTTACTGAAGCTCGGTATGACCTTTTGAAAGTTCGGTATGACTTATTTAAAGTCATATTCGGATTTTATATAATTAAAATAAATCGGTATGACTTATTTTAATTAAACAAAATTGGTTCAGTATGACCTTTTGAGCACAGTACTCTCGGTATGACTTATTCAATGAGCTCGGTATGACCTTTTGATCAACAGAAATTTGGTATGACTTATCTCCTGTATGACCTTTCTGCCTGAAGCTCGGTATGACTTTTCTTTTTAAAGCTCGGTATGACTTATCAGTCGGCTGCTCCGGTATGACTTTTCTTTTTAAAGCTCGGTATGACTTATCAGTCGGCTGCTCCGGTATGACTTTTCTTTAACAGCTTCAGTATGACTTTCTCTTTATTCAATCGGTATGACTTTTATTAATATAATTCGGTATGACTTATTAATAAACAGTCGGTATGACTTATTTATTAGTCATTTGAATTATATTAAAAGTCATATTAAGTCACATCTTTTATAATAAATTAATTCTACTTAAATTAATTAGTTAATTTACAAATTAAATTAAATTCAACTTGAATTAATTTAATTAGATAAATTAAATAATTAATTAACATTTGATAGTAGAATTAAAATACTATTTCGTCTTGTATTACCGTGCTATCAGTCTTGAAGTCTTTCAGTCTTCATTGTGTCTTTTGTCATAAAACCACTTGAGCTAGATGATGAATATTTATTATTTTAGTTGACACACAAATGTACTGTCTGGTTCATTTATGTCATACTATAATAAATATTCTTCATCTTTAACATTAAGATGTGGTCTTCTATTCTTCTTCTGGAATCTTCTGTAGTAGCCACTTAGAATCTTCTGAATCTTCTGAACAACTGCTTCTCTATTTTTCTCCGACGCTTGAACATATAAATGAACTTCTTCCGGTGTAGAGTAGCAACTTCATTATAAATCTTCTGACAAGTTGATTCTTTGTGTCTAGTTGACATTCTTCGATTTGATTCCATCCTCAGAATTTATTACTTACTTTAATTTCTTACATGAGTTGAGTTGTCATCTACTAATTACAAATAGGCCTTGACATATGCCTTTCAGCTTGGTTCTGGAATGTTGCATAGGATTTTCTGTTATTGTAATGGCACTTGTATTATCACATAAAATAAGAATCTTGTTCAAGTTAAAACCATAGTCAAGTAGTTGATTCCTCATCCATAGTATTTGTGCACAGCAACTTCCAGCTGCAATGTATTAAGCCTCTGCAGTAGATGTAAACACTGAATTCTGCTTCTTGCTAAACCATGAAACAAGCTTATTTCCTAGAAATTGACAAGAACCTGTTGTACTTTTTCTGTCAATTTTGCAACATGCATAGTCTGCATCTGAATAACCAATTAGATCAAATCCAGAATCTCTAGGATACCAAATCCCAAGATTTGGAGTTCCTTTGAGATATCTGAATATTCTTTTTATTGCAATCAAATGAGATTATCTAGGATCAGCCTGAAACCTAGCACAAAGACATGTAGCAAACATTATGTTTGGCCTACTTGCAGTTAAGTAAAGTAATGAGCCAACCATGCCTCTATAATTTGAAATGTCCACTTTAGCTTCCTTTGTGTTCAATTCAAGTTTAGTTGCAGTGGCCATGGGAGTTTTTGCAGAAGAACATTCATTTAAATCAAGTCTCTTTAATAAATCAGAAATATATTTGGTTTGATTTATGAAAATACCATTTTTGACTTGTTTGACTTGCAAACCAAGAAAATAGGTAAGTTCTCCCATCAAGCTCATTTCATATTTACTCTGCATCAACTTTGCAAACTTTTGACAAAGTTTTTCATTAGTTGAGCCAAAAATAATGTCATCTACATAGATTTGAACAAGAATCATAGAACCATTTACATTTCTACGAAAGAGAGTTTTATCAATAGTACCTCTTGTGAAGTGATTCTCAATCAATAATTTAGACAAAGTGTCATACCAGGCTCTAGGTGCTTGTTTCAATCCATAAAGTGTCTTGAGAAGATAGTATACAAATCCAGAATGAACAGGATCAATAAAACCCGGAGGTTGTTCTACATAAATTTCTTCTTCTAGTTCTCCATTGAGAAAAGCACTTTTCACATCCATCTGATACACCTTGAAATTAGCATGAACAACATATGCTAAAAAGATTCTGATTGCTTCCAATCTTGCAACCGGTGCAAATGTTTCATCAAAATCTATGCCTTCTTCTTGTGAATAGCCCTTTGCCACTAATTTTGCTTTATTTCTTGTCACTGTACCAGATTCATCCATTTTGTTTCTGAAAACCCATTTTGTTCCAATGATAGACTTGTTCTTTGGTTTGGGCACCAGCTTTCATACCTTGTTTCTTTCAAACTGATTCAACTCTTCTTGCATAGAAATTATCCAATCAGGATCATTCAAGGCATCTTCAATCCTTTTTTGTTCTTCTTGAGACAAGAAGCTACTATACAAGCATTCATTTTTAGTTGCACTTCTAGTTTTGACACCATCATTTGCATCTCCAATAATTAATAAAAATGGATGGCTTTTTGTCCATTTCCTTTGAGATGGTAAATTTGTCCTTGAAGATGATGCTTCATGATTATTGGAAGTGTTATGATCATTGTGATGTGATTGACTATTTGAGAACCCTCCCTTGAGATGGACACTCTACTTGAAGATTGTTGAGCAGAGTTGATATCCATCGAATGATTATCAATTGATGTATTATCAGTCGATTGATGATTGTCAACTGATAAGTTATCTGTTGATGCATTGACATCAATTGATGGGAGGATTCTAGGTTCTTGAATTCTTGAGATTTCCACATCATCATCACTATCTTCAATATTACTTATTGATTCATTTTCAAAATGCAACAGATCATGGAATCCTTCATCAACCAACCCTTGAATTTTCTTATCATCAAAGACTACATGCATAGATTCCATAACAATGTGTAATCTAAGATTATAGACTCTGTATGCTTTGGTTGTTATTCCATATCCAACAAATATAGCTTCATCAGCCTTGGATTCAAATTTTCCTAGATTTTCACCTTGATTTCTCAGTACAAAGCATTTGCATCCAAAGACATGAAGAAAATTTATTGTTGGCTTCTTGTCCTTCTTCATCAACTGATATGGAGTTTTACCTTGAATTTGATTGACCATGGATATATTCTGAATGTAGCAAGCAGTATTAATTGCTTCTGCCCATAAGTATGTAGGAAGTTTTTCTTCTTCTAACATAGTTCTAGCAGCTTCAATCAAGGTCCTATTTTTTCTTTCAACTACTCCATTTTGCTGTGGAGTCCTTAGTGCAGAGAAATGATGAGTGATACCTTTTTCTTCACATAATTCTTTCATGGTTGTATTCTTGAATTCAGTACCATTATCACTTCTAAGTTTCTTGACCTTCCATTCAGTGCCATTGTCAACATTCTTCATATGATTGATGATTAATTTGTTTGCCTCATCCTTAGAGTGTAAGAAATATACCTATAAAAATCTTGTGAAGTCATCCACAATTACTAAGGCATATTTCTTTTTGGCAATTGACATGATGTTGACTGGACCAAATAAATCCATGTGCAATAATTCCAGAGGCTTATCAATTGATGATTCAGACTTTGACTTGAATGATGCTTTTCTTTGTTTTCCCTTTTGACAGACATCACATAGTCCATCCTTGGTGAATTCCATCTGTGGAATGCCTCTAACCATATTCTTTCTAACCAATTGATTCATGGCCTTGAAATTCAAATGGGCTAGCTTCTTATGCCAAATCCAACTTTCATCTGTATTGGCTTTGCTAAGTAGACATGTCATAGAATTTGCCTTTAAAGAGTGAAAATCAGCCACATAGACATTTCCTTTTCTTTCTCCAGTTAAGAGAATTTCACCAGTTTCTTTGTTGGCTATAATGCATGATCCAGTTGTGAACCATACACCATTTCCATTATCACATAGTTGACTAATACTGAGCAGGTTGTGCTTCAATCCATCAACTAGTGCTACAGGTTCAATGATAACAATTTTTTTTGCAATTTAGCCATATCCTAGAATAAAACCTTTGCTGTTATCTCCAAAAGTAACTCCTGGGCCAGCCTTTTCCACAAACTTTATGAGCAGGGACAAATCTCCAGTCATGTGCCTTGAACATCCACTATCCAAATACCAGAAATTTTTCTTCTTGTTTCCCTGCACACACATAAAACATTCAAGTTGTTTTTGGTACCCAAGTTGCCTTGGGTCCTCTTTTGTTAGTTGTAGCCTGAGCCCCTATTGTCAACTTAGGTTTCTTTTGTTTTGATGGGTTTAAATCCACTTTAACTTTGGGAGTTGACTTTTGAGGCTTTGACACCTTTAAATCCCCTATTGTTTTGATGCAATATTTTTAAGATAAACACTTGTAAAAGAGAGAGAGAGTATTCACAGAGCTTAGTATCATTTACTACCCTCTTTACTTCTGGTGTACTTTGTAATGAATGTTTTAGCAAACCTTTCAAGTTTTATATAAGACATATATTCCTTGAATCATTGTGTTCATTTATTACATGGTATTTATTGCTTCTTAAATTCGAAAAGTTGTATTCACCCCCCTCTACAACACATTTGGACCTAACAATTGGTATCAGAGCTTCATGCTTAACATACAAAACATAGATCCTTGTGTTTGGTAAAAGATTCGTGATTTTTTTTATAGATCTACTTTTCAAGTTTTTCTTGGAAAATGTGCTTTAATTTGTTTGACAGAGAAAAATCAGTCTAAAAATTATTTAAATACTCCAGGTGTGATTATTTAGCTTGGGTGGACTTTAGATTTTTTTTGTGAATTATTCTGGGTACTTTGATTTTTGGTGTTCTTCAAGAAGTCATCATTATTCTTGATAAAGAAGACAAACCCAGCAACTTTTGATTACCTTTTCAAAAGACAAAAAGTGAAAAAGGTGTTATTGGCTTTTGATTTGACATATATCTCACAACAAAAAGTATTACAGAAGATATTCAGTACCTAGCACGTGGGTTAGGTGAGTTAGGTGAGAAAAGTCACAAAAGTCAAAGTGTGAAAAGTAATATTGTTTATTCAATATTAAAGTGACCTACAGCAAATTTCTTCCTAGGAAAAAAGTTCTACATAGAATATTCTACTTGAATATTCGACTTGAATATTCTACTTGAATATTCGACTTGAATATTCCACTTGAATATTCGACTTGAGGTTCTACCTGGAGAGTTTCGACTTAGGCAGAAGTTCTACATAGATATTCTACATAGCCTAGTCTTGGGTACTTAGAAATTTTTGGTGTCCAGAACTTGAACCTTGATTTATTTTGAGATAATTTAATTTTCTTTTAATTACTACTCAAGTAATAAGAAAAGTTTATTATCTTTACTTTAAATCCACATTAAGATGGCACCTAAAAATAATTTCAAGATTCCAATGTTCGACCGAGATCATTATGAAGAATGGGTGTTGAGAATGAAACTTTACCTTGAGTCCATCAATCCTGAATATCTGGAAGTCCTTGACAAAGGTAAATTTGTTCCAATGGTTGTCGTTCTTGAGCATATGGAAGGAGATGTGGTAGTACCACAACGGTCTGAGCCTAAGAAGGCAGTAGACTTTTCAGATGCTGATAAGGAGCAGATAGCTTTCGATACATCCGTTCGACAAACACTGATGGAATCCCTAGATCATGAGATGTTTAATGTAGTTAAAAGATTAACTACAGTGAAGAAGATTTGGGATAAGCTAGAGGTCGTCATGGAAGGTACCGCTGAGGTCAGAAGCAACAAAACACTTATACTCAAGATGGAGTATGATACCTTCAGAATAAGAAAAGGTGAAAGCATAACAGATGTCTATCTAAGATTCAGTCAGTTGGTTTTGGATTTGAATCTGAGAGGTGTAACTCTCCCCGTGGTTGAAGTCAACACGAGATATCTAAGGAACTAGCCAAAAAGCATTGAACATAGAGTCTACGCTGTTAGAGAAACCAGAGATTTGCACACAACTTCTCTGGAAGAATATTATGGAATTCTGAAGACCTATGAGCTGGAGACCCTTCAAGATCAAGCATGGGATAATGATTCAAGAGGAAAGGAAGCGGCATCAGGATTAATTATTGATGATGAAGAGTCTAAAAAGGCAATGGTTGCAGAAAAGCCTAGATCATCACATGCATCACATCAAGTTGAAAATGATGATGAGTGTATGTCAAATAGTGATGATGACTACTTCACCCAAGAAGAGCTGGACAACATGGATGATAGTGTCGTGGCATACATGGCAAGAAAGTTCAGCAATATAAGATTCAGAAAAAGTAACTGACCACAGAGTAAATCTTCATCTTACTATCGGGTTACTAGGGGTGGTGGTAGTTCCCAAGGTTACAAAGGGAAAGGCAAGAGTACCAGCTACAAATCTCTTTTGGATTTCAAAATGAAGTTCAAATGCTATAATTGTGGTGAAGCTGGACACTTTGCTACCGACTGCAAGAAGCCGAAACAGACATATGCCAAAGAAACATATGACGCCCTCAAAAGCAAGTATGAATCCCTGGTGAAGGAAAGACATGGAAAGAGAGCTTTAGTTGTAACTGAAGGCAGAGTTTGGGATGATTCAGATGAGGAAGAAGTTACTCATACAACAAACTTTGCCCTCATGGCTGAGACATCAGATGAACCAGAGGTACCAATTCTAACCCTTAAAGAGGAAATGTCTATTGATGATTATAAGGTGCAGAACGGGGCTCTTAGCGAAGAGATCTATATGTTGTACAAAAGCCTAAATACTTCTAAAAAAGAACAGAAAACACTTGTTTCCAAATGCAGAATGCTTGAGGCAAAAGTGGAAGAATTAGAGGCTGCTTGCACTATATATACTTCCTTAAGAGACTCTATTAAAACTTTTGAACACAAGCTCAACCTTAAGGATGAAATCGAAGCATGTCTTAGGAATAAACTAGCTGAGTTAGAAACTAAATGCAAAGCTTATAAACTAACAGCTAGTAAAGTGAATGTTGACAGTGGCACATTTAAGAAGATAACTAGAGTCGGTGTAGGACTTGACTATTCTAACTTATCTAAGAAAGAAGGAAAAAGGCCTGTAGACACTAGTTCCAGTGAGATTAATAAGGAAATACCTACTATTCTTAAATCTGCTGTCAAACCTGTCTTTAAACACTTCATTCCTCGTGAAGACGAAGAGACTGAATTATTAGTTAGATATGAGATAGAAATGGAAGATCGCCAGAAAGAACAACCGGTAACTCCTATTAAGCAAGTTAAAATCAAATTCCCTAGAGAAGAATCTAGACCAGGATTAGGAGCTAAGGCTGTTAAACAACAGAGTAAAAAGGAAAAAGGCATAAAAGAGGTTAAGGCAGAACGAGTAAAGAAAGCATGTTATCATTGTAAATCTACTGAACATCTTTCTTATGCATGTAAATCTAACATGAATATTCCTGTTACACATGTCATGCCTGTACCACACTCAATGAATAATATGCATCAGAATCATGCACAATGTGGTCAACCTAATTGTATGCCATGCACTTTTAACGTCATGCAAACGTTTGTGAACTTGATGAATGCAACTAGTCAAACATGTCTAAATACTGCTACTAGTTTTAATGTCAAGAAGAAGCATGTGAGAGCTAAGACTGCCAGTCCTCCTAAAGTAAGGAGTGACAAGCCTTCTCCTAAGACTGACAAATCTGTCAAGTCTGAAAAAGGAAAAGACAAAGTCAAAAGCTCTAGTAATGTTAAGAAAAGTGCATCTCCTGTTGTTACATCTGATAATTCTAGATCTTATAGAAAAGCCGGGCCCAATCAAAGTTGGGTTCCGAAGTATGCTTAACCAATCTGTCATTGCAGGGCATTAATAGGAACAGAAATAAAGTTATATGGGTGCTAGATAGTGGAGCATCAAGGCATATGACAAGAAACAAGTCCCTGCTTACAGAGTTGGTTATGGAGGCTGGCCCTTATGTTACCTTTGGAGATGACAGCGAGGGAATGACAAAGGGATATGGCAAACTGAAGACTGGTAATGTCATTATTGAAGATATTTCTTATGTTGAGGGATTGAAGCACAATCTGTTGAGTATCAGTCAATTCTGTGACAAAGGCTATGAAATTGTCTTCAATAAGAAAGGTGTATCAATAACTCACATCAAGAAAGGTTCGTTGGCTTTAAGAGGAGTTCGAAAGGCAGATCTTTTTGTTGCGGACATGGATTCGGCAAATCAGAATGAAGTCACCTGTTTCTACAGCAAAGCTTCGGATGATGAAAACTGGTTATGGCACAAAAAACTATCTCACTTAAACTTCAAAACGATGAATGCTCTCGCGAGGCGAGAATTAGTGAGAGATCTACCTCAGAAGGAGTTTGCTCCTAAAGGACTCTGTGAAGCTTGTGAAATGGGAAAGTCAAAGCGAGCATCGCATAAAAGTAAAGAAATTTCTAGTATCACTGAGCCTCTACAACTTCTTCATATGGATTTGTTTGGCCCGGTGAACGTCCTATCCTTATCTAGGAAAAGATATGCATTGGTAATCGTGGATGACTTCTCCAAGTATACATGGGTATTGTTCGCAATGATGAAAGACGAAGTACATTTCCTAATCATTGATCACATCACTCAAATTGAGAATGTTTCAACACTTACTGTAAAGACGATTAGAACAGACAACGACACTGAATTTAAAAACGCAGTGCTAAATGACTTCTGCGTATCTAAGGGAATACGTCGTCAGTACTCAGCCCAGAGAACTCCACAGCAAAATGGAGTAGTTGAAAGGAAGAACAGAACATTGGTTGAAGCAGCAATAACTTTGTTGTACGATTCAAAACTTCCCCTATACTTTTGGGCCGAAGTAGTGAGTAAAGTGTGTTACACTCAAATTAGAACCCTGAACATAAAAGATAAAAAAAACACCATGTGAACTAATGAACAACAGAAGACCAACAGTCAATTACTTTCATGTCTTTGGAGCTAAATGTTATGTGCTTATAGACAATGAAAATCTAGGCAAGTTTGCAGCAAAAACTCGTGAAGGAATCTTTGTTGGTTATTCTACAGATGTGGTGGCAGGTTATCGGGTATTCTTAGTGAATGACCGAAAAGTGACTGAAAGCTACAACGTCAGATTCGACGATACCAAACTCACATCAATTTCTAAAGATAATAGTGAACTTGAGTCCCTCAAGTTTCAAAATCTGGACTTAGATGAAATTGAAGATGAACCTGAGTTGGTTGTTACTTCAAATATGCCAAGTGTTCGAGAAGAAATACCTGAGTCTGGTGAAAGATCAGTGGAAACTTCTTCCGCACATTCCGGCAACAACTCAGGGGGAGTGAACAGCAGCTCAAGGACAAGTGTTCAAGGTTCAAGACGAGATGACACTAGTTCTGTAGGAGCTGGCACTAACTCAGGGGGAGTTAGTGGAAATAACATAATTAGTCAACACAACAATTCAGAAAGTCAAGCCGAATCATCAAGACAATTTCCAAGAGAACGGGCATGGAGTAGAGACCATTCGTTTGAATTAATTATTAGTGATCCAGATGCTGGTGTGACTACTAGAAGAACTGCAAGAGCTGACATGACTAATATTTTCTTATATTCTGGGTTCTTATCCAAGCTTGAACCTAAAGAAATAGAAGAAGCTCTTGGTGATGCTGATTGGGTGATTGCAATGCAAGAAGAGCTCAATCAGTTTGAAAGGCAGAAAGTTTGGAACCTGGTACCCCGACCGAAGAACAGATCAGTAATTGGAACTAAATGGGTATTCAGAAATAAACTGGATGAAGACGGACTTGTAACTCGAAACAAGGCTCGTTTGGTAGCAAAGGGTTATTCACAAAAAGAAGGTATTGATTATGATGGGACCTACTCTCCAGTTGCAAGACTTGAGGTAGTCAGGATGTTCTTGGCCTTTGCAGCACACAAGAACTTCAAGGTTTTTCAGATGGATGTGAAAAGTGCCTTCCTGAATGGAGAGCTAGAAGAAGAAGTATATCTGGAACAGCCACCTGGCTTTGTTGATCCAGAACTTTTAGATTTTGTGTACTTTCTCTTCAAATCTGTCTATGGCCTCAAACAATCCCCAAGACGATGGTATGAAACCCTATCCTTATTCTTAATTGCAAGTGGTTTTACTAGGGGAGTAATTGATAAAACATTGTTCTATAAAAATGTAAAAGGTGATTTAATACTTGTTCAAGTCTATGTGGACGATATTATTTTTGGGTCATCTAATGAGCGCTTGTGCGAGAAATTTGCCAAGTTAATGCAGGATAAGTATGAGATGAGCATGATGGGAGAGCTGTCCTTCTTCCTTGGATTACAGATCAGTCAGAGAAAAGATGGAATCTTTATCTGTCAGTCCAAGTACATCAAAGATTTACTCAAGAAGTATAATCTAGAAGATGCATCAACAGCTAAGACTCCCATGGCAACAGCCACGAAGCTTGATGAAGACAAATCAGGTAAACCAATTGACATCACAAGCTATCGAGGTATGATTGGCTCACTCCTCTATTTAACTGCAAGTAGACCTGATATTATGTTCGCAACTTGTTTGTGTGCAAGGTTCCAAGTGGATCCTAGAGAATCACATCTCATAGCCGTCAAACGAATCTTTAGGTATCTCAAGGGCACATCAAATCTAAGGATTTGGTACCCAAGAGATACAGGTTTTAATCTAATTGGCTATTCGGATTCAGACTATGCAGGTTGCAGGATTGATAGGAAAAGCACATCTGGTGCATGTCAATTTCTTGGCAGAAGATTGGTGTCCTGGCAAAGCAAAGAGCAACACACAGTATCTACTTCTACTGCTGAAGCTGAGTACATTGCTGCTAGAAGCTGTGTAGCTCAAATACTATGGATGAGGAACCAATTGAAAGATTATGGCATGGAGCACAAAAAGATTCCAATCATGTGTGACAACACAAGTGCCATTGCCATGACCAACAATCATGTAGACCACTCAAGAACCAAGCATATAGATATCAGGTATCACTTCATTAGAGAACATGTCGAGGAGGGGACTGTGGAGTTACATTTTGTGCCCACAATGCAACAAATTGCAGATATATTCAGTAAACCTCTTGATGAAGTAACATTCAATAGGTTAGTTAGTGAATTGGGGATGCTTAACACAAGTTAGTAGTTTCTCCTATCTGTAAAATTCCAGTTTTAATCATGTTCATATGTTTTTAGTCTTGACAATTGCCTATTTTGTTTGTGCATAGTTAAAAACATTTGTAAATAATCTCTACAATTGCTCAGAATATCACTTCTGCATGTTAATTAATCATTATGGGCATAGACTTTAAAAGGGTTAATTAATGAGTATTTTAGAATGCATGTTGTGTTATTTTACATAAATTCATTCTGCTTTATGGGTAATTATTGGTTAAATCTTTGAATTTATGTTGGTTAAATTGCATGATCATAGGGGCAGTTAAATTCATATTACTCTAAAATTTTCATGATTTTTAAATGAATTTATGTGTTTTTCATGTAATTTTTATTAATAGAGGCCTTAGAATTGTCAATGAATGTTTTTAATTATTTGCTTTGTTAAAAATCCTTGAATTGATATTTATATTAATTTGGCAAAATTTAATTGTTGTTTTTTATTGCAAAAAATACCAAATTATTCCAAGTATCTTCAAAATTTCGAATTAGAGTCTATCTCTAAACTCATCTCGAAATTCGACTTGAATTTCGAGTTGGGCTTCCTGGAGTGAAGTTTTGAAAATTCTAAGTCTGGGAAGAATATTCGAGATACGGTCTATCTCGAAGTTCATCTCGAAATTCGACTTGAATTTCGAGTTATAGTTCCTAGTTTGCCTGATCAAAATTCCAAGTCTGGGATAGCATTCGAGTTATTCTATCTCGAATATTCGACTTGATGTTCGAGTTAGTCTCTATCTCGAATATTATCTCGAATATTCGACTTGATGTTCGAGTTAGTCGCTATCTCGAACATTATCTCGAATATTCGACTTGCAATTCGAGATGGGATTCCCAGGTGGGTTTTTATGCTGTTTTAATTGATCAAATGATTATTTGTTCGAGTTAGTGTCATCTCGAACTTTATCTCGAATATTCGACTTGATGTTCGAGATAGTCTCTATCTCGAACCTCATCTCGAATTTCGACTTAAATGTTCGAGATAGTGTTCGACTTGATGTTCCCCAGTGCGTACTTAGCATTTTTTTCTTGTTTTCACAGGGGTATTTTTGTCTTTGCTCATATATGCCTATATATACATCTCTAACTCGCATCAGTTTTCATTTTTACCTAATTGTTTTAACCCTAAATTTTTTACAGCCTCCACCCTTCCTCCCTGCGATTTCAAACCTTCATCGCCCTGTTCATTCGATTTGTGTTAAAACTCATACATATCTCGAATCGCTGCCCATTTTTAATCTTCCATCCTTATTTGCATCCCATTATTATGTGTTTCTGTGCATCTATAACTGTTCTTAATTGTGTTTGGTATATACACACATATCTATACACGCACGCAACTCAGTGATATTGATTACATAGTGGTCAGTAATTTCATTAATGCTCTCACACAAATCTGTGGTATTGATTAAATAGTAGTTGGTGTATTTGATTTTGCCTACTTAATTGATTATAATTTCGTAGTTTAATTCCAAAGTAAGTACTTTGTTTAATTAAAAGGGATTATTCTGTTTTTTCCCGTGCTTAATTGTCTGTGCTAGTTGCTTCTTTTTCTAAAATCCAATTAATTCACAGGAAAATATTTACAAACATGGCTCACCAATTTTCCCTTGCCAAAAACAATTTTTATAATATTTCTACGGAAATTGGTGATCAACTCCCGCGCTTCAAGTTTTGGGTACGATTTCTTAATTTGTACTCCAAGGCTAGTGTTGCTTTTACTGCCAAACCAACACTCGTCCATGATGCTTTACATCAATTGTGGACTAGTGCGGTTACATTTGGGAGCAAATCTGCCCCCTATGGTTTCAGGTTTACCTTGGCGGGTCAGGAATATCACGTTATAGAGGAAGTGTTCAACCGGGTTCTGGGATTCCCAATCAAGGATGTTTATGACCCCGAACTTACAACGGCAGAGCGTATTAAGTTCTTTAAGGAGATTGGATGCTATCCTCCTTCTGGACGGATCTCAACTGGCGCCATCCAAAAACAATACTTCCATGTGGAATGGAATTACTTTTTCGAGGCCATTACAAGATGTTTTCGGGCACGCGAAAAAGATTATCATCAGATTCCTATTCCCATGCAGGTCTTTGCAGTTTCTCTCGCCCGTGAACTGGACATTAATTATGGCAGAATCGTTCTTTCAGAGATCGTGGCTGCAATAAGATCATCTGCAAGTAGAGACCTTACAACTATTGATGTTATATGTTGGTATCCTCGCTTCTTACAGATGCTTATTAATCACTTAGTACAGACTGATGCTTTAGCTGTAAGATAGACATTTGCCACAAGTGCAACATCTGCATCACTGGGCATGGGCACCAAGTCCCTCACAACGATTGTTAATCAAGATAAACATCACGGTAAAACAATGTCTATTCCTGATAACATTCAAGTGTGGATTAAGTATGATGCAGGTATTACTTCAATGGCGGGGACCTCCCACATTTCATCACATGCTCAGAATCCATCTGCCCATGCTGACGCATTCCAGGGGATTCCTGACGACAATCTTGGTGATGAAGATGATGATGGGCATTCTCACGGTCAATCTTCTGTCGGTCAAAGGGACAGACAACCTACTCCACACGCTGATTCTGCTTCCTTTCCTGGACAAGGTAATGAAGAAGGTAATTTCTTTGAACAAGAGCAACTCTCTGTTCACACTACTAATACTTCTTCATCTAAATCTGATTCCGTGACTCAAGATTTTGCTAACCCGCAGGATCTATCCCAGGGCGAGAGCTATATTTCTGATTCTGAGTCTGATACTTTTGCTTCTTCTCTTTCACCTTCACTGACGGGAGTCAAAAGGCAGGCACCTGTAGATTTAGGTGAGGGTTCTGAGAGTGACCCCGAAGTGCAGCCTCTTATTCGGAAGAAAGCCAAATTTTTACATGCTGCAACTTCACAAGCCCAGTCCAAACCTAGTGTGTCTATCACAACCACTCTACCTCACGTGAGTGGTTCGCCCCTTGCACATTCTACACATAGGGATTTTGGTGAGGATTTTATTCCTTCTGAAGAGCCTGTTACTTCAGAAAGACAAGAAGCTTTCATTACTTTCGAAGTACCTTCACCGGTACCTACTGATGTTGCAGAGAGGATCGGTTCTGATGTTGTACTAGAACACTTTGCAGCCTCTCAGCCTGAGATTCCACCTCAGGATATGACAGGACCAGATCCCATAACTGCTACTTACTTTGATTATCCAGTTTCTGCAGGTACTGCTTTCACTTTCAGGAATATTGTTGAAGTCATACACGAGCGTGAGACAGGGAGTGTGTGTGAGCGTTTAGGGAGTGAGGGACCTTCATTTTCAAGGCCCGAAACTGAGCGACAAATAGTAACAGAACGATTTTTAGAGCGAGAACACCCTAGCCAAACACCGTCCCTTAATTTTGAAAATCTTGACATGCGTATGACAGCAATTGAAAATGAAATAAAGCAGTTCGGGCAGTCGATGGGGCAGTTAGGGATCAATATTGGAGACAACAAGCGAGCTCTTGATGACTACACAGCACGAATGGCAAGTCAAGCAACAGCATTCGATGAATTGACAAACAAGGTAAATGACTTGGGCCATGCTGGTGGTGTCTTCGGCAGCACTCTTTATGATAGAATGGGAGCAGTGGAAAGCATGATGCATACAATGGCAACAGAGATAAGCAGACTGATGTATGCAGTTAGGAGCTTTGTTCCCCCAGAGTGCTTTGACGATCAATATAATCAGCCTCCTCCTGATAATGATGGTGCATGTGGAGGTGCTGGTGGAGCTGGACCCTCGGGTTCTGGTTTTGGTGGTTCCTATGCTACTGGTGGATCTGGAGAGAAGGGTGATGGTCAGAATAACTCACCTAAGGGGGAGAGTGGAAAGGAGACGAGACAGCAGTCTCTAGTTATTGAAGAACAGACTACTGATTTTGTCAAAGAAAATGAGCCAGTAATTGAAGAGGAGGCTCAGAGGAAAAGAAAGGGTAAGGCAGTGGTGGCTGAGCAAGAAGAGCCATTCATTGACTTGAGTTATCATCAGGAAGAATACATAAGGTACTTGATTCAGATTCTGATATGGAGGATGTACCTTTAGCACATACAATTAAAAGATCTTTGATGGAACAAGGTGGAGGTGCTGGAATATCTCCCGGAAAGCCTGAAGAAATACCTGTTGATAAAGAGACCCTGGAAGCTCAACAGTTGGCCTTGGAACAAGCTCAGTTCTATAAAATGAAGATAATGCAGGATGAGGCTGTTTTCCTTGAAAAACAAGCGGAGCTCAAGGAGAAACAATATGATCATGAGCTTGCAAGGTTAGCTGATCCTCAAGTTGATCTGGATAAGAGAAAGATCGGACAGAAATGGGATGAAGCAAGGAAGATTATATTGGGAGTTTGTGCGAAAGGAACTCATAACAAAGAGGCGGAAGACTTATTCTACAACTTGAACTTGCAGAATCCACTGATTGTTGACTATATAAATGCTTTGAAAAGGTTGATCTCTAAAGTCAGAGTTGGATATAATGCGATGGTTAAGGAGTGACAGGTCATCTTGTCTTTAGTCGAAGGAGTCCTGACATCTTTCTTGTATGTGGATGATCAATTCATCTCGAGAAGATCTGCGTCAGAGTTGTTCTTGCTAGCAATAAAAATTCAATATTCTCAAGTTGAGGAGCTTAACATTCTGTATAGAAATCAGTTAATGCAGCTAGAAGAGGACAAGGGACCAGAATTCTAAACGAATCCTGATGTTGTTCGGATGGTTGTTGATGGGAAGATGAAGAGGGTTAGTTTAGAGGAAAATGACCTAATGGCTCTATCAGTAGAATCCCTAAAAGCTGTCTGCAGGCAAATGATGAGAAAGGGATTCACCTCTGACATTAAGGAGAAGTCTGTGGAGTTTATTGAGAGGATCATATTCAAGATGAGCAATGAGATCTGGAAGTGTGATATTATTGCTTCAAACCCTCTAGACAATGTAAAGATTGAGCCGGAGTTAATTGAAAGAAAATGGAATATTCTACAAGCTGTTAAAAATGTAGATGAAGCTCTGACTCTTCCTTCTGGATCACTGGAACAAGGAGAAATAAGGGAGGCAATTGGTGTTCCAGGAAGGGATAGTGTATATTGGATACACTCTTATGACGATGACACATCTGATGCTTTGGCATTCATAGATGCAGACCAGAATCAAACATTATTGCATATGAGTAGGAAATGGCTGCTGCAGACTCAAGATGCCGCATTTCTGGAAAGAGTTTTAGAAGTGTTCAAATGGGGCGAAGTGGAGAATGAGAATGTGGATGAGAAGCAAAGACTTCAGAAGTACTTGTCTGAAGTAGTGGTGGAGAAGAAACGAATGGAGCGAGATGCGGCTAGTGTCCACAATACTAACTGTGTTAAGGGCTACCCCAAAATGATCTATTGTCAGTTCAAGGCTGATAAATCACATTGGAAATCACAGCTCATAATGAAAAATTTTGAGGACATTCCAAAAATCAGAACTACTCAGGAAGTGGACAAACTCAGAAGGCTTTTCAGGCATCCTTATCCAGAGCCCATGAATCCTCTAGAAATGGAAGCAGTAAGTCTGCTGAATGCAAGGTAGAAGCAGCTTCATGATCCAGTATACAAGAGAGAACAGCAGCAGAAGGAAAGGCGTAGAAAGATGAATGAAGAGAAGCGCCAAGCTGAAGAAGCTAGGAAGAGGAGACGGAATTAGAATTAAAGGTCAGAGTGGTGTGAACTTGAAGTTGGAAAAACTTCATATCTGTTTGTTGCTTGAACTCACTTGAGGAAAATTCACCTGATCACGGTATGCAAGGTAGGCTAACTTACCATACTGTAACCGTGAATCAGAGTGGATCCAATAAGGTGATATAAGTTTGACTAAAAGGTATGAAATAATCCAAGTGATATGAATCACTCAAATGGTCTTTAATTCGAAGTTCGAATTTTCTGTCTAGCTTAAGTTTTATTTATTCTAGTTTTTTGAATTGTTTTCCAAGTTTATTTCAGTTGTAATTTAAACAAGACAGTAATGTTATTTATCTTTTTCTCATCTTATTGATTAGTTAAGTTATCCCTTGTTAATTTGAATGTCATTATTAGACTATCAAATAGGGGGAGATTAAAAGGTAGAGTGTCTAAACTTGTAACACTATAACTTATGTAACTCAACTAAAAGAAAAGATACTTAACTGGAAGACAATCAAGAACATGAAGCTACAAAGAAATCAATATTAAATGAAGACAAGGTAATTGATACAATTCAACATGTTAACTATGATCAAACAAAGAAGAAATTATTGAAAGAAGTTCAAGACAGAGTTGTTCATGCCTCAGTGATTTGTAACTTAAAGATTCAAGATCATAACTATCAGTATCAATAAGACTAATTGATTTCAAGTGAACAAGAAGGAAAGCAATAATTGGAAAGTCACATTACTAATTGAATATAGTAATCTATTCAAGAAGCAGAGACACTATCAAGACTAGTCACTTATGAATCAAACCATTGCATCAAGTGTCAGGACATTGATAACAAGTTTATGTCAGTAATAGAGATCCAGGTTCAAGAGCTTGTTGAAGAATATGGAAGACATAAAGAAATCATAAGTTCAAGATGTTGCATTGAAGTTTCAAGTTGAAGCTCAGAATTTTTCTAAGTACAAAATGTTCGAGATAGCCAAGTAGAACATTCCTATGTAGAAGTTCTACTTAAATGTTCGAGATAGCCAAGTAGAAAATTCCTGTGTAGAAGTTCTACTTAGATGTTCGAGATGGCCAAGTAGAACATTCATATGTAAAAGTTCTACTTAAATGTTCTAGATAGCCAAGTAGAATATTCCTATGTAGAAATTCTACTTAACATTCGAGATGATCAAGTAGATGTTCTACATAAAGGGCAGTTTCAACATGACACATGACATCATCTAATTGGCAGATTTTCAAGCTTTCAAGATAAGATAAGATTTATGTGGATATCATTGGGCCACGTATATCTTAGTCTTTAAAGACTACAGGACATAGATTACAAGTAGTATAAATTGAAGTACTTGTGTATTATTTTGAGAGAGCAATATTTTTAAGATAAATACTTGTAAAAGAGAGAGAGAGTATTCACAGAGCTTAGTATCATTTACTACCCTCTTTACTTCTAGTGTACTTTGTAATGAATGTTATAGCAAACCTTTCAAGTTTTATATAAGACATATATTCCTTGAATCATTGTGTTCATTTATTACATGGTATTTATTGCTTTTTAAATTCGAAAAGTTGTATTCACCCCCCCTCTACAACACATTTGGACCTAACACTATCTCTTCTAATTTTGCTTTTAATTGATTCTTGGATAAGCTACCTATGTTAATCTTCTCAACCTTAGTCTCAACTTGATTTTTGGTTTCCTTAACAAACTTGATAGGAGTGCTAAATTTGTTCTTTTTTTAGCCATCGATGATTTACTTGTCGATGGATGCTTATCGATTGATTTAACATCAATCGATTGATAATCCTTATCGATCGATGAAGGATTAGCAGTCGATTGATCTTTATCCCTTGAAGCATCATCTAATGGCTTGCCAGTTGAACTGGGGGATTCTCCTAGAGTATCTACACCCTGAACTTCAATGATTTGTTTGGCAGTTTTAGCAGACCTATTCCATATGTTAATGGTTTCTATTTCTTCAACTAATTGTTCTTTCAACAACTCTTCTCTTTTCAAACTGTTTACTAGTTCATTCCTAGCATCCTTACTTTCCTGCTTGAATCTTTCTAGACAAACAAGTTCATTTTCAAGAAAAATATTCCTCTTAGTTAAGACATCAATGGTGTTCATTAACTTGAGGTTTTCTTTGTTTAGAGTCTTAAGAGTGACATGCAAATTGTACAATTCATTGGACATTTCATTAATAGTACTATTGCATTCATCAGTAGTAAGTTCAGAAAAGTTGGTAGCTAGTACCTGATTAAATGCTGAACTAGCTTCTTCATCTTCATGGTTGGCCATTAGAGCTAGATTGATATATTCTTCAGAATTACTATCCTCAGCAGCCTAGTCCTTCTCCTCAGTAACAAAAGCCTTTTCTTTCTGTTTCAAAAGGTCAAAGTATTTCTTTTTATAATCAATACTCTCATATGACTTTGCCTTTTCTTGTTTTGGCTTTCTGCACTCATTAGAGAAATGACCAGCCAATCCACAGTTAAAGCATTTGAATTTAGATCTATCAACCAAATTTCTGATTTGATTGTTGCTTCTAAACTGAGATCCAGGCCTTTGAGCATTTGGATTCCTCTTGAATTTTAGCTTTGAAAACTTCCTTGACAAAAATGCAAGGTGCTCATCAATCTCATCCAAATCATCCTGTGAGCATGTTTCATTTTCTTCACACTTGCCCTTTCCTTTTCCCTTGGATGATTCTTCAACAGCATCACCAACCATCATGATGAATTCTTCTACACAGCCAGTTTCCTTCTTCTCTTTCTTGTCTTCATTCCCTTTGACCATCAAAGCCACAATTTTCTCCTTTCTTTGATTCTTCTCAATCTCCTCATCTTGTTGGATTTCCAACTCATATGTCTTGAGAATACTATAAAGTTTCTCTAGAGTATAATCCTTGAAGTCCTGAGATTGTCTAATGGAAATAGTCATCGGTTTCCATTCTTTTGGAAAAGATCTAAGAAATTTTAGATTTGTATCCTCAGTTGCATAAACCCTACCATATAGCTTCAGTCCATTTAACAACTTCTGAAATCTGCTATAAGTGTCATTGATAGATTCTCCACTCTTGAAATGAAATGATTCATATTTTTGAATCAAGAGTTGCATCTTATTTTTCCTTACTTGCTCAGTTCTTTCACACAGAGTTTGAAGAGTGTCTCATACTTCTTTTGATGAAGTACAATTTATCACATTATCAAACATATCTTTATCTAGACCATTAAACAAAATGTTCATGGCCTTCTTGTCTTTAAGTACTTCTTTTTCATCCTCTTCTGTGAACTCAGAGATGAGTTTTGGAACATGTCTATTAACTGTAGGAGTTCCATCAGGGTTTACACCTGTAACTAGCTTCATGGGAATATGAGGACCTTTCTCTATGCAGTGAACATAGGAAGGGTCAAGAGAAAGAAGATGCAGATGCATTTTTACCTTCCATGGAAAATATTCATCTTTCTCTAAAACTGGAATCTTCACACTTGAATCTTTCTGGCCCATATTGACTGTTCTTGATCTTTAAACTTTCTGTATGTTGAAAGCTTTCTTTGATACCAATTATTATTCCCTAGAACAATGTCAATATTTGTAGAAGGGGGGGGTTGAATACAAATATTAAAACTTTTTGCTTGTTCTAATATTTGTTCTTGATGTTTGAGAATTAGAGAGAATATGTTCAAATAAATTAAGACTGAAAAATAAACTGAACAAAGAGATTTAAAATTACTGATGGATTGGTTTTTCCATCAGTGTATATTTTTGCTTAATGTTCCTAGGTTAAAAGAAACCTAGCTGCACTTTTTACAAGATTAGAAAACAAATCAACTGGTCTTACAAATGTGCTCTCAAGCTAGAACAGTTGATTAAGAAATATTGTCTAACTTGTCTTTTTTTTCTTCTTCTAATAATGCTGCTACACTTGTTTATATACCACAAGTGTGCTTTTACAATTCCTAATCTAGGATTGTTTCTACCTACCTTCCTTTTACCTTTTTCTATTTTAGAATAAAGGTTTAAAAGGCAGCTTCTGATTGAGTCTTCACAGCCACCCTATACTGTCTTCCATAGGTGTTCTTTTTGTCTTTCTGGATCTCTGACAGATTGCCTTTTTGTCACAGTCAATTGATAATTTGTTGTTAAGCATATCAATTGACTCTTTCCTTATTCATCAACTGATAATGTTCTTCGATTGATCTTGATGTCCATCGATTGATAAGTATAGTTGCTTTATCAATTGATAAATGATATCAATTGATATATCAATCGATGGGTCTTCACATCAGTTGATGGTCTTCAACTCTTGACTTGGTTTCTTCAATTGATCTTCTATCCGTTGATGCTTCAATATCAACTGATCATCCTTCACTTGTATAATTTTCCTGTCTTCAAATAATCACAATTTAACAGTCTAAGTTACACATCAGTTGATGACCTATATCAATTGACTCTAGTATCAATTGATGAAAATATCAATTGATTTACACCTTATCAATTGAAAATAGACTAAGTACACCTATGCTACAATCCATATTATCAGTTGATTTAGATAAACATTTCAACTGATAAATGGTTCCCTGATCAATTGATATTTATAAATTTCATATCAGTTGATCAGTTACAATTATTGAAAATTTCTATAATTCTAAGTTTTAGTATTATCATCAAGTTACATGTAGATTCCCAACATTGATGAGTCTGTCAAGATTTATAACGAGACTTTTCCTGATGATGTGTTCTCTACTGATGGTATGGACGTGGATGCTGATGATCAAAAGTCTACCAATGGCGATGATCATCCCAATGAGTAGGCTACTCATAATTCATTCTTCGTCATTGCATTGAAAGTTTTTTATTCCGTACTCATGGTTTAAGACGTTAAGTTGGTTTTGTGGAATTGTCGTTGGTTTGTATCATGAATTTTTGACCCCTGTTTCACTTATCGAGTGAGGGGTATTATGATTCTCTTTTTCCATTTCCATTATGGTACTTGAACTCGTCGCCAATCATATGACTTTAATGAATTTTTTTTCGTTATACATGGTTTTTCTGTGGTTGTTGCGTGCCGTGTTCCTGATTTCAAATCGAGCAATGGCTTTAATATGACATTGCATACGTGTTCTTTGTTGTAGTCTAGTGACGACACATAGTATACCATTTTTGATCATGTGTTTAATGGTTTTGTATGTTAAATTTGAAAATGTAAGTGCATGCACATTGCGTTTTTACTAAGAGGCCTTCCCCTCTTGAAGTAATTTGAAATACGTTTTGTCGTCATAGTGCCATGTCGTTGGTAAATACAGAATGAAGCTATATCACTGTTGTATATCGACATGAGCTGTAAGATATGTGTACTGTGTTACAAATTATTTAACAAGTTTTGTTAAGTAATTGTTATGGTTTTAAGATGTGTAGGGGTGATCATTCCCTTGTAGTGATTAAATTATAAGAGAAATATATTATAAAATACTGAAAATTAATTTGAATCGCATTGAAAATATGAAAACTGGATGAATATTTGCATCAACTACATAACATTACTTAATTGATAATTTAGAACTAGTCTATCATGACATGGACTTAATAACAGAATTGGCATGTCATGTATATCAGTTATTTGAAGCAAACATAATTTAAAGAACGCATCACACATTTTATTTGCATGAAAAAAAATGTCTAGACATAACGTCAAGACGATAACATGATGGAAATAAATTAAACCCACCTACTCGTCCTATCAAAGGAAAATAAAACATGATAATTAAATTTGAACATACTAGGTTACATGTGATAAGCCTTCACATGATGTGCATTCCAACTTCTAGGAACCTGTTTTCCGTCTAGTGTGGACAACTTGTATGCTCCTCTTCCCACGATGTCGTCGATGAAGTTTGGTCCTTCCCAATTGTCAGAAAATTTTCCTACATTGAAGTCAATAGTATTCTGAAACACTTTTCGTAGCACCATGTGTCATACCAGAAAAGTCCTGACATGAACATTTTTATTGTAGTAGTTCACGACCTTCTATTGGGAGGATGTTATTCGTACTTTTGCCAACTCTTGTGTCTCGTCCACCATGTCCAAATCATGTGTTAATTCATCTATATTGTCTTCATTCATCAAGAGGCCATTCCTTGCTGTTGGCGTTGAAACTTTAATTGGTAATACAACTTCTGTCCCATAAACTAGGCTAAACAGTGTCTGCCCTGTCGATACCTTGGGTGTCGTCCTATCAGACCACAACACCCATGGTAGTTGTTCTTCCCATTTACCTT
The DNA here is from genome assembly GCA_028671895.1 of Oenanthe sinensis. Taxonomy (NCBI): domain Eukaryota; kingdom Viridiplantae; phylum Streptophyta; class Magnoliopsida; order Apiales; family Apiaceae; genus Oenanthe; species Oenanthe sinensis. The sequence goes on from CM053806.1 coordinate 38,370,529, forward strand.
TGGAACACGTCAACTTTCTTTTAAGACTATTGATGATTATTTTGTTACTGGACTCAGCCTGTCCGTTTGCCTGTGGATATCGTGGAGTTAATTTTGTCAACGTGATACCCCATTGTCGACAAAAAGCCTCCATCTTGTCACTAATAAACTGTGACCCAATGTCACACACTAATTCTGACGGCACACCAAATTTATACAGAATATTTCTTTTGATAAATAATATCACCTCTTTTGACTTGACTTGACAGAAAGCTTCTGCTTCGATCTTTTTAGAGAAATAATCAGTTACAACCAATATGAACACCTTTTGGCCAGGTGCAGGTGCCATCTTTCCTACTATGTCCATCCCCCATTTCATGAAGGGCCATGCTGGTAGGGAAGGGTGTAGCTATTCCGACGATAGATGGATTACGGGGGCATGTCATTGACAGGCGTCACATTTCTTGACGTATTCCATTGTGTCTTCTCTCAATGTTGGCCAATAATACCCCATACGCAAAATATTTATTGACAAATTTATTGCACCAAGGTGGTTCCCATACTGTCCATCATGGACTTCACGTAACACCCCAACAACTTCATTATTTTCTAGACATCTTTGCAACAGGCCTGAAACAGACTTCTTAAATAGTACATTATCAATGACAACATACATGGACGCCTTCATTCTGAACGTTCTAGCTTTATTAGGGTAATTAGGTTGAACATCATGTTGCAAATACTCCTTGAATTTGATGGTCCAGATTTATTGTTGAGCCTTTGTGTCAATCACATCATCAACATTCTTGACATCATTAGTTTTATCATTCATGTCTATTGCAGGCTTCATGACATGAATGACTGGTATGCTGATCAGGCTGACATGTCGAAATATAGCCCCAAGACCAGCCAAAGTGTTAGTCTGTGTATTTAACTCCCTTGGTATTTGTTGGATGTCAAAAACATTAAATTCCCCTTGTAGTTCCTTGACTATGTTCAAATATGTTGATATCTTGTGGTGCTTGGCTTGATATAGTCCTTTGACATGATTGACAATTAAAAACAAGTCACAAAATACGTTGATACGTGTAACTTTCAAATCTCTTGCATCCTTCAAACCCATGATTAAAGCCTCATATTCCGCCTCATTATTTGTGGCTTTGAACTCACAACAAATGGAGTATGCCATGGTATCGCCTTGTGGCGACTTCAGGACGAGCCCCAACCCCATTTCGTTGACATTGAATGCCCCGTCAGTATATAGTGACCATTGCTTTGTTTCTGTTGTCGTCACCAAGTGTTGTAACTCTTCATCTACTTGTGTCAATAGGCTTGGGTTGAAGTTTACCACAAAGTCTTCCAACACTTGAGACTTGATGGCTGTCCATGATTCATATGTGATGTCGTAGACATTCAATCGTACTGACCATTTGGCCATCCATTCTGTCAATTCTGGCTTGCTTAGAACTGTCCTTAAAGGATAATTCGTCCTGACACAAATCTTGTAGGATTCAAAATAATGTCGTAACTTGATTGACGTCATTGCAATAGCGAGAACTAACTTCTCCAAAGATGAATACCTAGTCTCAGCATCCACCAAACTTTTACTTACATAATAGATTCGGGATTGATTCCACTCTCTTCTCTCACCAACACCCTACTGACAGCCTATTCTGTGACAAACAGATTGACATACAACACCTCTCCTATTGTCAATTTTGACAATAATGGTGTCGTTGTCAAATATTTTTATAAGTCAATGAAAGCTTCTTCATGTTTTTCTGTCCACTAAAATCCTTTATTCCTTCGTAACACGTCATAGAATAACTTGCGCCTATCAGATGATCGTGAAATGAATCTATTTAATGCAGTCACCTGTCCTGTCAGCTTTTGTACTTCTTTCATAGTGGTTGGTGATGACAACTCAGATATAGTTTTAATTTGGTTAAGACTGGCTTCAATTTCTCTTCTTGTCACCATATGGCCTAGAAATTTTCCCAATGAAACAAAAAAATTGCATTTGGCAGGGTTTAGTTTCATGTTGAATGACTCGAATATATCAAATACTTCCGTCAAATCCCTGACAAGATTAGCTGCATTTTTTGACTTGACCACCATTTCATCAATGTACACCTCCATCGTACGACCAATTTGGTCTTTGAACATTCTATTCACTACTCGTTGGAACGTAGCACCTACATTTCTTAGTCCAAATGGCATGGCTAAGTAAAAGTATATTCCCTTGTCAGTTACAAATGCTGTCTTTTCTGAATCAGACGGGTGCATTTGAATTTGATTAAAGCCACTGGAGGCGTCCAAGAGCGTTAACAATTCACGTTCTGCCGTTGCGTCGACAATGGTGTCAATATGTGGTAGTAGATATGGATCCTTAGTTCATGCTTTGTTCAAGTTTGTGTATTCGATACAAACTCTCCACTTACCATTTTTCTTTTGTACTATTACGACGTTCCTTGATCATTCCATCCTTTAAAAATCTGTCCACTTCTTCATTGATGATCTTATTTCTTTCTGGTCCAAATTTTCTCCTTTTTTATTGGACATGGATGTGATTTGGATCAACATTAAATTTTTGCGTGATGATGTCGGGACTTATCCCTGTTATGCCATCACGTTCCCATGCAAATGCATCCAACCATTCTGTCAGGAATTCCACCAAATTTGCCTCTATTTCAGGGGGCACATCTTCACCTACTAACACCTTCTTTTCTCTTGTCGTCAAGTTAATCTCTGTCAAATTTTCTGGATTAGTCGATGCTATGACTGTTGCCTCTTTTCCTCTGTATTGTTTGTGGGTTTAAGACAAGTCTTGTAGCATTCTCTAGCTGTAACTTGATCACCTCAAATTTTTTATACCCCTATGGTGTTAGGAATTTTATTACCTGATGGTATGTCGATGGAATAATCTTTAAATCATGTATCCTTGGTCTTCCCATGATTATGTTGTACGTAGAGTGGCCGTCGATGACCAAAAACTTTTGGATCAAATTGACCCCTTGTGCATATGTCGGTAGAGATATTTTCTCCAACCATCCTCTTTGTCTCGCCACTAAAACCAACCAATGTCGTCGACTTCTTCATCAAGTCGTTTTCAGTTAATCCCATTTGCTGCAATGTTCCTAACATCATTACGTTTACAACACTTCCATTTTCAACTACAATTCTTTTGATGAGGCAATTCCTTATTGGTAGTGAAATCACCAAGCTGTCGTGTTATGGTTTAGAGACATGCTCCCTATCTATTTCACCAAATTGTATGATGGGCATGTCGCAGTTAATGATGTCAGACCTAGCAATTCGTACTCCTATTTATCTAGTCATTCTTTTCTCTTGTGAATAAGTAGCACCACATACTTCAGAACCCCATGTAATGTAATTAATCACCCTGTGATGAGGTAGTGGTGGTGGTTTTTTGAAAGGTGTCAGCTCCTTTCTGTCATTTCCCTTCTGTCCGTCCATGAATTCAGTCAAATATCCCTTCTTGACCAGTGCTTGGATTTCTGTCCTCAAGGAAACACAATCATAGGCTTTGTGTCCATAGTCAGCATGGAAATCACACCGTTGTCTGAAATCTGGACTGGACTTGGGCTTGTTTGACTTTACAGGCCAATTGACTACATCACCCAACTTGTTGAATTCACGTAACAAAGTGGATGGACTGACGTTAAACTTATAGCTGTCAAATGTCAGAGATAGGTTGGAGTCTTTCCTCTAGTTAGTCCTACCTTGTAGGGAGTTGACACGTTATACATCACGTCCATTCCTTGTATAAGGTTTGTAATCTTTCACTTTCTGTATAGTCACATTCCTGTTAGGATGTTAGTAGTTATCTTCATCTTCCCTCCTGTCCTCTTCTAGTCTCACCTGTGCCATGGCTTTTGCCTACACATCGTCCATCGACTTGCACGGATACTTTGTTAATTCATCATACAAAGGTGAATCCCTTATCAGTCCCCTGTGAAAAGCTTCTATTTCCGTCAGGACATTACAATTTGTTATGGACACCTTCTCTTTATTAAATCTCGTCAAGTAATCTCGTAGTGGCTCTTTATACCTTTGAACAATTCGGTATAGATCACTTGTAGTCTTCTAAAATTGCATGATAATTGTAAATTTTTAAATTGAATCCATCTACTAAGTCCGCAAATGATCTAATGCTGCCGTTGGACAATCCCATAAACCATTGAAGGGCTGTTCCCGTCAGTGTAGAACCAAAAGCTTTGAACATACATGGTTCCTGTAATTCTTTTGGTATGGGGACTGTGAACATTCATTGTTTGTATTGAGCAATGTGCTCTTGGGGATCTGCTAAGTCGTCATACATCTTCATATTTGGTACTGAGAACCGTTTTGGGATGTCTACAATGCTGTCAGTGAACAACGAGTCAGTATAACTAGTTGGTGTAGCTTTTTCCAATGTCTTTGGGATGCCAGGAATTCATTGGATTAGCTTTCTCATCTCTTGTAGCTCTTGTTTGACAGATTTCGACATGACACCATGTGACTTTGAACTTTTATTCCTTGACTTTTTACTAGATTTATCCCTGTCATTCTCACGTTCATTATTTATTTTGTCCATCACGGCATCCCTGTTTGCGTTTGCTGTTGGTTCCTCTGTCTCCTTCTATCGATCATCTCCTTCTTCCTCATCCCAATTAAGACGTCGTACCACACTTGGTATTATTTTTTATGATAAAATTTTGTTATTTGATTTCACAGTGGACAATTTCTTCCTAAGTCATCATTCTCTAAGTGTAATGCATCCATGTCTGATTATAATTTCTTTATTGCTGAAATCATGCCCTCGTTTCCATCAGGTTCACCTCGTTGGCTTGACGTTCCTCCGCGTGGAGAATCTCCTTCCATTGTAGCGTAGTGTATTGATTATTAGCTTGTTTCCCACAGACGGTGCCAACTGTTTATACCAGATTTTTGAGGGGTAACAAGCTAATAATAATTAAAGGTAAAGTAAAGTAAATGTAAAACAGAAAGTAAACTTAAATGGATAAGATCAATTTGGTGATGCGGAAAATCTCTTTGTGGGAGATAAAAATCGTGGTATTCTACTCGTTGTCGACTTGTCTTTGCAGTAGAGTTCTAGTACATGTATTGGTGGTAATTATCTTGTAGTTATCAACATATATAGATAAAAATCCATCTCTATGATAGTTATCTTCCCCCTCCACATAATACCCGACGATCCTAAAATGATGGCATGATTAGTCACCTTATCTCCTATTTTAAAGGAGTGGTAAAACATATCATAGACCAAGTCAATTTTCAATCCGCTTCCATCATGTCCACGAACTGTTGTCCATGTTCTTCATGTCAGCATTAACTGTATACATGTCTTGACGTTAACAGCTGAAAAACTGTGTGTCAACAGAAGCCCAAGTTGATTAAACAAACATGAATAAAACAAGTTCAACAACATGAAGACATTAGACTTCAGTCCATGATGCTTCCTCCCCTCCTGAATGGTCCCCTTGTTCTCATACCCAACGACCAACCTAATTTCGATAAATAATGGTCCCATCATTCTCAATGCATTTTCAATAGAGCTCCTTACCAGGTCCTTTGATTTTTAACATGGCTTTTCTTTATAAACGACTACATGCATGCATTATAAATTTTTCGTTTTGAAAAGTTTGTTCATCGGTACAGAGTGAACTCGAATTTTTGAAAAGTTTGTTCATTGGCAGAGATTGAACAAATTAAATTACAACCATGTAATTTACTTTTGTGGATTACATATATAAAGATTTTCAACTATATGTGACCAGGTTTCATATTTAAGCATACTTTTTCTATTTGAGCGTTGTATCCTTTTATATGCACTTGACATCTTTCACACAAAAACATAAGTTTTGCTCATAGTATGTCCTATTTATATTTACATGTGACTATGTTCTAGATGCATCCCATTTTCAGATCATGAGGATGCGCCCTCTGGGTTACTTAAAATTTATAACCTTCGTTAATAATAACAACTCTGGTGTATATATTCACACTAGTTCTAGCCATTCCAAAACATTTTGTTACCAAACTAGCCTTTATTAGTTCTTTTACCTAGCTACAAACCTACTACCTCCTAGAGTATGAGTGAGCTTATTAAAACAAATTGTCTTGAAAAATAAATATAAAGTGTAGGCTGCCCTACTGGTATTACTTCTTCAAATGTTCTGTATTCCATGCCCTTGAAATGGGCTTGTCCTCCAAGTCATCCAAGTAGTATGTTCCTTCCCAGAGTGCACCTCTAACCTTGTATGGTCCTTCTCAGTTAGCTCTAAATACAACATGGTTTACCATTTTGGTATGTGGCATCACTTTCCTCAAAACCAGATCTCCAACCTGAATTGGCCTCGCCCTGACTATAGCGTTGTAGTACCTTGTTGTTCGTTGCTGATAGGCTGCCAATTTGACTTACGAGTTGGTCCTTATTTCTTCTATTATGTCTAGGTGAAGCCAATGATTTACCTCATTAACGTACTCATTAAAATTATCTCTACTGAAAGAACCGACTCCAATCTCCACAAGTACCATGGCTTCAAATCTGTATGCCAACATGAATGGTATTTCTCCGATTGTGCTCCTGGGAATTGTATTGTATGACCAACTGCCCTTGCTTTCCTTTAGCTTCGCCTTCAAAGTATGCTTGGTTATCTTTTTAATAGCCTCTATTTGTCCATTGCTATAAGGATGATAGACTGCTGTAAAATCCTTTCTGATTCCTAAGTTCAATCATAGTCCATGTAACTCCTTACTATCAAATCACTTTCCATTGTCAGATATTAGCTTATATGGGATCCCAAACTAGCAAAAAATAGCATTAAAAATTAAATCCGTTATTTTTTTCATCGTGATTGTGGCAAGAGGTGCGGCTTCAGCCCATTTAGTGAGGTAATCCACTGCTACCACAACATACTTAAGACCACCTTTGGCCTTGAGCAACTCTTTAATCAAATAGATCCCCCACATAATAAACGAACAAGGATTCATCATAGAGGTATGAGATGCCGCTGGGTTTGTAGTGTAGTTTGTAAAACTTTGACATATGTTGCATGCTCTTGCGAACTCATATGCATCTTTTTTCAAGGTTGGCCAGATATCTCTGCCTTAGTGTCTTCATGGCTAGAGAGTTTCCTTCTAAGTGATTGCCACAAATTCCTTTGTGCATTTCCTTTAGAATGTAAATACATTCTGCTTCGTCAATACACATCAATAGAAGTTGGTTGAAGCCCTTTCTCTACAAAGTCCCATTACACTCCACATAGCATGCAAGAAGGGCTTCGTACTCGACGTCATTACTAGTAGCTCGGAATGAAAACGTATTGCACTCATAAGATGGTGTCCTTTGGGGCTGATGAGTATTGTACCTGTACAAACATCTCCGTCCACGTGTAGTGTCCACCAAAGTTCTAGGATTTCTTCATCTTTGTTAATTGCTTTTGTTACCCCAAGAGGGATCAATGCTTTCTCGTTATTTTCGAAATCCGGAAGGAATTCCAAGATAAAATCTGCTAAAGATTGGCCATTGATTTCGTTCATTAGCTTCTACTCAATATCAAATTGTCCTAACTCAACTGCCCACTTCAACATTCTCCCGGAAGTCTCAGGCCTATGCATCACCTATTTGTGGGGATATGTTGTCCTAACCTCGATTTTATATGCCTGAAAATAAGGCATTAGCTTATTTGCAACTAGTATCAATGCATAAATTAGCTTCTCCATGTTGAAATACCTTGTTTCTGCATCTAGGAGTCTCTTGGTCACATAATAAGCTAGCAATTGCAAACTGACTTCTTCCCTAACCATGACGGCGCTGGCTGAGTATTTCGAGACGCCTAAGAATTCTCTAAGTTTGTCTGAGGATTTCCACACGAATCTGTGTAAAGCCGTAATTCTTCTTGTGAGGCTTTGTACTTGCTTCACACTAGACGGAGAGCTCATATCAAGGAGTTCTTGAATCTTGGTTGGGTTTGCTTCAATTCTCCGGTGATTAACAATGAAGCTAAGAAATTTTCCTGACTCTACCCCGAACACACACTTCTGAGGGTTTAGCTTCATCTTGTTCTTCCTTAGTATGCCGAATATTTCACTCATATGTTTCAAATGATCCATGGCCTCTATGGATATGACTAGTATATCATCTACATATACTTTCATCGTCTTCTTAATCTGATCCTCGAACATCATGTTGACTAGCCTTTGATATGTTACCCTAGTATTGATCAGACCGAAGGGCATGCTAATGTAGTAATATAGTCATCGATCAGTGATGAAAGACGTTTGTTCCTGATTCGGCTAGTACATGAGGATTTGGTTATCCCAGAATACGCATTCATAAAACTAAGGGGAGCGTGCCCGACCGTAGCGTCTACTAACTGATCAATTCTTGGGAGAGGAAAACTATCATTAGGACAATCCTTGTTCAAATCTTTAAAATAAATGCAAGTTAACCCCTTCCAATTGGGTTTCTTCACTAATACTGGGTTAGTCAACCAGTCTGGTTAAAATTATTCCTTGATCAGGCCGACTTCCAACAACCTAACTACTTCTTCCCGTAGTTCCTTAGGTTTTTTCCCACTGACAGAACGACGCTTCTACCTCATACTTTTCTTACTTGGATCAATGTTAAGATGATCACACTTGACCTTGGGATCAATTTCATCCATATTAGCGTGATTCCAAACAAACACATCCAGATTGCTTTTCAAGAATTTGGTAAGGTCTATTTGTAAGGTTGGCCCTAGGCATGAACCAAATTTTGGCACTTTTGAGGGGCCTTTCAGGTCGATTGGAACATAGGTAGTCCTCAACTGGGCCCATTTTTCTATTGTGAGGGGAATCCTGCGGTCTAGCTCAAAATCAAAACTTGATTCTTTTGTCCTTAGTATTAGAGGGCGCGCCCTCCAAGAATGTTTTGTCCAGAGGGGCTGAATTTTCGTTTAACTCGATGATTGGTAGTGATTCAGGTATGGGCGCATTGTCCCTCCTTTTCCTAGCTAAGGCATGCTCTTCAGGGTCTTCAATACTAGCATATTCCACAATTCATTCCCCAAATTCCTCTCTGGGCGGCTCTTCCAACAACACAATTTGAGGACAAGGCTTGTCCTCCAAACACATAATTTCCTCTTTTTGGTCTTGTTCCTCAAGGAATTTTACTGTATATACCACGTTCACCATGTCTTCTCCTCAGTCTTCAACCATGTTATTTGACAGCGGCTGCATAGAGCTTTTTGCCTTGTCGAATACCTTCACTGACTTGTTATAACAGTCCCTTGATTCGAATTGGCACCAATTGATGCATCATATGCCTATGAGAGTGGGGAATTTCGTGGATAGATGGTAAATAGATGTAATGATCCTCATTTCCTTTAACAGAGGTCTTCCAATTAAAGCATTGTGAGCTTCTTCTTAGTCCACAACTATAAAATCAATGATCTGAGTAGAGGATAGTAATCATTCTCCTAGAGTTACTAGTAAGCGGATTGTGCCCTAAGTTGGGATGGATTCTTCTCCAAAGCCATACATTTAGATATTCTCATGGTCACATCCTTGTTGGGGAGTCCCGTCTTATTATATGTATTTTAGTATAAGATATTCGTCGAACTTCCTTTGTTAACAAAAACTATATGAACATTTTCGGTCCCGATTTTATTGTAACACCCAAGACATCATTAAGGGGTTGATGGACCCATTTGGCATCTTCTTCCATGAACGTGATGTTTGTGGACTCCTCTTTATATAACTTTATTTGTCTAGAGGAAATGTTGTTGACATTGGTGAGGCGCCTATATCTTATTTCCTTCGCATATCTTTCCATAACATTCCTTCCATCACTCGCGATGTGGTGTCCTCCAAAGATGGTGTTGACTGTTCCTTGTCCTCTACGCCTAATCTGACTTTTTCCTACCTCTTAGAGCTGGGTGATCATCTCTTTATTTCTTTACCCATTTAGTTAGATGACATTCCTTAATCAGTGCTTGAATCTCATCTTTTGGTGTCTGCACTCGTGGGCGTCGTGCTGAATAGATTCATCTTATTCACAATACCTCTTCTTGTCTTTGTTTTTCCAGGCCATGAAAAGATGTGACCTCCTAAGAAAAACATTATTCTTTCTTACTTCATATATATTTTCCACACTGGCCGCTAAGGGTGTATAAGAATTTTCATTCCTTTCGTAGCTGGCTAGAAGACTCCAATTTCTCTTTTCAATAGCCATATTAACTTGGTATGGGCTTCTAGGCCTTCCCCGGTATTCGATTGGCGGGGTTCTCTTTCCCCTCTTTGTCTTTTTCTTAGACCCAGTTGGAGACATTCCCTTTTCATCATGCTCCAATGATTGCTTAATTCTTTTGAAGGGTTCAGTCTCAACGTAGAGCGCTGCCAAGGTAGTAGGCTCCTTTCCTTGCAAATACTTCTAGAAATCAGTTCTAACTCTTAGTCCATCTATCAAGAAGCTCTTCAGAGTATAGTCCATTTCTCATCGCACTCATGTTCCTTCAACATTAACCCTTTTGAAGTAGGCCTAGAGCTTTTTCTTGTTCATTTTCTTGATATTAGCCAAAATGGTGATGGAAGGCACGTACTTAACTACCGCTTGCAGTTGAGTTAGGAAGAGGAGTTGCATTTGCTCCCAAGAGGTCACCACACCTGCTTCTAATTTGTGAAACCACGTCTAAGTGATGTCTCTCAATGGTGATACCAACAACCTACATTTGGCAAGTAAGGGTCTTGATAGACATCCAAGTTAGTGCTGAATTTCCTGTGGTATCGCAAGTCAGTGGTGCTCATGTATCCTGCTAGTAGGTGTGCTACCCTTACCGCTGAAGAAAAAGATGAAGGGGCTTGTACTAATATTGTAGGCTTTTCTCCTTCCAAATGAGTTAAAAACTTCTTCAAGTCATCTACATTCATGTTGCCTACATAAGAAATATTCTGAATGTTCGGAGTCTGGACTTGTTATTGTACATATGTTTGGGGTTCCGCTTGAACTACGTGACTAGGTGGCGCTCCCTAAGGAATGGGCGTGGCCTGAAGGCTCATAGGTTGAGTCTGATTAATCGTGCCTTGAACCTGAACAACTGTAGGCGTGGCTTGAATGAGAGTGGGAGTTTGTTGAGCCTAAGTAGTGAGAGAAGGAAGATGAGGTGGATTATGATTGTCCCGATTAGCATTCTGGGTATCCCTCTGAATTTGGGAAGTATGCAGTTCTCCCCTCCTATCACGGCGAATGGATTGATGTTGATGCCGATCTTCGCTAGTACAATTTTTCTTCCGTTGTTATCACCCTGATTTCCACCTTCCTGCCAGGAATTGATGAACTTCAACCGCCTCGGGGTAACCCCTTGAAATCTTCCTTCCTGGATTTCCTCAATCGTCAAGGGATCATCTATGATAGGCTCCTTGCTTGCGCAATCTTCAAGGGATGTTGATCGGGATGTATCATGGACTCCACTATTCACAAACGATCGTCATAACCTCTGACTGTATCACGAATTTCATTCACATTGTAATGAAGGCCTTTCACGAAATATCTGATCTGATACAATTGAGTTATCATTTCCATATTACTGATGAGGACATGTGGTTGTCCCCAAATGATGCGATTAATATCTTTCGGGTCAGGGACATCTTCCGGCGCAAACTCTGCCCGCTCCCTGTGGATTTGCCTCTGCCTCTAATTAGGGGTGCGTTTATAGTCTCCGGCCCTGCGATCCATTCTCCGATTGTGTTGCCGCGATACTCTTTCTCCTTAGACGTTATGATGCCCTCCTTCTAACGCTAATTCGTTGATGAAAAAAATTGGTAATAAATAAAGATTAAGATTTTTTGTCGGAAAAAGAACAAACAAGGCTGAATACAAGGGAGGACTCACATGTTCACTTAAGGGGGGAAGTGCCCCCACTCAACTCCCGGCCCAAGTAGAAAGTTTATATAGATTTTCTAAATTGCCCCCACTAAAATTACTCAAATGTCCCAATAAGGCCCCCCATAATAAATAATAATTCCACTAAAATTTGTCAAGTCTAGCCCAGATTAGTAATCATATATATTCTTAAATATGAATTAACTACTCCAATTAATTATTACTTTTTAAATATTTCGTCAAATAGCATTTTTAGTCAAAATTTATTAATAAAATTGAAGAATTGTTTGCGTGATTGCCTCTTCATCTATTTCTAATTCTCTTTTAAACTACAATATATATTATTGCCTTCATTTTTAAATTAACTTTTAAATTTATTTTTTTATCAAGATTTTAAGGTTTATTTAAAAATAATTTTAGAAATTATTTTTTAATATTTTAAATATAAATTTTAAAAAAGTTTATTTGATATATATATATATATTTGATTTATATATTAAGTGATTTCTTTTATTTTTGTTTTGAGATATAAAAGATTTGAATATGTCATAGAACTTCTATACTTGAAAAATATAATATATCACGATATAAGAATATAATAAAAATTATAATTTATTCAGACGACCATTAATTCTATCAATTGGGTTATAAATTATTTATTAAAATAGTTATAATATAAAAATTTATAAAAAATATTAGGAACTCTCTGAACAAAATTCTCACTATAAAGTGCCCCCACTGAAAATAATTTATGGGTCCGCCACTGGTTGAATATCACCGGAGTGTGGTGGTTTATATGTAATTGGGGCTGAGATTGCGAAATTTTGGAATCACTATTACTTTGTTCATTAGAGAAAATAGGTTTTTCTATCCGATAGCTGCTAGCTCTAGATTTTTCAACTTACTTGGAAGTTGTCTCTACACTAAGGTTTGTTTAGATAGTCCAAACCTCAATATAGGTAAGCATTAAGATCTCATACTTCATGTCATATTCGGTTCAGATGATTGTGTGTTCGATTTTAATCGGTTCCAAGTCATTATATCAGATTATTTTCTGTTAAATTTTTTATTTAGATAATCTTCAGTTTGGATCAAATCGGTCTTCAAATATTTATCAGATTATGTAATTCGGGTATAATATCGGATTTGATTATATGAATTTTGGTTCAGTTGTTCAAATGTAGATACATTTTAACAGGTTTAATTGCATTTTAATAGGTCTAATTTTGGTTCTAACATGTTTTCTTTTTTCAAATTTAGAAAAAAGGTCTAATTTTTCCCCATAATTTTTAATTTTATAGTTGTAATTTGGAAAATGGTGTTTTTTTTATATTCCCATCATTTTCTTTGAAAAGTAGCACATTTCAACACATTTTCAATTTTTAATTGCTTTTTTGAAAAAGTTTTCTAAAAAAATGAAGAAGTAAACAGGGCCTTAGGCCATCTCCAACAGTTGTAATCCAAAAATCCAAATTTGGATCATAACTGATCTAAATTTTGATCCAAATTTCTGACCAACTCCAACAGCGTGATCCAAAATACTATTTACATATTATATTACATAAATACTATATTAAATTATTTAATCTTAAATTTAATATTTAATCATTATTAAATATTTATATTATATATACTAAATTAAATAAGTTAAAGATATAATTTTTTTAATATATATAAATAACATAAAAATTATATACTTAATTAACGACAAACACATATATTTTTTTTTTGATAATTTTGTATTGTATATATATTTATAAATTTGGATATTAGGGAGTACAAGAGAGGGAGTAACCATCTACGCCTTGTCACAAACAAGTCATGAGTAAATCCCTCGGCACCTTGGCATGGCCAAGGCGAGACAAACTAGAAACATGATGGGACGGATGCGACTTCCCTCAATCGGTGGGGTAAAAGAGCATCCCACGCAGGGGAAACAATACAACTAAGGAACACATATGTAATATACAATTTGATTTCATTCTTCCTATCCTCTATACACAAGCCACTTGAAGCTCACTAACAATTAAACAAAGGCCAAGGCATCTCCTAGGCATGTTGGTGAGGAAACACCAATAATAGAAAATTACAGCCCTAGAAAATCATGGCACCTAGGATAAATGTTCAATCATGGCGCAAAATCCAAATCAACATGGCGACCGAGAACCAAGGAATGAGACGAAGATGAGAGACGCCATAGTCTTATAGCTCGATTCCACACCAAGGAATGAGAGAGAAAATTAGGGAACATCCAAAACACCTAGGAAACAGCCAATCACCAAGTGAATCAAGCAAGAACCAACAAAACTCCACCATTACAACTACATGACCTGGCGAAGTGAGGTGAAGCAACCCACAATCCACCAAGAAAAGCTACAATACACTACTAGAAAAACTGCATACAACATCAGTTGCCAACTGATGTCTGAAAAATTTCTGACCGATGTCTTCGCATATTTTCCTGGTTACACAAGTAGAAGGGGGGTTAAATACTTTGTGCTTTTTGTGCCTGATTAAAATCAACTCACTATAAATTAAATACTTGAATACAGAACAAAGATTAAACAGAAAGATATGTATGAAAACTATTTGTATTATTGATGTGTAATTACAAACTCTCCTAAGATGTACACAAATCCTAGAAGCTTCTCTATGTTTCTCACATCAACTCTCTCTATCTCTATGCTATCAAAAACTTTGACTTATTTCACACACTTACAATTAGGTTACATAGAGTGTTTATATATAGAGATACCTGTCAACTAATAACAGAAAATCAATTTACAATAGGAATATAATTCCTAATCATTAGTTGACAGTTTCCTTCTGTAATTCTCCTTCCTTCCCATAGCATATCTACAATATTTTTGGCTTTATCTTAGAAGACTTTCCTTTTCTGTAATCATCTTCCAAATTCAGCTTTGACTTCATAGACTCTGAAATCTTCAGATTCTGCCAAACTATAGACTCTGATGGACTATAGACTCTGATCATTTGTAGACTCTGACAGATTGTAGACTCCGATAGTCTATAGACTCTGATCACCTCCCAGACTCTGATCTTCATCTTGACTCTGGTTTCACTTTCTACAGAAAATCTTCTAAGTACAGGAATGTTGACTAACTAGACTCTGATTATAAAATTTCAGAGACTAGAAAGAATTATTACAAATAAGTTATGCTAAATCCTGTTCTAGTATTTTGTACATCATCAAATGAATATATTCCTAACAATTTCCCCCTATTTATGCTTTATAAAAAGTAAGCATAAATCAAGGTTTGATAATGTAAAAACTAAAGAATGAAACAATTAATCTAGAATAATAAATTTGTATAAGAAAAAAGAATTACTTCTTACTTAATCTTCTCAAAAGCTGGATTATTCTTCAAAAATGAATTCAACATATTTTCCTCCACAATAGCAAGAGCTTCACCAACATACTTATTTAATTTCTTCATTTGAACATTTGATTTGACAATAAGCTACTCTCAGATCATTTGCACTGCTTTCTTGTTCTTTTAAATCCTTCAACATTAGAATACTAACTTTCCCACTCATAGGTTGAAATCCAAATTAATGACCCACGCCCTCTTGAAATTTGATTAGCTTTCTTTCTAGTGGCATGTCTGGATCATTTCCTTCAGCATCAACATATTTTAAAGAAAATTTGCCCATATGTCGATTTGTCTATCTGTGTAGAGTCATCTTCCTGTCAATCCCCTTGAACCATTTGTGTGTGATAGCTTCTTTCCTTTTATTCACTTCATAAGAAATTTATAGGAGCAATCTAATATAATGTAATTCCTCAGCCTATTTTAAAAAGATAAAGTTTGATTGACTAATCCATCTTGCAGATCCACCTTCTAAGAAATATACCAGCATCTCATTTTCAACCTTTTATGTGCCTCCTTGTCCTCCTTACACCTCTCTTTCAAAATCATTATAAACAATTTGAGCAGATACCACTTTGTTCAAGTGTTTTTGTGTAATCTTCTCAAACTGCCTATCTGTCAAGGATTTAGGATCCCTGGATAGAGTTGATGTTCTGTCAATGTCTGATTCTTCAAAGCCTCCAAGTCCTATCTTCTTTTTGGCTCTCAGTTGTAGATTAGATTGACTACATTTCCAGTAAGTAGGTTCTTTGACCTCATCAGAGTCTGACTTTTTCTTTTCCTTATTAGAGTCTAGCTTAGACTCTGACTTCCCATGTCCAGTCCCTGACTGGTGTGTTTGATTTTTTGCCATTTCATCCATTCCAGATTGTTTTTATTGCACACCACCAGGACCCCTAGGACCATGAGAACTATCACCAGCTTCATCATCATCATCTCTCCTCCTTTTAACTCCTTTTTTAGCTTCCTTGCACACATCATCCTTATTTCTCCTGGAGGAATCACCAACTTTCTTCTCCCTCTTTTTGACATCATCACTACTTGTGACAACCAAAAGAATCTACTCAAGTACTGTGGAAAGGTTGGCTTGTGCTGCAATGACTGAATTAACCTTGGTGTTTAAAGCAGATATTGCAGATTGAATTCGAGCTTGATTTGAAGTGATATTTGCAATAGCATCCTTGAAAGTAACTTCTTTGGATAATTGAAAAGAATGAATTCTGTCAAATCTAGTACTGAGTAGAGAAGTTGTATTATCAATACCAGTAAGTTTGGTTTGGATATGAGATATGTCTTTAACCATACTAGCCAATTGGACAGCAATATTCTCTGTCTCAATCAGAATATCTGTATCAATTGCTTGATCTTCTTCACCAGGATAGTGACCATGTTCTTGTAGAAAATATTTTTTTTGAAAGGCCTTAAGTCTTTCAGACTGGTGAATAGCCAAAATGCAGTCAAAAGATGCTTTATCATCTATGTCCTTTTGTTATGCATATTCCCAAGACTGAGGAAATACCTGATCAAAATAAACAAAAGAGGGATTAACTAGTCCATTATCCTCAGAAGTGCAATCCTCATCAATAGGTTTAATCTTGGTAACTGGAGGTGTAGACTCTGGTGGTGGTGTAGACTCTGAAACTGCAAAAGGGACAATAGACCCTGACTCCTACTTAGAATGATCAGAGTCTGTACACTCTGGAAGCCTAATCCTTATAGGCATGATCATTAGTGGTTCTTCTGAGTTCAATTTTGTAGTCTCAAGTTGAATGATTGTTGTATCCACCAAAGCCTCCATGACTCTGTCTGTTCTTCTTGCTAGAGAATCCACCAAATGTTGTTGTGGTCTCTATGTAAATGATTTTTGAGCAGCTAGAGCCTCCTCCTTTTTTCCAATCTGCATAATTAGAATAAAAGAATTTTCATCCATCCCCTTCCCCAACTCATTGGACCAACTCTGAGGAAAATCTTGATCCCAATAAGTAAAGCTAGGTTCACGATACCCTAATCTCTCATCCTCACAGTGGGGTTGGGCACCCACTATCTCATTCTTACTCAGGCTCTCTACAACCTTTTGTACCTCTCCTTTTGCCTAAACCAGTGTCAGCCTCTTATTCATTTTTTCACTCATTTGGATAGGTGCACTCAAAGGTCCTATAGAAGGGGTTGTGAGTGAGATTAAATTTGCTTCAATACCTGAACCACCTTGATGGAGAGGAACCCCTTCAAATGTCTGAAGGCTAGGGGTTTCCACCAAGGGATGAGAAACAACAGACTCTGAACCCTTACAAGCATCTTCTTTCTTTTCAGAGTTTGTTGGCTCCAGTATTCCCTTCTCAAGGTCTACTCTAGACTCTGAAGCCAGAGTCTCAGTGTCACCATCTTTGATTGTTGGTGCTTGAGACACCCCTTCAAGGTGGATAGACTCTGATAGAATAGATTATGGAAATTCTTCATGAACATCCATCAGAGTCTGTCCTCCCATATCACTGGGTTCTCAACAATATATTAGAGAGGTGCCAAGGAGGGCCTAACAGCATGCTCTCCTGCCCCACTATCACACAACCTCTGACTAGGTTGTTCTTGTGTGTGTGAGGCAGACTGAACATCTTTCTCACTAGTCACCACTGGTGCACTAGTCCCATCCTCCAACTTCCTTGCATCTCCTACTACCTCCTGTTGTTTTTCAATAATAAATGCATCCAAATTGTGATGAAAGGACCTTAGATGGATTGCATTGGTTGCCAGGGCATCTCTGAGATTGAAGAGTTCCTGCAGTTCCCTTCTTACTTTTTAGAAATATGTGCCCTTGAGTTGATCCAATCTACTCTGGTAGGTTGGATAAATGTATTTATTGGTAATTGTACCTATATTGTGGAGAAGATAGTCAGTCACCTGTCTTGACAGAGGTTGAAAGTGAGAAATCCATGAATGACTGTCCTATAGGTAACTCCATTATCCCAAATTCTTCATAGTTAAAAACTAATTGCTCAATCTCAGTTTTCAACTCTGCAACAGACTCTAATTATCTTCTTTTATGGGCCTTAAGCTTTTTAGGCTTCTGTGATATTTGTTTTTCAGAGTCTGGCACACCAAGTACTTTGAGAACCTCATTTGTCCTGCCTTCTATGAGCCTAGCTGCTTTAACTTGTAATGAAGATTTGAATAGGTAGCTGTAGAGATTTGTGACCACATCTTATGCAAACATTTGTAGCTCCATTTCCATTCTCTTCCTAAGGGCTGCATAGGTTGTGAGAAGATCCAAGACTTGTTATTGTGTCTTGTAGAGTTAGAGATCTTCTAGTGATTCTACCAATAGATATAGAAAAATCAGTACCTCATCATGTGGAGTAATAATTTCATCAATGAGACATGAGGCTGCATCCAATGGCATTCCTTCTCAAAATGTTTTATAATCAGAGTCTAAAGGCAGTCTAGACTCTGAATCAACATTAGACTCTGGTTCAGGAGTTTTCTTTCTTTCAGAGTCTGGTCCTGCAGGAGCCTTGGGAGCATCTGTTTCTTGCAAAATATGGCTAGTAACAATAATAGGCTTGTGTGTGTGTGCAGAATAAGCCTTACTTAACCTCTTGTATTTCTGAGCAAAAGATTTCTCAGGAGATCCAATTTGAGAATCCTGATGTGCTTCCCTAGGTTTATCAGAGTCTGTAGCCTTTTGAGAGTCTACAGACTTGGATTGAAGGTTAGAATTAGGTGTCTCATGACCCTCTTTTAGCAAAGAGAATTCTTCAACCACCTATTTCTCTTGGGGATTGAGCTCCTCATCACTTGGCTCATCTATAAGCCTTGATTGTACCAATCTCCTCCTCTTTATAACTTGTTCTTATTGAGAGATAACAGAGGTTGGTTTCTTTATGGATTTTAGTTTTGAAGATTGTTTATTGGAGGGGGATTTGGTTACTTAGGTAGGTGCAGGGGGTTCTCTATTACTTGTTCCTGCACCATTTCACCATAAAAAATTGAAGCATTGTAGATGGAAGGTTTGTAGTTGGAGAGTTTTACCTGCATTACTTGTGGATATGTTATGATAGGTAGACTCTTTTTCTTGTCATCTATTCTCTTAATGTCAGAGAATATCCTTCTTTGTTATTTGTAGGCACGCACAGAACAAACATCTACCAATCTAGTTGACATGTCAGGAATGAAGTGGTTGAGGAGAATCATCAAAAATCTATGATAGTAGACTTTTTTCCTCCCCTATTGTACATTGTTTAATTTTGCTCCCATTTGAGTGAGCAACATATCTCCAATGTTGATTACTTTGTCAAACAGGAGACTAGGACCAATTTGATAGGTAATAAAAGCAATAACATCAAAACCACTACATTTACTAGTAAAGCACTTAGCAATTTGATCAAAAAAGAAAGACCAGTCTTTCCTCAAATATGGCCTAGTTAATTTACTCATATTTTCCAAACTAGCAGAATAACCTAGTGATTTAAACATTTCCTTAATATCAGTATCAAAAATAGTTTCATCAAAAGGTTGTTTAACAAGTAACTTAAACACAGAATTAAGCACATCAGCAGTTACATCAAATGTAGTGGAGCCAAAGGTGAACATGATTTTACCTGGTTGATCCTGAGAAGGATCAACTACCTTTGCAGAGCTCCATGCTTGTGAGACAGCATCCATGTGAATGACTGGTGATGTCTTGAGTATGTAGCTGAGCTCATATTGCTCCAAGAAGTCCATCACAGGGTAGTAGTCAGTGTCTACCCCTTTCTTGTCTCCAAGAGTTGCAACATGGTTCGTGGTCATGAATTCGAAATCCCCAAAAGTGAATGCAATCTCCTTGGGACCCCTCATAACAGTGGAAATAACAACCATTGATATTGTTGAGATGAGAGTTATGAAAAAGTTTAAAGAAATTAGCTAGGGTTCGTGAAAAGCTCTGTGAATATTTCTGTCTTAAAAGATAATTTGCAATAAACAAATGAGTAAAATGTATAAGAATTTCCTATTTTGTTTAAATTACATACAATACACACGAGTCTACAGCCTGTCACCAGTCAAAAGTAATTGTTACCGCCTATTTCAAGTCATTTGAACAGTTTAAACGTAATCAGAGTTTGCAGGCGCGAATGTTAACCGTTTCAGAGTCTAGGCGTTTCTAACATTATCGGAGTCTACAGACTCGTCAGAGTCTACAGACTCGTCAGAATCTACAGACTCGTCAGAGTCTACAGACTCGTCAGAGTTTACAGACTCTGTCAAGATACATTACTTCAATAATTTTGTAAGAGCAAATCAGAGTATGAGAAATCAGAGACTATAATTAAAGTACATACCTTGCTTCCTTTATGATAGAACACTTACATATTTAACATACCTAACTCACATACAAGTCTAAGAAATGTAGATTCATCAAGTGGTTTAGTTAATATGTCTGCAATTTGTCTGTTAGTTGAAATATAATAAAGTGTCACAATACCATTTTCAACATGTTCTATAATAAAATAATACCTGACATCAATGTGCTTTGTTCTGGAATGTTGGACTAGATTCTCTGCAATTTTAATAGCACTAGTATTATCATAATACATAGGAATAATTGAGAATGTTAGTCCATAATCAAGTAACTGATTTCTCATTCACAGAATTTGAGCACAGCAACTTCCAGCTGCTATGTATTCAGCCTCAGCTATTGAGGTTGAAACTGTTTGGTGTTTCTTGCTAAACCAAGAAATTTACCTGTTACCAAGAAATTGGCATTGACCTGTTGTGTTTTTCTTATCCACTTTGCATCCTGCATAGTCAGAGTCTGAATAATCAATTAGTGAAAAATCTGATTCTCTAGGATACCAAAGTCCAAATGTTTGTGCACCCTTGAGATATCTGAAAATTCTTTTTACAGCTAGCAAATGTGATTCTCTTGGGTCAGCTTGAAATCTAGCACACAGGCATGTTGCAAACTTATATCTGGTATACTTGCAGTTAAATATAGCAATGAGCCAATCATACCTCTATAGCTAGTGTTGTTAACTTTCTAACCCTTTGGGTTAGAGTCTATCTTAGTGGTTGTTGACATAGGAGTTTTGACATTTGCACAGTCTTGCATATCAAACTTCTGTTAGTATTTGTGTCCTAGAGACAATACTTTTAATATTTTATTGAAAACAATTATGTTATGTGATTATTTAATTAATATTTATTATATCTTTATTTACTGCGTCATAAATTGAAAGAATAATAAATGGCCTTGGAATATTAATACGTAATATATGTATTTAAGTATGTGACTTAAAAATGAGATTATATGAATAATATTTTATTCCTAAAATTCCCTAGTCAAGTATTATTATTTAAGGACAATAATAATGCAATTAAACTAATATGTTTGTTGACAGATGACCACATCTCATTGGTCATAGGTATAGTGATACTAGAGTCAAGAACATATGTGTATGTATCAATACATGACACTGGAAAGACCCGCCGTAAGATTCTACATGTTAATAATTTTACTAGATGCCGCTCATTGTTTATAATTTTATTATTAGATATTAAAATTATTGCCAACGTAATAATAACCTAAAGGGTCACACACAAAGAACGTCAAAATGGAGGTTTATTTAAATTACAAATTTAGATATATTATTATTATTAATTTGAATTTAATTATTGAATTAATTAAGTGGGACTTGATTAATTATATTAGAATTCAGATTTAATTAGAATTATTATTAATTCAAATTTAATCATTGAATTAATTAACTGGGACTCGATTAATTATATTAGAATTCAGATTTAATAATAATAATAACCCAAAATCATAATGGGTTTTGGAAACCACATGGATTAGGGTTAGGCCCAAAATCTCTCGCTCCCCTATATATACATAATGATGTATAGTATTAGGGTTAATCATCAAATTTTGTTTTAGAGAAAAACCCTAACTGCTCAAAATTAAGAGAGAGAGAGATGCAAACAATTCGGCTAGTACTGACTCCGGTGATCGTTGGACGATCGGGCGTTCGTGTGGACTTCTTTGGAGAGCAGATCTTTGTAACAAAGGGCTGCTGTGATTCATCTTTTCTGGACTTCCATTAAACAGCATACAAAAGCTTTGTAACAAAGGGCTGTTGTGATTCATCTTTTCTGGACTTTGGCCAAGGGAGAGTTCGACCTACGAGTTGGCAATAGAGCAAAGGTTGCTGCCTTAGCTGTAGGGACTTATTATTTATCATTGCCCACTGGGCTTATTTTAGAACTTGAGAACTGTTTTTACGTGCCTATAATTTGCAGAAAAATTATTTCTGTTTCTTGTTT
This sequence comes from Oenanthe sinensis, assembly GCA_028671895.1. Classification (NCBI taxonomy): domain Eukaryota; kingdom Viridiplantae; phylum Streptophyta; class Magnoliopsida; order Apiales; family Apiaceae; genus Oenanthe; species Oenanthe sinensis. The sequence goes on from CM053806.1 coordinate 38,393,083, forward strand.
GGACAAGAAAGGTTTTGCATTTTCAATTCAGAACAATAGTTGTTCCTTTTCTTTGAATAAAGTTACCTTTGGGGTTGTACATTTATTTAATAGTTTATATGTTCTTGATTTAGACACTCCTATCTATAATGTGAATAACAAACATCTTAAATCTAATGACTCAAATCAAACATACCTCTGGCACTGTCATTTAGGCCATATAAATGAGAAGCGCATTTCCAAGTTACAAGAGGATGGATACTTGAATAAGTTTGACTTTGAATCATACGAAGCATGCGAACCTTGTCTCATTGGAAAAATGACTAAAGCTCCTTTTACTGGACAAGGTGAAAGGGTCACTGAACGATTATAACTTATACATAGTGATTTATGTGGTCCTATGCGTACTATGGAAAGAGGTGGCTTTTACTACTTTATTACATTTACTGATGATTTCAGTAGATATGGATATGTGTATCTTATGAAGAACAAATCTGATTCTTTTGAAAAGTTCAAAGAATACAAAGCTGAAATAGAAAAGTAAACTGACGGAAGTATTAAGGCTCTACGATCTGATCGTAGAGGTGAATACTTAAGCCATGAATTTAAGAGTTTATTAATAGAGTGTGGTATTGTATCACAACTCACTCCTCCAGGAAGTCCACAATGGAATGGAGTTTCTGAAAGGAGGAATCATACTTTGTTGCGTCATAAATTGAAAAAATAATAAATATCCTTGGAATATTAATACGTAATATATGTCTTTAAGTATGTGACTTAAAAATGAGATTATATGAATAGTATTTTATACCTAAAATTCTCTAGTTAAGTATTATTATTTAAGGACAATAATAATACAATAAGATTAGTATGTTTCTTGACAGATGACCACATCTCATTGGTCATAGGTATGGTGATACTAAAGTCAAGAACATAAGTGTATGTATCAATACATGACACTGGAAAGACCCGCCGTGAGATTCTACATGTTAATAAGTGTCATAAGAAATCTCACAGTGATAATGATGTAATGATCCTCTGACTTGAAATCATTATATTTCTATACGAGAATCAATATACTTTAATTACACTCAAAGTTACCTTTAACCAGGTAATGATAAAGGTGGTCATTGGGTATGCTATGAATCGTATGAGGAATATGAATGATAGATATAGGATTCAACCCTCCAAATTCTAGGAGTGATATTATTGGCCTCTTGATTGAGTGAGACTATGAAATGCATGGCCATTCTCAAATATTGATTTGTTTAAATAGTCTACTCATTGATCAAGGAAACCAAGATTAAACGTTGAAGAGGATGACACTATACCTGCCTCATGTTTGATCTATAATATAAGGTTAAAGGGATTATATTACATGGAACATTATTCACGAAAGGTTTAATTGAATTACCAATTATTATTGTTACTTGGGTAGCAATGATGTATTACTAGATGCCGCTCATTGTTTATAATTTTATTATTGGATATTAAAATTATTGCCAATGTAATAATAACCTAAAGGGTCACACACAAAGAACGTCAAAACGGAGGTTTATTTAAATTATGAATTTAGATATATTATTATTAATTCGAATTTAATTATTGAATTAATTAAGTGGGACTTGATTAATTATATTATAATTCAGATTTAATTAGAATTATTATTAATTCGAATTTAATCATTGAATTAATTAAGTGAAACTTGATTAATTATATTAGAATTCGAATTTAATAATAATAACCTAAAATCATAATGGATTTTGGAAACCACATGGATTAGGGTTAGGCCCAAAATCTCTCTCTCCCCTATATATATATATAATGATGTATAGTATTAGGGTTAATCATCAGATTTCGTTTTAGAGAAAAACCCTAGCTGCTCAACATCAAGAGAGGCTAAAGAAAGAGAGAGAGAGAGAGAGAGAGAGAGAGGCAAACAATTCGGCTAGTACCGACTCCGGTGATCGTAGGACGATCGGGCGTTCGTGTGGACTTCTTTGGAGAGCAGATCTTTTCAACAAAGGGCTGCTGTGATTCATCTTTTCTGGACCTCTATTAAACAGCATACGGAAAGCTTTGTTAAGGTACAAACTTCTTCACCATAATCATCCAAAGTTATACATGGATCCTGCGATATGGTTTCATTTTTTTTTATTGTTTTACGTTATATCCGCTACGTTTTCATGCCCGAAACCCTTCAACTTCTTCAATAGGTCTTTCACATACTTTGATTGATTGATGAAGATTCCATCATCATTCTATTTGACTTGAAGTCCCAAAAAGAAGTTTAATTCTCCCATCATGCTCATTTCATAATATGATGCATTAATTTGCTAAACTTTTCACAGAGTTTTTCATTAGTAGAACTAAATATAATATCATTAACATAAATTTGAACAAGAAAAATATCACCTTTATATTTTTTAATAAAAAGAGTTTTGTCAATGGTACCTCTAATGAATCCATTTTCAAGAAGGAATTTTGATAGAGTTTCATACCATGCTCTAGGTACTTACTTCAATCTATATAGTGCCTTGTTTAACCTGTAAACAAGATTAGGAAACTTTGGATCAACAAATCCTGGTGGTTGTTCTACATAGACTTATTCTTCCAATTTTCCATTCAAGAAGACACTTTTCACATCCATTTAGTACACCTTGAATTTTGAATGAGCTGTAAATGCAAGAAACATTCTGATAGCTTCCAATCTTGCTACTGGTGAAAAAGTTTCATGAAAAAGTTTCATCATAATCAATTCCTTCCTCCTGAGAGTATCATTTTTCAACTAGCATTGCTTTGTTTCTAATCATACTCCCATTTTTATCAAACTTGTTTCTGAACACCCATTTGGCTCCAACAGTTGATCTATCTCTTGGTCTTGGTACGAGTTTCCACATTTTATTTCTCTCAAATTCATTCAATTCTTCTTGCATTGCAATGATCCAATCAGGGTCTTGTAATGCTTCCTCAACCTTCTTAGGTTAATTCTTTGAGAGAAAATAACTATAAATACATTCATTTTGAGTAGCTGCTCTAGTTTGTATACCACTCTCAGGATCCCCAATTATCAAATCAAGAGTATGATCCCTTGTCCATTTTCTAGCTGGTGGAAGATTGATTCTTGAACTGGAAGCTCCCCCTAAATCATTGGCATTTCCTTTGTGTGAGTGAAAATCAAATGAAGAGGCTCCCTTGAATTTTTTGTCTCTGAGAAGAATTCAGAGTTTCCTCATCCAGACCCTGAAGAGTTAGACTCTGAAAAACTTGATTCTGTCTGTCCAGACTCTATCTGGGTAGACTCTGAATGGTTAAACTCTGAAATATTTGGAGTTAAATTTTCTGGCTCCCCCTCAGAGTGTGCACGATTCTGTGTTGTTTAAGGAATTATTTGAATCTCTTCATCCCTATTATCTTCATCTATCTCAGAACTTTTCAAATTTTCAAATTCCAATGTTGTAGACTGTGATTCATCCTGCACACCTGTAATCTTTTTGTCATCAAATGCAACATAAATAAATTTCATAACAATTCTGGTTCTGAGATTAAATACTCTAAATGCATTTGTATTTGATGCATGTCCAAGAAAAATTGCTTCATCAGCCTTGGTTTCAAATTTTCTTAGATTTTCTGGATGTACTTTTATTACAAAACACTTGCATCTAAATATGTGAAAATGCTTCACACTTGGCTGCTTGTTCTTTACCATCTCATATGGAGTTATTTCATGCATATTAATCAATGTGCAATTTTGAGTGAAACATCCCGTACTTACTGCCTCAGCCCAAAAATACACTAGTAGTTTAGATTCTGCCAACATTGTTATAACAGCTTCTATGAGTGCTTTATTGTTTCTCTCCACAACTCCATTTTGTTGGAGTGTTCCTAGCACAAAAAATTATTGAGTAATTCCCTTTGATGCACAGTATTCCTCCATGATTGCATTCTTCAATTCAGTACCAATGTCACTTCTTAGAACTCAAATTGTTTTCTTTGATTTTGTTTCTAGAAAAGTAATACGGTCTACTATGTGTTGTGAAGCTTCATCCTTTGAATGTAGAAAGAAAACCCATGTGAATCTTGTAAAATCATCTACAATGACAAGAGCATATTTATTTTTGTTAATTGACATCACATTTACTGGACCAAATAAATCAAGATGTAATAAATAAAAGGGTTCAGAAATAATATTTATTGTCTTGCTCTTGAAGGATATTTTCTTTTACTTTCCAAGTTGACATGCTTCACAAAGTCCATCTTCCACAAAGTCAAACTGTGGTAATCCTCTCACAAGATTCTATTTAACCAACTTATTGAGTGTTTTGAAGTTGATGTGTGACAGTTTCTTGTGCCATTTCCAGCTGTCTTCAGTTGAGGCCTTGTTATATAAATAAGCGACTTCATTGTAAATACAATCTTCCAAGCTGGATTCTTATATGATACCATGTCTGTGTCCGTTGAAAACCAAAATGCTTGTTTCTTTGTGAGTCACAAGACACTCTTTGTTGCAAAGCTAGTATGGTAACCTTTATCTCCAAGTTGACTAATGCTAATTAGATTGTGTTTTAAGCCATCAACTAGAGTTACTTCTTTAATGATGATATTTCCAAGTACAATCTTGTCATATCCCAGTGTTTATCCTTTGTTGCCATCTCCAAAGGATACTTCTGGGCCAACTATCTCCACAATGTCTGTAAGTAGGGATTTCTTTCCAGTCATGTGTCCTAAGCATCCACTGTCCAGGATTAGGGTTACTTTCTTTTCCCTAGTTCCCTGCATACATAAAACAACTAGTTAGATGTTTTGGGGATCCAAACAGTTTTGGATCCTTTTTTACTAACTTTGGGTGAAACAAGTTTAAAATTCTTCTTTTTTGTCTTACATGTCTCCTTTGTTGCTTTAGACTCTAGTGGAGTCTTGACAGTGTCATACCAACTTTTATCAATTGAAGATTTTAGCTCATAAAAGTTGTAATATAAATCATGATAGTCTCTACACATATAAATAGAATGAAATATGCTACCACGGTGATAACAAGGCTTCTGTGGAATGTAGTGACTTTTCAGAGTCTGAGAAGGAATAGACTCTGATTTCTTCATAATTTTTTCTTTACAGTCTAGAGCTAAATGGTTATGGATGTCACATTTATAAAACTTCTTTCTAGGAGTATTAGTTCCTTTTGATACTTGTTAGCCTTGTTAATGCCTTCCTTACCATTCCTATTTCTCCTAGTTTTGGTAGACTCTGATAAGTTCTCTAGCCTCTCATTTAACTTAGACTTAGAGAAGTACCCTATGTTAATGTTTTTCTCAGTCTCATTTACTCTTGTTTCATCTGTCTTTTTATCAACAATAGGGGGAACATTTATGAATGAGTTTGTGGTTTCTTTAAGAAAATCATTCTTTAATTCAGAAGGGGATAAAGATACTTTTGTCCTTAGTCTTATTAATTTGACTAGCTTCATCAATGTTATCACTTTCAATAATAGGTCTTTTGCCTTGACTCTTGTCATAGCCTAGACCAGCAGTTTGACACACATGTTGATTATTGAGAATTTCCTGAACTTTTCTTCCAGAGTCTGTCTAGACTCAGAACTTCAGTCTCTCTTCCTCTAGTTCTTTCTTAACATAGTCAAAGCTTTCAGAATTTCAGTGTAGTTATGACTATATTTCTCAGAATCATTCTTGTATTGTTCCATTAATTTTAACTCAGACTCTAAATGATCATTCCTTTTTGTTAAGGTTAAATTTTCTTCTCTTAACCTTTCACTTTCACTGGTGAGAGATCTACAGTTTATCATTATTTTATTAACCTCACTTTGCACAATTTATATACCATCAGAGTCTAAATTAAGTAAGGATTTAGGAGTGAAGATTGATACCTGAGTTTTAGGAGATGAGGGTTCTTTGGGAGATTGTGATTTTCTTGATGAGGATGCCCTCAATGCTAAGTTTTCATAATCAATTTCATCCTATGAGCTTGAATCTGCCCAATCATTTCCTGTTGATAGAAATGTTTTTCCTTTTCCTTTAGTTTTTAACTTTATGCATTCATTAGCAAAGTGCCCCAATATTCCACAGTTGAAAAACTTGACCTTTGCTTTGTCAAGCTTGATTATAGTGCTCTTGATCTTCTCAACCTTCTCATCTTCCTTATTGAATGATGGCCTTTTGCTAAATTTGCCAGTTCTTTTGTTAAATTTCATTCTTTTGAAATTTTTAGCAAATATAGCCATCATTTGACTTAGATAAATCTCTTCATCAGAATCAGAGTCTGTGTTAGTAGACTCTGACTCCTCAACATTTTTACCCTTCTTCCTTGAATCCTTGGTTCTAGCTTCTATGGCTTGTTCCTGTTGTTCTTTCTCAGACTCCATTAAGAGTGCCACATATTTTGTCTTTACAGATTTCTTATTCTTCCCCTGTTGCATCTCTAAATCATATTTCATGATTCTGCCATACAATTCTTCTAGAGTTATGTCGCCCAAATCTCTAGCTTCCCTTATGGCTGTTGTTTTGTTGTCCCACTCTTCAGGAAGTGCTCTCAGAAACTTGGTGTTTGTGTCTTCAGAATCATAAACTTTACCAAGCATAGCCATCTCATTCAAGATTTTTGTAAACCTATCATACATCTCAGTAATGGATTCTCCAGATTTAGCTTTGAAATACTCATACTCCTGAATTAGCAAAGACCTAGCATTCTTCTTGACATCTTTAGTCCCTTGACAGTGCACTTCAAGTTTTGTTCACATCTCCTTAACAGTTTTGCATGATATAACACAGTTTGTAAGAACATAATCCAAACTGTTAAACATAATTGTTAGGTCCAAATGTGTTGTAGAGGGGGGGGGGTGAATACAACTTTTCGAATTAATGAAGCAATAAATACGATGTAATAAATGAACACAATGATTCAAGGAATATATGTCTTATATATAACTTGAAAGGTTGCTACAACATTCTTTACAAAGTACAATAGAAGTAAAGAGGGTAGTAAATGATACTAAGCTCTGTGAATACTCTCTCTCTCTTTTAGAAGTGTTTATCTTGAAAATATTGCTCTCTTAAAATAATACACAAGTACTTCTATTTATACTACTTGTAATCTATGTCTTGTAGTCTTCAAAGATTAAGATATACGTGGCCCAATGATGTCCACATAAATCTTATCTAATCTTGAAAGCTTGGAAATCTGCCAATTAGATGATGTCATGTGTCATGTTGAAACTGCCCTTCATGTAGAACATCTACTTGAGAACTTCTACTTGGCCATCTCGAATATCTATCTCGAATATTCTACATAAGAATGTTCTACTTGGCCATCTCGAACATTTAAGTCGAATATTCTACATAAGAATATTCTACTTGGCCATCTCGAACATTTAAGTCGAATATTCTACATAGGAATATTCTACTTGGCCATCTCGAATATATTGTACTTAGAAAAATTCTGGGCTTCAACTTGAAACTTCAATACAACATTTTGAACTTGTGATTTCTTTATGTTTTCCAAATTCTTCAACAAGCTCTTTGAACTTGGATCTCCATTACTGACATAAACATACTATCAATATCCTGACACTTGATGCAATGGTCTGATTCATAAGTGACTAGTCTTGATAGTGCCTCTGCTTCTTGAATAGATTACCATTTTCAATTAGTAATGTGGCTTTCCAATCATTGCTTTCCTTCTTGTTCACTTGAAATCAATTTGACTTATTGATACTGATAGTTATGATCTTGAATCTTTAAGTTACAAACCACTGAGGCATGAACAAATTTGTCTTGAACTTCTTTCAATGATTTCTTCTTTGTTTGATCATAGTTAACAAATTGAATTGTATCAATTACCTTGTCTTCATAGTTAACATTGATTTCTTTGTGACTTCATGTTCTTGATTGTCTTCTTGTTAAGTATCTTTTCTTTTAGTTGAGTTACATAAGTTATAGTGTTACAAGTTTAGACACTCTGCCTTTCAATCTCCCCCTATTTGATAGTCTAACAATGACATTCAAATTAACAAAGGGATAACTCAACTAAACAATGAGACGAGAAAGAGATAAATAACATTACTGTCTTGTTTGAATTATAACTGAAATAAACTTGAAAACAATTCAAAGATCTAGAATAAATAAAACTTAAGCTAGACAGAAAATTCGAACTTCGAATTAAAGATTATTTGAGTGATTCCTATCACCTGGATTATTTCATACTTTTCAGTAAAATTTATATCACCTTATTGGATCCACTCTGATTCACGGTTACAGTATGGTAAGTTAGCCTATCTCGCATACCATGATCAGGTGAATTTTCCTCAAGTGAGTTAAAGCAACCAAAAAGATATGAAGTTTTTCCAACTTCAAGTTCACACCACTCTGACCATTAATTCTAATTCCGTCTCTTCTTCCTAACTTCTTCAGCTTGGCGCTTCTCCTCCTTCATCCTTCTGCGCCTTTCCTTCTGTTGCTGTTCTTTCTTGTAAACTGGATCATGAAGCTGCTTCCACCTTGCATTCAACAGACTTACCGCTTCCATTTCTAGAGGATTCCTGGGCTCTGGATAAGGATGCCTGAAAAGCCTTCTGAGTTTGTCCACCTCCTGAGTAGTTCTGATCTTTGGAATGTCCTCAAAATTTTTCATTATGAGCTGTGACTTCCAATGAGACTTATCAGCCTTAAACTGACAATAGATCATTTTAGGGTAGCCTTTAACACGGTTAGTATTGTGGACACTAGCCGCATCTCGCTCCATTCGCTTCTTTTCCACCACTACTTCAGATAAGTACTTCAGGAGTCTCTGCTTCTCATCTACATTCTCATTCTCCACTTCGCCCCATTTGAATACTTCTAAAACTCTCTCCAGAAAAGCAGCATCTTGAGTCTGCAGCAGCCATTTCCTACTCATATGCAACAATGTTTGATTTTGGTCTGCGTCTATGAATGCTAAAGCGTCAGCTGTGTCATTGTCATATGAGTGTATCCAGTACACACTATCTCTTCCTGGAACACTGACTGCCTCCCTTATTTCTCCTTGTTCCAGTGATCCAGAAGGAAGAGTCAGAGCTTCATCTACATTTTTAACAGTTTGTAGAATATTCCACTTTCTTTCAATTAGCTCCGGCTCAATCTTTACATTGTCTAGAGGGTTTGGAGCAATAATGTCACACTTCCAGATTTCATTGCTCATTTTGAATATGACCCTCTCAATGAACTCCACTGACTTCTCCTTAATGTCAGAAGTGAATCCCTTACTCATCATTTGCCTGCATACCGCCTTTAGGGATTCTACTGATAGAGCCATTAGGTCATTTCCCTCTAAGCACACCCTCTTCATCTTTCCATCAACAACCATCCGAACAATATCAGGATTCGCTGAGAATTCTGGTCCCTTGTCCTCTGCTAGCTGCATTAACTGATCCCTATACAGAATGCTAAGCTCCTCAGCTTGAGAATATTGAATTTTTGTTGCTAGCAAGAACAACTCTGACGCAGATCTTCTCGAGATGAATTGATCATCCACATACAAGAAAGATGTCGGGACTCCTTCGACTAAAGACAAGATGACCTGCCATTCCTTAACCATTGCATTATATCCAACTCTGACTTTTGAGATCAACCTTTTCAAAGCATTTATGTAGTCAACAATCAGTGGATTCTGCAAGTTCAAGTTGTAGAACAAGTCTTCCGCCTCTTTGTTATGAGTTCCTTTTGTACAAACTCCCGATAGAATCTTCCTTGCATCATCCCATTTCTGTCCGATCCTTTTCTTGTCCAGATCTACTTGAGGATCAGCTAACCTTGCAAGCTCATGATCATACTGTTTCTCCTTAAGCTCTGCTTTCTTTTCAAGGAAAACAATCTCATCCTGCATCATCTTCATTTTATAGAACTGAGCTTATTCCAAGGCCAACTGTTGGGCTTCTAGAGTTTCCTTATCAACAGGTATTTCTTCAGGCTGTCCGGAAGACATTCCAGCACCTCCACCTTGTTCCCTCAAAGATCTTCTAATGGCATGTGCTAACGGAACATCCTCCATATCAGAATCTGAATCAAGTACTTCATGTGCCTCTTCCTGATGACGACTCAAGTCAATGAATGACTCTTCTTGTTCAGCCACCACTGCCTTACCCTTCCTCTTTCTTTGAGCCTCTTCTTCATTCACTGGCTCATTTTCTTTGACAACATCAGCAGTGTTGGTCCCTGATATTGTAGAAGGGGGGTTGAATACAATATCTGAAAATTAATCGCGGAATAATTTGGATTAAAAATATTATTTTAATTACTCGCGAAATATTAATTGGAATGAAATACTGTTCAAGTGAAAGATATAATTTTAACTTGATTAGTATTACAAAATTAATATTAAGAAAACAGTTATATAATTGATTAAATGTTCTAGAACAAATTTGACATGAATTGTTCGTATTTAACAATTATATCCAAACTCAGCACAGAAATCTGTGAATATTACAATGCAGATAAATTACTGAATTTGATCTGATTTCTAACTTGAGAACTACTGAAAAAGTGAAGTGCTCATCTCATATTTATAGAGATTGGAAATGGCTGGTATGACCTTTATCAGTATGACTTAATTTATTAAAATTAAGCCTTGTATGACTTCTGAAATCGCTGGGCATGACTTATTTTACTCGGTATGACTTACTGAGGCTCGGTATGACTTATCAAAAGTTTGGTATGACCTTTTGAAAGTCATATTCGGATTTTATTTAATTAAAAAAATCGGTATGACTTATTTTAATTAAACAAAATCGGTTCAGCATGACCTTTTGAGCACAGAAATCTCGGTATGACTTATTCCACTTGCTCCAGCATGACCTTTTCAACTAAAGCTCGGTATGACTTTCTTTTAATAAGCTCGGTATGACTTATTTAAAAGGGAGGTCGGCAGATGCTCAGTATGACTTTTTCTTTATATATATATATATATAACTCGGTATGACTTATTAATAAGTCATTCGGTATGACTTATTAATAAGTCATTTCGAACAGTTTATATATATATATATATATATAAGTCATATTAACCCATTTCTTTTATAATAAATTAATTCTACTTAATTTAATTAGTTAATTTATAAATTAAATTAAATTCAACTTGAATTAATTTAATTAGATAAATTAAATAATTAATTAACTTTTGATAGTAGAATTAAAATACTATCTTTACTCGCATAGCTGTGCTGTCGGTCTTGAAATCTTCTTGTCCTTTCTTTGTCTTCTGATCTTGAAACCTCTTGAACTAAATGAAGAATAAATATTATTTTAGTTTGACACACAAATGTACTGTCTGGTTAATTTGTGTCATACTAATAAATATTCTCCATTTATTAACTTTTAACTTGAGGCCTTTTGCCATTTCCTTTTTGCTTCACTGTCTTCAATCTTCTTTTGGAATTTTCTGTAGTAACCACTTGAAATCTTCTATATCTTCTGTCTTCTATAGAAGTACTACCACAATATTATTTTCACTGACGCTTGATCATAACAATGAACTTCTTCCAGTGTTGAGTAGCAATCCCATAAAATTCTTCTGATACTTAGATCCTTTGTGATTAGTTGACTGTCTTCGATTTGATTCCATCCTCAGTATTTATTACTTACTACATTTTCTTACAGGAGTTGAGTTGTCATCTATTTATTACAAATAGGCCAAGTCATATGCCTTTCAATCTCCCCCTATTTGTTGTTAAACATTTAACACACAAATTCCTAGAGGATAACTCAACTAACAACTAAGAAAATAATATTACATTTAAAAACAGTAAGTAAATAAATTGTTCTCTGGATCATATAATACATTTCCAGATTTCTTGAGTAACTGAAATGAAAGATGTTTGTTCCTCTAGTACTGAACATAATATACAAGTAGTATTATCTTCATTTCTCAGACTCATCACTACTCCCTCTTAGGATGGCAGAGATGATGTCTGTTCTCTTCTTACCACTTTTCCTCTGTTTCTCCAACTCCTGTCTTCCCTTCTCTTCCAAGGTGAATTCAATTTCCCCTTACTTGAATTATCCAACCATTTTAATAGAGGTAACAAACATGGCATACATACAGCATTAAACCATCGCAGATATAAAAAATGCAAACTATGACATGTTATGCATTTTAGAAAATCCGGTTAATCATATTTACAAGAATCTTCTAAAATCAAATGGAATAGAATCCAAGCATGTTGTTATATACCCCTTTTTCTTGTTCAACAATTGAGTAATCCTCTTCTGGCAAAAGCCTTTGTTTACTTCTCCCCTTTTGATCTACTCCCCCTTAGTTGAACACTTTAACATTTTGGAGTAATCCTCTTAATAATTCTCCCCCTTAGTTGAGTAATCCTCTTAATAATTCTCCCCCAATTGTAGATAGGTAACAATTGTTGGTCCTTTTCTGAAGAAATTTCCACCTTGGTTAAGTAACATTTGAAATCTGTAACAGGGAATGGGGAAAGGGATTCGGTAAGTGTGCTAGTGTGTGATTTTACTTTGTGTTCCTCACAAGTGTTTCGCTCATATACTCTCTAAGTGTTTCACTCATAGAATATATATTTTCACTCTTCTTTACTTGTGTTTCACTCTTTTCTCACATCACTATATCTCTCTCAGTACGGATGACTCAGCTTTTTGTACCTGCAAGAAAGATCACCATAGCCCCTTCAAGAGAAGTCACTGGTGGTGCAATGGGGTTTCGCAAATCCCCGTCCTCAATTGAATCTATAAAAACATTTTGACTTTGAAAAACTGAATTGCTTCAGAAATAGCAATTCAGTCTATCTGCAAGAATCAATCGACTGATAAATATCGATCGATAAGTCATCAACTGATAATAAGCCATCGACTGATAAAGCCAATCGAGAAGTCATCGATCGAGAAGTCATCAACTGATATTTATCAATCGAGAACTCAAGTCATCAACTAATATTCATCAATCGAGAACTCAAGTCATCAGCTGATATTTATCAATCGAGAACTCAAGTCATCAACTGATATTCATCAATCGAGAACTCAAGTCATCAACTGATATTCATCAATCGAGAACTCAAGTCATCAACTGATATTTATCAATCGAGAACTCAAGTCATCAACTGATATTTATCAATCGAGAACTCATCAACGGATATACTACCGTCAATTCATCCTTCCTGTGACATTTCAATTGTTCTTTCTTGGTCCATTTTGGTCCCAAGTAAGTTCTTAAATTGTTGGTCCAAAATGCCAATTGAGTTGGTCCATTGTTGTCCCTAAAAATAAGACAATTTTTGTGGTTTCTTGAAAAATGTCAGATGAAATTAACTCTTTACTGATAGCCTTGGCTGACAGGCTGAATTCATTAGACTCACTCTGTTGAGAGAATGAACCTAGTAACAGTTTTGCCTTTTCCAAGTCTGTATCCTTTTGAGAGAACACAGATGAGCTAACAGTTGTCTCAGTTTATATATGAATCACCTTTCTGGAGACAGAGCTGTTGGTTCACTCACATCACCAACCTTATCAAATGCAATCAAGGCATTGACTCCCTCATAATGAACAAATAGGTATTCTGTTTAATGGTTAGAGAGACGGAAGTGATATTGTTTGTGTGTTTGGTTCTAAGATCTTGGTTAGAGATTGATGCCAATGATTAGGATCTCACTTGGAATCGATTGGATTATCAATGCTCATAGATCTTTCCTACTTCTCAAAAGAGACTTGAGAATAATCAACACATATTTAGATATAAATAAAAATAAAAATAAAATAGATAAAAATTAAAATTAAAATAAATATGCCAAAATGTAAAACAAATAATACTATACATACTTATATATATATATATATATAACTGATACCAATTGTTATAAACTAAAGATAATATAAAATATATTTACAGTAGTGAAACCAATAAAATAACAACTGTACAAAAATAAGGAAAATCTTTTTGAGTTTTCTTTTTCAATTTGTTTGTTTGTTTTTGAAATATTTTAAGGAATATATACAGTGTTTGAAAATAAATATGCAATTTAAAACAACATGCAATAATTAGTTCATGTTTAACATCCCTAACTCACTAACCAACTTAGAGAAAGTGGATTCATCAAGTGGTTTCGTGAAGATGTCGGCAATTTGATCTTCTGTGGGTACAAAATGTAACACCACAGTTCCATTCATGACATGCTCTCGGATAAAATGATACCTTATGTCTATGTGCTTGGTCCTTGAATGTTGTACAAGATTATTGGAAATTGCTATGGCACTTGTGTTGTCGCAAAGTATTGGAATTTTAGATAGCGCAAGTCCATAATCATTCAACTGATTCCTTATCCACAAGATTTGTGCACAACAACTACCTGCCGCAATATATTCTGCTTCGGCTGTCGAGGTAGATACTGTGTGCTGTTTCTTACTGTACCAGGAAATCAATCGTCGTCCTAGAAACTGACAACTTCCAGATGTACTTTTCCTGTCCATCCTGCATCCTGCATAATCTGAATCTGTATAGCCTATTAGTTCAAAACCTGTACCTTTAGGGTACCAAATTCCAAGATTCGGTGTACCCTTCAGATATCTAAAAATTCTTTTAACAGCTATAAGATGAGATTCTCTAGGGTCAGTTTGAAACCTTGCACATAAGCATGTTGCAAACATTATATCGGGTCTACTAGCAGTTAGATATAATAATGAGCCTATCATACCTCTATAGCTTGTGATGTCAACCTTCTTACCAGTTTCATCTTTGTCAAGCTTTGTGGCTGTTGGCATAGGGGTTTTTGCCCGTGAAGAATCTTCTAGATTGTATTTCCTTAGAAGATCCCTTACGTACTTTGATTGGCAAATAAAAATCCCATCTTCCATCTGCTTCACTTGCAATCCAAGGAAGAATGACAGCTCACCCATCATGCTCATTTCATACCTACTCTGCATTAACATGTCCTCGGTGCTTGCTTGAGTCCATAGAGGGCTTTGAATAAGAAGTATACAAAATCAGCAAACTCTGGATTTTCAAAGCCAGGGGGCTGTTCCACATATACTTCATCTTCTATCTTTCCATTCAGAAATGCACTCTTCACATCCATTTGATAGACTTTAAAATTGGAATGTGCTGCGAATGCCAGAAATATTCTGATGGCTTCAAGTCTTGCAACTGGTGCGTAGGTCTCATCATAATCAATTCCCTCTTCCTGGGAGTAACCCTTTGCCACCAGTCTGGCCTTGTTCCTTGTAACAATGCCATCACCGTCTAACTTGTTCCTGTATACCCATTTCGTGCCAATAATAGATCTATCTTTAGGCCTGGGTACCAGTGTCCATACTTCTTGCCTATCGAACTGATTGAGTTCTTCTTGCATGGCAAGAACCCATTCTGGATCAGTTAGAGCATCTTCAATTTTCTTTGGTTCTTCTTGACATAGAAAAACCGAAAATAAACATTCATTTGAAGTTGCACTTCTGGTTCTAACACTAACATCTGGATCACCTATGATCAATTCAAAGGGATGATCTTTGCTCCATTTCCTTTCCCTTGGTAGATTTGATCTTGATGATTCGCCTCTATATTCATTGTGATGTTGTGTTGTGCCAGTTGATCCTTTATCTCCCCCTGAGTTGCTGCCTGGATGACTTGTTGATCCACCACTGGTATTAGTAGTATCTCTAGTGTTGCCATTGTTTCCACCACTATTACCTAGATCATTACCATCATTGTTGTCATCATCATTTCCTGTTGCAACCTCAGGCTCTTCTTCATTATCTGAATCTGAGTCTGGATGATTGTCAAATTTTAATGACTCAGAAGGATCTTCAGTTTGGATGCTTGGGAGTTTAGTGTCGTCAAATGATACGTTGACACTTTCTTTTACTTGGTGCTGATCAATTATGTACACCCTATATGCTCTTTTTGAATAGCCGACAAAAATTGCTTCATGTGCCTTGGCCTCGAATTTGCCACGATGTTCATCTCCATCTTTTAGCACAAAACATTTGGCTCCAAATACATGAAAGTATTTGAGTGTTGGTTTCTTGCCAGCCATTAATTCGTAGGGTGTCTTCATATGATCCTTGTTGATTAAAGTTCGATTCTGGGTATAACAAGCCGTGTTCACTGCTTCAGCCCAGAAGTAGATAGGCAACCTTGATTCACTTAACATTGTTCTTGTAGCTTCAATCAAGGTTCGATTCTTCCTTTCTACTACTCCATTCTGTTGCGGAGTTCTTGGCGCTGAGAATTGTCTTGTTATCCCTTTGTCTGAGCAGAAGCTATTTAGAATTTCATTCTTGAATTCTGTTCCATTATCTTATCTGATTGCCCGGACAGGTAGCTTTGAATCTAACTCAATCAATTTTACATGATCAATCACCAATTGTGGAGTTTCATCCTTAGAGTTCAAGAATAAAACCCACGTGTACTTTGTGAAGTCATCTACAATCACTAAGGCATATCTCTTCCTTGACATAGACAGAATATTTACTGGACCAAATAAATCCATATGAAGCAGCTGCAGTGGTTCAATAATATATGTAGTGTTTGTGCCTTTGTGAGTTGCTCTTTTTGACTTCCCTCTCTGACATGCCTCACACAATCCTTCTTGTGTAAATTCCATCGGAGGCAGTCCTCTCACCAAATCCCTCTTGACTAGAGAGTTCATTGTTTTGAAATTCAGGTGTGAGAGTTTCTTGTGCCATAGCCAACTTTCTTCTGATGAAGCTTTTGAATAAAAACAGTTTGCTTCAGCTTCAGTTCCCGAGTTGAAATCAGCTACGTACAAGTTTCCTTTCCTTACTCCACGCAAGGCTAGTCTGTCTTCTTTAGAATGAGCTATTAAGCACTTCTCCTTGATAAAGTTCACTTTGTAACCTTTATCACAGAATTGACTGACGCTGAGTAGATTGTGCTTAAGTCCTTCCACCAAAGAGACGTTTTCAATGATAACATTTCCAGTATTTAACTTGCCATATCCCGTAGTCATTCCTTTGCTGTTATCTCCAAAGGTGACGATTGGGCCAGCTCTTTCAACCACATTTGATAGCAGGGCTCTATCTACGGTCATATGCCTTGAAGATCCGCTGTCCAGGATCCATACAACTCGGTTTACCTGTTTAACTCCCTGCACATACCAAACGGATTATATCATCTTCGGAGCCTAAAATTGATTGGGCCCGGCATACTTAAAGAATTGACCTTTGTCAGCTTTGACAACAGATCCTCTTCGAACAACAGATGCATCCTCCTTGACTGTACTTACTTTCCTATAAATAGTCTTAACAACTTTTTGTTTAGACTTAGGAATATATTTTTCCTTCTTGACAGGTGAAGGAATAGCAGTCTTGGATTTAGCAAATTTATTATTGATGTATTGTCTCGGTGTCATGTTCTTTTTATTAGCAGTCATGCGTTTGAAATAAGCAGTCATAGCATTAAAAGCACATAACATACAATTTAACATACCACAAGGTTTATGGCATACATCAATAGCAGGCATGTTATTCACAGCAGTAGGAGTTTTAACAATTTCTACTTTATCTTTTTCAGCAGTTTTAAAGTTTTCAGTAGAATGACATTTATTGTTACTATCCCTACTTCTAACAAACTTATTGCTAGCTCTGTTCAAATTATTCTTTAAGTTCTTAGCACCTATACCAGGTTTGTGGAAATCAGAAGTTCCCACAACTTTCACTGGTGTCTTGGGTGTAGCTTTCTCTTTTTGGACATTTACTCCTTTTATGTCCCTTGCTTGTTCTCCTCTTTTCTTCTCTTCCTCTTGATCCTCTAATTACATCTCATAAGCGATCAGTATAGAGCTCTCGAGGATGGGTTCAGCTACAGGTGTAATGAAAAGTGGTTTGCGTGTGTCTTTAACAACATGAGGAATACCCCTTTCTTCAGCGCTTTGCTTGAATGGGGTAATGTTGCTTGACTTTCCTACAGATTCATTGTACTCGAAGCCTATTCCAACTTTTCTGTTTATTACCTGTTGGTCAACTAGGTTCTTTACAATATACGAAGAATTTTTATATGCTAGACACCTTTTCTTTTCTTCCTCTATCTGGTTTCTGAGGTAGGTCTCAACTTCAACATAACAACTGACTCTATTGACTTGAAAAGCTAAGTCCTCAGTTAATTTCTTAGTCAACTTGTCACTGTTTCATTTTAACTGTTTTAAGACTTCGAGCTCATCAACTAGATCTTTATTTTCGAGTCTTAGTTGCTTAACCTTACTTCTTTCACCCTCTAGTTCTTTACCTATTAAATTAAACATTTTAGGGCAATAAGGATTTACCTCTATTCCTTTTTGACTATTAGGAGACCTTGATTCTTCGGATGAAGCCATAAGAGCAAGATTTCCCAGCTCTTCCCCATCACTATCATCTGAGTCATCCCAGCTTTTTCCCTTTGCCAGATAGGACTTTCTTTGATGCTTTTGCAAAAGTGCATCGTACTTTTCCTTGAGCTCTTCGTAAGACTCTCTCTTCTTCCCTTGCTTAGGCTTCTTGCACTCCGTTGCAAAGTGGCCTAGCTCATTGCAGTTGAAGCAACGAAACTTGCTTCTATCCACTAAGCCGGTCTTATAGCCGCTCTTTGATTCAGCTGTTGAAGACCCTCCTCTTTGGAATCTCCCAAAATTTGATTTAACTTTATAGGAGGGATTTCTCCGAAATCTCATGTTGCCAAACTTCCTGGCAACCAAAGCTAGAGACTTATCTTCTAGCTGATCTAGTTCTTCCAGAGAGTAGAATTCACCACCTTCTTGTTTATCTGAAGTATGTCCAATTTCTGGAACAACATACTCCAGTGAAGGTACAACAGCCTTCATTTCCATCTTCTGTGGTGCTTCCACTAACAGTGCTTTGAAGGAACTCTGAACTTTGCCTCTCCCATACATCTCTCTCGTCTGGATCTGTTCCAGCTCATATGTCTTCAATACTCCGTAGAGTCTTTCTAGGGTTACCTCCTTCATGTCCCTAGACTCACGGATTGCTGCGATCCTATGCTCCAGATGCTCGGGTAGGGTTAGTAGAAACTTCCTGTTGATCTCCTGATTCTGATAATACTTCCCATTCATGTTGAGCTCGTTTATTAGTTTGTTCAATCTCTGAAACACCTCAGAGATACCCTCACCAGGGTTGGACCTAAACTGCTCGTACTGGGTGATCAGGATTTCGAGTCTATTCTCTTTGACTTCCTCAGTCCCCTCGTTGATAATCTCTATTGTATCCCAAATCTGTTTTGCATTTCTATAATTGACTACTTGATTGTACATGACGTAGTCTAGTGATTCAATCAATATCAGTTTGAGATATTTGTCGAGGGACACAGCTTCCTTTTCTTCAATTGTATAGTCAGATAGACTTTTTGGAAACTGTCTGTGAGGAATTACGACCACATCTACTATATGTTCGAGAATAACTGATATAGGGGGTTCAACACCATTGGCCAAAATATTTGCATACTTGGGATTTGTAATCCCGATAAACAGTAGCATTTTATGTTTCCACAAATTGTAGTGTTCTTTGTCGAACTGTGGAATTTTGATACTGGTCACTTTCTGGGTACTCATCTTTAATAAGATTAAAAATTAAGTGTTTCAAAAAATATTTTAATTTTTGATTTAAAATAATTTTTGATCAAAAATAATTTTTCGGAAAAAAAATTATTTCGAATAAAAAATTATTTCGAATTTAAAATAATTTTTGAGATCTGTATGAGTTCGCGGAATTTGATTTGGATCTGATATGAAAATATATCAACCAGCTCTGATGCCAATTGTTGGTCCCTGATATTGTAGAAGGGGGGTTGAATACAATATCTGAAAATTAATCGCGGAATAATTTGGATTAAAAATATTATTTTAATTACTCGCGAAATATTAATTGGAATGAAATACTGTTCAAGTGAAAGATATAATTTTAACTTGATTAGTATTACAAAATTAATATTAAGAAAACAGTTATATAATTGATTAAAAGTTCTAGAACAAATTTGACATGAATTGTTCGTATTTAACAATTATATCCAAACTCAGCACAGAAATCTGTGAATATTCCAATGCAGATAAATTACTGAATTTGATCTGATTTCTAACTTGAGAACTACTGAAAAAGTGAAGTGCTCATCTCATATTTAAAGAGATTGGAAATGGCTGGTATGACCTTTATCAGTATGACTTAATTTATTAAAATTAAGCCTTGTATAACTTCTGAAATCGCTGGGCATGACTTATTTTACTCGGTATGACTTACTGAGGCTCGGTATGACTTATCAAAAGTTCGGTATGACCTTTTGAAAGTCATATTCGGATTTTATTTAATTAAAAAAATCGGTATGACTTATTTTAATTAAACAAAATCGGTTCAGCATGACCTTTTGAGCACAGAAATCTCGGTATGACTTATTCCACTTGCTCCAGCATGACCTTTTCAACTAAAGCTCGGTATGACTTTCTTTTAATAAGCTCGGTATGACTTATTTAAAAGGGAGGTCGGCAGATGCTCAGTATGACTTTTTCTTTATATATATATATATATATAACTCGGTATGACTTATTAATAAGTCATTCGGTATGACTTATTAATAAGTCATTTCGAACAGTTTATATATATATATATATATATAAGTCATATTAACCCATTTCTTTTATAATAAATTAATTCTACTTAATTTAATTAGTTAATTTATAAATTAAATTAAATTCAACTTGAATTAATTTAATTAGATAAATTAAATAATTAATTAACTTTTGATAGTAGAATTAAAATACTATCTTTACTCGCATAGCTGTGCTGTCGGTCTTGAAATCTTCTTGTCCTTTCTTTGTCTTCTGATCTTGAAACCTCTTGAACTAAATGAAGAATAAATATTATTTTAGTTTGACACACAAATGTACAGTCTGGTTCATTTGTGTCATACTAATAAATATTCTCCATTTATTAACTTTTAACTTGAGGCCTTTTGCCATTTCCTTTTTGCTTCACTGTCTTCAATCTTCTTTTGGAATCTTCTGTAGTAACCACTTGAAATCTTCTATATCTTCTGTCTTCTATAGAAGTACTACCACAATATTATTTTCACTGACGCTTGATCATAACAATGAACTTCTTCCAGTGTTGAGTAGCAATCCCATAAAATTCTTCTGATACTTAGATCCTTTGTGATTAGTTGACTGTCTTCGATTTGATTCCATCCTCAGTATTTATTACTTACTACATTTTCTTACAGGAGTTGAGTTGTCATCTATTTATTACAAATAGGCCAAGTCATATGCCTTTCAAGCAGTTTGTTCTTCAATTTCTTCAATTATTACCGACTGCTGTCTCGTCTCCTTACCACTCTCCCCCTTAGGTGAGTTATCCCCAACACCACCTTTCTCGCCAGATCCAGCAGTTGCATGAGAACCACCAAAACCAGAACCCGAGGGTCCAGCTCCACCAGCACCTCCAGCACCACCAGTACCATCATGATCAGGGGGAGGCTGAGTAAATTGTTCGTCAAAGCACTCGGGGGGGGACAAAGCTTCTAACTGCATACATCATTCTGCTGATCTCTGTCGCCATGGTATGCATTATGCTCTCCACTGCTCCCATTCTCTCATTCAGAGTGCTGCCCAAGATACCACCAGCATGGCCCAAGTCATTCACCTTATTTGTCAACTCATCCATCGCTGTTGCTTGACTGGCCATCCGTGCTGCGTAATCATCAAGAGCTCGTTGATTGTCACCAACATTGATCCCCAACTGCCCCATCGACTGCCCGAACTGCTTGAGTTCAGTTTCAATTGCTGTCATATGCGTGTCAAGATTTTCAAGATGAAGGGACGGTGTTTGGTCTGGGTGTCCTCGCTCTAAAAATCGTTCTGTTAGTGTTTGTCGCTCGGTTTCGGGCCTTAAAAATGAAGGTCCCTCACTCCCTAAACGCTCACACACACTCCCTGTCTCACGCTCGTGTATGTCTTCAACAATAGTCCTGAAAGAGAAAGCAGTACTTGTAGAAACTGGATAAGCAAAGTAAGTAGCAGTAATGGGATCTGGTCCTGTCATGTCCTGAGGTGGAATCTCAGGCTGAGAGGCCGCAGAGTGTTCTAGTACAACATCAGAACCGATCCTCTCTGCAGCATCAGTATGTACCGGTGAAGGTACTTCGAAAGCAATGAAAGCTTGTTGCCGCTCTGAAGTAACAGGCTCTTCAGAAGGCATAGAATCCTCACCATCTTCCCTATGTGTGGAATGTGCTCGGGGCGAACCACTCGCATGAGGTGGAGTGGTTGTGATAGACACACTAGGGTGGGACTGGGCTTGAGAAGTTGCAGCATGAGAAAATTTTGGTTTCTTCCGAATAAGGGGCTGCACTTCAGGGTCACTCTCAGAACCCTCACCTAAATCTAAAGTTGCCTGCCTTTTAACTCCCGTTAGAGAGGGTGAAAGAGAGGAAGCAAATGTGTCAGACTCCGAATCAGAAATATAGCTCTTGCCCGAGGATAGATCCTGCGGGCTAGCAGAATCTTGGGCCATGGAATCAGATTTAGGGGAAGAAGTATCAGTAGTGTGAACAGAGAGTTGCTCTTGTTCAAAGAAAGTACCTTCTTCATTACCTTGTCCGACAGGTGGAGTAGATTGTCTGGTCCTCTGGCCGGCAGATGATTGTGCGTGAGAGTGCCCATCATCATCGTCATCATCATCTTCATCACCAATACTCTCGTCCGGAATCCCCTTGAATGCGTCAGCATGGGCAGAGGGATTCTGAGCATGGGATGAAATGTGGGAGGTCCCCGCCATGGAAGTGATACCTGCATCAAACTTAACCCATACTTGAATGTTATCAGGAATAGACATCGGCTTACCATAATGCTTATCTTGATTAGCAATCGTTGTGAGTGACTTGGTGCCCATGCCCAAGGATGCAGATGTCGCACTTGTGGCAAATGCATGTCTCACAGATAAAGCATCAATAGGTACTAAGTGATTAATAAGCATTTGTAGGAACCGAGGATACCAACAGACAACGTTAGTAGATGTCAGGTCTCGACTTGCAGGAGTTCCCATAGCAGTCACGATCTCGGAAAGAATGATCCTACTATAATTAATATTTAATTCACGAGCAAGGGAAACTGCAAACACCTGCATGGGAATTGGAATTTGATGAAAATCTTTTTCGCGTGCCCGAAAACATCTGGTGATGGCCTCGAAAAAGTAGTTCCATTCCACATGGAAGTATTGTTTCTGGATGGCGCCAGTTGAGATCCGTCCAGAGGGAGGGTAGCATCCAATTTCTTCGAAGAATTTAATACGCTTATCTGTGTGAGGTTCGGGGTCATAAACATCTCTGACTGGGAACCCCAGAACCCGGTTGAACACGTCCTCCGTGACTTGAAATTCATGACCCGCCAATGTAAACCTGAAACCATAGGGGGTAGATTTACTCCCGAAAGTAACAGCACTAGTCCATAATTGCTGTAAAGCATCATGGACTAGTGTTGGTTTAGCAGTAAACGCAACACTAGCCTTGAAATACAAATTAAGAAATCGTACCCAAAACTTGAAACGCGGGAGTTGATCACCAATTTCCGTACTAATGTTGTAAAAATTATTTTTGGCAAGAATAAATTGGTGAGCCATTTGTTAAAATAATTTTCCCTTGAATTAATGTGATTTTCGAAAAAAACAATAAAGGTAAACACTTAAGCAAGGAAAAGAAAAAAAACGTAAACAAATTAATTCCTTTTAGTGAATCGAGAAGATGAACAGTCGATTATACTAAACTACGGAATCAAATATGACCAAAATCAAAACAATCGTTACCCAATCCAGTAATTACTGCAACCCAAATAAGTGATATGAATACTAAACTATGTAACCAGTTAACGGTGATAGTTGTGTGTATATCCGTGTATATATGTCAAACTGAGCAGATGATCAGATAGGGCCAAATACACAAACATAGGCAAAAATGAACGCAAATAGAGAATAGTAAACTTAAAACGGGCAGCAGTTCGAGATATGTAAGAGTTTCAACACAAATCGAATGAACAGGGGATGAAAGTTTGAAATCGCAGGGTGGGAGGGTGGGCGCTGTAAAAAATTAGGGTGAAAACAATTAGGTAAAAGTGAAAAGAAAGACGGGTTAGAGATGTATATATAGGCATATATGAGCAAAGACAAAAATACCCATGAAAATATAAGAGGAAAAAGTTAAGTACATACAGGGGAACATCAAGTCGAACACTATCTCGAACATCAAGTCGAATATGCGAGATAGTGTTCGAGATAGGGTCTATCTCGAACATTAAGTCGAATATTCGAGATAATGTTCGAGATGACACTAACTCGAACAGTTAATCACTTGAACAATTAAAAACAGCATTAAAACCCACCTGGGAGTCCCAACTCGAAAAACCAAGAATAAGGTTTGAGATAAAATTGAATTTTAGGTCTAATTCGAATATTAAGCCGAATATTCGAGATAGTGTTCGAGATAGGTCTATCTCGAACATCAAGTTGAATATTCGAGAGAGTGTTCGAGATTGGTCTATCTCGAACATCAAGTCGAATATTCGAGAAAGTGTTCGAGATAGGGTCTATCTCGAACATCAAGTCGAATATTCGAGATAGTGTTCGAGATAGGTCTATCTCGAACATCAAGTCGAATATTCGAGATAGTGTTCGAGATAGGGTCTATCTCGAACATCAAGTCGAATATTCGAGATAGTGTTCGAGATAGGTCTATCTCGAACATCAAGTCGAGTATCGAGATGAATTTCGAATTAGACAGTAACTAGAGTATTCTTCCCAGACTTAGAATTTTCAAAATTTGTGAATTTTGAAGATAGTTAGAATACTTTGGCAATATTTGTAATCGAAATAACAAATAAATTTTGTCAAATTAATCTAAATATCAATTCAAGGAGTTTTAGCAAAATAAATAATTAAAAACCATTCATTGACAATTCTAAGGCCTCTAAATACATGAAAAACACAGGTAAATATGAAAAATCAAGAAAATTATGAATTTAACGCCACCTGTGATCATGCAATCTAACTAACATAAATTCAAAGATTTAATCAATAATTACATAGAAAGCACAATGAATTTATGTAAGAATAACACAATATGTATCCTAAAATACTCATTTATTAATCATATTAAAGTCTAAGCCCTTAATGATTAATTTAGCATACAGAAGTGATATTTTTAGCAATTGTAGAGATTATTTACATAAGTTTTCAACCATGCATGTACAAAAGAAGCAATTATCAGGACTAAAAACATATGTACATTATTAAAACTGGAATTTTGCAGATAGGAGAAATCACTAACTTGTGTTAAGCACTCCCAATTCACCAACCAACCTATTGAATGTTACTTCATCAAGAGGTTTAGTGAATATATCTGCAATTTGTTGCATTGTGGGCACAAAATGTAGCTCCACAGTCCCCTCATCGACATGTTCTCTAATGAAATGATATCTGATATCTATATGCTTGGTTCTTGAGTAGTCTACAGGATTGTTGGTCATGGCAATGGCACTTGTGTTGTCACACATGATTGGAATCTTTTTGTGTTTCATGCCATAATCTTTCAATTGGTTCCTCATCCACAGTATTTGAGCTACACAGCTTCCAGCAGCAATGTATTCAGCTTCAGCAGTAGAAGTAGATACTGTGTGCTGCTTTTTACTTTGCCAGGACACCAATCTTCTGCCAAGAAATTGACATGCACCAGATGTGCTTTTCCTATCAATCCTGCAACCTGCATAGTCTGAATCCGAATAGCCAATAAGATTAAAACCTGTATCTCTTGGATACCAAATCCCTAGATTTGATGTGCCCTTGAGATACCTAAAGATTCGTTTGACGGCTATGAGATGTGATTCTCTAGGATCCACTTGGAACCTTGCACATAAACAAGTTGCGAACATGATATCGGGTCTACTTGCAGTTAAATAGAGTAGTGAGCCAATCATACCTCGATAACTTGTGATATCAATCGGTTTACCTGATTTGTCTTCATCAAGTTTCGTGGCTGTTGCCATAGGAGTTTTAGCTGTTGATGCATCTTCTAGATTATACTCTTTGAGTAAATCTTTAATGTACTTAGACTGACAGATAAAGATTCCATCTTTTCTTTGACTAATCTGTAATCCAAGGAAGAAGGACAGCTCTCCCATCATGCTCATCTCATACTTATCCTGCATTAACTTGGCAAATTTCTCGCACAAGCGTTCATTAGATGACCCAAAAATAATATCGTCCACATAGACTTGAACAAGTATTAATTCACCTTTTACATTTTTATAGAACAATGTTTTATCAATTACTCCCCTAATAAATCCACTTGCAATTAAGAATAAGGATAGGGTTTCATACCATCGTCTTGGGGATTGCTTGAGGCCATAGACAGCTTTGAAGAGAAAGTACACAAAATCTACAAGTTCTGGATTAACAAAACCAGGAGGCTGTTCCAGATATACTTCTTCTTCTAGTTCTCCATTCAGGAAGGCGCTTTTCACATCCATCTGAAAAACCTTGAAGTTCTTGTGTGCTGCAAAGGCCAAGAACATCCTGACTGCTTCAAGTCGTGCAACTGGAGCGTAGGTCTCATCATAATCAATACCTTCTTTTTGAGAATAACCATTCGCTACTAAACGAGCCTTGTTTCGTGTTACAAGTCCGTCTTCATCCAGTTTATTTCTGAATACCCACTTAGTTCCAATTACTGATCTGTTCTTCGGTCGGGGTACCAGCTTCCAAACTTTCTGCCTTTCAAACTGATTGAGCTCTTCTTGCATTGCAATTACCCAATCAGCATCACCAAGAGCTTCTTCTATTTCTTTAGGTTCAAGCTTGGATAAGAACCCAGAATATAAGCAAATATTAGCTATGTCAGCTCTTGCAGATCTTCTAGTAGACACAGCAGCATCTGGATCACCAATAATTAATTCAAACGGATGGTCTCTACTCCATACCCGTTCTCTTGGAAATTGTCTTGATGATTCAGCTTGAAATTCTGAATTGTTGTGTTGACTACTTGTGTTATTTCCACTAACTCCCCCTGAGTTAGTGCCAGCTCCTACAGAACTAGTGTCATCTCTTCTTGAGCCTTGAACACTTGTCCTTGAGCTGCTATTTACTCCCCCTGAGTTGTTGCTGGACTGTGCTGAGGAAGTTTCTTCTGATCTTGCATTAGACTCAGGTGTTTCTTCTCGAATGTCAGCTCTTGCAGATCTTCTAGTAGACACAGCAGCATCTGGATCACCAATAATTAATTCAAACGGATGGTCTCTACTCCATACCCGTTCTCTTGGAAATTGTCTTGATGATTCAGCTTGAAATTCTGAATTGTTGTGTTGACTACTTGTGTTATTTCCACTAACTCCCCCTGAGTTAGTGCCAGCTCCTACAGAACTAGTGTCATCTCTTCTTGAGCCTTGAACACTTGTCCTTGAGCTGCTATTTACTCCCCCTGAGTTGTTGCCGGACTGTGCTGAGGAAGTTTCTTCTGATCTTGCATTAGACTCAGGTGTTTCTTCTCGAACACTTGGCATATTTGAAGTAACAACTAACTTAGGTTCATCTTCAATTTCATCTAAGTCCAGATTTTGAAACATTAGGGACTCAGGTTCACTATTATCTTTAGAAATTGATGGGAGTTTAGTATCGTCAAATCTGACATTGTAACTTTCAACCACTTTTCTATCATTCACTAGAAATACTCGATAAGCTGCCACCACATTTGTAGAATAACCGACAAATATCCCTTCACGTGCTTTTGCTTCAAACTTGCCTAGATTTTCATCATCTATCAGTACGTAGCATTTAGCTCCAAAGACATGAAAGTATTTGATTGATGGTCTTCTGTTATTCATTAGTTCACATGGTGTCTTTTCTTTATCTTTTATGATCAGGGTTCTATTCTGAGTGTAACATACTGTACTCACTGCTTCGGCCCAAAAGTATAAAGGAAGTTTTGAATCATACAACAATGTTCTTGCTGCTTCAACCAGTGTTCTGTTCTTCCTTTCAACTACTCCATTTTGCTGTGGAGTTCTCGGGGCTGAGTACTGACGACGTATTCCCTTAGATACACAGAAGTCATTCAACACTGCGTTTTTAAATTCAGTGCCATTGTCTGTTCTAATCGTCTTTACAGTAAGTGTAGAAACATTCTCAATTTGAGTGATGTGATCAATGATTAGGAAAGGTACTTCATCTTTTGTCATAACAAACAATACCCATGTATATTTAGAGAAGTCATCCACGATTACCAACGCATATCTTTTCCTTGATAACGATAGCACGTTCACTGGGCCAAATAAGTCCATATGAAGGAGTTGCAGAGGCTCAATGATACTAGAGATTTCTTTACTTTTATGCGATGCTCGCTTTGACTTTCCCATTTCGCATGCTTCGCAGAGTCCTTTAGGAGCAAATTCCATTTGAGGTAGATCTTTCACCAATTCTCGCCTTGCGAGAGCATTCATCGTTTTGAAGTTTAGGTGAGATAGCTTTTTGTGCCATAACCAGCTTTCATCATCTGAAGCTTTACTGTAGAAACAAGTGACTTCATTCTGGTTTGCCGAATCCATATCAGCAATAAAAAGATCTGCCTTCCGAACTCCTCTTAAAGCTAACGAACCTTCCTTGATGTGAGTTATTGATACACCTTTCTTGTTGAAGACAATTTCATAACCTTTGTCACAGAATTGACTTATACTCAACAGATTGTGCTTCAATCCCTCAACAAAGGAGATATCTTCAATGATGACATTGTCAGTCTTCAGTTTGCCATATCCCTTTGTCACTCCTTTGCTGTCATCTCCAAAGGTAACATAAGGGCCAGCCTTCATAACCAACTCTGTAAGCAGGGACTTGTTTCCTGTCATATGCCTTGATGCTCCACTATCTAGCACCCATATAACTTTATTTCTGTTTCGCTTAATGCCCTGCAATGTCAGATTGATTAGACATTCTTCGGAACCCAAGATTGATTGGGCCCGGCTTTTCTATAAGATCGAGAATTATCAGTTTTAACAACAGGAGATGCACTTTCTTTAACATTTTTAGAGCTTTCGACTTTGTCTTTTCCCTTGTTAGACTTAACAGATTTGTTAGTCTTCAGAGAAGGCTTGTCACACCTAACTTTAGGAGGACTGGCAGTCTTAGCTCTTACATGCTTCTTCTTGACATTAGAACTAGTAGCAGTATTTAGACATGTTTGACTAGTTGCATTCATCAAGTTCACGAAGGTTTGCATGACATTAAAAGTGCATGGCATACAGTTAGGTTGACCACATTGTACATGATTTTGATGCATGTTAATCATTGTGTGTGGTACAGGCATGGCATGTGCAACAGGAATATTCATGTTAGATTTACATGCATAAGAAAGATGTTCAGTGGATTTACAGTGATAACATGCTTTCTTTATTCTTTCTACCTTAACCTCTTTTTCAACCTTTTCTTTCTTAACCTGTTGTTTAACAGCCTTGGCTCCTAATCCTGGTCTAGATTCTTCTCTAGGGGATTTGATTTTAACTGATTTAGTAGGAGTTACAGGTTGTTCTTTCTTCCGATCTTCCATCTCGATTTCATATCTAACTAATAAATCAGTCTCTTCTTCTTCTTGAGGAGCAAAGTGTTTGAATATTGGTTTAATAGCAGATTTGAGAATTGTAGGTACTTCTTTTTTAATCTCACTGGGACTGGTGTCTACAGGCCTTTTCCCTTCTTTCTTAGATAAGTTAGAATAGTCAAGTCCTACACCAACACCAATTATCTTCTTAAATGTGCTACTATCAACATTCACTTTACTAGCTGCTAGTTTATAAGCTTCGCATTTTGTTTCTAACTCAGCTAGTTTATTCCTAAGACATGCTTCTATTTCATCTTTAAGGTTGAGCTTGTGTTCCAAAGTTTTAATAGAGTCTCTTAGGGAAGTATCTATAGTGCAAACGGCCTCTAATTCTTCCACTTTTGCCTCAAGCATTCTGCATTTGGCAACAAGTGTTTTCTGTTCTTTTTGAGAAGTATTTAGGCTTTTGCACAGCATATAGATCTCTTCGCTAAGAGCCCCGTTCTGCACATTATAATCATCTATAGACATTTCTTCCTTAAGGGTTAGAACTGGTACATCTGGTTCATCTGATGTCTCAGCCATGAGGGCAAAGTTTGCTGTATGAGTAACTTCTTCCTCATCTGAATCATCCCACGCTCTACCTTCTATGACAACTAAAGCTCTTTTTCCATGTCTTTCCTTCACCATGGCCTCATATTTGCTTTTGAGGGCTTCATAAGTTTCTTTTGGATATGTCTGTTTAGGCTTCTTGCAATCTATAGCAAAATGTCCAGCTTCACCACAGTTATAACATTTGAATTTCATTTTGAAATCCAAAGGAGATTTGTAGCTGGTACTCTTGCCTTTCCCTTTGTAGCCTTGTGAACTACCACCACCCCTAGTAACCCGATAGTAAGATGAAGATTTACTTTGCGGTCGGTTACTCTTTCTGAATCTGATATTGCTGAACTTCCTTGCCATGTATGCCACGACACTGTCATCCATGTTGTCCAGCTCTTCTTTGGTGAAGTAGTCGTCATCACTATTTGATGTGCACTCATCATCATTTTCAACTTGATGTGATGCAGTTGATGACCTAGGCTTTTCTGCAACCATTGCCTTTTTAGACTCTACCTCATCAGTAACTAACCCTGATGCAGCTTCTTTTCCTCTTGAATCATTATCCCATGCTTGATCTTGAAGTGTTTCCAGCTCATAGGTCTTTAGAATTCCATAATATTCTTCCAGAGTAGTTGTGTGCAAATCTCTGGTTTCTCTAACAGCATAGACTCTATGTTCAATGCTTTTTGGCTGGTTCCTTAGATATCTCGTGTTGACTTCAATCACGGGGAGAGTTACACCTCTCAGATTCAAATCCAAAACCAACTGACTGAATCTTAGATAGACATCGGTTATACTTTCACCTTTTCTTATCCTGAAGGTGTCATACTCCATCTTGAGTATAAGTGTTTTGTTGCTTCTGACCTCAGAGGTACCTTCCATGACGACCTCTAGCTTATCCCAAATCTTCTTTGCTGTAGTTAGTCCTTTGACTACGTTAAACATCTCATGATCCAGGGATTCCATCAGTGTTTGTCGAACGGATGTGTCGAAGGATATCTGCTCCTTATCAGCATCTGAAAAGTCTACTGCCTTCTTAGGCTCAGACCGTTGTGGTACTACCACATCTCCTTCCATATGCTCAGGAACAACAACCATTGGTACAAATTTACCTTTATCGAGGACTTCCAGATATTCAGGATTGATGGACTCAAGGTAAAGTTTCATTCTCAACACCCATTCTTCATAATGATCTCGGTCGAACATTGGAATCTTGAAATTGTTTTTAGGTGCCATCTTAATGCGGATTTAAAGTAAAAATAATAAACTTTTCTTATTACTTTAGTAGTAATTAAAAGAAAATTAAATTATCTTAAAATAAATCATGGTTCAAATTCTGGACCAAAAAAAATTTCTAAGTACCCAAGACTAGGCTAAGTAGAATATCTATGTAGAACTGCCCAAGTCGAATTTCTCTAAGTATAACTTCTGTCCAAGTAGAATATTCCAAGTAGAATATTCAAGTAGAATATTCCAAGTAGAATATTCAAGTAGAATATTCAAGTAGAATATTCCAAGTAGAATATTCAAGTAGAATATTCAAGTAGAATATTCCAAGTAGAACTTTTGTCCTTGGAAGAAATTTACTGAAGGTCACTTTTAATATTGAATAAACAATATTACTTTTCACCCTTTTTGACTTTTGTGACTTTTCTCACCTAACTCACCTAACCCACGTGCTAGGTACTGGATATCTTCTATAACACTTTTTGTTGTGAGATTTATGTCAAATCAAAAGCCAATAACACCTTTTTAACTTTATATCTCTTGAAAAGGTAATCAAAAGTTGTTGGGTTTATCTTCTTTATCAAGAACAGTGATGACTCCTTGAAGAACACCAAAAATCAAAGTACCCAGAATAATTCACAAAAATTATCTAAAGTCCTCCCAAGCTAAATAATTACACCCGGAGTATTTAAATAATTTTTAGAGTGAGTTTTCTCTGTCAAACAAATTTGAGCACTC
Source organism: Oenanthe sinensis (assembly GCA_028671895.1). NCBI lineage: Eukaryota > Viridiplantae > Streptophyta > Magnoliopsida > Apiales > Apiaceae > Oenanthe > Oenanthe sinensis. The sequence continues at coordinate 38,425,186 of CM053806.1, forward strand.
TTTTCGAGAAGAACTTGAAAAGTAGATCTGTAGATGAAAACTCACTTATTTTCTACCAAACACAAGGATCTATGTTTTGTATATTAAACATGAAGCTCTGATACCAATTGTTAGGTCCAAATGTGTTGTAGAGGGGGGGGGGGGTGAATACAACTTTTCGAATTAATGAAGCAATAAATACTATGTAATAAATGAACACAATGATTCAAGGAATATATGTCTTATATATAACTTGAAAGGTTGCTACAACATTCTTTACAAAGTACAATAGAAGTAAAGAGGGTAGTAAATGATACTAAGCTCTGTGAATACTCTCATTCTCTTTTACAAGTGTTTATCTTGAAAATATTGCTCTCTTAAAATAATACACAAGTACTTCTATTTATACTACTTGTAATCTATGTCTTGTAGTCTTCAAAGATTAAGATATACGTGTCCCAATGATGTCCACGTAAATCTTATCTAATCTTGAAAGCTTGGAAATCTGCCAATTAGATGATGCCATGTGTCACGTTGAAACTGCCCTTCATGTAGAACATCTACTTGAGAACTTCTACTTGGCCATCTCGAATATTCTACATAGGAATGTTCTACTTGGCCATCTCGAACATTTAAGTCGAATATTCTACATAAGAATATTCTACTTGGCCATCTCGAACATTTGAGTCGAATATTCTACATAGGAATATTCTACTTGGCCATCTCGAATATCTTGTACTTAGAAAAATTCTGGGCTTCAACTTGAAACTTCAATACAACATTTTAAACTTTTGATTTCTTTATGTTTTCCAAATTCTTCAACAAGCTCTTTGAACTTGGATCTCCATTACTGACATAAACATACTATCAATGTCTTGACACTTGATGCAATGGTCTGATTCATAAGTGACTAGTCTTGATAGTGCCTCTGCTTCTTGAATAGATTACCATTTTCAATTAGTAATGTGGCTTTCCAATCATTGCTTTCCTTCTTGTTCACTTGAAATCAATTTGACTTATTGATACTGATAGTTATGATCTTTAATCTTTAAGTTACAAACCACTGAGGCATGAACAACTTTGTCTTGAACTTCTTTCAATGATTTCTTCTTTGTTTGATCATAGTTAACAAATTGAATTGTATCAATTACCTTGTCTTCATAGTTAATATTGATTTCTTTGTGACTTCATGTTCTTGATTGTCTTCTTGTTAAGTATCTTTTCTTTTAGTTGAGTTACATAAGTTATAGTGTTACAAGTTTAGACACTCTGCCTTTCAATAATGTTTTTGACCTTTGCCTCTTTAAGGACATTCTCCTTGTCCTCTCTTGTCCATTCAGCCTTTGGATTTTCAATGAAATGTTCTTCAATTACTTTACCTTCATCAATGATTTGAGGCACAAGCTTTAAGGGCACATAGGGTCCTTCATGAATTCTTTCAAGATAGTTAGGGTCTGTAGCCTCTAGTTGGTGCAGCATCTTAACCTTCCGGTGGGTGTACTCGTTTCTCTTAAGCATATGAATCTTAGAATTGCCATCTTTGTTTCCAGACATCTTTGATCGATTTTAAATGTTAGACTTTGATACCAATTATTTTCCCAGTTGCACAAGTAGAAGGGGGGTTGAATACTTGTGTGTTTTTTATGCCTGATTAAAATCAAATCAGTATAAATTAAAGACTTGAATACCAAATAAAGATTAAACCCAAAGATATGTATGAAAACTGTTTGTATTATTGATGTGTAAATAAAAACTCTCTTAAGGTGTACACAAACCCTATCAGCTTCTCTGTGTTTCTCACATCAACTCTCTCTATCTCTATGCTATCAAAAACTTCGACTTATTTCACACACTTACAATTAGGTTACATATAGTGTTTATATAGAGAGCTGCCTATCAACTAATAACAGAAAATCAATTTACAATAGGAATATAATTCCTAATCATTAGCTTACAGTTTCCTTCCGTAATTCTCCTTCTTTCCCATAGCATATCTGAAATATTTTTTGCTTTATCTTCGAAGACTTCCCATTTCTGTAATCATATTCCAAATTCAGCTTTGACTTCATAGACTCTGAAATCTTCACACTCTGCCAAACTTTAGACTCTGATGGACTATAGACTCTAATCATTTGTAGACTCTGACAGATTGTAGACTTCGATAGTCTATAGACTCTGATCACCTCCCAGACTCTGATCTTCATCTAGACTCTGGTTTCACTTTCTACAGAAAATCTTCTAATTATAGGAATGTTGACTAATTAGACTCTGATTATAAAATTTCAGAGACTAGAAAGACTTATTACAAATAAGTTATGCTAAATCATGTTCTAGTATTTTGTACAACATCAAATGAATATATTCCTAACATCGCATGTGATGTTAAAAGTATATACCTTACACATTAGTTTCCAACTGATGTCTAAGCTATACTTGCACATCATTTTTTTCATAAAAAATGATGTCTTTTTCTAATTTTTTTTATATATATTACATGATTTCTTTTTGGATATTTCTATATTTTGAGGTCGAAATCCTCATTAATATGCTTCATATAAGGTGCTAAATGACATTTATATCGCTTTTATTATAAATATGATGTCTAAGAAATGTATTAACATCATCCAAAAAATGAAGTGATTTTAAAACAAATCTAAGACATTGTTTCCTAAATACAGACGATGTTAAAACGTATTAACAACATCATTCCTTAACTAATATGTTTAACATCAGGAACTTAAAACTATATGATGTCTATACTAGTTTTTAACATCTGTTATTTTGCTATATACTATTTGGTAGGTACCTCAGCACATCAACAGTTTAATACATGTCGATATCTATAGAGATTTTTAACATAGACTTTATTTAAGAGACGATTTAGTAAGACACTTAGCACATCTATTGTCTTATAAATGTCGATGTCTATAGTTATGTTTAATATCGGTTGTTTATGTTTATTATAAATTTAACATCAGTTTCTTTAGTTTAAATGATGTCTTTGTAATTTTAGACATCAAATTTCTTTTATAAAATGTTGTTAGATATACTATTACACATCGCTTTAAAAAAATTTGTGATGTTATTTCTTTAGGTTCAGATGACAGTGTCCTGTGTACATTGATATTAGCCAAAATCAATTGAACCAACTAACAAACTAATTCTACCACAACCAAGCTAGAGAAAAAGTACTGCCACAAAATGAAATTTAAATTGCCAAACTCAATTAATATATATCATTACCAATAATCAAAGTAACACATCCACATAAATAAACATGGCTAGAAGTACTTCAATCAAACAACTGGAAACCATTCAACTAAATAACCCCAGATTCCAAAATAAGTACTACACTAAATTCAAACCAAATGCTTACAACGACAAAATTACCAACATCCAACAATAACAACCTAAGTACTGGAACTAGCCATTAAATATAGTGAACCAAGTTATCAAGCTCAAAGATACGTATAATTAAAAGATTTACATCTTGTCTTCAATAAATTCGAGGGTCTCCAAGCACACCTCATCTAACTCCTGCACTGTGTAAGAATTTCGAGTCTTCACCTCCCACTAAAATATAATAAAATAGAAAAACTAAATTATAAATTTAGTCTAACTAAAGAAAATAGATATGTGCATGCAGATTACAGGGCCTACTTTTAAATGTATAAAATTAGTATAATTATTTTATACATTCGTAAGAAAAGGCATTTCCTTATCAAAAATTATATGCCTCATATATAACATGGCAACATAGCCACATTTACGGCCCCGGGCTGTTCAGGAGATCCCTATTCCAATAGTAGTTCCAATTATAATATAAGTCGGTCGTAAAAGGGAAAAAAAAACTTGACTAGCTAGACAAATTAAAATGAAAACTACATACGAGAAGATTGACTATTTAGGGGCTCTTTTTGGCCTTCTAGTTTGAGCATTGTAAGATTGTAGTGCACTATACATAAGAAAATATATAAGTCATTTTGGTCATACAACACTTGAGAAAGTATTTAAGTTTTTAGTACAAAGAGACACCATCAAACATTCTGTAATGCAATAGGAGTTGCATCTCTTTCTTTCTCCCGACGTATTCTCAATTCCTCTTGAGCTCTCAATGAAGAGGCAACTTCAGCAACTCTGGGCTTCAATTCTAGCCTTCTCTGTTAAGGAAATTTTAAGTGAAAGCATGAATTTTATAATTTCAGCATTTATCATAGGTAGGGATTTAATATTTTTGTGCTTCTTATATGAAATTATGAACAAAAAAATATATTAATCTTACTGCCAAACTAAACACACCAGGTGATCTCAAGTATACATGGGTAACGAGCAAATAGATATTTTCTTAGCAGAGTATATGCATTAAACAGATAGCAGAAAGAAACAAATTATAAAGAAGCTTTAAACCTCAATACCACAACTATCCCAATAATCATTAGGCAACTGACATAAAGTAAGTATAAATGATATGTTTAAATTTAGATAGATAAGATATGGTTTGGAGTTGGTTTTTGTTCATTCTCTTGCTGTTGCTTCTCCAGTTTTTGTTTTTATTACATAAATTTACCTGGATCCACCTTCCCAACTTGGATGTTGCAAGAATAAGCAAAATATATAATGCTCCCGAGGCAATTAGTTTCATATTAACAATCTGAATATGCATGCCAAATATATATCAAGAACTGACAATTATATTACATGATCAAGAAGTTATTCTGTTTTGCCATCAATATAGTAGCAAAACGGCTTTTCAGCATTGCAGAACGATGAGCTTTCTTTGGAGATAGCTAATATCCTACAACGGAAACCAATCATTTTTTTAAATTCCAGTGACCATAAAGCTAGTATCCTATAACGGAAACCAATCAACAAGGTATATATTCCAGCCACAACATATATTGCCTATATTGTCTGATCAAACTCCAATGTAAATAGATCTAAAAACTTTACATTTTGTGTTCAATGAAGTCGAGAGTCTCTATGTGCACCACATCGAGCTCCTGCATTGTATAACACTTACTAGTTTTGGCAGCCTCATAAAATGTAACACAAAATAAGGTTTAAAAGACCTTATATTTCTACCTATAAAACAAAACTAAAATTCTCAGTACACGAGTTTGAGTTGTAAGTATATCATGTGGCAAATTTGTTTTGATTAAATGCACATGTATTAGAAGAAAATTATAATAAAAAAAATACACACAAACATATATATAAGAGGGATACATATAGTACCAGTAGCGAAATGAGACAAAAAAATCCTTAACGTTTTCAGCACTTTCTTGGTCTACACAGAACAGGAAAATGAGAATCTGCATATAATTAGTTTCAGAACTAAAAAATGTAGTGAACTTTAGTTTACCTTTTTCCAGTCAAGAGAGAATGGATCTTTGGCATTCTGATTGTTTATCAGGAAATCAACAAGAAGTCCAGGTCTGATAATCATTGTATTTGGTACATCTGATAGTCACAAAACAAAGTTAGTTAGGCCACTTGTATCATCGGGACCTAAGTACAAAATATGAGTGTCATAGCACCTTTACAAAACTTTTGTAACATGTCATAGTAAAATAAAAATTTAAACAAATATCATATCTTTATTTTAACATTCAAGAACTTATAACCCCAAATAGTAACTTGATATATCTCCCCAATATCTTTAAATTAGACAAGACCTATATCAAGATTGATCATTATAAACAAAAGTAGAGATATAACAAGGATAAAAGTGACAATATGAATGAATAAGTCTTAAGAACATGGTACCTTAAACAGTTACAACAATATTTCTTGTATTATATAAATATTAAAGGATGTTTATACATATTTGAAATCACTCTACTCCTGAGTACTTAACATGATTATATTTACAAGCAAATACGTAAACATACAATTTCAACTTCAAAAATGATAAAATCGGTAATATAACACAAATCATCATTGAACAACATAGTAAAGCCACAAGAACATTATAAATATACACAAACAATGTATATAAGCATAATATCACAAAAAATATGAAGAAAAACACAAAAAATAGAAAAAAAAATACATATATTGCAATACACACACACATACATATATAAATTGTTAAAAAAATACATACACACATACATATACAAGTGGTTTAAACCGAAGCTCTAAGGAACAATTACAAATTTTTCAAACAAAAATTATTCAAGATCCAATTAGCCTCAAACCCAATTAGCCCAAGCCCAATTTGTTAGTATTAGTGTCCTAGAGAAAATATTTTATGATAAACAATTAAAGATTATGTTTACTTGATTATTTAATTAATATTTATTATGTCTTTATTTACTGCGTTATAAATTGAAAGCATAATAAATGTCATCGGAATATTAATGCGAATTATATATCTTTAAGTATGTGACTTAAAAATGAGATTATATGAACAGTATTATATTCCTAAAAGTCCCTAGTCGAGTATTATTATTTAAGGACAATGATAATGCAATAAGACTAGCATGTTTGTTGACTGATGACCAAATCTCATTGGTCATAGGTATGGTGATGCTAAAGTCAAGAACATAAGTGCATGTCTCAATGCATGGCACTAGACAGACCTGTTGTGAGAATCTACATGTTAATAAGTGTCATAAGAAATTCTCACTGTGATAATGATGTAATGATCCTTTGACTTGAAATCATTATATTTCTATACGAGAATTAACATACTTTGATTACACTCAAAGTTACCTTTAACCAGGTAATGATAAAGGTGGACATTGGGTATGCTATGAATCGTATGAGAAATATGAATGATAGATATATGATTTAACCCCCCCTATTTTAGGAGTGATATTATTGGCCTCTTGATTGAGTGAGACTATAAAATGCATGGCCATGCTCAAATGTTGATTTGATTAATAGTCTACTCATTGATCAAGGAAACTCGAATTAAACTTTGAAGAGGATGATACAATACATGCCTCGAGTTTGATCTATAATATAAGGTTAAAGAGATTATATTACATTGTACATTATTCATGAAAGGTTTAATTGAATGACCAATTATTATTATTACTTGGGTAGCAATGATGTATTACTAGATGCCGCTCATTGTTTATAATCTTATTATTAGAAAATAAAATTATTGACAACGTAATAATAACCTAAAGGGTCACACACAAAGAACGTTTAAACGGAGTGTTATTTAAATTATAAATTTAAATACTTTTATTATTATTAATTCAAATTTATTTATTTAATTAATTAAGTGAGACGTGATTAATTATATACATATTAGAATTCAAATTTAATAATAATATAAATTCGAAATCTGAATGGGTTTTAAAAGATCCAATCAGATTAGGGTTTTGCCTCAAGTCACTCTCTCCCCTATATATACATAAAGATGTATAGTTTAGGGTTACAGTTTATAATTTCGTTTTGAAAAAAACCCTAGCAGCTCTACGTTTTTGAGAGGCTAGAGAGAGAGACAAAGAGGCATAAACAAGCTAGTACCTAACTCCGGTGATCGTTAGACGATACGACTTCGTGTGAATACCGATAGAGAGCAGATCTTTGTGAAGGACTGCTGTGATTCATCACTTCTGGACCTCTGTAATCATGATAAGGACAGCTTTAATAAGGTACACATCTGATTCTCCTTAATCATCCACCAATTATACACGGATCTTGCGTTTGAGATTCATTATTTTTTTTTATTTCGTGTAATTCCGCTGCGTATATATGCCCGGATCCCAACACAATTACCCACTTGAAAATAAAATTTGAAAAATAATTGCTAACTACAGAGAATAACAAATAGGGGTTGAAATTTGAGTGTAGATTTGCCTAATTAATAAATAGATGTTTGGATGGTTTAGAGAATGACAAATTGAAAATCTAGGGTTTGTATTTGAGAGAGAAAATTGGTGAGATTGATGTTGAAATTCGGTGTATTTGAGAGATAGTAACAGTGTAAGAGAGTTGCGAGAGTGACGAGAGAGCATGAGAGTATCGATCGAGAGAGAGATAGCTAGAGTTGCAGAGTGTTGAGAGAGATGAGAGAGAGGGGTGAAAATCGAGGGGGGGGATATTTTGTCTTAGGGGGAATATTTGGGTATTAAGGAGGGAGACGTATTTGGTTAAAATTAATTAATTTAATTAGTACTTCAATAATATTTTTAATTAAATAATTTCAATATTTCAAAATAAACTAAACACGTAGTATCAATCAACAATGAACTTTTATCCACATATCACTCTAATTTGATTTTAATACCAAAACCATACCACTCCATAACCAAACGACCCCTATTTAGGATGATTCTAAAATGTAATATTTATTGTGGAATCTTAAAATTAAATAAGTTGACTAATATTCAATGAGGGGATTATAATACTTCTAGAAAAACATGGATTTTTACTACTACTAGCAACGGTGGCTAAATATTTATTCACAAACAGAAGGCAATATACTGCAAGACAGTACATCTTAGAATGTATAATGCCATAATCCGAGGGATATGCTGCATTCTTGGATCGACAGTGATGGTTTAAAATATAAAGAAAAGTACATTTTAGATATTTCAAATTAAAATTTTACGTGTTAGACTATTAGGCAGACAGTGACTTGGATGTACGATTAAAGAAAAGTACTTGCACCTATCAGTCTCTAATCATTGCCCGCTAAAATAATTACAAAATGTTAAGTTAACGACTTGACTTGTTTGTAAGAGCATCCTTGCTAATTCAGTCCTAGATCTTCAGCGGACTCTATATGGTTGTGTGAAATCTACACTCTAATTCGGCAAAATTCCAGGCTACATGGTCCGAATAAAAGTTTGATTAAAACTCAAAAAAAGTTCGAATAAATATAATTATTAGAATACATGCAAAAGGCCCAAATATTTTCTGAAAATATAGCCCGGACTGATTTAGTCAAAATCAAAGCCAACTTCGAAGTTTTGAGTGTTTGGTCAAAACCTAGCTTGTAGGCTTTTCGTGCATCTCTAATCTCAATCTATCAACCACCATCAATCCGTTAATTCTGCACTTTGCTTGATATAATTTGTGAAGGTGCAAAAAGGAATTATAATAAAGAACTATTTTACTATTTTTTTATGGAAATCAAAATTGTTAATTCATCCGGACAATTAATGAATGGACGGATTTACCTGTACTACGGATAGTTATTGGTCCATCAATTAGTAAACTCGTTCATCCTTTAATTTGTTTGACGAACTAATTAATTATTTTTTGCATTGCGCATATGCTTTTGAAACACTATCAAGTAGATATTGTAATTTGTATTCCTATTTATTTCTTATACGCAATCACTATAACTATTTGAGTCTTTGCTGAAGCAGTCTTTCCTTCATATATATTATATGGTTAAACCAAGAAACCGGGTACCTGGTATTGCATCTTACACAGTTTACTAGTAATTCTAGTGACTTTAAATGTTACAATAGTTTTTCGAACTCGTATATTATATAACTTCTGATTCAGGCCATTCAAAACTGGTCCGCGGTCCTGTTGTGACAACATATAAAGTAATACGATTACAATCAGTGTTGTGGAGTAATTTGACCAACACCACCAGAAAATATGCCGCTAATAGCGTTGATCTCCACTACGAAACAAGTTCACATCCGAGCATTCCTAGTGCGTGGGAAGGTTATTTAGATCGTTTTTTGTACCGAATTTGTCGGTGTCCCGATGAATTAGGAGTGGTGCAGCTCCGTGCAAGCCTCCCTAGATTACCGGAATATAGATCTCACAGGAATTTAGGGTGCCCTCGTCCTTACTTGAATGATCATCTCCGATAAATGGCCTATGTATCCCGTATTTATTGGGAATCAAGTCCATATGTAGTTCTTGGGCTGTTGGCTTACGATTTATGGATATCAGTCACGCTTATAGTAGTACAATGCCATCAGAATGCTTGTTTTTAGCTGTAGAAGCCAATTAGGACACTGCCAGGAGGTTCTAGTAGAGTCCTACTGCCATGGAACCTCTCTCTGGACCGCCGATCCTATGTAGAATGCGTGTATCATCGTATATATATGGTTTATATGATATATGACTGTAATTAAGTTGTAATTATCCTCCAAGAGCCCAGGTAAGTAGCAAATAACGTGCTCCTAAACTTTAGGAGTTAATCCTTATCATGTTACACTGTCTGCTATTTGCTGTATGTACCTAGGACCTCAGACCCTCGAAGCTCGGAATTCAGTTATAGATGAACCTTAATATTTTTTACTTTAGTACTATTGAACCTTACACATGAGTGAACCTCATGTATGCCTGGACCTCGTGCTTCAGGCTGGTGTGGAGCTTCCAGGGCAGAACCTCCATCTACCCCAATACCACCTTCAACCAAGGTCCTAGCTTTATCGTTAGGGCTTGAATTACAACAATACTAAATTTGGGGTACAACAACTACCCCTCGGTTCCTCGAAGTCGTGGAATGCAAGGGGATCCTTATGCTCAACCCCAAATATGGCTCCTCAGAACCTCTCTTGATGAATCCGAAATTGAAAGCTCCAACACCTCATCCTTAGGCCTATGAGAAAACTCATAGTAGAAAACAAGGGAATTAATGCAAAACTTGCATGACTTCATCTCATTATGTTTGACTAAGGCTGACTATCCAAGGAACTTCACAGATGAACCTCATAGGTACTAGCATGAGAACCCCACAAGTTCAGGTATGAAAATCTGGTAGGCTCAAATATGAGAAACTTGTACTTCACCAAGCTCTAGCTATATGCGTTTTAATCCTGAAATAGACATTAAAAATAAATTAAAACACAACAATATAGAGAGATACATATAATAAATATGCATCAGTTTAAATTTTAAAATTCCAACGAAACCCTTCGATGCCTCCCTCGAATACCGCGCTACACGGTGTTTATGCACCCCTCCTTTAATTAACATTCATCCAACCAATTTGCTCCAATCAACACCTTTCATCTGTCTTGCATTACTATATCTTCACCCTCCTATATATACATAGTTCTCTTTACTTTCATATTTTTTTTACCTTTTATCTAATCAAGACTCCAAACCTACAAAACCCTCCTTTAATGCTAGAAGTCCAGACGATTCTGAATTTCGGCGAAGCTCCCAAAGTTCGAACAACACCCTGATCTAAACTCAAGTATGACCATTCACCTTTATTACTATGTCCCCTTTCTCTTATCTTCGTGTGGTTTCCACAATTATCGTATGTCTGCACATTTTCCAAGGCACACACACTTATGGTATAAGCCGACATTCATATGTATCTGATTGCATAGATGGAGTATAATACTGTTAAATCAATCTTGATAGGTCTGTGATATTGATGCCTTTGATAATCGATTGCACATGACATTCACCAATATAGTTACACATAATTGCTGCACCCACACTAACACACACATGACGACCTTTCGCATTCTGTATGTGAATCTAATCATTCATACTGTTTGACATGCATTTTGAATACACTAATATGCTGATCCACGACTCACAATGCTAGATGTTAGAATTTCTTTTCTACATCGTTCTACTCCTGTTTATTTGTTCATAGATCTTTGTTGCTAAGCTTCACGCATAAATCCCTTGTTCCCACACAGACCCTCCATTTATAATAGGGTAGTTAGGATAAAACCCAATTGAATCTCCATCCAAAGGGTTTTCCAACCACTTCCCACCATGTGTTTGATTAAAAACCAAAGCTAGAGCTATGCCATTCAGACAGTCATAGAACCCCTACCCCATTAATGTTAATGTTGAGTTTAACCTTGCACCCATTCATTGAAAATGTCCTAAGGTTTTATGACATAGCCGCCCATCAGTTGACACCAAATTCGCATAGGATGGCCATCTGCATGTACTTGATTTATGATAAAGACTTTTTTACCCCACTATCAGCCCCCGAATTAGGATATTTCTACAAGTTAAAGAAGACATGAAAGAAGGTGGGATGTTTTTACATTGCCACGTGACCAAGTCACGCTAGAAAATGCATAAAATGGACTAAGGAGCTAATGTCCGGATGGCACAAGCACTTTATGTACTGCTACGACTGCCCATAGTATAGAAATGAGTTTGACAGAGCTCCCGGTAAGCTTTCAGCTTTAAGGTTCATTATTTGTGAACCTCTACTCCATCAAGGAACCTCTCTAACTCCCAGTTTATTATTTCATTTCTATAGAAATCCCAAAGAAAACCCTACTGATAGGTAGAAGACTTGAAAGAATGAAGCGGGCATTAAAGGTCACTTCGACGCTAGGAGATGGTGCTAGCTTATTAACCCCTCAAAACCTTCATAAGTTTATATTAATGATGGTGGACAACCTTTCGATATCGATTGGTAAAGAAGATATTGATGTTGAGGTCTCCCCGAACATAGGTTCAAGCTTCAGCCTTATCATGGCTTCATGCATAACGTGCTTGCATTCTTATCTATACATTACATTATGCACATCCGTATACTAGCATGTTTCTATCTTTGTACCATTCTGACTTGTTATTCGTCTTTATGAATTTTTACAGAGATGACTTTTGGTGTGCCAAGGTTTCTCAAGCAAGCAGTGAAATATGAAGACTTGTACAAAGATGATATGGAACTTGATGTAGCTCCAACTTCCACCCCTGATGAAAAGCAAAATATGAACCTCAGCTATTGAGAAATCATCCTCTTCCTCGAAGCATAGACTCTCTCTCTCTCGACACCTCGAGAACTTCAGGTTCTCAACAGCTGAAGAAGGTGAAATACCCCCTCAAAGATTGCTCAACCCGAGCCTTTTCAGCCCTTCCTACACCTCATAGATATGTTAGAGAGTCACATTCCCTCTAGTACCATAGAAGATTGGAATAAGTTGAAGCTGGCCGATGCTTCTAAAGCCATCACGTACGCCAATGCTCAGAGCCTATTCCTAAAGGTCAAATTCGACGACAAGATAGTAAAAGCTGATTGAGGGATCTGAGGCTTAAAAATGAGGTGAAACAATTGAAGACCAGGGTGCAGGGGTTGGAGAAGGTCGAGGAGAAGATGAAGACTTCCATGACTAGCTTGAAGGCCAGTGAAACATCCTAGCCGAAAGAGAAGAAGAAGCTAGAAGCCACCATTTTGGGCCAAAACCAGGAGAAGACAGAGCTAACCACAAAATTTACAGAGCTTGAACAAAGGGTGGAGACCCTCACTATAGCCGTAAACATCTATAAGACGACCTCCATCGATAGGGAGAAGGCTAGGTACATTGATGGTTATAACCATGCCGTTAAGGATTACATCTCTATAACCATGGAGCATTTTCAAGACTTCGATTGGCATTTGATGGTTGAAGATCCCCTTGCCATAGTGAAGGAAGTCAAAAAAAGGAAGGATGATGAAGCTCCCAAAGAGGCTGATGCGGCCTAGGTGATTCCTGAAGTGATGGTAAAAGATCTGGAGGCTCAAGCTTTAGATCTTGTTGTTGATGACGAAGCGGTGATGTCGGACCCCGAGGCCAAGGCTCAAGATACCGGAAAACCTGATGTGATAGCATCTCCAAAGGCCCAATCTTCTTAAGCTCCTTTTCTCTCTGCTCCTTTTATGAACAATATAATTATGGTCGCTTTTGATGAATGTTTTGTGGCGATTGCTCACTTGAATATTTTAGATGAGGGTGCAGACTCTTCGGAAAGTCTCGCAAGTTGTTATCCGAATTTGGTTTTCTTTTGCTTCAATTTTTATGAATCGTGTGAATGTTTCTCTATGCTTTTATCCTGCACTTTGTCCCAATAATACCTCGTACGCATTCATATATGTTAACACGTTAGATGCACATGTAAGTAGTTTCATGCACAACTATTTCCATGCCATATAGCTTTTTTAGTCCGCATAAACTTTTGCAATGTATATTCATGATACGCAGAGGCATATATTGATTTCTCATAGGCATAACATGGTACTTAACCTTCAAATGTAACATGTTGTTAGATGTGAGTATGTCGTGACACATTTATCGGATCAATAACAAGTACTTGAGTAACTTGTAACTCAGTTCAATCACATAGAATAATAACATGCCCACAATTCAGTTAAGTTTTCAATTAAATCTTATTTGTAATTGACAGTCTTCTTAGGAATCAAGTTATATCGATTAAGTAAGATTCTAGGTAGATGCCCATATAAACCTGAGGTTGTCTTGTTCTGGCTCATTGATGTTTGAATCCTAGAACCTCGAACTTCATCTAAATCAATTTGATGGGACCTCGTGGAGATTCATTTATGAGAAACTTATGTTGACTAGTGAACCTTGAACTTGTCAGGTTCCTTCCCCAGGTCTGAACCATACCTCTCGAACCTCGAGCTTTATAGAGTCAGACCTCATGGTCCTTCTTACATAACTCATTTATTGTCAGGGCTCAAAGGTAGTAGTTATTCCTGATTACCTATGAACCTGCTTTGATAGAACTTCCACAAATAGATATGATGAAAAGTAATTTACAAACCTGATATTTTAGGACTCGTTAGAACAATGAATATCGATAGAAGGAGTGTCTGCAATCCTTGACCATTGATAGGTGGTTCGTAGACTAGTTGTTCCAGGGTTTTCATAGAACCTAGAAGTGTGTGGAGAAAGAGGCAGTCATGAACCTGAGGTATTAGGATCTTCATGAACCTCGAGCCCACTTAAGAGGGCTATGAGAGTGAGAGGCAGTCATAAACCTAAGGTATCATGATCTTCATGAATATTTAGAGCTATGAGAGTGAGAGGCAATCATGAACTAGAGATATCAAGATCGTCCTGAATCTCGAGCCCCCTTAGGAGGTGTGAACCTGAGGTATCAGGATCTTCACAAACTTCCGGAGCTATGAGAGTGAGAGGTAGTCATGAACCTAAGGTATCAGGATCTTCATGAACCTCGTATATCATGATCTTCGTAGTCTTCCAAGAATGTTTGAAATCTGGCATTTTTACTATTCCAGTTATCGTCTAAGTAGAATATATATACTACTCCCGAGTACTTTGACATAATTATCTCTTTGGAGAAGAACTCATCATGAGCTTCAATGATGAACCTCTAAGGTACAGTATACAACCTACTCGTAATTATATAGACTAGAATGCAAATTCCATAATAATTTGGAAAAAGACTTTGAATTGTTAAAATAATTCCATCGGAGAGGTGCACATGCGCTACCCCCGGGTATTGAAAGAAACAACTAGATCTGAATAAGGAAAAACTGAACAACTATAACTAATAAGTCATTTTTATTGAACCTAACCTAAAAGTGGTCTATTTGTCGAGCATTTGTGAAGCTCTTACTGATAGTACTTTTTGAGATGTTCAGCGTTCCATGCCCTTAGAATGAGTATTTCATCTAGATCCATTAAGTAGTATATTCCTTCCCACAATACAGGCTTGATTTGATAAGGGCCTTGCTAATTTGCCCCAAACACACCATGGCTAGGTACTCTCATGTTGGGCATCATTCGCCAGAGAACCAAGTCAGCCACTTTGAGAGGTCTAGCACGAACCTTCTTATCATAGTACCTCCTGGTTCACTGTTAATAAGCTGTGAGCTTTATTTGTGAAGAAGCTAGAACCTCTTCTACCAGATCTAAGGTTAAGCGATGAGCAACCTCATTATTCTTAGCTTCGAAGTTGGTTCTTCGATAGGATCCTGCTCCAATTTCAACTGGAACCATAGCTTCGCAACATATGTGAGGGTGAAAGGAGATTCACCAGTAGTGGTTCGAGGTGTGGTGTTGTAGGACCACAGAACCATGGGAAGATCTTCAGGCCAACATCATTTGCTTTCCTCGAGCTTCGCTTTCGGGGTATGCTTTATGATCTTGTTGACAACTTTGGTCTGACCGTTACTTTGAGGATGACAGACAGCCGAGAAGCCCTTTTTTTATTCCGAGGTCTTCACATAGACCTCTCATTTCCTTGCTATTTAATTGTTTACCATTATCCGATATGAGCTTGTACAGAACTCTCATACCTGCAGACAATAGCTCTGTAGACAAACTCCTTCAATTTGATTGTCGTGATAGAAGCTAGAGGTTCATCTTCTGCCCATTTAGTGAAGTAAGCCACAACTAGAACAGCATACTTGACTCCCCATTTTCCCTTGGTTAGCTCTACAATCAGATCGATCCCCTAGATAGAGAGGTTTGAGAGATGTAGCTAGGATGCTGTTGAAATTTATGAACCTCTAACACTGATCGCATGCCTTGGAGAATTCCTGACAGTCTGACCTCAAGGTTGGCAAGTAGTACCCTTGACGGAGTATCTTATTGGCTATGGAACATCTTCCAGAGTGGTTCCCACAGATTCCTTCATGAACCTCTCACATGATGTATTGACATTCGTCTCCAGCAATGCTTTTAAGTAGAGGCTGGTTGAAACCTCATTTATAAAGTACACCATCATAGATTGCATACCTTGCAGCCTTATTTTTATTTTTACGAGCTTCATGTTTCTCCTCGGGGAGAGTTCTTTTCTTGATGTACTCTTGAATTAGAGAGGTCCAAAGGTTCTCAGGTGGAGTTGTAACCTCCAACATTCCCCCAATGACTCGCATTTTATTTCTTTTCTACCATTTCTAAATCTAGAATGAGGTTCAAGATAAACAGTGAACCTCCTTGTTTTCTTCCATCATCTGTTCGATGATTGTTTGGGCTTGAAACTCTAGAGGGATGACACCCAGTAGGTTTGCTATTTTGTTGGAACCGAATTTGGCCAAGGAATCAGCATTGGCATTCTTTTCCCTTGGGATGTGCTAAAGCTTCACATTCCTGAACCTCGACATAAGGTCTTGAGCATACCTAAGGTATAACTCTATGCGTTGACCCCTGGCTTGATAGCTTCCTCGAACATGCTAAACAACCAATATTGAATCACTAAACACGTGAATGTTTTCTACCTTAATTTTTTTGCGAGCTTCAGGCCCGCTATTAGAGCTTCATACTTGGCATCATTATTGGTAGGATTGAAGGAGAAGTGAATTGAGCTTTGTAGTTGATGCCCTTCGGAACATATGAGCTCAATACTAGCACATGTCACATTGCATTGACAACTCCATCAACATACAGGTTCTACCAAAGAGCGTAACTTTCCTCGTGAACCTCTCATTTGGGAAGCTTCGGAGCTTCATCCACCGAGTCATGTTCTATATAGGGAAGAAATTCTAGCAAGAAATCAGCTAAGGCATGTCCCTTGATCGCAGTCCTTGGTTTAAAATCAATATCAAATTGTTCAAGTTGAATAGCCCATTTCATCATCCTACCTGAAGCTTCAGGTTTATGTTGAACCTGCCAGAGAGGATATGAGGTTCGCACCTCGACCTTATGAAAATATGGTTTGAGCTTCCTGGATGCTAAGATTAGAGAGTAGGCGAGCTTCTCCATGTTGGTATACCGAGTTTCAGCATCGAGTCCCTTTTGCTCATATAATAGACATTGTATTGAACCTGTTCCTCTTCTCTAACTAGGACAAAACTGATTGAGTATTTTGACACATCTAGGTAGACTATTAGAGCTTCTCCATCGACAAGTTTGAAAAGTAATGAAGGGTTTCCCAAGTGCTCCTTGAGCTTCTGAAAGGCGACATCACATTCTAAGGTCCAATTGAAATACTTTCCTTTCTTGATAGCCTTGAAGAATTCTCAGCATTTATCTGAGAAACGAGATACGAACCTCTTTAGATCAGTTACTCTCCCTAAACCTCCCTCACTGTACAAGGGGACCTCATTTCGACCAGAGATTGATTTTTGCGGGGTTAGCTTCGATACCCCTATGGTTCACAATGAAACCTAAGAAGTTCCCTGATTCAACCCCAAATACACATTTTTTAGGGTTAAGCTTCATGCGGAACCTTCTCAAAATATCAAACATCTCTGATAGATGAGCAATATGATCGACTGCTCTCTTTGACTTAACCTGCATATCATTTACGTAGACCTCTATTATCATACCTATTTGCTCCTTGAACTTGAGCACCAGTCTTTGATAGTCGCTCTAGCATTGAGCAACCCAAATGGTATTTCAATATAATAATATAATTCTCTATCAGAAATAAAGGAAGTATGTTCCTAGTCAAGTTCATACATAGGAATTTGATTATACCCGGAATAAGCATTCATGGAGCTCAGCAAATCATGCCTGACAATGGAATCTACGAGCTAATCGATTCGTGGTAGTGAGAAGCTGTCTTCAGGCATGCTTTGTCTAGATCAGTAAAATCCACACAGGTTCACCACTTTCCGTATGGCTTCTTGACCAGGATAGGGTTCTCCAGGCACTTAGGGTAAAAATATTCGCGAACCAGTCTAGCTTCGAGCAACCTGTCAAGTTTAGAAGTTCTTTCCCCACTGATTGCTCGATATTTCTGCCTTACTACTCTTTTCTCTGGATTAATATTGAGTTTATGGCACATGACCTTCGGGCCTATGCCTATCATATCAGAGTGTCCCTATACGAACACATTGAGATTGGCTGTTAAGAATGTGACCAGAACTTCTCTTATCTCAGGCTTCAACTATTTACCAACCTTGAGGTTCATGGTTGGGTCAGGTTCATCTACTGGTATTAGTATAGTATCCTCAGTAGCTCTAGCCTTTTATTTAGTTTCTAGCATGCGCGGATCTAAGTCAATCTCTACCTGAACCTGATTATTTTGAGCTTCTTGTATAGAAACCTCTGGACCTCTTGAGAGAGCTTCCTGGTTTTAGAGCTCCTCATTTTATGGAGCTTCCAACATCAGTACTAGTGTAGGGGCATCCTCCCCCGGAAAAACAACAGAGTCTAGGTAAGATTCTTCACCTGAATTTTGTACATACATGTTTAAGTTACAAAAATCTTTCCTCGAAACCTCTTGATCTTAAGGTCCTCTATCTTCACTTTAGGTAAGCTACAGGTGCTTACATATTTTCTCTGCAGAATATAGAGCATTGTTATAACACTCCCTCGAGTCGACCTGTGAACCTCGTGCACAACTGATCCCATTTGGAGTTGGCAACTTCATTGTCAAGTGATAAATCGAGGTTATAACACGCATATCCTTCAGCAGAGGTCTCCCCATTACAACATTATAGGAGATATCCTCGTTCACAACCATAAACTCTACAAATTATGTTATTGACTGAGGTTTAGCTCCCAACATGACTGGGAGGTTCACACATCCCACAATCTGGACTGAGTTCCCAGTGAAACTATAGAGCTCATTGTAAGTGGGTTTCATCTCTTTATCCAAGTAACCCATTTTTTTATAGTTGCTATAGGCAAACACATTGACAGAGCTTCCATTATCTACGAGAAGCCTGTGCACATTCAGACCTCCAATAAAGATGGTGACCACTAGAGCATCATTGTGTGGGTGGTGAACCCACTCTGCGTCCTCTTCTGTGAAGGTAATATCCGTCGATCCCCCCTTAAATGGCTTGGGAGGTCTCTGAGACAGGTTGAAAATATTAGTTAAGGGACGGCCTCGAGCGTACCTTGACCTCGAGTTATGAGTGTTTCCCCAATATGAGAACATCCAATTATAGTCCTGATACTACCAGCCCTAGTAGGCTTAGTTTGCTTTTCCTTATCCATGTCTTTCTGGGATCGGTTCTCCTTGAACCTCTAGGCTTCCTTGGCTACAAATTACGTTAAATAGCCTCTTCGTATCAAGTCCTCAATATGATCTTTGAGGTGATGACAATCAGTCGTTTCATGGCAATTCGGGTCATAAAAAGCACAGTACCTTGCCAAATCTTTTCTTCTAGGAGGTCCAAGCCTAGTAGGTTTCCTGAAGACCCCAGCTTTATCTATAACCTCAAAAATATATGAAATCTAACTTTCCAGAGGAGTATATTCCTCGTATTTGTTAAGACTTCGGCGAGGGGGTCTTCTACCATGGTCTGAGGTTCAAGCTTCAGTGGTGTTCACCATAATAAGAGCTGTCTTATCATTTCGAGCTTCAGCCTTAGAATCTGAAGTTCTGATATTGGAGGTTCTCTTACCCGAACCTCCATTTTTAGGGTTGTAAGGCATGTTCCTCTTTTTTTTCTCCATTTATTCCCCCCTTCTTTGTTTTTCTCCTTTTCAAGCTACTGGAGCGATTCTTCAACCATCTTATATGATTTAGCTCGAGCATTGAAATCATGTAGGGTTTTAGGTTCCCAACCTTGAAGCTCTTTCCAGAAATCGGTCAGAGGACTCACTCCTGCTATCAAGAATTACTTGAGGGTCTCATCAGAAGCTTTCCTGACTCGAGGTACCTCTGCATTGAACCTCTTGACATATTCTCTTAGAGTTTCATTCTCTATTTGCTAAGGTATTGACAAGAGGTGCATATGCCAAGGTAGCTCTGAATTGGGACATAAAAAGTTACGCCATATGACGCCAAGCCCCTATTGACTTGGCAGGAAGACCCTTAAACCACAGATGGGCTCCTTCTCTCAAAGTGACAGCCAAGAGATGACATTTAGTGAGGTTCTTAACTTGATATACCTCTATTTCTGTGTTAAACCTGCTGATATACTCCACAGGATTAGGCATTCCATCAAACTTCAAGTCCCCCGTACCTCTGTAGTTATGAGGTAAAGGTCAATTATGTACTCTCCTAGTGAATGGGGAGGTTATGTTTAATCCAGCACTAGACCTCTACTCCTCCTTGAGCATCTCGAGTGCCATTCGAAGGTCGTTCACTGGGTAACGCCTTTTTTCACCATCAGAAATCATATCTTCAAATTCTTGGGAATCATGGCTGCCAGAGCTTTCATTATGATGGTCTGACACATGACGAGAACCTGAGCTTCCATGGTTGAGGGCTCCTGGCAGTATGACTTTTAGAACCTCAAAGCTCAAACCGCTCCTTCTTTCCACGGTCATGCTTAGACTTGTCCAGTTTGTGCCTCAGATCTTTATCACTGAGCTTCTTTCCCATCCTGTCAAAGACACTAATGCTTCTGATAGGGGAACCTCTCGGATCACCTGACCTCTAAACGTCTGGTTCCTCATCCTGAGACCTCACGTTGGGATCCTCCTAGTCAATTTATATATCATTAAAATTCAGCTTAGGGTTGTTCTTGCCCAGCCCTTCTTCATTAGCATTGAAGTCGAGGCGTAAAGGGGTCACCTCTTTCCGATGCTTATGCTCACGAGAAGCTTGCTGCTTCTTACGCCACCTCTTCATCTTTTCATAAGATTTCTCCAGACCTCTAACTCGATCACCAATTTTCTTAACAGCGTTCAACACATCTTCGAAGGTGACCTCAATTCTAGGTTCTTTACACCCATTGGGCGGCGTTTGATTGTTATCGGTTTTTTCTGACATTCTTTCTTTCAAAGAATCAAAGGCCTCTCCTTCTAGTGCCAAAAAATGTTGTGAAGAGATTTGACCAACACCCCCAGAAAATATGTTGATGATAGCGTTGATCTCCACTATGAAATAGGTTCACAGCCGAGTTTCTATAGTGCGTGGGAAGGTGATTTAGATCGTTGTTTGGACTGAATTTATTGGTGTTCTGATGAATTAAGGGTGGTGCAACTCCGTGCAAGCCTCCCTAGATTATCGGAATATATTTCTCACAAGAATTTAGGGTGCCCTCGTCCTTACTTGAATGATCATCGCCGATAAATGGCCTATGTATCCCATATTTTTAGGGAATCAAGTCCGTACGTAGTTCTTGGGCTGTGGGCTTACTATTTATGGATACCAGCCACATTTGTAGTAGTACAATGCCATCATAATGCTTATTTGTAGCTGTAGAAGCTAATTAGGACACTGCCAGAAGGTTCTAGTATAGTCCTACTTCCATGGAACATCTCTCTAGGTGACCAATCCTATGCAGAATGCGTGTATCATCATATACATGTAATATATATGATATATGACTGTAATTAAGTTGTAATTATCCTCCACGAGTCCAAGTAAGTATCAAATAACGTGCTCCTAAATTTAGGAGCTGATCCTTATCATGTTACATTATCTGCTATTCGCTATATATACCTCGAACCTCAGACCTCAAATCCTCGAAGCTCGGACTTCAGTCACAAAGGAACCTTAATATTATGTATTTCGGTACTATTAATCCTTAAACATGAGTTAACCTCATGTATGCTTGGATCTCGTGCTTCAGGTAGGTGTAGAGCTTGCCGGTTAGAACCTCCATCTATCCCAGAACCTTCTTGAACCAAGGTTCTAACTTGATCGTTAGGGTCTGAATTACAACTATATTAAATTTGGGCCTCAACAATCAGTATCCATTTTAAATTTCAATGTTAGATAGACTTAGTTTTGAATTACACAAATCTTTTAGACACTTCACATAAGAGGGAATTTATTGAATTGCATCTAAAAGAGGAATGTTGATCTTGACTTGTTTAGAGACTTCTAAAATCTTATCCAATTGAGCATATTGTTTGTTTGAAGTGAGTCTTTGAGGAAATGGGGCTTTTGGTTTGAAGAATTTTTCATTAGACATATCAGATATCGGCTTTGAAGGTGCTTCATCAGATTTGGAAGGTTCACTAGATTGCACTACTACTTCAGAACTCTTGGGAGACAAGGATTGATCAAGACTAGGATTTAAAAGTAAAGGATTTGGTTCAGAAGTGAGTTTTTCTTCCTCTTGAGTATTGAGACCAGCATGATTGTTGAATTGATTACCGGACCTAAGAGAGATAACAAAATTCACATTTTCAGGAGCTTTTTGGTTTGGATGAAATTTAGGATTAAACTCAGGTTGACTAGGAAATCAGTTTTTCTCTCTCTCACTGATTATGTTGGCTAACTGACTCATTTGGACCTCTAGTTTTGATATGGCTTGAGTATTGGAATTTAGTAACTGCCTATCTTGGGTCATAATTTGCATGAAAGCCTGTTGAGATTGAGTTTTATTAGCTTGGGATTTTAATAACGCCTTAGTACTCTTTTCCAGGAAATTCATTTTCTTATCAGTTTCATTAAAACCAGTTGGATTCGAAGGAATTGAAACAGAAGTTGGATATGGGCCAAATTTTTGAGCAGGAAATGAGTTGGGTATGGACCAGAAGGGGGCTTTTGAAAAGCAGGTTGAGATGGTTGGTTAAACTGATTCTATTGACCTTGGTTCCATGAGAAATTTGGGTGATTTTTCCAACCAGGATTGTACATTTGTGCAAAGGGGTCATTCCTAGTATTCGTTTGAAACATGGCATTAGCTTGTTCAATGTCAGGACAATTTTCTATCACATGATTAAATGAGTTACAATTTGCACATATAGATACTTGTGGAGAAACTTTGTTGGTTTATAAGGATTCTAATCTTCTAGTGATTGTAGCTAACTTAGCTTCAGTTGAAAGAGAACTACCAATTACATGTATGCCTTTGGACGAGTTAGGTTTTTCAGTGTCCTGACTTGGTTCCCTAGTTGACTCCCACAACATCGTTTTTTCAGCTAACTCCTCAAAAAATTGCCAAGCTTCTTCTTCATTTTTATACATGAACTTACTTTGACACGTTGACTTTAACAAAGAAGTGGTTGGACTATCTAAGGCTTCATAAAGAATTTTACAAAGTCTCTATTGTTCTATACCATGTTAAGGGTACTGGGACAATAGAATTTTAAATCTATCAAAATATTTCCAAAAAGACTCATTTTGATTTTGTTGAAATTGGTTGATTTCATTCCTAAGTTTGTTAGCCTTATAATTTGGAAAATATTTTTTTAGAAATATGCCTACAAATCCCTCCCAAGTTGAAATAGAATTAATGGGTAGACTATATAACTATTTTTTAGCATTTTCTTTAAGAGAAAAGTTGATAAGTCTCAATTTAATGGAGTTCATTATTGAATTTTCTGTAAGGAACAAACTTTCTCAAACTCTCGGATGAAAAGATATGGATCATCTCCCTCTACCCCAGTAAACCTAGGTAACATGCTAATGTGGTGAGATTTGATTTCAAAATTATTACCATTTACTGTTGGTAGGACTATGCATGAGGGTTGGGCGGAATGAGCGGGGTAACAACAGTCTCTAAGAGGAATAGATATGATTACTGATGGGGTTTCTACTTCTTGTGACTCGATTTTACTAGGTGAAGAGAAATCAAGTTGTCTTACTATTTTAGGTGATGAAAGGTTTGTTTGTCTCACTAATTTAGATGTAGTGTCACGAACCCAAACACTTTACATACACAAGAGAGTCAAGTAAGCACGTAGCAGATAAGAGATAGAAGTAAACACCCAAAAAAATGTAGAAGAAAAATCATGTTTCTATGTTAACCTAGAGAAAATCTAGACCTGCTCCTAACTTTAAGATAATACTAAGAGTCATAAATCTAAAAATATTCAAACCAATTGACCAGGCTGCAAGGGGGCCTTCTTTGCGATCTTTCAAAAGCAAAATGCGCAATTAAATAACCTCACTTCTAGACACCAATCCAAATTGGCCAGGTAAGCATCGGATTTCCTAGACACCAAAAGTAAGAATACGTAGAGATTTATTTCTTCTTAGGTTCTCTTCCTAAGTGAGTGCGAAATCCTAGGGGTCAACGTCTACTTGATTTTATTAAGGTAAAGGGAATGCAAGATGAACGTATTAATGATTTGTGGGCCAAGGAAAGGGTGATGAAATCCCTTACCTTATCTTGTAATTGGGTGGCACCCTTAAGATTGATTAAATGAATGCAACACACAAATACTGAGAAAATAAACAACTATGGATGCACTACACTGCGTGAATTAATCTAAATTGTACGTACCTCTTTCATTCAACAATCACCACAATTATAAGATGGAAAGAAATAAAATACAATAAAGAAAAACTAGATGATATACTCATATGTGAGATATGAATGATGCAACAAATTAGTTTTTAACAAGACAAATAACTAACTAATTTTTTTGGATTTTTTTTGAATATTTAATTTTTTGGATTTTTTTAATATTTGAGAGAAAAAAATAAAATTTAGAGAGGTGATACGGAATACCAATGCTTTCCAAAAATTTCTAAGGAAACAACAATGCCTTCTAACGATCTTTTGGTCTAAACTTTTCTCCGCTTCACAAATCCCTAAAAAGATACTAAGAAAAACAAGAAATTAATCCGAAGAATTAAATATTAAGGAGTAAAAATTACCAATAGTCCTCGACAGTGGACAGTGGTTAATTGTAGCAATCACAGATCGATCATCGGAGACTATGAAATTTTCAGACCCTAATAAATAAATCAGGCAGACTAGACAAGTAGTTGTGAGAGAAGAGTTTTAACCTAATAAACAAATATGATCAAATAAATATGAAAAACCTAGGAATCCAAATCCATCAATCAATTATAATTAAAATTCAAATTGCCCTAAAAATCAACTCTCTTTCTTCAAAAATCAAATACCAAGACAAGAATATATTATGAAACTTATTATCTAACAATAACCCGTCAAAACTTCATGGAGCAATAAACTATGAAAAATAAATTTGGTAACAATAATATATCAAAATCACTTTGTTAATTAAATAATTAAGTACCAAGAAAATTATGAGATTCAATTAATAAGAACAAACAAATATTAAAGGATAATTAATTAACTTCATCTTCATCCTAGGACAAAAGATTTAGCTAGACATGATTATATAATAAACCGAGCACATATATATAATTAATAATAATGTAATGTAGTGACAGACACATAAGTAGACAATTGGATTGACAATAAACAATTGTTTAAAAAAAACTAAAACTAGTAATGAAAATCAAGCTATTGACATAGATGATCAGAAACTTATATATAATAAATTACTTAAACAGGTACGGAGGCATGCACATGTTGACGAGTTACGACCCCATTAAAAAGCATAGCAAGTTAGCAACGATCATACCAAGTGAAAATAACCTATGAGAAAATAAAGATGATCGGAAAATTAAATAAACTACTAAATTCTTATATAAAAATTGAGTGCATAAAATTCTCAGAAAACACAATCTAATCAATTCTCGAGTCCTCCGATACAAGAGAGGAGCCCCATATATTTGAGGGAAATAATGTAGGTTTTTGCTATCGATTACAAATTGGATTCTAAAATATTTTCTTCCATTCCTTTTTCTTCTCCAATAAGTTTTTGATTTTTTTCTGTAATTATTTTGCCTCCAAGTAATTCCACCTCCTTCCTTGCATTTCTTTTTTCTTCTACAATTCGGATTTTAATTAATTTCTTACAAAACAAATAAAAATAATTAATTAACTAATAAAATTATGAAAACAAATATAAAATAGGTATTAAACATATATTAATTATGGAGCCATCAGTCGTGATTGCTGTCGTCCAGGATTCGAGGACAATCCTGACCAGAGTCAGAAAATACTTTTAAATTTCATTTCATATTTCATATAACATAATGTACACTATATATTGTAGACTATATATTGTAGGTATTGCAGTTGGAAGGTCATTTTCAAGACCTCGAGAAAGACAAGATAGAGCAGTTTTCATATTGTTGATCGTGTCGTGATCATTTGATTATCTCTTTGCTTTGTCTAATTAGACAATCCAATATTGCAGAGTCATCATCAGCTACTCTTACTAAAACATATTTCCTCCTTTTTTTTCGCTTTAAACTCGTAAGCATTGAAGAAGTCTTTTGCAAGTTATTCAAAGAACCTATTCTGAAGTTCGTTGCATATGTAAACACAAAAATGCCCTTAACTAGATATAAATTAATGGCATATTTGCAAATGAAAATTCTACACAGGTGACCATAGCCGTCTTTTTCTTAAATAGTAGTCTGCATAAGATTTTTATTTCTTTTTAAACCAATAATTGCTATCTTTATACCGGTGTTTTAAAATATGAGAATCGTAATTAAACGCTAAAGGTATCTTACAGTGAATAATCGGGTAATGGATGATTAATTGGAATTAATTTAATAAATAATAATAAATAATTATATTTAAATATCTTAAAATTATTATAAAATTTATAATAAAAAATATTGTATATCATTAGTTCATAAATATTTATGTGTACAAAAAAACTACCTATCATTAGTATTTAAGTAGTTTATATCTAATTATCATTATTTAATAGTTAAACTTAATAGTTATTATATAAAATATATATAATTATTATGAATTTGAGAGAGTATTTTAAATTTGTAACGGATTTAGGACTAGACAACTCATATTTATTGTAAATTTTTAATATAAATATATTCGTTATTAATTTTTTTAAAATTTTAACTTTTTAAAAAATAAAATAATTTTAACCAATGTTTTACCGTTTTAACCGATTTTTGATCGTTTTAATGGATTTAAAAAAAACATTTTTTGAGCCAATTTCTGACTAATCGAGATAGGACCCCGTCAATCTACCGATTAATCGGAAAAGACACCTTCTTTTGGAACACTAAACACTCCTTTATGGTAATCTTTTATGAAACTCACCTAAGTTAGGTAATTTTGTAAATAAGAGCATTTGCAAGAGATTCTTAATTTATTCTCTAAATATATTATAAATGTTACTCCGTTCGTCCATTATCATTATTTAATAGTTAAACTTAATAGTTATTATATAAAATATATATAATTATTATGAATTTGAGAGAGTATTTTAAATTTGTAACGGATTTAGGACTAGACAACTCATATTTATTGTAAATTTTTAATATAAATATATTCGTTATTAATTTTTTTTAAATTTTAACTTTTTAAAAAATAAAATAATTTTAACCAATGTTTTACCGTTTTAACCGATTTTTGATCGTTTTAATGGATTAAAAAAAACATTTTTTGAGCCAATTTCTGACTAATCGAGATAGGACCCCGTCAATCTACCGATTAATCGGAAAAGACACCTTCTTTTGGAACACTAAACACTCCTTTATGGTAATCTTTTATGAAACTCACCTAAGTTAGGTAATTTTGTAAATAAGAGCATTTGCAAGAGATTCTTAATTTATTCTCTAAATATATTATAAATGTTACTCCGTTGGTCCCATTGTCTACATTTCGGAAAGGGTGTCTGATACGCATTTTAAGGTCCATATAAAGTATAGTTCCATAACTTATTTTTAATTTTTTTTCTGAATAAGAATTTAAAAATTAAATTTTTATTCAGAGAAAAAAAATTAAAAATAAGTTATGAAACTATATTTTATATGCACCTTAAAATGCGTGTCGAACACCCTCTCCCAAATGTAAACAAATGGATGGGACTGTGAGAGTATATCTTAGTGTTTTAATATGTATATACCTCCAACAAAGGCCTTTATTTATTTTTAATTATTATTAAAAAATATTTAAATACACAAATACATAAGAAATGGAGAGAGAAAGATAATACAGTACTTTTTCTGAAATATATTATAAAATATAAATTAAGAATCGAATGATATTTTTCGAACTTTTTGATATTTTGAGAAGCCACTAAAAAACTTTTGAAATACTATTTTATCGTCTACTATTTAAAAATAGACTTAGGATCGAAATAAAAAATATCTAAAAAATACTCCAAGATTCTAAGAAAAACAAAAAAGAAAAAATACCTTCACACATTTTTAAAGTTTATCTAACCATGTGGTTGATATTAGAGTAACAATATTTTTGGAACATATATACGGATTGTTTGGTAGTTACATAGCATATTCCTCCCCCCAACAAAAATGGATAGAAATATCAAAAAAGCATAAATCAATCGGAGAATACTTCAAACAGTCACAAAAAATAATAGAAAATCATGTGATAGTGGCGGCAAGTACCCAAAGGCGACATATATCATCGAACTGGAGAATTATATTAGCTCTAATTCTTGATGACACGTCGGAAAATGAATACAATATTTGAAAGAAACATCGAGAAGCAAGATTACAATAATAACACTTACTTTTTAATTGATGAATTATCAAGTTTCGAAAAAGTAGAAGACCTTGGTCTATGTTTCTTGCTGGTCTTTAAAAATGATTGCAAATAAATAACAAAATTTATATTCATATAAAAGATGGGTTTTGGTCCTGACAAGCGATTGATGCAATTATCACTTTAGATTTTTTTACCCATATAGGATTAACACTAAGATTTTGATTTAAATATAGGATGCTACGTCATTTATCCTATCCACGCTTTTACAGAATTAGTTAAAAAAAAATTATCCGCAAAAAAAAGCGTTGAATGATGATTATGAATAATAATCTGGTCTCATATAGAGGACACACTCATTATCTTCAACGATTAAGATTTACAAATATTTTCGCAAAATGACGGGACGAACTTAACTTTCTTAAATTTATATTCATATGGAACTAAAAAATAATCTTAAAACCAAAATATGAATATTGCCAAAAATAGATTGCAGAGCCATGACACTTGAACAACTATTTAATACTTACGTACTATGTCTCAATCCTTGGTACTATTGCCCAAGATTTATGCTTGGGGTCATTTTCTTAGGGCTTTGTTGTAGCTTTCGTGGGACCCAAGGTAACATCTTCGAACGCATTTGCGTCCAATACAATAAAAAATCGTATGAGGAAGTGACATAGGAAAGTACTTGTAGCCTTGCCTCTATTTTTTAACAACCGATATGTATAGGCTTCTTAATGAAGCCATGCTCATGTACGTATTGATCACCTCGAACTCGGGTATTTAAAATGGAATAAGGATGTTATAGGGTCATCTATTTAATAAATAATTTATAGATTAAAAAATATTTATATTTTTTAAGTTATAAATAACTTATACAATATATGATGATCGGTTGATAAATAATCTTATTAATAAATTGTTTAATTTGAAAATTAAGTTAAAGTTTTAGTTTATTTTTTTCAAATCTTTCATATCAAATTCCTTTCTAGATATGCAATCGTCTCATTAAGTTCAATCAGATCGGAATCCTAATAATGTTCAAATCATAAACATAAACTGTAATGATAATAAATTTTAATTATGTCCTTTTAAGACAGAAACACTAATATATCATTCAAACTTTCAAAAAATAATCACTGAGACGGTTATTGTTGGATCAAATCAAGTTTACTACTTTGAATGTACTTGTTTTGATGTAACACATGTAAAACTTATGTAATAGGATTTGTGACTTAGCAATTCTTATATTTGTACTTGTAGATGGAAACATGTTTCTATTGCAAACTTAATATGTAAATATAAGTCAAGAATAAATGTTGATAGAAGATTCAAATATGGATCATGCATTAAATCCAAGAAGACTTCATCAAATAAAAGTTGCAGCTGAAAAATGTTCTAAGTCAAGTATATGATCGAATAGTCATTCTAATAGAGAAGTCATGTGAAGCTGGTAGAGAAGTCTCAAAGACTCAAGTAACTCAGTAATCGATCGAGAAATCAAAGAAACTGTGGTCATTCGAGAAGTGTAAGATGTGAATGATTCGAGAAGTATAGTTGAACAAATCGAGAAGTTAGCTAAAGGAGTAATCGAGAAGTAGTAGGACTGAACCAATCGAGAAGTCTGTGTTTCAAGTATCCATTCTAGAAGTCTAGTCTAATCGAGAAGTCATCAAAAGAAATATGCAATCGAGAAGTCTAGTCATTCGAGAAGTAGGCCATTCAAGGACTAATCGAGAAGTCTTAGTGTGTACCTAATCGAGAAGTCAATCATCATGACTTCTAGAAGCAGATTCAAGTGAGTATTCGGTTGATTCAAAGAGCTACAAAGAGATTTGTAGAAGAACAAGACAAGCATTTTGAAGCTCTGTCATGATCAGGATTAGTCAAACTTATGAAGATAGAGACAAGTCTGCAATGTAGCTTGGAAGAAGAACAAGACAAAGACAGTAGTGATAAGGCAGAAAGAGATAGAACTATCATATATTAGACATGGCTAGAAATGGTTTGTGTGTAATGTAAATTTCATTTTGTCTGTTTCTAGTTATAGCATTAGTCTGCAAAAGCATGTGCAAGAAGACATGTTATCTATATAGAAAAGTCATTGCTTTACAGATTAAAAATCTTTTGATAATTATAAAGGGTATTCATACCGTGTATCTTCTAAGAACAAAAAGCTGAGATTCACATCAAGAATCTCAGATTGTAAAATATCATTATAATACATAATTAGATTAAAATTTAACTTTTAGTGTTCATTTCAATTCCGCATTTCTCAAAGAAAACACTGATTAAGTTATTAAAGCTAAAATATTATACAAACATTTCATTACAAGCAAAATACAAGAAAATTTTAAGATATACATTCACCCCCCCCCCTCTTGTATA
The DNA here is from genome assembly GCA_028671895.1 of Oenanthe sinensis. Lineage (NCBI taxonomy): Eukaryota > Viridiplantae > Streptophyta > Magnoliopsida > Apiales > Apiaceae > Oenanthe > Oenanthe sinensis. The sequence goes on from CM053806.1 coordinate 38,456,336, forward strand.
ACATCTGTGGTTCTCATTCCTAAAAAGTGGTATTAGAGCCAGGTTGTTGACATACAAATAGTAAAAAGATCAAGATGAGTTCACAGAAGCTAAACAGCATCAAGATTCCTGCATTTGATAGAGAACACTACATACTATGGAAAAAGAAAATGCTAACATTCATCAAGACTGCAAACTACATGTATCTTGAGATCCTGAAGAATGGACCGTTCATGCTAGTAACAGTAGTTCCTAAAACAACCAGTGGCTCAGAAGTGATACCAGCCACATGGGTACCAAAAGATCTATCTTAGTACACTGGCATGACAACTGCCTTATGCTCATACTGACTGACTCTCTAGATATGGTCATGTATAGACATGTTGTCAACTGCACCACTTCCAAGCACATTTGGGAAACCATAGAGCTACTATGTGAAGGCACAGTGGAAAGAAGAGAAAATCAAAGCAGTTGGTTTCACAATATGAAGCATTTATGTCAACATCAAATGAAGGCATAAATGAGGTTTTTGAAAGGTTTAACAAACTGATCAATTAACTCATGTTACATGAAAAGATCTATGAGACAAAAGAAAAGAGATTGAAGTTTCTATTGACTCTTGCAGAGCACTTGGAGCACAAAATTACTGTTATCAGAGAAGGAAGAGATCTAACAAAGCTTCCATTGCAAAACTCTATATGGAATATTAAAGACATATGAACTAGAGTACTTTCAAAAGAAGTTTATTCTAGGAAATAGAGGAAAAATGGCAAATGTCTCTAGTGCCTTAATTATCAACAAGTCTATGGCTTTCATGGCTAGAAAGTTTGGAAATTTGAGATTTAAGAAAACCAAAAGCTTCAAGCCAAAACCACACTTTGACTTTTCAAGTAAAGGCAAGGCTCCCAAGAGTAACTTTGAAGGAGGTTACAAGACTAGATCTGTTGAAAGGTCAAAGATAAGGTGCTATAACTTGGATGAATTGGGATACTTTGCTACTAAGTGTAGAAAGCCAAAAGTAGCTAAAAAGGACAAAGACTAGTTGGAATTGGAAGCCAAGTATGAAGCCCTGTTAAAGAAGCAGACTAGTAGAGCATATATCGTTGAAGGAAAATGTTGGGATGATACTGATGAAGAGGAAGATGAAGATGAAGAATATGGAAATTTGGCCGTCATGGCCAAATCTGATGAAGGATCATCAACCTCAACAAGTTAGGTACCAATCTTAACTTCCATTGATATGTAAAAATCTTAATATAAGAAAACTGTGGAAGAATTGAGTATTGAACTGTTTAATATTCATACCAGTATGAATGCTGCTTATGAAGAAATTAATAGATTGTTAAAAGCTATTGATGAACTGAATGCTAAGAATGAACATTTAGAACTATTATTGGTTAACATGCAATCCATGAAACAAGAGAATGAGTACTTCAAGAACAAAATCACTTGTCTAGACAATACTACAAGACTGTTGGGATTTTATTTTCAATTCATTCTCAGATATTTAATCTCTTATGAAAATAAAATCCCATCAAAACTCATATGTAATACTACAAGAGTTTCATGAGAAACACTAGGAAAATTCTAAGGTTGGAGTTAGGTTTGACTATGACACTCGTAAGAAGAAAAAGCCTACATTAGAAAAAGGCAAGAAAACTGAAGTTGTTGGTAATCCTCACATTTTGAAATATGTCAGGGCCCTAATTTTTAAGAAAGTAACTTTTGAGTTTGATGAAGTCGATATGGTCATCAAACAGCAGTTGAATGATGATGATTAGCTAAAAGCTAAAAGTAATATGCCTTATGTTGAAATAGAAGAGCCAGTAGTCAAGGCCAAGTCCATCCCTGTTAAACCAGAATTAAAAGAAAATGTTTAGAAAAATGACGCCATGCATGCTAAATGGAAAAAAGGCAAATTGGAATGGCAAAGTACGCATTAACAAACACACTAACTATGCACATGTTCACAATGCTCTTAGGAAGATTCGTAGTGGTTCAACAAATCACCTTACTCATGTGTGCAAGAAACTTGTTATTAATAATGCAAAATTTGTATGTGGTTTTGTGAAACCTTTAATGCATGATACTCATAAATTCTGTGACAAGTTTGATTGTATACCATACAACTTGAATGTGATGAATACTTGTTTACACTGAGGAAATAGTTGGTTGAAGGGTGCATCAGTCAAAACCAAGATAACAAATATGCTAGACCTAAGTCTACTAATCTAGTTAAAGGAAGAAAATACTCTATGTCACCTAGAAATGCATCTAGTTTTGGAAGCACTAATCAAACTAGAAATCAAAACCAGAAAGGTGAAATTATTCATGATAAAGTGACTAGGACTGTTAATAAGAAAAATGACTTTCATATGGCTAAGCAAAAATGACCCAACCTATTTTGGGTACCAAAGAAAACTTGATATTGTTTTCATTGCAGGGCACATGTAAAAAGAAAAAGGTTATGTAGATCTTAGACAGTGGATGCTCAAGGCACATGACTGGTGACTAAGCCATGTTGTCATAATTTAAGGAAGGGGCTGATCCAATGGTGACCTTTGGAGACAATAGCATTGGTTTCACTATGGGATATGACAAATTGATTGATGGAAATGTTGTCATTGAAGATGTAGTTTTAGTAAATGGTTTGAAGCACAACTTATTGAGCATCACTCAATTCTGAAACAAAGATTTGAAAGTGGATGTTAGGATCTAAGTACTTACCACTATGTCAAAAGCAGCTACTTGTGGAGAAGGCGCAACTTATTATCTTTATATTGTAGCAGCCAGCGCCATGTTTCGATTTAGGAAGATGCTGGCACTCCAATAATCCCCCCATCATCTTCTGGTACTAACAAGTCCATGTTAAGAGACAATGGTTGCATAGTATGCCTTTGTCATAATATGAACCCTTGTCATAATTATGCGCTCCATGGGATTCGAACCCGTGACCTGCTCTAATACTAATTGTTAGGATCTAAGCGCTTACCACTACGCCAAAAGCAGCTACTTGTGGATAATGCGTAACTTATAATCTTTATATTGTAGCAGTCAGCACCACATTTCAATTTATGAAGATACTGGCACTCCAACAGTGGAGTTTGATACAGAAATGTCCCTCATATCACACAGAAAGATAAGAGAAATTGCCTTGCAAGGAGTAAGGAAAGGAAACCTGTTTGTAGATAATTTAGATTCTGCAAACAAGGATAAGATATGTTATTTCTACACCAAGGCCTCGGAAAGATGGTTATGGCACAAGAGATTATCTCACTTGAACTTCAAGAACCTTAATTCTCTAGTCAAAAGGGAATTAGTGAAAGACATGCCGCCACTTGAATTCTGTATAGAAGGATTGTGTGAGGCATGTCAAAAGGGAAAATGAAGAGATCAAGTCACAGGAGTAGAAAATTCTCTTCAATCACAAATCCATTACAACTGATTCACATGGATCTTTTTGGACCAATAAATGTCATGTCAATGTCCAGGAAAATATGTGCACTTTTCATGGTTGATGACATCTCTAAATACATATGGGTGGAATTCCTGCACTCAAAATATGAAGCTTCTGAGTTCATTATTAAAAATTTGAGAAGATTGGATAAAGGCCTAACACCTGTTGCGGGTATAAGAAGTGACAATGGGACAGAGTTTAAAAACGCTACATTAAGTGAATTCTACAAGGAAAATGGAATCACTCGCCCATTTTTAGCTCCAAGAACTCCACAACAAAATGGAGTTGTTGAAAGAAAGAATAAGACCTTAATTGAAGTTGTAAGGACCATGTTAGTAGAAGCAAGTCTACCAACTAGTTTTTTGGCTGAAGATGTCAGGACTACATGTTACACTCAAAATAGGACACTTATCACAAAACCTATTGAAAAGACTCCTTATCACCTCATGACAAACATAAGACTATATGTTGAACATATGATTGTGTTTAGAGCAAAATATTTTATTCTCAAGGATGATGCTGACCATCTTGGAAAGTTTGAAGCCAAAGCATATGAAAGAATCTTTGTAGGATATTCTTTGGAAAAGATTGTCTATAGACTATATGTGATTGATCAATAAAAAGTTATGGAAGGCACAAATGTGACCTTTGATGACTTCAAGTTCCCATCCATGAGCCTTGAAGGAGAAAACTGTGACACTTTGAGATTTGAAAATGAAATGGAAATGGAAGCCTCTGAGAATGAAAATGATGAAAATGCACATGAATGCTCACATGTGGAAATTTCACATGGTACAAATGAAGAGAAAAATACTGAGGACTTTAGTCACATTCAACTTGAGAATTCTCCTCACAATCCTAGTATGCATTCAGGGGGAGCTTTTCAAGGATCAACAACAAATGCAAATAATTTGAATCAAGAAGAAACAAGCTAACCTGCTAGAGGTGTGACTCATGAAACAAAGTGGAATAGAGCTCACACTGCAGATCAAATAATTGGCAATCCTGATGAAGATGTGAGGACAAGAAGGGCAACCATAAATGAATGCGTGTATGCTTTCTTTCTGTCTCAAAATGAACCTAAAAAGGTTCAAGAAGCATTGTTGGATTCATACTCAATTATTGTTATACAGGAAGAGCTAAATCAATTTGAGAGAAACAATGTTTGGGAATTGGTGTGACCTCCAAAAGATAGATCAATTATTGGCACAAAATGGGTTTATAAAAACAAGATAGATGAACATGGAATTGTCATAAAGAACAAGGCAAGGTTGGTTGCTAAGGGATATTTACAAGAAGAAGGCATTGACTATGATGAAACTTTTGTTCTTGTTACAAGGTTAGAAGCAATAAGGATTTTTCTAGCTTTTGCAGCCTATTCAAATTTCAAAGTCTATCAAATGAATGTCAAAAGTGCATTTCTAAATGGTGAATTGGATGAAGAAGTTTATATGCAGCAACCACTTGGCTTTGAAGACTCAAAATTTCCTGATTTTGTTTACAGACTCCTCAAAGCATTGTATGAACAATTGAAAAGGCTCTCTTCTACAAAAAGCATGGTGATGATATCATTCTAGTTCAAATCTACGTGGATGACATTATTTTTTGCTCTACAAATGAAAAGTATGTCAAAGGTTCTTTAAGTTTATGCAAAGTAAATATGAAATGAGCATGATGGTTGAACTAAATTATTTTCTAGGCCTTCAAATTATTCAAAGAATAGATGGCATCTTCATATGTCAAACCAAATACATCAATGACTTGCTCAAGTGGTTTGATATGCAAGACTGCTCACCTGTCAAAACACCAATGTTTACAGCTATCAAGCTTGATGAATACAAGAAAGGAAAGAGTGTAGACATGAAGACCTATAGAGGAATGATTGGATCACTACTCTATTTAACATCTAGTAGGCTAGACATCATGTTCTCTACATATTTGTGTGCAAGGTTTCAGGCCAATCCAAATGAATCTCATCTCATTGCTATCAAAAGAATTCTGAGATATTTGAAAGGAACAACATAAATGGGATTATGGTACCCAAAGGAAACAGAATTCAACCTATTTGGTTATTCTGATGCTGATTTTGTTGGATGCAGAGTTGATAGAAAGAGTGCCTCTAGAACCTGTCAATTTCTTGGATAGAGATTGGTATCATGGTATAGCAAGAAGAAACAATCAGTTTCAACTTCTACAGCTGAGGCTGAATACATAGTTGTTGGAAGTTGTTATGCTCAAGTGCTTTGGATAAGAAATCAACTAAGGGATTGTGGATTAGTTTTGAAAAGAATTCCTATCACGTGTGACAACACTAGTGCCATATCCATTGTTGCAAATCCTATAAACCATTCAAAGAAAAATCACATTGATGTAAGGTACCATTTCATTAGGGCACATACAGAAAATGGAGTAATTGAATTATTTTATGTTCCTACACAAAAATAGTTGGATGATATATTTACTAAACCACTAGATGAAGCCACCTTTAACAGGTTGGTTAGTGAGATTGGAATGTTAAATTCTTTTGACTAGTGGCTACATAAATATATCTCACCAACTGTTATAACAATTGTTTCACAAACACGAACTTCAAATGATTTATCTAATTGAAACAGACTAGTATATACTTATAAATGCATCAGTTTCATTGTTGTATATTTTTCTTTAAAAATAAAATGAAATTGTAGCTTGGAACTATTTTTATGTTCCAAGGAAACATGAAATGAATCATTATACTTGTGCATTTTTAAATAACGTGTGATATTCAATTATGCAGGAATAATTAATAAATGCATTTTTAATCCCAGTATAAGTATTTCACTAAGTTTCTTGTTGACTCCTACTTGAAAGAAGCACCGGTGTCCAATCCCACAATCTATCTCGACATACTAGAGCAGTTCTGGAACACTACTACCTGGGAGGACATGGCCTTGGAGGATGGGAGCTCCAGGATCGTGGTGATCTGCAAGATTCAAGCAGTGGATATTAGCTCTGATGAAAAGGATGTCAATTCAAGCTTATCACTTCCTATAGATTAGTTTGATGAACTGTCAACAGATACTCAGTTGGAGGACTTCATGGAATTCATAAGATACATTGATGAGGTCAAGCTGGGAAAGTTGAAAAAGAAACATGTAAGAAAAGAGTGGTCATTTCTTTTTGACACTCTGCTAAGATTCTTCACTTGTAGGAAGACAGGCTTTGATTAAATCAGCTCCATTGCTTTGAAGCTAGCCTATTCATTGACTTACAACAGAAAGCTCAATGTTTGGAAGATCATTCTGAGGGAACTCTCAACCAGGATCCCAAAGAAAGGTAATGATATATTCTTTCCTCACTTTATTCAGTCAATTCTTAATTTTAAAAATCTTGCATTGATTGATTTGCCTGGAATGAATAAAAATAGAATTAGCTACCCTAAATCCACGTCAAAAATCATTTTTACTACATTGGATAGGAGAATCACAGTGAATGTACCTCTTCAAATCACACCTCATATGTGGAGTGTGTTTAAAGGGTATCCACTTGTACAGCCTACATATGGTTATCTTGAAACAGTAGGAGGTCCTAAGGCTGTAGAAGAACCAAATGAACCTAACCCAAGGACTTCTAACCCAACTATAAACCGTTCCTTAAAATCAATAGATGATAGTGAACCAACCTTCACATCCTCTCAACAGGGCGTGGTTGAAAAAAAGAAGAAGGAAGAAACCTGCACTAAAGAAGAAATTAGAAGTAGTTGTAGAAACTGCTGTAGAATCTCAACTAGATGAGTCACCTGTGAAACCTCTCAAGAGGATAAAGAAAATTAAGGAGGCCATACTAGACCACTCTACATCCTCCCGACAGGATGTAGAGGTTACAAAGGGACTACACCTACTACTAGGTGCACTTTCTCAACAAATTACATCTATTAAAATTGGGAGCCAGCCCACTCCAACTCGTACAGAGTCTGCACCATCACATGAACCCACACATGTTGATGTAAGGTGTGAAGTAGAATAGGAGACACAAGAACACTTAGAAAATTATGTGAAACTTCCTCATTCTCTAATGGGGAGTTGTCAAAACTCAATTCTACTCAAACTACTTTTTCTATTCCCCAAATTTCTTCACAACCAACTGTTGTTAGGAATCTACATGTGATTTGATGATAACATTAATCTTAGAATCATAGAAATTTAATTTGATGTAACTGATCAATTGATATGAAAGTTATAAATATCAATTGATCAGGAAACCATTTATCAGTTGAAGTGTTTATATGAATCAACTGATAATTTGGATTGTAGCATAGGTGTACTTAGTCTATTTCAATTGATAAGGTGTAAATCAATTGATATTTTATTCATCAATTGATGTTGGAGTCGATTGATATAGATCATCAATTGATGTGTAAATTAAACTGTCAAATTGTAATTATGTGAAGACAGGAAATTACACAAGTGAAGGATGATCAATTGATATTGAAGCATCGATGGATGATGGATCAATCGAAGAAGCCAAGTCAAGCATTGAAGACCATCAACTGATGTAAAGACCCATCGATTGGTATATCGATTGATAACATCTATCAATCGATAAGCCATCTTTTATCAATCGATGGATATAAAGATCAATCGAAGAAGAACATCAGTTGATGGATTAAAGGATGGATCAATTGATATGCTTAACAACAAATTATCAATTGAGTGTGACAACACAAAAAGAATATCTGTTGAAGATCCAGAGAACAAAAGCACCCCTATGGAAGAAAGTCTAAAGTGGCTGTGAAGACTCAATCAGAAGCTGTCTTTTCAAACCTTTTCAAAGATAAAAAAAAAAAGGTAAAAAGAAAGGCAGGTAGAAACAATCCTAGAATAGGAATTGTAAAAACACACTTGTGGAATATAAACAAGTGTAGCAGCATTATTAGAAAAGAGACAAGTTAGACAATATTTCTTAATCAACTGTTCCAGCTTGAGAGCACATTTGTAAGAATAATTGATTTGTTTTCTAATCTTGTAAAAATGCATCTAGGTTTCTTTTAACCTAGGAACATTGAGCAAAAATATACACTGATAGAACAACCAATCCATCAGTAATTTTAAATCTCTTTGTTCAGTTTATTTTTCAGTCTTAAATTGTTCGAACATATTCTCACTAATTCTCAAACATCAAGAACAAATATTAGAACAACAAAAAGTTTTAATATTTGTATTCAACCCCCCGTTCTACGAATATTGACATTGTTCTAGAGGAATAACAATTGGTATCAGAGAAGGCTTTTAACATACAGAAAGTTTAAAGGTCAAGAACAGTCAATATGGGCCAGAAAGATTCAGGTGTGAAGATTCCAGTTTTAGAGAAAGATGAATATTTTCCATGGAAGGTAAAAATGCATCTGCATTTTCTTTCTCTTGATCCTGCCTATGTTCACTGCATAGAGAAAGGTCCTCATATTCCCATGAAGCTAGTTACATGTGTAAACCCTGATGGAACTTCTACAGTTGATAGACATGTTCCAAAACTCATCTTTGATTTCACAGAAGAGGATGAAAAAGAAGTACTTAAAGACAAAAAGACCATGAACATTCTGTTTAATGGTCTAGATAAAGATATGTTTGACAATGTGATAAACTGTACTTCATCAAAAGAAGTATGGGACACTCTTCAAACTCTGTGTGAAGGAACTGAACAAGTTAGGAAAAATAAGATGCAACTCTTAATTCAAAAATATGAATCATTTCATTTTAAGAGTGGTGAAGCCATCAATGATACCTATAGCAGATTCCAAAAGTTATTGAATGGTCTAAAGGTATATGGTAGGGTTTATGCAACTGAGGATACAAATCTTAAATTTCTTAGATCTCTTCCAAAAGAATGGAAACCAATGACTGTTTCCATTAGACAATCTCAGGACTTCAAGGATTACACTCTTGAGAAACTTTATGGTATTCTGAAGACATATGAACTGGAGATTCAACAACATGAAGAGATTGAGAAGAATCAAAAAAGGGAGAAAACTGTGGCTTTGATGGTCAAAGGGAATGAAGACAAGAAAGAGAATAAGGAAACTGGCTGTGTAGAAGAGTCTGTCATGATGGTTGGTGATGCTGTTGAAGAATCATTCAAGAGAAAAGGAAAGAACAAGTGTGAAGAAGATGAAACATGCTCTCAGGATGATTTGGATGAGATTGATGAGCACCTTGCATTTCTGTCAAGGAAATTTTCAAAGCTAAAATTCAAGACGAATCCATATGCTCAAAAGCCTGGATCCTAGTTTAGAAGCAAAAATCAAAACAAAAATTTGGTTGATAGATCTAAATTCAAATGTTTTAACTGTGGATTGGCTGGTCATTTCTCAAGTGAGTGCAGGAAGCCAAAATAAGAAAAGGCAAAGTCATATGAGGGTATTGATTATAAAAAGAAATACTTTGACCTTTTAAAATAAAAAGAAAAGGCTTTTGTTACTGAAGAGAAGGACTGGGCTGCTGAGGACAGTGATTCTGAAGAATTCATCAATCTAACATTAATGGCCAAACATGAAGATGAAGAAGCTAGTTCATCATCAAATCAGGTACTAGCTACAAACTTTTCTGAGCTTTCAGCTGATGAATGCAATAGTACTATTAATGAAATGTCCAATGAATTGTACAACTTGCATGTCTCTCTAAAATCTCTAAACAAAGAAAACCTTAAGTTAAAGAACAACATTGATGCCTTAACTGAAAGGAATATTTTTCTTGAAAATGAACTTGTCTGTTTAGATAGAATTTAGCAGGAAAGAAAGGATGCTAGAAATGAACTAGTAAACAGTTTGAAAAGAGAAGAATTGTTGAAAGAACAATTGGCTGAAGAAATTGAAACCATTAGCAAATGGAATAGGTCTGCTAAAACTGCCAAACAAATTATTGATGTTCAGGGTGTAGATACTCTAGGAGAACTCCCTAAATCAATAGGCAAGCCATTGGCTGATACTTCAATGGATAAAGATCAATCGACTGCTAATCCTTCATCAACTGATAAGGATTATCAATCGATTGATGCTGAATCAATTGATAAGCATCCATCGACAAGTAAATCATCAATGGCTAATAAGAAGAATAAATTTAGCACTCCTATCAAGTTTGTTAAGGAAACCATAAATCAAGTTGAGGCTGAAACTGAGAAAATCAACATAGGTAGCTTATCCAAGAATCAATTAAAAGAAAAATTAGAAAAGATAGCACCTGTGGAAATTTCTCAACCTAAGTCTGAGAAAAAGAAAAAGAATAGGAATGGTAAAATAGGCATAAATAAGCACAACTACACTCCTGATATGTATGCACCTAGAAAAGTATGTGCTAAATGTGGTAGTGTAAAGCATTTATCCATGCAATGCAAGAACAAAAAGAATTCTATATCTTCAAATGATTTAAATATACATGCCATGACTGCAAATGCCATGTTTACCAATCATATACTCATGAATGCCATGTCTTCTAATCTAGTTCCACCTAATGTTCATATGCCATATGCACAAGTTCCATACATGTATAATCCCTTCTTTGCATATCCTAATATGAACATGCCTAGTATGCCATGGAACATGCCTAATATAAAGTATGAAATTCATGGAAATTCTGCCATTAGTTCCAAGGTGTCAAAGCCCTAAAAGTCAACTCCCAAAGTTAAAATGGATTTAAACCCACCAAAACAAAAGGAACCTAAGTTGACAACAGGGGCTCAGGCTGTAACTAATAAAAGAGGACCCAAGGCAACTTGGGTACCAAAAACAACTTGATTGTTTTATGTGTGTGCAGGAAAACAGGAAGAAAAATATCTGGTATTTGGATAGTGGATGTTCAAGGCATATGACTGGAGATTTGTCCCTGCTCACAAAGTTTGTGGAAAAGGCTGGCCCAGGAGTTACTTTTGGAGATAACAGCAAAGGTTTTACTCTGGTATATGGCTCAATTACAAAAGAAAATGTTATCATTGAACCTGTAGCACTAGTTGATGGATTGAAGCATAATCTGCTCAGTATTAGTCAACTATGTGATAATGGTAATGGTGTGTGGTTTACAACTGGATCATGCATCATAGCCAACAAAGAATCTGGTGATATTCTCTTAACTAGAGAAAGGAAAGGAAATGTCTATGTGGTTGATTTTCTCTCTATAAAGGAAAATTCAATGACATGTCTACTTAGCAAAGCCAATACATATGAAAATTGGATTTGGCACAAGAAACTAGCCCATTTGAATTTCAAGGCCATGAATCAATTGGTTAGAAAGAATTTGGTTAGAGGCATTCCACAGATGGAATTCACCAAGGATGGACTGTGTGATGCATGTCAAAAGGGAAAACAAAGAAAAGCATCATTCAAGTCAAAGTCTGAATCATCAATTGATAAGCCTCTGGAATTATTGCACATGGATTTATTTGGTCCAGTCAACATCATGTCAATTGCCAAAAAGAAATATGCCTTAGTAATTGTGGATGACTTCACAAGATTTTCATGGGTATATTTCTTACACTCTAAGGATGAGGCAAGCATATTAATTATCAATCATGTGAAGAATGTTGACAATAGCACTGAATGGAAGGTCAAGAAATTTAGAAGTGATAATGGTACTGAATTCAAGAATGCATCAATGAAAGAATTCTATGAAGAAAAAGGTATCACTCATCATTTCTCTGCACCAAGAACTCCACAACAAAATGGAGTAGTTGAAAGGAAAAATAGGACCTTGATTGAAGCTGCTAGAACTATGTTAGAAGAAGCAAAACTACCTACATACTTCTGGGCAGAAGCAATTAATACTGCTTGTTACATTCAAAATATTTCCATGGTCAATAAACTTCAAGGCAAGACACCATATCAATTGATAAAGAAAGACAAGAAGCCAACAGTTAATTTTCTTAATGTCTTTGGCTGCAAATGCTTTGTACTGAGAAATCAAGGTGAAAATCTAGGAAAATTCGAAGCCAAAGCTGATGAAGCTATATTTGTTGGATATGGAATAACAACCAAAGCATACAGAGTCTACAATCTTAGATTACACATTGTTATGGAATCCATGCATGTAGTCTTTGATGACAAGAAAATTCAAGGGTTGTTTGATGAAGGATTTCATGATCTATTGCATTTTGAAAATGAATCCACAAGTAATATTGGAGATAGTGATGATGATGTGGAAATTACAGGAATTCAAGTATCTAGAATCCTCCCATCAATTGATGTCAATGCATCAACAGATAACTTATCAGTTGACAATCATCAATTGACTAATAATACATCAATTGATAATCATTCGATGGATATCAACTCTGCTCAACAATCTTCAAGTAGAGTGTCCATCTCAGGGGGAGGGTTCTCAAATAGTCAATCACATCACAGTGATCATAACACTTCCAATGATCATGAAACATCATCTTCAAGGACAAATTTACCATCTCAAAGGAAATGGACAAAAAGCCATCCCTTTGAACTAATAATTGGAGATGCAAATGATGGTGTCAAAACTAGAAGTGCAACTCAAAATGAATGCTTGTATAGTAGCTTCCTGTCTCAAGAAGAACCAAAAAGGATTGAAGAATCCTTGAATGATCCTGATTGGATAATTGCTATGCAAGAAGAGTTGAATCAGTTTGAAAGAAACAAGGTATGGAAGCTGGTGCCCAAACCAAAGAACAAGTCTATCATTGGTACAAAATGGGTGTTCAGAAACAAAATGGATGAATCTGGTACAGTGACAAGAAATAAAGCAAGATTAGTGGCAAAGGGCTATTCACAAGAAGAAGGCATAGATTTTGATGAAACATTTGCACCAGTTGCAAGGTTGGAAGCAATCAGAATCTTTCTAGCATTTGCCGCTCATGCTAATTTCAATGTGTATCAGATGGATATGAAAAGTGTTTTTCTCAATGGAGAACTAGAAGAAGAAGTATATGTAGAACAACCTCCTGGTTTTATTGATCCTGTTCATCCTGGATTTGTATACTATCTTCTCAAGGCACTTTATGGATTAAAACAAGCACCTAGAGCCTGGTATGACACTCTCTCTAAATTCTTGATTGAGAATCACTTCACAAGAGGTACTGTTGATAAAACTCTCTTTCATAGAAATGTAAATGGCTCTATGATTCTTGTTCAAATCTATGTAGATGATATTATTTTTGGCTCAACTAATGAAAAACTTTGTAAAAAGTTTGCTAAGTTGATGCAGAGTAAATATGAAATGAGTATGATGGGAGAACTTACCTACTTTCTTGGTTTGCAAATCAAACAAGTTAAAGATGGTATTTTCATAAATCAAACCAAATATATTTCTGATTTGTTAAAGAGATTTGATTTAAATGAATGTTCTTCTGCAGAAACTCCCATGACCACTGCAACTAAACTTGAATTAAACACTAAGGAAGGATCATGGTTGGCTCATTAGATCATGTGAAAGGATCTTTATTGCAACTGCCATTTATGATGTAATTTATGATGCAACATGACAGTGCTTTAGGACCATCCACTAGTAGTGCTTTATCTGAGGAAAAATTAAAAAGAAATCTATAGAGACTAGGTGGATGGGTTTTATCACATTGGTCAACAACTCTTGACTACTCATCTACCAAATCAAGATTATGCTGCTATTTTGTTGGAATATGCAAAGGACCAGGAGGAAATTAAAGATAAAAATGAGCAAATGGATAAAGACGGTGAGGCTAATGTAGATGCATGTTGGATAAGAAGAAAACTGTAAGCATGGAGGATATGCTATAGTTGATGAGGGAAAAATATTTAACTTCTCTTGGATCATGTGAAAGGATCTTTACTCCAACTGCCATTTATGATGCAATTTTTGAAGTTTCTAGAGTGCAATTGCAGGCCAATCATTATCTAGCAAGGGGACTTCAGTATGAGATTGAAGACCATAGGAACAAAATGGAGAACATAATTAAATCTATTGATTGCAAGATCATGCTTGGTCTTAAAACACCTGCCCATACCAAATCTGATTCATCTTTGGCCAGAATTCATGTAAAAGACATGAATGACTAGATGGAGAAAATGGAGAAAGGTTTTAAGAAATGATTGAAAGCGATGTAAATGTTCAACAAAATCAAAACATGGTGGATATTCTATACAAAAACAGGCATGCAGATAGATTACCTGAAGATGTTCCTCTTCATGAATTGGCTCCATTGCAAGTGGATTTATTTTATCAATTCAAGGCCAAAGTAGAAAAAGATGAAGCTTTTACACTAGCCAAGCTAAAAGAAAAAGTTGACACATTGACAGATGCTCAATATACTCTCTCTACCACAGTTTAAGAGGTGGTGACCAATGTTGATTCTCTAAAGAAAGAGTTTGAGACCTCCAACTCAATTCAAATGGCCTCAATTCAAACTCTTCTCTCCACATTGACTGTGCCCAATCAAGCTTCTCTAGTGCAAGTCTCTTATCAAATCAGACCAACTCATTCTTCATTCCTACCCAGGCAACAAGATATCAACCCTAAGGGGGAGAAGGAAAGAAGGGAAGAAATTGAAGCTGAAAGATAAAAGGCAGTAATGAGAACTTTGAGACAGGATGTGTTAAATCCAAATGTAGATACGGAGTTTCTACAAACATTGAAGGCCATCAAGGCACATGTTAAAGTACATCATTGCAAATATAAGAAAATTATGAAAAATATCATCTTCACTGTAAGGGGATCAAATATGAACTAAATGGCAAGTTGTGCAAAGAGCCAATAGTGCAGATGGAATCTAGCTATTTCAAAGTTTCAATTGGACTTTTTAATCAACTCTCATACACAGAACTTGAATGTCTGCACAAAGCAATAGAAACAGTGACCCAGTAAGATGAGGAGTTAATGAAATCAATCATAGGTTCTCTTATACCTATCTCACTTCATGAGGCCTACTGCAATCCTGATAGAGTGATGTACATGTCTAAGGCAAATAAGTTGTCACGCTTCATGATCCCTCAACATTTGAATAAAGGAAACAGAATACAAATCATGAGTCTCATTGATTTACTTGAAAATAAGCCTGGTAAACAGAAAGAAGACAAATAATTTTGGAGAAAATGAAGAAATTCATTAGTGAACAAATGTCTGATTTTGCAAATGAGGAGTTGAAAAAGAAGAAGAAGGATGATGAAGACAGAGGCCAAAGAAAGAAATATGACAAGAAGCCTGATTCTAGGAGTAATAAGGATGGAAAGAAAGTTGATAAGCAGAAGGAAAGTGATGACAAGAAAAAGAGAGATGACTCTGTTAAAGAAAAGAAGTATGAAAGGAAGAAACCAAATAAGCAGCAATATGTTGGTGGTCATACTAGTACACCTACCAAAATTCAGGGTACTAGTATGGCTTCAATAGTTTCTGAAACTGCTTTGATCCCAATATCCAAAGTTCCAAAAAGACATCTTGTCAAGGTGACAACAAATGGAGTGATAAAGAGGGAAATCAAAGAAAGCAATGTCAAGAATCTCAAACCTTGCAGAAGAATCCCAGCCAATGAAGCTGTCAAAATGAAGATGAAACATTCTACTAGTTCTTCACTAGTTAGATATCCCAATTGGAGGAAATAAATTATTGTTCCCGACAAGGGTCTGCCAGTACAGCTAATTAAAGAAGAAGTTGTGTAGAACAAATTGTATGTCAAGCAATGGGTTGCAAATAGAATTTCCAAAGTTGAAATGAGGGATAGAAGGATGTTTATCACCATGAATGATGCAGAAGAAAGGCCTTTCTACTTTAACAACTCAATTAACCATTCATGATATCAAGAAGGTAATTAGTCTCATTGATAAGAAAGTATGGTGGATATATTGAAAATGGTTGAAGTGGTTGAGTACTTAGTAAGGAAATATCAGACGAAAATATACAAGGTCAAATATCTAGAAGAAATGACTAAGAAGAAACTCAAGGAAGATGACGAGATGGAAAGGATGGATGTAGAGTTAAGGAGATTTGGAAAGTGCAGAGTTTTCAAGAATCCTGACAGGGTTGTGCTCAAAATCAGAAATGGTGTCACATCCAAAATAAGACTCAAGTTTGTCAGGAATTATCCAAAACAAGCTCTGAAGGTTGCTGCTGACATGTTAAAAGATGCAATTCTAATTGAAGAGATCATGGCCAGACAAGAAATTCTCAAGGGCATTGAAGAAATTAATGGAAGGGAGGAAAAAGAAAAGAAATCAAAATATGTTAGTCATGCAACAACATCAACAACTTCAACAACAAAAATAGGTAGGCTTGATATCTTGTGATTAATTTGAAAAAATGTCTTTTCTCAAATTGGGGGAGATGGTTGGACCAAATCAAGCCTATTACTTTAAATGTATTTATTTTGATGTAACTCATGTAAAACTTATGTATTAGGATTTGTGACTTAACAATTCTTATATATGTACTTGTAGATGGAAGTCATATCGAGATTTCTAAAAGTCATACCGATTTTTAGAAAGTCATATCGTGCTTTTAAGAAAGTCATACAAGTGTTAATGAGAGTCATACAGGCTTAAATAAAGTTTGAAAAATGTCCTGATCTAGAAAGTCATATGAGCTTTAGAATCCTCTATAAATATGAGGTCACTACTTCATTTTTTGTGTTCATTGAAAAATATTCAAATTCAGTAATTTGTTTGCATTGTAATATTCATAGACTTTCTGTGATGGTTTGAAATATAATTGTTAAATTAGAAAAATTCATGCTAAAATCGTTCTAGAATACTTTATCAGTTATATACACTTTCATCATATTAATTTTGTAATACTTTTTAAGTTAAAAATAATTTCTTCTACTTAAATAGTATTTCATTAAAATTAATATTTCGTGATTAATTAAAATAATATTTTAAATCCAAAATTCTGCAATTAAATATAGATATTGTATTCAACCCCCCTTCTACAATATCAGGGACCAACAAGGTGCCTTTCTCATGTCTGTCATTCTCTGTCCTAAGCAAGCCCCTGTGTTAGATAATAATTCTTATTGAATACAGTGTAGGTTTTCCGTAGGGTAGCATAGTCATGTTCCATTACTTGTGAGAAAGTGTAAGATAAGATTGAGCCATCCTCGGATTCAAATTTGAGAAGATTCACATCTTTCCTTTTCTATTCTTTCACAATAGATACTCCAATTGTTTTGATTGGAACATAGTTCTTTGCCTTAAGATTGGAACATTTCTATCTCTTTGAACTTGTCACTTTCAGATTCCTGAGTCTTGGTCTCCTTTTCTTGTTTCTTCTCCCCCACTTGAACTTCATCAACAACTAGCTTCCTCTTCACACTCACAGATCTTGAAGGTTTAGTGAATCTTTGTTTAGTCTTTGGTTTCTTCTCAGACTTCTTCCTCCTTTCTTCTAAGATTTGCTCATGTTCAAGATCAAATTCCTTTTGAAGTTGAATGACTAATTCATCACTAGCCAAATCCTGCTTCTCTCTTTCTAGAATTCCAGATACTATAGCTCCTTTCATCAATTTCTCACCACCACCTGTGATAGACTTTTTCTTTTTGTCTTCTTCAATTAGAATTCTTTTGCATTTTCTATCACAAGGCTGTGAGTTACCTTCTTCATCCTTTATTATTTCTCCTAATTCTTGAAGCTTAGGAATTTCAGCTATTACCTCTAAGTTTGTTGGCTTTGAGATAGTAGTGTTAATCTCAATTGGCTTCTCTTCATTGATAGCCTTGTTTTTACTCACCAATGCATTAAATATTTGCACTATCTCAACCTTCATCCTTTTGATCGTCAACAAACCTTAACTATTCGTTGGACCCTTGAAGCAGCTTTCAAACGATGTATAAGCTTCTTTTTTATCCACTTTCTCCATCCCCCTCTAGAAAAAAGTGTCCATTTCTATCTGTCTCTCCGAGTTTATACTACTAAGTTTACTTCCTTAGTAGGATCAACATTTTTTCCCTTTGCTGGGACAGATTGTGTTGTGCCTGCAATTGAGTTTCTACCTCCTTTCTAAGTTCAGCATCAACATTTTCCTTCTCCCCCTTTTTGTTATCAGAAACTGTGTCAAGGGTTTGAGATGTTAGAGGAGTTTGAAGAAGTCTATCAAGTAGCTTGACTTGAGTAGTTTGATTCTGAACAATTAACTACATATTGACTTCCATGTCATTTACTCTATTTTCCAAGGCAATCACCTTATCCTTGACAGTGAACTCAGTGTCTAGCCTTTGTTTGATTCTATACATTATGGTGAGACTCAATCTAGAGTGTATGTAGGAATTATAATGATTTTTATTACAGTCAATGTCATCTGAGATGCTTCTCAATGCCAACCTAGTGCCTAAAACTTGCATTTTCTGAATCTTGAGGTTGTCCCTACAGAAATTGAGAATCCTTATTTGAATAGGGTCATATACATCAACCTCATCTATAGATATCCTATATTGTGACATTATCACCTTCTCAGTGTCAGCCAAAGAGAACATATCATTTCTCATTATTGGCTCTAGGGTGTCATCATCTACATCACTCTTAAAATCTTCGGGATTCATATGATAAACATCATCAGGAATTCTGGCTAAACCCTCCTTACTACTTCTAAATTGCTCTTCGGTTTGCACTAGACCTAATATCTGTTCAGCTTCTTGATTTGAACCTGCTGCTAGCTTTTGATAGAGAGGGTCAGTGTGTTGGAAAGTGGAAGAATCCAAATTTATGTCAATCTTATCAACCTCCATCATTGGGGCATCTGCAACTCCTACAGGAACTCCATGCTCCAAATCTCCCTTGACTCCAACCCTAACTCCTAGGTGAGTTTTTCAGCCAATTACTCAATTTTAGAAGTTGATGCATAATTGATTTGTAATTTTGGTTTCTCTCTATTATTTTATCTCTCACTCTCCTTTCTCTTTTCTTACATCAGAATCTCATCCTGGATACTCACATCTCTCTTATCATTCTCACCTTTTTATTCACCTAGTAAGGTGGAACCTACATTGCTCACACCCGCTCCTTTTGCCACATCAGAAGAAGTTGAGGGTCTCTCATTCACACACTTTCCTTTTGCCAGGATATTCAAATCCTACCTCTCACACACCTCACCATCTCCACTCAATCTTAAAAGAGTATTTACAACTTCAACAGATATGAAATCAATGGATGAATTAGTGTCAGTCGATAGATAAGAAATATCCATCGACTGATACACATTAGTTGTTTTAAGCTCATCGATGGATGTGAGGATATCTATCGATGGATGAGTAGTAGTAAATGGATGTTGGATACTAGCAGATGATTGAGTAATATACATTGACTTAGGAGAATTTTGATCATAAATAATTTTATCATGCTCAGCCAAGGTGTTATTCTTATGTTGTGAGACATGAGAGAGTGTTGGCTCCACCTTGAGTTGTAAAGAGGGTGAATTTGAAACATTAATGTTTTCAATCATTAGTTTTTCTAAAGAAATTGATTTTGAAGAAGATTGAGGGAATGTAATAGATAAAGAGTGGAGTTGTGTCTCAGCATTTACGTGAGATACATCAATAGGAGAAACAGAAAGCTCCACCAAACTACACCATCTTCTTCCTTATCCTTCTGGCTTTCTTGATGTTAGCCAGTTCCCTCTGCCTTATCAACCACTTTCACACTCCCCTCTGGTTTATGTTGGTGAAATTACGAAGTTGTATGAACAGTAATCGTGATAACTCAACACTAGAACAGGACAATTAAATAATACTAATCCTACACAGAAATCAGGAAGAAATGAAGACAAGGCAGATATAGTGAATCAAGACATTAGATGAAGTTTTGAAGACTACTACAGGTCAGTGAGAGAAGTACATTAATATGTTCATGCCTCAGTGAAGAATAATGGTTGAAGACTTCCAGGGTTTCAGAAGTGTTGAAGATTCAGTATAGAAGTGTCACTAGAAGATTTCAGTGTAAAGACATTGATTGAAGATAGACAGTGTTCGAAGCATAGGAATCTAAAAGGATTGAAGACAAGGTAAAGACAAAGGTTAAAGAAGACAGCTGCAGTCTTGAAGCTATACTCACTGAAAGAAGTTCAGTTATATGTTCAAGCATCAGTAAAGAACATATAATGAAGTATTCAAGATTGTGGTAGTAATGGAGACGTTGTCTAAGTACCAGAAAAGATTCCAGTGAAAGTACTATGTTTATCAACAGTCAGTGTTTGAAGCAATGGAACAATCCAAGGTTAATCAGCTGAAACAGAATAGAAGTCAAGAGAATTTATTTCAGTGTTAGTCATTTGTGAACCAGATCAGTGCACTGAGCGTCAGCACAACAAGAAGAGAATTACTTTGATTTATCAGAAGAACACCAGTTGATCAAGCCAGAAGAGTGAAAACCAAGTGGTAAATACTTCAAGCATTTCAAGAATATGACCAAAGCAAGCATTACTATATTTGGTGGCTCTTATACTCTTGAAGTAATGGAGATGCGCAAAAAAAGTGATATTGGCACAAGGAAACAACACTCCAAGTTTGCTAAGTGTTTGGTGGCGCTACACAAGGGTTGTAGAGTGTAGGCGCAATAAAACCATTCCAAAGCTCATCAAAACTCTAAGGGGAGGAGTTTGTGGCGCCTATACTAGGAACTCAGTATGCAGGCGCAACAAAACAAGTCCAAAGCGCAAGGAAATGTTATCCAAGTGTTTTGTGGCGCTTGCACTAGGAACTTAGTATGCAGGTGCAACAAAACAAGTTATAGGCGCAAGCAAAGTTAAAGGGGGTATTTGGTGGCGCCTCAACAGGGAAAATGGAGTGCAGGCGCAACAAAAAAGAAAAGCTTAGGCGCAACAAAAGCTTAGGCATAGCAAACACCTTTAGTGGCACCTATACACTACAAACACTCTATCAAGCGCAAGAAAGGACTTAAGCATTGTGAAGCAAATCAATTTTAATTGATTTGAAAAGTCTACACTATATAAACAAAATGACTGGTTCATTTTGATTCGTGGATTTGTGGAGACACACAACCAACCAGAGAGATATAGAGAGAAAATGGAAGCCGGATAAGAAGAAGTCACAAATTCATACATATACCTTCTTTACCGGAGTTTTATATTCTAGCCGGTTAATTATGTTGCAAATACATAGGGCTATTGTAAAACACTCTTTGTTAGCTTGATTCCGTTAGTACAAACACATAGTCAAATATTGTATAGGGATTAAGTTATATCCCCTTGTAGAAACAAATAATTAATCTGTTCTTTGGAAACCAGTTATATTTTTAACTGGGTATAGCAACCTCAGGGGTTATATACGAAAGATATATTCCCCGAAACTTGTCTCATTAAATTACTTGCTAATTTTCTAGAATATTAATGATTATTCATAAATATAGAAAATTAGTAAGCCAGACTCTTAAACACTATTCACCTCATAAATTCGAACCCACTAACTGAACTCTAAATTATTTATCCGTAAAAGATTCTAAAAAGAATTTTTTTAATTTAGTGAGTATCGTATTCAACCCCCCCTTCTACGATACTTCGGGACCCAACAGTTTATTTATTTTCTTAGATTTTACAACAACATTTTGTTGAGAAACTGTTGAGGTGGTTCTCTTAGACTTAGATTTTGAAGGTTGTGCAACCTGAGTAGGAGGGATGGGGGCATTTTTAAATCCCTCCATTTTTGCAGAAGGCAAAGAAAGTGGAACATCAAAGTCAGAGAAAGAGATATTTTGAGTTTTGAAAAATACCTCAATAAAGGGAGATATGTGATGTACAACTTAGGGTGTAAGTTGATTCTCACCAAGTCCTTGAAGACCCTTTTGTTTTAAACCCATGGCTCTAGAGTCTCCATTGCATCTGTTATCTCAAATTCTCCAACAACATGGTTAATGAACAACATAATGAATATAGTAAAATATATATTTTAATTTCTAAGTTCTTTATTTCCTAATTTAGCAACTATTTTATTTAGGATCAGGGTGCTAAGACCAAAGTACTTATCAAACAGGATACTATAAGCAATTTGCTGCATACTGGTTGTAATTGAATCAAAATTACTTAATTTTTCCAGAAAATACCTTGATTATAGCATCAAAGAAATAGCTCCATTCCTTTCTTAGATTCTTTCTAACTACCTCTCCTATATTAGTTTCAGGATTAGCGTAATTAACAGAAACTAGCATATTCCTAATTTCATCATTCTTAGGCAGTGTATCATAATTATCAGCAGAAATATCTAGGCATTCAGAAATAATAACACTAGTCAGGGTATACTGTTTACCTCTACACGTATGTGATATTTCCTTGCCATCCTTTGAGACCTCTGCAGATTTCCAGAATTTCTCTACAAGTTCACAAACTATCTTGGGTGCTTCCTTTAATGACTTAGACAACTTTCATTCAGTGAGAAACTTCATCAATGGATGAAACTCCGCTGGAGCATCTGAAATAGTCATACAAGCCACAAAATTGTTCTGGTCGTAGAGAAAGCCTGTGGATAAAGTGATCTTCTTTTGTGGTGCCATTTCTTTTCTAGTAAAGAGATTGAAAAAGAAAACTTTTGTCAATGTGTTTGGTTCTGGAATGTTGCACAAAATTTTCTGTTATGGCAATGAAACTTGTATTATCACAGAAAATAGGAATCTTGTTCATGTTGAACTCCTACTTAAATAATTGATTCCTCGTTCATAATATTTGTGCACATCAACTTGTAGCATCAATATAATCAGCTTCTACAGTTGAAGTTGAAACTGAGTGTTGCTTCTTTCCATGACACAAGCTTGTTTCCTAGAAATTGACAAGTGCCTATTGTACTTTTCCTGTCTGTTTTGAAACCTACATAATCTGTATCTGAATAGCCTATTAATTCAAAACCAGAATCTCTAGGGTACCAAATGCCTAAATTTGGTGTAGCCTTGAGATATCCGAAAATTCTCTTAATGACCACTAAATGAGATTCTCTAGGATCAGCCTGAAATCTAGCACACAGACATATAGCAAACATTATATCTAACCTACTTGTAGTTAAATAAAAAAGTGAGCCTACCATGCATTTATAACTTGAAATGTCCACTTTAGCTTCCTTAGTATTCAATTCAATTTTAGTGGCAGTGGCCATGAGAGTTTTAGCAGAAGAACATTCACTTAGGTCAAATTTCTTTAACAAGTGATGAATGTACTTTGTTTGATTAATAAAAATACAATCATGTACTTGTTTGACTTGTAAACAAAAAAAAGTAGGTAAGTTCTCCCATCATGCTCATTTCATATTTATTTTGCATTAATTTAGCAAACTTTTTGTAAAGTACCTCATCAGTTGAGCCAAATATAATATTATCCACATAGATTGGAACAAGAATAATTGGGCCATTAATATTTCTATGAAATAAAGTTTTATCAACAGTACCTCTTATGAAGTGACTCTCAATGAGAAAACTGAGATACATTATCATACCAGGCCCTTGGTGCTTGCTTCAAGCCATAAAGTGCTTTGAGAAGATAGTAGACAAATTCAGAGAAATTTGGATCTTGAAAACCGGTTAGTTGGTCATCATCGTGAAAGGCATATGATAAGGCCTATTTATAATTATTAGATGACAACTCAACTCAGATTATAAAGGGAAATAAATAATAAATGTGATAAGAGTAATCAAGTCGAAGAATGTCAACTAGACACGAAGAATCAGAATATCAGAAGAATTCTGACAAGACTGCTACTCAACATTGAAAGAAGTCTGTTTATATGTTCAAGCGTCAGTGTAAAATAAAAGACTAGTATTGTAACGCCCCCCCCCCCCCCCCCCGAAAAAAAAATCCCCTACTGGAATCCAGGTCGTCACATTCTCTTGCGGAATATTTAATCTCCTGCTCACAATATAATATACAACAATATTCATAATAAACTCCTCCAAACTACTCCACGGGTTATAGTCTTAGAACGCATACTTACTGATTCAAAAGTTATTACATCACATTCTCATTTCTCATAATCTCTGAGATAATATTACAACTTCAATTGTCAAGATGATGAAAACATCATAAACTTTCTACCAACTCGCACCCTCGTTAGACACTATAAAGCTAATGTACTGAATCAGTTGCTTTCCCTTTCCCTTTGTCACGGTCCACCGTACTCGTACCAGCTTTGTTTGCCGCTGTTTTATAATATTTAAATAGCAAGAATGAGCCAAAAATGCCCAACAAGTCTATATATTCCATAACAACTCAACAAAAATATATAGTGTTTACCACTCTAAAATAACCTCTCCACATATACAATTATACTCTTTTTGAAAAGAAAATAAATCAAAAACCCTCATAAATCTTTGAATACTACTCATATGAATTGAATAAATATATCTCAATAACTTCTCAAATTGATACTCTAGTTAACCGAATCACGGAGGCCTCCGTGAACGATTAAGGTATCAAGGAATAACTTTTCAAATTAATACCCTAGTTAACCGAACCACAAAGGCATCAGTTAACAATTAAGGTATCAAGGATTGGACTTTTTCGGAAACGCCGCCTCAAGTAATGGATTGATCAGTCCATTGTCACTACTCGTTTACTATCGATAGAAGGATGAGCCGACGTCTCGAACACACCCTAAACCCACAATGGGGTTACTCCTTAGGTTGGGCGGTGCGTTACTCCGGTCACTTTTGTCATCTCTAGTCCAGACTATAAGGTGTCGGAATCTTCGATCACCTTCAACAATACATCTCTTAGGCATCACGGTAAAATAACACGTGCACCTTTATTTACTTCTCAATAAAATATTACTCAAATATCATTCAGAAATAATGAATGATAAACACCTCCAATAATTAAATTTTCCCCTTGAATGAGTAGAGGAAATATTTATATGAACAACTGTTCTGATCATGGATTCAGAATAAGTTAACCCATATCAGTATTCTCAACTTACTCTATATATATAACTCCACTCTTGAATATCAATAAGATATAGTATGAAGATATTATTTAATACATCTCGTTTTATAATATCTGGATAACGAGCTCGACAATAATATATAGGCATTTCAAATTTGTATGAATAAGATCCGGTATAATCAACTAGATAGAGTACTTGCAATGTATATCTTTAAAAATAGAAACCATGCTAAAACAAGGTCATAATACTCTGAACAAGAAAGTATAGGAAAGCATGCATACGTAGCAATACATATATTTTTAATATGTAAAAACGTAGGGATATAAAACTTGCCTTGGTTATGCGAAATGAAAACCCTGCTCCTTTCACTCCTCGGATACGCTATAATCATATAAGAACTCGTTTTAGTAAACATACGCAAGTATTAAGTCAACTCAAGTTTTATTTTTATTTTTCTTTAACCCTTATTATCCGGCATTCACCTCCTCGGGTCTATCTTAACCCTTCGTAAACCATCTCGTCAATGACTTTTAACCTTATCCTTTACTCCAATCTATAGTCATGTTATTCCTCAACATCTTTCGTGTTTTAACCGACTCGAAATTATCATTTTATCCTAGCCAAAATGGCTCGTCAAAATCGTGCCTCTAGAGTTGACTCTTCTGCAAATTACCATTACGCGACTCCCACTCTAACATTTTTAATAAATCCAAAAATTCATAATTAAATATAAATCCACCTCAAGGATCTTCTTGAGTATTTGTAATATTTATCAAAAATATTTTGATTTGGAACCCTTGAGTTTAACTTGGTGAAATGTATTTTACAAATCGAGTCAACTATGGGGTTTTACTATTTTCACCGCTTTCACTAAATCGCTCATAACTCATTAACCGTTAACTCAAATGACGCACCGATTTCGCGTGCACGATCTAGAGAATGTATAAAATATAATCCATCAAAGTTTGCCCCTGGACAGAGGACTCATTTTCACGAATTTACAGAACAGTGCAGTAGCTCCTCTAGTGAATAGTGCATCGCACAACTTTGGTTCCAATATTTTTATAAAATCGAAAAATTGACATCTGCCCTTGAAATTTTGTAGAGGCCTTATTAACTGACCAAATTACTTAATCTCAAAATGTCATGATTTTTCGTGACTGTCAAGGGGTCTGTTTATATATACAAAGGGAGTCATTCGAAACAGTTTGGTCTTTTTAGACACCTCCACTAAAACTAACTTTTCTCCTAAACCGTAAATCGGAATAACATGATTCAAGTGTCAAAACAATCTATGCGTCAAGTACTATCCAACTATGGTCAGGGGTGTTAGGGTTCAGGAGCTTGAAAATTCGGATTTCACAGCTTAAAGGAGTGCTCACGAAAAATGGGCATTACGACGGCTATAAACTTAACGTTTTCCGGATTCAACCAATTGAAATCCATTCTCAACCAACACTCAACCTTACTCATATTATAATAACCATATCATTAAGCTACTGATTTCACAACTTTAGATTAACATCATTTCATAACCTCAACCCACAACACTACATCTTACTAACAAAACAACTACTTAGTCATGCTAAGTCATACCTCTATCTACTAACATTTTTACTCCATGCAACTCACACAAACGTAAGGGTTAGTGGTGTTCATACCTTCTTAGAGTTCAAACAACACCTATCTAGAGCTTAGAGTCCTTGGGAGAGCTTGATCTAGCCTTGATCATAAGTAAACATCAAGAACAAAACTTTAGAAATTTTCGGAGTTACTATTCAGCCTTAACGTCTATAATTTATTTACCCAATACACAAATCTCCAAAAATTATGAAATTAAATTCATAACTTATATCTATAGTGAAGAAGACATGGTTAAAATTTGGGGATTTTTGGATGTATAGAACGGGAGTTATAAAATTTTCTTTCAACCTTGCTCAAGTTGGGCAGAAACTGGAGAAAGAAATGGGAGAGAGCTTTTTCTACTTTACTTGCTTTTGTGTTGGCTGATTTTCGTTTGTTTGTATAAAGTGTAAGTATTGCTATATGGATGAGTTCTCACACAATCATGGCTTGGTTGAATTTGTTCAAAGTGATAAAGTGGCTTTATGCTTACTTTACCCTAAAATTGGGAACTATGTTCCTAACCTTGGTTTGCTCACTTGGTTACCTTGTTTGGCTAGTTACTTGCCTTAGTTCATCCACTTGGTTCCACTAATGCAAGTACTTGCTTGCATGGCTTGCATGGCTCCCTTGGTAGTGCACTTCACTTGCCATTCATTAATTATACTTAATCCTCCATGTAAGTTCGATTAATCCGAAGCATTTTGACGTAGAATCTCCGTAACGTAAATCCTTAATATTCCAAATACTCTAATTCGATTATAACCATGAACTTTCTAAAATATAATCCACTTAATCACAACTTAATTCTCTTATTCCTTGATATCTCATAAATTATGAAACAATTAGTAAAAACGGAAATCTTCGGATTCTGACTGCTTTTACATTCACTCATTTTCTTCATACAACAATACTACGTCTTAGGTTTTCCCATATTCCACCACTTACCTAGTGTGGGCAAAAAAAAAGTTTTTCATAATCCGTAGAATCACTATTTATCAGGGTCGTTTATAAATAAATAAATAAATAATCGTCCAAAAATCCGGGTTATTACATGTATCTTCAAGAGTTTAGAAGATACATAAGGTTTTAAGTGTTACAACAAAAAGATTCCAGAAGAAGAAAATTATAGAGGAAAAATAAAAAGATGATAAGACAAGATATAAAGGTCACTACATTATAAATGAGAATCAACATTATAGTTAGTCATCCGTGAACTAGACCAGTGCACAGGGTATCAACAATGTCAGTGAAGATTCGTCATCAAAAAGTTCAAGTGGTTAGAAAGGTTATTGTTGAAGAACAGAAAAGTTTTATCTACATCAACAATGGTCTTATAGTCAAGACTTTAATTTAATTCTCTATTAATTAATTAAATTAATAGTTAATTTAATTATTAAATTAATTCACTTAAAATTAATTTATTTCTTAAATTAATTAAAAGATTAATTAATTTAGAATTATTTTAGAATGAAGAAGACAGAAGCTGGAAGTTCAAAGGGATACAGGTTTGTTTGAAATGCAGTGTACAAGAGTCAGAATCAAAGATTGAATATTTGACTAGATACATGCATTGGTGAAAAGAAGTATTGTCTAGTTTAAAGATTCAGATTATTTCAGTAATAGAGGTACTTCTAATTGTAACTGTAGATACAACTAAATAAGTAAGACGATACTGACTTGAAGATAAGACGGAAAAAAATTGATACGGAAGAAATGCAGAGTCATATATTCTTAAAAGTGGAACCCCGATTGGAATTGATTTATCATTTACAAGTCAAAAGGACTTCAGTTCTAGATGTTCAGAAGACCATAGCTTAGAGCGTAAGGATTTATTTTTATTAATAAATATTTTGTTTATTTAGTAAATTATATTTATAAATATTTAAATAATATTAGATATTTATTTTTATATTTTCTGAATTAAATTTATTATATATTAATCAAAGATTATAACTTGTGCGGGTCTAAAAGCATTTCTATGGAGCATATCCATAATAAGACGAAATAGGCCCCTGGATTTCAAAATGGAAAATGTCTTACCGAAGCTTTCTTTCAAACATCTTACCAAAGCTTGCTTTCAAAAGTCTTACCGAGTGCTAACTAAGAAAAGTCTTACCGAGACTTTTAATTAGAAAGTCTTGCAGGCTTTCTGAAATGTCTTCCCAAGCAGTTTCAAAATGTCTTACTGAATATTACAATTGAAAAGGTCTTGCTGATGCAAGTGAGAGAAATTCTTACCGAATTTTAAAGTAAAAAAGGTCTTGCTGGAGCTTGGAAAAAGTCTGACCGAGTTCTGTAAAGGTCTTACCGAATTTAGAAATTTTTGCCCACTGATTTAGAAAAAGTATGAAGGTATAATTACTTTTTTTTGAAAGTCTTTTTAAGAAAGTTTTGTCAGCTTACACCTCTATAAATATGAGTCAATTGGCTTCATTTTTCAAGAGTTAGAAAACATTCCAATTCTGTAATTTTTCTGCAAAGTTATATTCACGCACTTTCTGTGCAGGTTTGAATTCTTATTTCCTTAAGTAGAACAATTCATGTCAAATTTGTTCTAAGGAATTAAAAAATATTCTACGGAATATTGTAGCACCCTTTCAAGTTTAATATACGTATTTAACTTGAATCTTGTTTAAATAATTTTAATTATTCTTGATAATTAAAATATTATTTTAAATCAGAATAATCCGCGAGAAAATCTTAAGATTGTATTCAACCCTGCTTCTACAATCTTATATAGGGACCAACACATAGACTTCTTCTTCTAGTTCTCCATTCAAAAATGCACTTTTCACATCCATCTAGTAGACTTTGAAATTAGCATGTGTAGTATAGGCTAGAAAAATTCTGATTGCTTCCAACCTTGCAACATGTGCAATAGTCTCACCAAAGTCAATTCCTTTTTCATATGAATAGCCCTTTGCCATCAGTCTTGCTTTATTTCTAGTCACTGTACCAGTTTCATCCATCTTGTTCTTGAACAAACATTTTGTACCAATTACTGATCTGTCTTTTGGTTTGGGCAACAGCTTCCACACTTTGTTTCTTTCAAATTGATTGAGTTCCTCTTACATAGCCAATATCAAATCAGAATCTTGTAGAGTATCTTCAACTCTTTTAGGTTCTTCTTGAAATAGGAACCTTCTATACAAACACTCATTCTGAGTAGCACTTCTTATTTTCACACCATCTTCTGCATTTCCAATGATTAACTCCAAAGGATGACTCTTGGTCCATTTTCTTTGTGGTGGTAGATTCCCTCTGGATGAAGACGCTTCAGTTTCATTATTATTGTACTCAAATTGGTTTAAATTTGAAGATTGATTTTGAAACCCTCCCCCTGAGTTGATACATTTGATGTAGAATGTTGGTTATCCATTGAGAGATTATAAGTTGATGCATTATCGGTTGATGGATGTTTATCAATTGATAAATTATCCATTAATGTTGTGACATCAACTGATAATGGATTCTTGAGTATATATGAATTTATTGGTCCTATTTCTTCATCACTATTTTCATTTATACCATTTGTTTCATTCTAAAATTGCAGTGTCATGATTTCCTTCATCAAACAAACCTTGAATCTTTTAATCATCGAAGACTACTTGTACAGATTCCATAACAATGTGTAGTCTAATATTATAGACTCTGTAGGCTATACTTGATAGTGCAAACTCAACAAATATTGGTTCATCAGCCTTAGCTTCAAATTTTCCTAGGTTTTCACTTTGATTTCTAAAAACATAACATTTGCAGCTAAAAACATTAAGAAACCTCACTTTTTACTTTTTATCCTTCTTGATCAATTGATATGGAGTCTTTCCTTGTACTTGATTTACTATAAAAATGTTTTGTATATAGCATGTTGTGTTTATGGCCTCGGACCAGAAATAAGTTGGCAACTTTGCATCTTCCAACATTGTTATGGCTGCTTCCATCAATGTCATATTCTTCCTTTCAACTACTCCATTTTATTGAGGTGTTCTTTGTGCAAAAAAATTATGAGTGATTCATTTGGCTTCATAAAACTCCTTCATTGTAGAATTCTTGAATTATGTTCCATTATTACTTCTTATTTTCTTTACATCCAATTCAATATTTTTCTCTATTTTCTTGATGTGTTTGATAATGAATTCACTTGCCTCATCCTTATAATGTAAGAAATAAGTCCAAAAAAACCTTAAGAAATTATTCACAATGACTAGGGCATACTTTTTCTTTGCAATGAACATGATGTTAACAGGGCCAAACAAATTCATATGTAATAGCTCTCAAGTGGTTTCTCAATTGATGACTCCAACTTTGACTTGAATGATACTTCTCTCTATTTGCCTTTTTGACAATCATCACAAAGTCCATCCTTGACAAATTCCATCTATGGCAATCCTCTCACTTAACTTTTCTTGACCAATTGATTTATGTCTTTGCAATTTAAGTGAGCTAACTTCTTGTGCCATAGACAACTTTCATTTGTACTTGCTTTTGAAAGAAGACAAGTCATTGAATCTGTATTTATTGAATTAAAGTCAACTATATACATATTTCCATTTCTGTTCTCAGTCATTACCAGGTTTCCATCTTCCTTGCTAAAAATTATGTGTGCTTCTATTGTGAAACATAATTTATTTCCATTGTCACATAACTGGATGATGCTTAATAAGTTGTGTCTTAAGCCATCAACTAATGCAACAGGTTTTATGATGACACTTTCTTTTGAAATC
Organism: Oenanthe sinensis; assembly: GCA_028671895.1. Classification (NCBI taxonomy): domain Eukaryota; kingdom Viridiplantae; phylum Streptophyta; class Magnoliopsida; order Apiales; family Apiaceae; genus Oenanthe; species Oenanthe sinensis. Next base: position 38,487,939 of record CM053806.1, read on the forward strand.
AAGCAATATCGCATGGTGTAACCCTTGTTGTCATCTCCAAAAGTTACTCCAGGGCAGCTCTATCCTCAAACTATGTGAGCAGAGATTTATCTCGAGTCATGTGCCTTGAATACCCACTATCCAAGTACCAAAGATTCTTCCATTTTCCCTGCACACATCTAAAAATAATCAAGTTATTTTTGATACCCAAGTTGCCTTGAGGCCTTTCTTATTAGTTGCTAACTTTGGTTTAGTCTCCAACTTTTGTTCCTTTGGTTTATATGGTTTTAACTCCACTTTATCATTAGGTGTTGGTTTCCTCACTTCAGGATTCTCAATGCTAATGTTTGGATTATTCATGCTTGCAGAATTGGTAAAATTAGATGCATGAATGTTGGCGTTCAAGTTCTATGGCATAGCAGGCATATTCATGTTGACATATGCAAGATATGGATTAAACATGTAAGGCATAAATGCATATTGAGCATGAATATCTTGAGGAGCAACACCATGAGGGAAAACAGAATTTGTAGGCATATTAGGTATAGCAGGCAGTTCAGATTTGTAATTCACAAATAGGTGATTTTTACTACCATATTTAACACATACTTTTCTAGGAGCATACATGTTAGGTGTGTAGTTATTGTGCTTGTTTATACCTACTTTACCATTATTGTTCTCTCTTTTTTCCCATTTGACTTAGTTTCAGGTTTTATCTTTTCTAATTTTTATTTTAATTGGCTCTTAGATAAATACCCTACATTAGCCTTTTCAACTTTATTTTGAAGATTAGATGAGCCGCCTTCTTCTACAAATGTAACAGGTCTGTTAAGCTTGATTTTTAAAATGGAGTTTTTAGCAGTTGATGATTTCTCAATCGATGGATAATTATATGTTGAGTCAATAGTATCAGTTGATGGATAATCCTTATTAGTTGATTCAGTATTAATAATCGACTGCTCCTTATCCAATGATAGATTATCATCCATAGCTAATTTATTAAGAGTCTTGGACAACATGATGAAAGAGTTTGTTCCATGAATGTCATTAATCTTTTTGCTAGCTTTACTGGATCTGTTCCATTTGTCAATGATTTTTAATTCTTCTTCCAGTTGTTCATCCAATACTTCTATCTTCTTTTTACACTCAACTAATTCTTCTCTATCATCTTTGTTTTCTATCTTGAGTCTATCCATTTTCATTAGCTCACTTTCTTGATGTGTGTTCCTTTCAGTTAGAGATTCCAAGGAGCTCTTGAGCCTAATGTTTTTTTATTCAAAGATTTAAGAGTGACATGCAAATTATACAGTTCATTTGACATTTCAGTGATTGTTATATTGCATTCATCTTTAGATAACTCAGACAGATTTGTAGAGATTACCTGATTGCTAGAGGAACTAGCTTTCTGATCATCATGGCTGGTCATAAGTGCAAGATTGATGAATTCTTCCTCTTCAGAATCATCCTCAGTAGCTCAGTCATTTTCTCTTGTTACAAAAGCATTTTCTTTCTGTTTTAGCAAATCAAAGTACTTTTTCTTGTAGTCAATGCCTTCATTAAACTTTGATTTCTTCTCAATTTTTGGCTTTCTGCATTTATTAGAAAAGTGTGACCAGCCAATCCACAATTAAAACATTTGAATTGAGTTTTGTCAACAAGATTTCTGTTTTGTTGACCCTCTTTTCTAAACTGGGATCCAAACCATTGCATTGGATTTCTTTTAAATTTGAGTTTTGAAAATTTTCTTGTTAGAAAAGCTACATGCTAATTTATTTCATCAATGTCTTCCTTAGTATATTAGTAACCTTTCTTTATTCTTCAACAACAATATCTTCATAGGGTTCTGCAACTTGCTTGTCCTTTACCACCAAGGCCACAGACTTGTCTTTCTTTTGACTTTTCTCAATTTCTTCATCCCGTTAAAGTTCCAATTCATAGGTTTTTAGAATTCCATACAGCTTTTAAGAGTGTAGTATTTGAAATGAAGAGATTGTCTTATGGACACAGTCATTGGTTTCCATTCCTTAGGTAAGGACCTCAAGAATATGAGATTGGTATCCTCAATAGCATATACTCTTCCATATAGTTTTAGATCATTCAAAAGATTTTGGAACCTACTATATGTGTCATTGATTGATTCACCAGTCTTAAAGTGAAAGGCCTCATATCTCTAAATCAAGAGTTGCATCTTGTTCTTTCTTACCTACCCAGTTCCTTCATATAGAGTTTAAATATAATATATTTATTTAGAGGTTATGTAGTTGATGACATTGTCAAACATATCTTTATCAAGACCATTAAATAAAATGTTCATGACCCATATTGAAAACCTGTGTCTTCACTCATGTGTCTTTATGATAGATATTTGTTGTACTTAGATCTTAACTTTCTGTATGTTGAAACCTCGCTCTGATACCAACTGTTATTTTACCTTTAAACTAGAAATGAGTGTGTAGAAGGGGAGTTGAATACAAACTCGAGAACTTTTAGAAAATGCTTACGGATTAAGGAGTTTGTATTTGATAGTGTTAAGTGTTTAAACTTAAAATTGAAATAGAACAATAAGTTATATAAACTAAGCAATTGAAAATAAGAGTTTAAAAATTACTAGTATATTAATTTTTCCACTAGTGAATTGATTTGTTTTCAATTGATCTTGGTTTAAAAATCAAGATGCTTACAAGTACATGAAAGAACACAAGGAAAGCACTACAAAATAATTTTATTTTCTGAGGTGCTTTTGTTGCTTGTGTGTTTTGTCTATCTGTTACACTTGTTACAATGTATTACTACTTCATATATAGTAGTTTACTACCTACACATCTATTTTCATTGACTGATAAGAGTACAAATTACATTTTACAATGTTTTCTGTTGGTGAGATTACGAAACTGTATGAATAGTAATCGTGATAACTCAACACTAGAACAAGATAGGTAAATAATACTACGTTTACACAGAAATTAGGAAGAAATGAAGACAAGGCAAATACAGTGAATCAAGACATTTGAAGAAGTTTTGAAGTCTACTATAGGTCACTGAAAGAAGTTCATTAATATGTTCATGCCTCAGTGAAGAATAATATGTAAAGATTTTCAGGGTTTCAAAAGTGTTGAAGATTCAGTATAGAAGTGCCACAAGAAGATTTCAGTGTATTAGCATTGATTGAAGATAGATAGTGTTCGAAGCATAGGAATCTAGAAGAATTGAAGACATGGTAAAGACAAAGGATTAAGAAGACAGCTGCAGTCTTGAAGCTATACTCACTGAAAGAAGTTCATTTAAGTGTTCAAGCGTCAGTGAAGAACAGAGAATGAAGTATTCAAGATTGTGGTAATAATGGAGATATTGTCTAAGTATCAGAAAAGATTCCAATGAAGTTACAGTGTTTATTGACAGTCAGTGTTCGAAGCAATGAAGTTGCTGCAAACTTAACAATGTAAGTAAAGTAATAATACGAAGACCAGAATCGAAGTTAGTCGTCTGTGAACCAGACCAGTTGCACTAGGCGTCAGCAGTTTGTGAAAGTAATCTGAGTATTAACTATAGAAGAATTGTTAAGGTGAAGAACGTACTTGGAAAGAACGGTTATTTATTAAGGTACGAAAAAGTGATTTGTAAAGGCTATAGCCAAACAGCTAAACAGCTAACAGCTAAACAGCTCAAAGGGTGCAGGGTGCAAAGTGTCACAACCTTGGTACGAAAAGTGAAAGTTTCTGAACTACAGTCGAAGAACAGAAACAGCTCAAGGTACAGGGTGTAATGTGGCAAGACTTTAATACAAGAAATGGAAGTTGGTAAACTTCAATCAAGGAATGAGAAGGAGGTCAAAGTGCAGTGACCAAACTACACTTTGACCATGTGAATAGTGAGGCACAACAAAATTTCACGCGCAACAAACATTCACATATTTCTTAAGTCATTTGTGGCACCTTTTATGGCGCCTCCCCAGTACATCACCTGTGCTAGGCGCCACTTAATTTCAAGCTTAACTTAGAAGACATGTAAATGGCGCCACTTGATTTTACACAGGGAAGTCACTCTACTGGCGCAACAAAAATATTCAGGCGCAACAAAATATTTCTTGGACCCACTCAGCCTTCAGCCAATCAAATTCAAGCAACCTACTTTATTGATTTAAAGTCTACACCAATTAAAAAGAAGAGTCGTCTTCTCCAACACAAAAAAATATGTAGAAAACCACTGCCATGGCCGGAGCAAGAGATTAATTTATACACACTCATACCTTGCTTCCGGTCAGATATTAGGACTCGGTTCTTCAACGAAAAATACTCAGGGCTCCTAGATATCACTCCCTATGGACTCAGTTTTTCCTTGTACTAATTTAGATATATTTGTATAGGAACTGAGCCTAATATTTTTGTGTTAGTAGCAAAGAACTAATTTATTCTTTGGAAGCCAGTTATATTTTTAACTGGGTGTAGCACCCCTCTGGGTTTATATATTAAAGATATATTCCCGGAAACTTGTCTCCATAATTTACTTGCTAATTTTCTTGAACCTAATTGATTTATCCGGACACACAGAAAATTAGTAGGCAGCTCACCTAAACACTACAAATGGTCAAACCCACTCTGAAACAATAATTTATTTATCCACAAATTCCGAAAAGAATTTAAATTATTGTGAGTATCGTATTCAACCCCCCTTCTACGATACTTAGGGACCCAACAATTGGTATCAGAGCTCGTTGATTGATATACAAATCAGGATCCGTAACCCAGTGAAGCTCAGGGTGTCAAAGCTGTTTGGACATAAATGTTTAGAGGCCTTGTTAAATAAATTTATTTAAAAACTTTTAATAAGGTTATTTTATAAACTTTATAAAATTTATTTTATAAATTTTTATTAGTTTATGTTATAAATTTTAATTAGTTTACTTTATAAATATTAAATAAAATTTATTTTATAAACTTTTATTAAATTTATTTTATAAACTTTTATTAGTTTATGTTATAAATTTTAATTAGTTTATTTGGTAAATTTTAAATAAAATTTATTTTGTAAATTTTATAAATTTATTTTATAAATTTTTATTAGTTTATTTTATAAATTTAATAAAGTTTACATTTATATTTATTAAACATTAGTGGTCCATTTCTCAAATCAAGCAGTGAAGTTCGGCAGCATGATATTGATTATTTGGCAAGCAAGTTGAAGTACACGCGTGGGGATTACATTTGTTCAGCGCCATCAAAATTTGTAGCGCCAGTTATTCATTCACGCGCAGCGCCACAAACCAACTCGAGCAACGCAAATTAATTCTAAGGCAACTTTTTGTTGCGCCATTCCTCTGCAGTCACTATGTCTAGCACCACAAAAATAATTGGCGCCACTTATTACCAAAATGCAGTTTAGTACCCAAGTTTTTTACCCTTTAATTTTTAATTTTTATTTTAGATTTATTTATTTTTTCAGAAAATTTAAAATTCTTGAAAACTAAATTTTTTCTTAAATATTAATTTACCATATTTTAATTTTTAAGAAAATTCGAAATTCTTGAAAATTAATTTGTTGTATATTTTTATTTTTGATTAATTTATTTTCTAAGAAAATTAAAAATTCTGTAAATCTAAATTTTTCTTAAATATTAATTCGAGGGTGCTCAAGGGTTTGTAGATGAAGATTTTTCCGGGTATTGAAGACAACAAAAATTGACTGAAGATTATCCAATGAAGTTAATTCTGGAACAGGTTGAAGAAATTGTGGTATTAATTTCCTCAGAGGTTTACTCCATAGGATCCCACTAATATTTTGGAAGCTGCAAAAGAAGAAATTAATTTGGGTACGGTTTTTGGTTAATTTGAGTTGAATTTTTGGATGAAAAATCTTAGGGGTTTGAAGTTGTGAAGGAGAACAGACTGGACAACCTGAAATCTCAGTACAAGCCTTAAAGATTATTCTACAGGGAGATTACAAGAAGTTCGTGCTAACACTGCAGATCATCTGGAACACAGGATTACAGCCAACAAGGATTTAAGGATACAACCACATTGTCTGTAAAAGTCCTGTATGTGCTGAAGGCCTATGAACTAGAACAAGAGCTGAAGAAGATAATATTTGGTAAAGCAGGTTGCTAGCATATCCACTGTATTTGTGACCTAGGAACCAAATTTGATTGACGTCAAGGTTGAGAACCTCTGAACAGAAACGAATTGATCCAAGAAGCTCAATTGAAGATGTAGTAGCTTAAGGTAGTGGTCAATGTGTTATAAGTGAATTTGACACTTTGGAATATCTTGAGAACTGGACTGCAAGTCAAGCCTGCAGGGCAAATGGAAGTTCAGTGACATCAGATTCAGACGGAATCCTAATTCTAAATCTAAGGTCCTTACCTATAGATTCCATAAAGGAGATTTTCAAGAACAGTTCAAGAGGCGGTTACAAGACAGGGATGGTTGATTATATAAGACAAGATCAGGGGTTTGCTACACAGTTTGAAGAATCCTGTACAAGCAAATGATGACAGACACTGTGTTGGGTTGTAGCAGGAATCTCAAGCATTAGTGAGGATGCAGCAAGGGAAAACATATGTTGATGAAGTTAAATGCAAGGTTGATTCTATCAGTGATAAACCAAATGGAATCTGGCATCAATGACCAACACTGGAGATGAATCACTAAGCACTTCACAGGTACACATTCTACTAGTATACATTTATCTAATTCAGAACTGTATGATGATTAGGTATTGAATTGTATTATATTCATGTCAGCATGTTAGCATCTTAGGACTTAAATGCTTAATTGCTAAGAATAAGATTGCATGCTAGGATTCATGAGTTTAAATAAGTACATTTCATACTTGATTTTATATGCAGTAAAATGAATATCTAGAATTAGATAGGGTGTTCTAGACGGTTAGGTGTATCCCTAAATATTTGCTAGAACTTGAGTTAAATCTTCTGTGATTTAATACCTCTGCTAATGTTGTGAAAATTACTAAATAGACAAACAGGTCATAGATCAGATATTTTATATTTGTTCTTATTGTGATAAATGACTTGATAAGTATATGTGGAATTTGATATTGCTTATAATGTTTTATTCAAATATTCTGCATATTCGTAAATTGTTTATGTGCTTATTTTCACATGATTTGCTCGCACTCACATAGTTGCACTTAAATGTCATATTAGATCATGTATTGCTTGTTAGGGATAGAATATTAAAAGATGGTAGAATTATCTAAGTTGTCAGTAATAATTGTATATTCAAAGATTAATCTAAAACTGATTTAGGTAATTAGAGATAGTTAAAAATGTTAGAAAACAACAGAAATGGATTAGATAGAATTAATAATTAATTTGTTAGTTCTTCTATCCATGTACTTTTAGAAAATTATTGAATATATGTAAATCTGCTGTATATCTGTTACACTTGTGTAGAATGATTAAAGTAGATAGCACTGAATTTTCTAATATGCATAACATGCCTGAATTGCATAATTATTAAGTTTTGCATGTTAAGGTTGAAGCTGTTGTTACCACTATTTAAAGAAATATCTCTAACCCATCTGGACTCAATTAAAATTGAGTACCAAGAAGCTTAATTATTTATGATTGCATAGTATGTAACAAATGAGAAAAGTTATGTGACTTCGTAACATTTACTGTTCGAGGCATATGATCAAGATTAAAGCTCTAATATCACAATTGGTTGGGAAGGCCTCCCCGATGGTAACCTTTGGAGATGACAGCAAAGGATGTATAAGGGATATGGCTATCATGATTTAAGAACTGTCATCAATAGAGGCATCTTTCTTATGAACAGACTTAAGCACTATCTACAGGGCACTAGGGAATTCTTTATCAAGGGTTTTCTGGAAAAACATCGAAAATGAAAAGTGTTTGATCTCAAACAAGAAGGTTGGAAGCTCACTTAACTGAGAGTGAGGAAGTTTGTTCGTAGCTGACATGGATTTTGTATGCAAAGGTGAAGTGAACTTTTCAGTAAAGCTTCATCAGGAAAGAGTTAGCTATGACATAAGAAGCTCTCACACTTGTTGATCAAAACAATGGATTCTCCGATAATGATGAAATTGGTGAGAGGACTGCTTCATATGGAATTCAGATAATGGAACTGAATTTCGCGAGTGAAGTTCTATATGAATTCTGCACTGAAAAGAGTACTTTGAAGCTGAAGCAATTCACACAGCATGCTGCTTTATTTAACAAGATCATGAAAAGACATCATATGAGTTAATGGCCAACCAGAAGCAAACACTGAAGCTCTTTCGTGTGTTTGGAGGGAATTGATTTATAATGAAGATCTATTTGAGTATCTTGACAAGAAGTTAAGGCTCATGGAACAATTCTCCTCGGCTACTCATAAGTGATTAAAAGTCTGGATGTATCGTTCAACTACACCAAGCTCCCAAGCATTCAAATGAATGACTATTCTGAATCTTTGAAATTTGACATCCCGTCATAGTCAAATTCAGATACTGATGTTGAAACTGAGGTTGCAGAAGGAATAAATGATAATGATGATGATTCGGATCCTATTAGTGGAAATGGTAGTGAAACTACACAACTCGTAAACTTTAACAGAATCCACTGAAAAATGTGAAGGATCTTCAACACATCCTAGCAGCAACTTAGGGAGAGCCAAATAAAAGAAGGATCTACTAGTCGTACTCAACACAATGAAGATCAAAGGAATACATCAACAACATTTCTGCCAAGACAAAAGGGTTTGAAGTCAAAGTCATTCCTAGAGTCTAGTTCTTAATAAACCGGATTTTGAGTAAAGGCTAGTAGTGCTAATCAAGATGAACATATATTTTCTGAGACCCAACAATCAATAATTGGTATCCCAAGGAATAGTGAAGATGCACTGATTGATCCAGATTGGGTGATTGTAATGCAAGATGATCTCAATCAGTTCGAAGGCAGAAACTACTGAAGCTGGAACCCAGACCACAAGACGAAGCTGAAATTGGTACAGTAAGGGTTCACAGAAATGGGATAATTATTGGCATTGTTATGAGGGACAAAGCCAAATTGGTTGCTACAGGTTACTATAAAGTAGAAGGTATTGACGATGATGGAAACAGAATCTTCAGGACTTTCAAGATCTAACAGTAAGCAATAGAGACGAGACTTGATCCTCTTAGGACCTAACAATTGGGCCTAACAAGATGAGGACCTAACAGAGTTAGGGATTGAAGCAAATCGTCAAGGACATGGTATGACACTCTAACTAGTTTATTACTTGAAAATGATTTGGTAGAGTTGTTATACACATATATCTCTCAGGAATATATTGCACACACAATGTAATATATGTGCTAGTATACCATGATTATATTATATGCGGGTCTACTAATGTAAATTTGGCAAGAGATTTCTGCTAAGTTAATGCAGAGTAGGTACAAAATGAGCATGTTGGAAGAGTTGCAATTCTTTTTGGATTATAAGTAATTCGAAAGAATGATGACAATTAAAGTAAGTCAATGATCTTTTGAAGATGCGCAATTTGGAAGATTCTAGACCTGCCAAGACTACTTGCCAACAAACCACTAAGCTTGATCAGGGTAAATCAGGTATATGAACTGAAGTGACAAGCTATAGAGGTATGTCCAGCTCATTACTTATTCAAATACATAAAGACCATATATTTTATTCTCGATATGCCTATGTGCAAGTTTTCAAGTAGATACTAGAGAATCTAATCTTATAGCTAAGTTATGAATTGTTAGATATCTTAGGGGATCACCAATTCTAAGAATCAGGTACCCTGAAGATAATAGGTTTAACCTAATTGGCTATATAGATATAGATAATGCAGGTTGTAAGAAAGACATGGAAGTCATTTCTAGAAGCTGTCAATTTCCAGCAACTCTGTTGATCTCTTCACACCACTTAAGGAACAAGCTCAATGACACCAGGTATCATTTCTTTTGAGAGTTGTTCTTAGTAGAATAACTTGCAGATCTTTGCTAAATAACTTGATGAATTTATTTTATCTAAGTTGGTTAGTGAACATGAGATATTATTTATTTGCATATATGTTGGAAATCCCATCTGCAAGGAATTCTCAAATAAGTTTACAAGTATTAAATTTTCAATATTTAAAGGACTTGTGAATTTATTTGAAATCCAGTACCTCTTACTTTTTGCTATTAGTTTAATTATCATGCTTACAATGCAATATGCATAAGTGGTAGTTAAATTATTTAGCATAAGTTAGAAGCATAATTATTTGCATGTTAAATATTTGATGAGTATTAGTCAAGATGTCTTGCTTAATTGCTCTGATATTTTGCTCTGATATTCTTAAATATTTTATTGCAAATAATTGTGATACTTTTAGTATAGGTGATATTATTTAGAATTTCTGTTCTAAGTAAACAATGCATATTTCAAAAAATCACTAATATTGAAAGCTGAAATATTTTCTAAGTTATGTGTATAAAATTCTCAATATTTTATATATTTGGAAATATTTCTAAATTTGATTTTAGTTGCGAGAAGTTGCAATTAGGAACAGAAGTGTTAAATGTCTATATTTAAAGGACTTATGAATTTCTATTCAACTATTTTCTCGAGCTTACATATATCAATAATAATTGTTATGAGTATAATTATAATATGCTAGAGTGAGAATTATTAGATATAGTGTAGGAAGTTAGATGCTAATATTCAATCTTATGAATATTTTAGTATTTAGCGAAATTATTTTATTACTCAGTAATAATTGAATAATATTTTATTACAAAATAATTGTGATATATTGATACTAATGGATTTGCTTAGTATTCTGAGTAAAAATTGGTTTTTGAAAAAGCCGTTTGTATTAATATATTTAGTTTTCTTTCTTTGACTGATTCCTGAATGTATTTAAAAGAAATTTTTGTCTATTTCTTTTTCAAAATGTTTTATTCAAAGATACATTAACTTTTCTATCAGTTTTAGTTAAGAAAACTTAAGAATTCTTTTTCAAAACTTCTCTTTTCAAAACCTTTTCTTGAGGATAATCTTCCTTTTATCTCAGAATCTTTTATCCTCTCCCAAAAGCTTGATTTAAATGTTTTATCTTTAAAAGCTTTTTCTCTCTAATTTTTTCTTTTTAAAGTGGCAGAAACTTTGTGACTGCTATTTTATTTAGAAAAATTGTTTTAATTTCGAGGTATCAATCACTTGTAAAATTATTTGTTTTCAAATACTTGTTTCAGTGTATGTTTCACATTGATTCACAATACCAAAACAGTGATTGTTGCTTTGAAGGCCTAGTACTGTATAGTTAAACATTCATCCACCCCAATTGTCATGTTTTTATTTTAAGTCTGGGATATTATCAGGAAGACGAAAATGATGTAAATCATAATTGCATTATGAGTCGGAGAATCATTATCTTCTATCTGATAAGGATGTTTTGCAAAACTGTTTTCAAAACTTACAGTACTTAGGTTTTAAAGGAAAAAAGTCATTTTATTGAGATAGAATTTGGTAAAAGAGTTGAATTTCTTCTTTGGTGTAAATTCTCGCGTTTTATTATGGGAAGTTTGCCTTATAAGAAATTCATAAGGGATATAACTTTTTCTTTGATACACATTCCCCCGTTTTATTATGGGATAAGTATCTTAAAGAAAATTTCTATTGGTGTCTTGTTCTTAAATGATAAACCTTTAGAACCGACAAAACTCTTTTACTAAAAGTGCTTTAATGCAATCCATTACCATTCCTTCATATATTTTTCTTTCTCCTTGAGATGAAAAATATGTTTTGGAATGTTAAAGTGATTATCTTTTTATCTTATTTAATTGACTTTATCCTTTTAGCCCCCAGTGGCTACAGAAGTTGGCCAGGAGGTTGAAAACCCATCAACCTCTTACACAGGCCTTAATACCAAACACTGATTTATCCACTTCCATATACTAACCCTTGGAGATATAAGGAACTTATGTTAGTTAGAGGTTGATTAGGGAGAAACTGCACTTGATGCAGCAAATAAGGATGAAGTCGGAAGTGCACCCACAGCTCTACCTCCAGAGAAGTAAAGTAGATATAACTGAGGTAACTGTAAGCTCATCTGCATCTTCTCAAAAGGATGCAGAGCTGAAAAGGCAATAAAACTGTCTCTGGAATCATTCTCTCAACAGGGTGAGTCCATTGAAATTCGCTCATCAGCCAGAGCATCTTGTAATGAGTCAAGTACACCACTAGCACTCACGCTGATGGTAAGCCTAAACAGATAAATTCTAGGAACACATTACAAGGCGTGTACAGTGAGAGGTATAGACATTTAGAGGAGATACAGACTCTAGCCATATATTACATTGTCCAAGTATCTACCTCAAACAGAAGTTAAACTTCTGCATCCCGAAAGGGAGATCTCTTGTTCAGATTTATCTGGGCTTGAGAGGCAACTGCTTGAAAAGAATTCTTCGGATGAGTCAAGTAGGGATTTTATACAAAATTCCCGTCACAGGGTTATGAGGGAAACATAAACTCTAATTTGCCATTCATTACATTGTCTACTACGTCGCCCCTCCTGGAAGGAACATTTCCAAATCCTGAAAAAGAATGTCCACCTCTCATTTACGGAGAAGGTGTGAGGAAACTCCTTAATAGAACAAGACAGGATTCCCTAATAGATATTAATATCTTGGGATAACCCATCTCAAAGAGGTGAGGCTCCACTAGATAGTGATTTACCAAATGCTATTGAGTCTGGTGCTGAGACAGTGCTTATGCATGATAGATCAAGAACACCTCTACGAGGCAATTCTCCACTTTATAGTGATTCAGTTCATTTTGATGAATCAGGTGATGAGAATATGAATGAATTGACGGATTTCACTTGCAGGTACAGAAGACTATATTTGGAATGCAGAGTGAAAGTGAGAGAGAGAAACACTTAAGTGAAAGTGAGGGAGAGATACACTTGAGTGAGAGATAGGGAGAGAAAGAGTGAAACACTTCTAAGTGCTCGACACTTGAGTGTAAACACTAACAGAACGTAGTAGAAGTGAGAAAACCATAGACCAAACACTTACCCTTGCTACTTGCTACTTCTGAAAGAAAAGTTACTATATTTTTCCCGATCAATGACAGACGAGAACCTTCGTTGGAAGACAAACCATTCAAACGATGGGCCATTGGAGGATTTCTCAACTAAGGGGGAGAATTTATAGGAAGAAAAAAGAGAAGTTAATAAAATCTTATCTTCGTACTTGGGAAAAGTTAATATTCTAAAGGGGTTCGTATCCTGGATCCTTAAGGGAAGATCCTTAGAAAAAGGGGTTCGTATCCTTGGGAGAAATTAATGTCCTTAGGGGGAGATTTTAGACAAGAAAAAGAAAATCTTATCTTCTGATCCTGAGGGGAAATAACAGAAATATGGGAGAATCAAGAAACTGTATCCTATACTTGAAAGGAGTTGTCAGCAGAGGATTCCTCATCCAAGTGGGAAGAACAGAGAAGAATTGACATTTCCATTTATTATCTAAAGGGAGAAGAAGAGAAAGAAGAAGAATCACATTCTTAGAGGGAGAACATATTTGAGCTATGTTCTATGTTCTATTGAAGACGTTCCCAGGAATTTTAATTCTTAAGAAGCTCTGTTCATGATAAGTTCTTTAAGTTTAAACTATGAAGGATTTTGAAAGAGAGAAAGCTCAAACAGACAGAAATGAAGATGATACTACATGAATATCAGTTCAGTGCAAGAGGAACAAACATCTTTCATTTTAGTCACACAAGAATTATGGAAATGCAGTATCTGATCCAGAAAAACTAGTAGCGTTATTTACAAGTCCCGAATGATTACTTTTTCTAGTTGTTAATTGAGTTATCCTCTCTATGAGATTTGTTTGCTAAGTTTAACAATCAAATAGGGGGAGATTGTTGGTGAGATTACGAAGCTGTATGAATAGTAATCGTAATAACTCAACACTAGAGCAAGACAGGTAAATAATACTACGTCTACACAGAAATTAGGAAGAAATGAAGACAAGGCAAATACAGTGAATCAAGACATTTGAAGAAGTTTTGAAGTCTACTACAGGTCACTGAAAGAAGTTCATTAATATGTTCATGCCTCAGTGAAGAATAATGTGTAAAGACTTTCAGGGTTTCAGAAGTGTTGAAGATTCAGTATAGAAGTGCCACAAGAAGATTTCAGTGTATTAGCATTGATTGAAGATAGGCAGTGTTCGAAGCATAGGAATCTAGAAGAATTGAAGACATGGTAAAGACAAAGGATTAAGAAGACAGCTGTAGTCTTGAAGCTATACTCACTGAAAGAAGTTCATTTAAGTGTTCAAGCGTCAGTGAAGAACAGAGAATGAAGTATTCAAGATTGTGGTAATAATGGAGATGTTGTCTAAGTACCAGAAAAGATTCCAATGAAGTTACAGTGTTTATTGACAGACAGTGTTCGAAGCAATGAAGTTGCTGCAAACTTAACAATGTAAGTAAAGCAATAATACGAAGACCTGGATCGAAGTTAGTCGTCTGTGAACCAGACCAGTTGCACTAGGCCTTAGCAGTTTATGAAAGGAATCTGAGTATTAACTATTGAAGAATTGTTAAGGTGAAGAACGTACTTGGAAAGAATGGTTATTTATTAAGGTACGAAAAAGTGATTTGTAAAGGCTACAGCCAAACAGCTAAACAGCTCAAAGGGTGCATGGTGCAAAGTGTCACAACCTTGGTACGAAAAGTGAAAGTTTCTGAACTACAGTCGAAGAACAGAAACAGCTGAAGGTACAGGGTGTAATGTGGCAAGACGTTGATACAAGAAATGGAAGTTGGTAAACTTCAATCAAGGAATGAGAAGGAGGTCAAAGTGCAGTGACCAAACTGCACTTTGACCATGTGAATAGTGAGGCGCAACAAACTTTCACGCGCAACAAACATTCACATATTTCTTAAGTCATTTGTAGCGCCTTTTGTGGCGCCTCCCCAGTACATCACCTGTGTTAGGCGCCACTTAATTTCAAGCTCAACTTAGAAGACATGTAAATGGCGCCACTTGATTTTACACAGGGAAGTCACTCTACTGGCGCAACAAAAATATTCAGGCGCAACAAAATATTTCTTGGACCCACTCAGCCCTCAGCCAATCAAATTCAAGCAGCCTACTTTATTAATTTAAAGTCTACACTAATTAAAAAGAAGAGTCGTCTTCTCCAACACAAAAAAAATATGTAGAGAACCACTGCCATGGACGGAGCAAGAGATTAATTTATACACACTCATACCTTGCTTCCGGTCAGATATTAGGACCCGGTTCTTCAACGAAAAATACTCAGGGCTCCTAGATATCACTCCCTACGGACTCAGTTTTTTCTTGTACTAATTTAGATATATTTGTATAGGAACTGAGCCTGATATTTTTGTGTTAGTAGCAAAGAACTAATTTGTTCTTTGGAAGCCAGTTATATTTTTAACTGGGTGTAGCACCCCTCTGGGTTTATATATGAAAGATATATTCCCGGAAACTTGTCTCCATAATTTACTTGCTAATTTTCTTGAACCTAATTGATTTATCCGGACACACAGAAAATTAGTAGGCAGCTCACCTAAACACTACAAATGGCCAAACCCACTCTGAAGCAATAATTTATTTATCCACAAATTCCGAAAAGAATTTAAATTATTGTGAGTATCGTATTCAACCCCCCTTCTACGATACTTAGGGACCCAACATTTTCACTAAAATAAAATGTAGTTTCTTCCAAAGTCTTCATAGATCTTGGCCTTTTACTAGAAAAGTTTTTGTCATGTTCTTTTCCTTGAAGACTGTGTTACTTTGAAAGACTTCATAATTATGACACAAACTGTCTTACATTGATCTAAACCCTTGCAAAGATTCCATATATCTTGCCTTTAACTATTTTAGGAAACATTGATCAATTGATAATTATTGTAAAGCTTATCAATTGATCCTTCTTTGCTTATCCATCGACAGATAGGTTGATCAATTGATGTATCAATGGATATTTGAGTATCCATCGATTGCTTCTTTATCCGTTGATTTTCTTTGATAGATTCATCCGGTGATCCGTTGATTGACATTCATTGACTCCTTTATCTATTGATCACTTCATTTATGAGAATTCTGACTTAGAATATTTACACTTTGTCAGCCATCCTTTCATATCCATTAAAGAACTATAAATTGAAGCCAAAAGACATCAGTTGACTAGTTTTTACACATCCATCGAATATTATAATCAACTGATAATTAAAGAACTCTAGATCAACTGCTGCATACCAATTTATCAGTTGATTGCAAGCACCTTCAACTGATAAATGGTTACCTAATCAATGGATATTTATATGACTTATATCCATCAATTAGTTACAAATAATGACATCAAATTTATGATTCCAAGTAAAAAGTTATCATCACATAACATGATTCCTAACAACCAATTTTGAATTTTGAATTTTTTTTTATAATTCAAATATAATTAAATTTATAATTCAGAATAAAAAAACATTATGTTAAATAATTGAATAAATATTTTAAGAATTATAAATAAATTTATTATATGATGAAATATTTTGAATATCTGATATTATTGTAGATGAATCTAATAACATGACAGGGAATAAATTATATTTTAATAAGTATTTTTATATTATGATTAAATATCCTATATTTATTAAAAAAATTATATTTTCAGCATTTTATATTTTCAAGAAGTCATTTTATATTAAGAAACAAATTGAAGAAAAAATATTTATAGAATAAAAATAAATCATAAAATATTTGTAAAATAGTTAAATATATTTATATTTATGAATAAATTTTTGAATAATAATGAATTTTTATTTAAAAATTGTTTTGATATTTAAAAATAATTTTAATAAAATATTAATTATAGTTATTATTAAAAAGTTGAAAAACAATTAGTAATTAAAAAAAGAATGTAGTTACTATTTTTGACTAAATACTACTTGTTAAAAATTTTGTAGATACATCTATGGATTCAGTTAATTACCATCTCAATCCTATTGACGAATCCTTATTAACTCGACATGACGAGTATCAGTCGGATTTGATTTGGCATAGACATGTATAAAACATTTGTTAGGAATTATATAGCATGACGATAACAAATTTCTTAGAATTATAAATTTGATGTATATTTTTATAACTGGTCAATGGATATATAACTTATAAATATCCATTGACTAGGGAACCATTTATTAGTTGAAGTTGTTAATCAACTGATAAATTGGATTGTGGCAGTTGATTCAGGATTTTTATTGTCAATTGATTGTAATACTTTGATGGATGTTATGTACTAGTCAATTGATATTTATTGACTTCGATTGATAGCTCTTCAACTGATGTGAAGAATGGATAACAAAGTGTAAATATTCTAAGTCAGAATTATCACAAATGAAGTGATCAACGAATAAAGGAGTCAATGGATATGGGTGATGTTCGATGGATAAAAGTTAATAAAAGTCAAATCAATGGATCACCATCAACGGATAAAGTACATCAAGATAGTCAATGGATAAAAGGATCGATGGATACTCAAATATCCATTGATATATCATTTGATCAATTGATAACATAAACATCGATGGATAAGCAAAGAAGGATCGATTGATAACGTTCACATCAATTATCAGTTGATCAAGATTTCCCAAAATAGTTAAAGACAAATTGAAAGGAGTCTTTGCAGAACTCTGAATTAATGGAACACAGTCATGTTAGGATTGTGAAGACTTTCAAAAGAGCATAGTCTTCGAGGAAAGAATCAAGACAAAGGCTTTTCCATAACTAGACAAAGTCTAAGGAAGACTGTGAAAGAAACTACTTTATATTCTAGTGTAAACATTGTATAATGTATTTTATACATTTATCAGTCGATAGAAAATAGAAGTATAAATGAACTACTATATATAGTTTAGTAGTTCATTATAGAAAAGTGTAGAAGTTGCAATCAAGAACTCTAGAAAAGAACAATAGAAAGATAGAAAACATTTGTAGTGCTTCTCTTAGTCCGATTTACATTTTGTAAGCAGCTTGGTTTTAAGACCAAGGTTCATTGAAAGTAAAAATATTCACTATTGGAAAACCAATCCACTAGTAATTTTAAAATACTTGTTTTCAATTATTCAAGTTCAAACCTTCTATTCTATTTCTTAATCACTATACTCTAAACTCTCAAACACTTTTATATACTAACTTAAATCTACAAGAATTGGTCATAATTCTTAAGTTTGTATTCAAGTCTCCTTATACAAACTTGTACTTAAGGAAAATAGCAACATTTGAAATTTTTAATATCAATTTTTAGGTATAAATCCATTATTTTCATTAAGTAATCCTATCATTGGTTGCAAGATTTGCCATATTTTTAAAAAATAAATTTAAAAAATAGCCACTGCATCCAGATGTATTGGCAGTTATTATAGCCTCTGGTTTTCAAGGTGTGTACCAAATTGGGGTATTTAAACACGATCCAGGATTGATCACCGCTTTTGTGGAGAGATGGCACCCAGAAACTCACACATTTCAGAAAACAAGTTGGAAGCAAAGTAAGTTGTGAGAACTTTGAAGTCAGATAATGGAACTGAATTTCGCGAGTGAAGTTCTATATGAATTCTGCACTGAAAAGGGTACTTTGAAGCTGAAGCAATTGACACAGCATGCTGCTTTATTTAACAAGATCATGAAAAGACATCATATGAGTTAATGGCCAACCAGAAGCAAACACTGAAGCTCTTTCGTGTGTTTGGAGGGAATTGATTTATAATGAAGATCTATTTGAGTATCTTGACAGGAAGTTAAGGCTCATGGAACAATTCTCCTCGGCTACTCATAAGTGATTAAAAGTCTGGATGTATCGTTCAACTACACCAAGCTCCCAAGCATTCAAATGAATGACTATTCTGAATCTTTGAAATTTGACATCCCGTCATAGTCAAATTCAGATACTGATGTTGAAACTGAGGTTGCAGAAGGAATAAATGATAATGATGACGATTCGGATCCTATTAGTGGAAATGGTAGTGAAACTACACAACTCGTAAACTTTAACAGAATCCACTGAAAAATGTGAAGGATCTTCAACACATCCTAGCAGCAACTTAGGGGGAGCCAAATAAAAGAAGGATCTACTAGTCGTACTCAACACAATGAAGATCAAAGGAATACATCAACAACATTTCTGCCAAGACAAAAGGGTTTGAAGTCAAAGTCATTCCTAGAGTCTAGTTCTTAATAAACCGGATTTTGAGTAAAGGCTAGAAGTGCTAATCAAGATGAACATATATTTTCTGGGACCCAACAATCAATAATTGGTATCCCAAGGAATAGTGAAGATGCACTGATTGATCCAGATTGGGTGATTGTAATGCAAGATGATCTCAATCAGTTCGAAGGCAGAAACTACTGAAGCTGGAACCCAGACCACAAGACGAAGCTGAAATTGGTACAGTAAGGGTTCACAGAAACGGGATAATTATTGGCATTGTTATGAGGGACAAAGCCAAATTGGTTGCTACAGGTTACTATAAAGTAGAAGGTATTGACGATGATGGAAATAGAATCTTCGGGACTTTCAAGATCTAACAGTAAGCAATAGAGACGAGACTTGATCCTCTTAGAACCTAACAATTAGGCCTAACAAGATGAGGACCTAACAGAGTTAGGGATTGAAGCAAATCGTCAAGGACATTGTATGACACTCTAACTAGTTTATTACTTGAAAATGATTTGGTAGAGTTGTTATAAACATATATCTCTCAGGAATATATTGCACACACAATGTAATATATGTGCTAGTATACCATGATTATATTATATGTGGGTCTACTAATGTAAATTTGGCAAGAGATTTCTGCTAAGTTAATGCAGAGTAGGTACAAAATGAGCATGTTGGAAGAGTTGCAATTCTTTTTGGATTATAAGTAATTCGAAAGAATGATGACAATTAAAGTAAGTCAATGATCTTTTGAAGATGCGCAATTTGGAAGATTCTAGACCTGCCAAGACTACTTGCCAACAAACCACTAAGCTTGATCAGGGTAAATCAGGTATATGAACTGAAGTGACAAGCTATAGAGGTATGTCCAGCTCATTACTTATTCAAATACATAAAGACCATATATTTTATTCTCGATATGCCTATGTGCAAGTTTTCATGTGGATACTAGAGAATCTAATCTTATAGCTAAGTTATGAATTGTTAGATATCTTAGGGGATCACCAATTCTAAGAATCAGGTACCCTGAAGATAATAGGTTTAACCTAATTGGCTATATAGATATAGATAATGCAGGTTGTAAGAAAGACAGGGAAGTCATTCCTAGAAGCTGTCAATTTCCAGCAACTCTGTTGATCTCTTCACACCACTTAAGGAACAAGCTCAATGACACCAGGTATCATTTCTTTTGAGAGTTGTTCTTAGTAGAATAACTTGCAGATCTTTTGTAAATAACTTGATGAATTTATTTTATCTAAGTTGGTTAGTGAACATGAGATATTATTTATTTACATATATGTTGGAAATCCCATCTGCAAGGAATTCTCAAATGAGTTCACAAGTATTAAATTTTCAATATTTAAAGGACTTGTGAATTTATTTGAAATCCAGTACCTCTTACTTTTTGCTATTAGTTTAATTATCATGCTTACAATGAAATATGCATAAGTGGTAGTTAAATTATTTAGCATAAGTTAGAAGCATAATTATTTGCATGTTAAATATTTGATGAGTATTAGTCAAGATGTCTTGCTTAATTGCTCTGATATTTTGCTATGATATTCTTAAATATTTTATTGCAAATAATTGTGATACTTTTAGTATAGGTGATATTATTTAGAATTTCTGTTCTAAGTAAACAATGCATATTTCAAAAAATCACTAATATTGAAAGCTGAAATATTTTCTAAGTTATGTGTATAAAATTCTCAATATTTTATATATTTGGAAATATTTCTAAATTTGATTTTAGTTGCGAGAAGTTGCAATTAGGAACACAAGTGTTAAATGTCTATATTTAAAGGACTTATGAATTTCTATTCAACTATTTTCTCGAGCTTACATATATCAATAATAATTGTTATGAGTATAATTATAATATGCTAGAGTGACAATTATTAGATATAGTGTAGGAAGTTAGATGCTAATATTCAATCTTATGAATATTTTAGTATTTAGCGAAATTATTTTATCATATTAAAATTATGGATTGAAGCAATTCAATGATTATCAGTTTCATAATTTTGATTTGATAAAATATAAGAAGCACAATTTCTTGCATCTTGAAATTATTGATAAATATCGAATAATTGGTATCAGCGTGCAATTAATTGTGATATTTTTAATATTAGTGATAAAACAAGTTGTTTATCTGAAATCACTAATAATAAAAATATGTTTAAATGCTTATTGTTCTACTGAATGATTGCCATGTTTATTTGATATATATGCATGTGATTGGCAATTGCTTAGTATAGCATAAGTATTTAATTTATTTTGATCTATTTAAATCATGATGATATAAAACAATTCAGTGAAATATTTGTTCCATGATTTATGTAAATTAAAATAAATTCGAAACATAATTATTTGTAGTATAATTATTATCTTTTATTACTCAGTAATAATTGAATAATATTTTATTACAAAATAATTGTGACATATTGATACTAATGGATTTGCTTAGTATTCTGAGTAAAAATTGGTTTTTGAAAAAGCCGTTTGTATTAATATATTTAGTTTTCTTTCTTTGACTGATTCCTGAATGTATTTAAAAGAAATTTTTGTCTATTTCTTTTTCAAAATGTTTTATTCAAAGATACATTAACTTTTCTATCAGTTTTAGTTAAGAAAACTTAAGAATTCTTTTTCAAAACTTCTCTTTTCAAAACCTTTTCTTGAGGATAATCTTCCTTTTATCTCAGAATCTTTTATCCTCTCCCAAAAGCTTGATTTAAATGTTTTATCTTTAAAAGCTTTTTCTCTCTAAATTTTTCTTTTTAAAGTGGCAGAAACTTTGTGACTGCTATTTTATTTAGAAAAATTGTTTTAATTTCGAGGTATCAATCACTTGTAAAATTATTTGTTTTCAAATACTTGTTTCAGTGTATGTTTCACATTGATTCACAGTACCAAAACAGTGATTGTTGCTTTGAAGGCCTAGTACTGTATAGTTAAACATTCATCCACCCCAATTGTCATGTTTTTATTTTAAGTCTGGGATATTATCAGGAAGACGAAAACGATGTAAATCATAATTGCATTATGAGTCGGAGAATCATTATCTTCTATCTGATAAGGATGTTTTGCAAAACTGTTTTCAAAACTTACAGTACTTAGGTTTTAAAGGAAAAGAGTCATTTTATTGAGATAGAATTTGGTAAAAGAGTTGAATTTCTTCTTTGGTGTAAATTCCCGCGTTTTATTATGGGAAGTTTGCCTTATAAGAAATTCATAAGGGATAGAACTTTTTCTCTGATACACATTCCCCCGTTTTATTATGGGATAAGTATCTTAAAGAAAATTTCTATTGGTGTCTTGTTCTTAAATGATAAACCTTTAGAACCGACAAAACTCTTTTATTAAAAGTGCTTTAATGCAATCCATTACCATTCCTTCATATATTTTTCTTTCTCCTTGAGATGAAAAATATGTTTTGGAATGTTAAAGTGATTATCTTTTTATCTTATTTAATTGACTTTATCCTTTTAGCCCCCAGTGGCTACAGAAGTTGGCCAGGAGGTTGAAAACCCATCAATCTCTTACCCAGGCCTTAATACCAAACACTGATTTATCCACTTCCATATACTAACCCTTGGAGATATAAGGAACTTATGTTAGTTAGACGTTGATTAGGGAGAAACTGCACTTGATGCAGCAAATAAGGATGAAGTCGGAAGTGCACCCACAGCTCTACCTCCAGAGAAGTAAAGTAGATATAACTGAGGTAACTGTAAGCTCATCTGCATCTTCTCAAAAGGATGCAGAGCTAAAAAGGCAATAAAACTGTTTCTGGAATCATTCTCTCAACAGGGTGAGTCCATTGAAATTCGCTCATCAGCCAGAGCATTTTGTGATGAGTCAAGTACACCACTAGCACTCACGCTGATGGTAAGCCTAAACAGATAAATTCTAGGAACACATTACAAGGCGTGTACAGTGAGAGGTATAGACATTTAGAGGAGATACAGACTCTAGCCATATATTACATTGTCCAAGTATCTACCTCAAACAGAAGTTAAACTTCTGCATCCCGAAAGGGAGATCTCTTGTTCAGATTTATCTGGGCTTGAGAGGCAACTGCTTGAAAAGAATTCTTCGGATGAGTCAAGTAGGGAATTTATACAAAATTCCCGTCACAGGGTTATGAGGGAAACATAAACTCTAATTTGCCATTCATTACATTGTCTACTACGTCGCCCCTCCTGGAAGGAACATTTCCAAATCCTGAAAAAGAATGTCCACCTCTCATTTACGGAGAAGGTGTGAGGAAACTCCTTGATAGAACAAGACAGGATTCCCTAATAGATATTAATATCTTGGGATAACCCATCTCAAAGAGGTGAGGCTCCACTAGATAGTGATTTACCAAATGCTATTGAGTCTGGTGCTGAGACAGTGCTTATGCATGATAGATCAAGAACACCTCTACGAGGCAATTCTCCACTTGATAGTGATTCAGTTCATTTTGATGAATCAGGTGATGAGAATATGAATGAATTGACGGATTTCACTTGCAGGTACAGAAGGCTATATTTGGAATGCAGAGTGAAAGTGAGAGAGAGAAACACTTAAGTGAAAGTGAGGGAGAGATACACTTGAGTGAGAGATAGGGAGAGAAAGAGTGAAACACTTCTAAGTGCTCGACACTTGAGTGTAAACACTAACAGAACGTAGTAGAAGTGAGAAAACCATAGACCAAACACTTACCCTTGCTACTTGCTACTTCTGAAAGAAAAGTTACTATATTTTTCCCGATTAATGACAGACGAGAACCTTCGTTGGAAGACAAACCATTCAAACGATGGGCCATTGGAGGATTCCTCAACTAAGGGGGAGAATTTATAGGAAGAAAAAGGAGAAGTTAATAAAATCTTATCTTCGTACTTGGGAAATGTTAATATTCTAAAGGGGTTCGTATCCTGGATCCTTAAGGGAAGATCCTTAGAAAAAGGGGTTCGTATCCTTGGGAGAAATTAATGTCCTTAGGGGGAGATTTTAGACAAGAAAAAGAAAATTTTATCTTCTGATCCTGAGGGGAAATAACAGAAATATGGGAGAATCAAGAAACTGTATCCTATACTTGAAAGGAGTTGTCAGCAGAGGATTCCTCATCCAAGTGGGAAGAACAGAGAAGAATTGACATTTCCATTTATTATCTAAAGGGAGAAGAAGAGAAAGAAGAAGAATCACATTCTTAGAGGGAGAACATATTTGAGCTATGTTCTATGTTCTATTGAAGACGTTCCCAGGAATTTTAATTCTTAAGAAGCTCTGTTCATGATAAGTTCTTTAAGTTCAAACTATGAAGGATTTTGAAAGAGAGAAAGCTCAAACAGACAGAAATGAAGATGATACTACATGAATATCAGTTCAGTGCAAGAGGAACAAACATCTTTCATTTTAGTCACACAAGAATTATGGAAATGCAGTATCTGATCCAGAAAAACTAGTAGCGTTATTTACAAGTCCCGAATGATTACTTTTTCTAGTTGTTAATTGAGTTATCCTCTCTATGAGATTTGTTTGCTAAGTTTAACAATCAAATAGGGGGAGATTGTTGGTGAGATTACGAAGCTGTATGAATAGTAATCGTAATAACTCAACACTAGAGCAAGACAGGTAAATAATACTACGTCTACACAGAAATTAGGAAGAAATGAAGACAAGGCAAATACAGTGAATCAAGACATTTGAAGAAGTTTTGAAGTCTACTACAGGTCACTGAAAGAAGTTCATTAATATGTTCATGCCTTAGTGAAGAATAATGTGTAAAGACTTTCAGGGTTTCAGAAGTGTTGAAGATTCAGTATAGAAGTGCCACAAGAAGATTTCAGTGTATTAGCATTGATTGAAGATAGGCAGTGTTCGAAGCATAGGAATCTAGAAGAATTGAAGACATGGTAAAGACAAAGGATTAAGAAGACAGCTGTAGTCTTGAAGCTATACTCACTGAAAGAAGTTCATTTAAGTGTTCAAGCGTCAGTGAAGAACAGAGAATGAAGTATTCAAGATTGTGGTAATAATGGAGATGTTGTCTAAGTACCAGAAAAGATTCCAATGAACTTACAGTGTTTATTGACAGTCAGTGTTCGAAGCAATGAAGTTGCTGCAAACTTAACAATGTAAGTAAAGCAATAATACGAAGACCTGGATCGAAGTTAGTCGTCTGTGAACCAGACCAGTTGCACTAGGCCTTAGCAGTTTATGAAAGGAATCTGAGTATTAACTATTGAAGAATTGTTAAGGTGAAGAACGTACTTGGAAAGAATGGTTATTTATTAAGGTACGAAAAAGTGATTTGTAAAGGCTACAGCCAAACAGCTAAACAGCTCAAAGGGTGCATGGTGCAAAGTGTCACAACCTTGGTACGAAAAGTGAAAGTTTCTGAACTACAGTCGAAGAACAGAAACAGTTGAAGGTACAGGGTGTAATGTGGCAAGACGTTGATACAAGAAATGGAAGTTGGTAAACTTCAATCAAGGAATGAGAAGGAGGTCAAAGTGCAGTGACCAAACTGCACTTTGACCATGTGAATAGTGAGGCGCAACAAACTTTCACGCGCAACAAACATTCACATATTTCTTAAGTCATTTGTAGCGCCTTTTGTGGCGCCTCCCCAGTACATCACCTGTGTTAGGCGCCACTTAATTTCAAGCTCAACTTAGAAGACATGTAAATGGCGCCACTTGATTTTACACAGGGAAGTCACTCTACTGGCGCAACAAAAATATTCAGGCGCAACAAAATATTTCTTGGACCCACTCAGCCCTCAGCCAATCAAATTCAAGCAGCCTACTTTATTAATTTAAAGTCTACACTAATTAAAAAGAAGAGTCGTCTTCTCCAACACAAAAAAAATATGTAGAGAACCACTGCCATGGACGGAGCAAGAGATTAATTTATACACACTCATACCTTGCTTCCGGTCAGATATTAGGACCCGGTTCTTCAACGAAAAATACTCAGGGCTCCTAGATATCACTCCCTACGGACTCAGTTTTTTCTTGTACTAATTTAGATATATTTGTATAGGAACTGAGTCTAATATTTTTGTGTTAGTAGCAAAGAACTAATTTGTTCTTTGGAAGCCAGTTATATTTTTAACTGGGTGTAGCACCCCTCTGGGTTTATATATGAAAGATATATTCCCGGAAACTTGTCTCCATAATTTACTTGCTAATTTTCTTGAACCTAATTGATTTATCCGGACACACAGAAAATTAGTAGGCAGCTCACCTAAACACTACAAATGGCCAAACCCACTCTGAAGCAATAATTTATTTATCCACAAATTCCGAAAAGAATTTAAATTATTGTGAGTATCATATTCAACCCCCCTTCTACGATACTTAGGGACCCAACATTTTCACTAAAATAAAATGTAATTTCTTCCAAAGTCTTCATAGATCTTGGCCTTTTACTAGAAAAGTTTTTGTCATGTTCTTTTCCTTGAAGACTGTGTTACTTTGAAAGACTTCATAATTATGACACAAACTGTCTTACATTGATCTAAACCCTTGCAAAGATTCCATATATCTTGCCTTTAACTATTTTAGGAAACATTGATCAATTGATAATTATTGTAAAGCTTATCAATTGATCCTTCTTTGCTTATCCATCGACAGATAGGTTGATCAATTGATCTATCAATGGATATTTGAGTATCCATCGATTGCTTCTTTATCCGTTGATTTTCTTTGATAGATTCATCCGATGATCCGTTGATTGACATTCATTGACTCCTTTATCTATTGATCACTTCATTTATGAGAATTCTGACTTAGAATATTTACACTTTGTCAGCCATCCTTTCATATCCATTAAAGAACTATAAATTGAAGCCAAAAGACATCAGTTGACTAGTTTTTACACATCCATCGAATATTATAATCAACTGATAATTAAAGAACTCTAGATCGATTGCTTCTTTATCCGTTGATTTTCTTTGATAGATTCATCCGATGATCCGTTGATTGACATTCATTGACACCTTTATCTATTGATCACTTCATTTATGAGAATTCTGACTTAGAATATTTACACTTTGTCAGCCATCCTTTCATATCCATTAAAGAACTATAAATTGAAGCCAAAAGACATCAGTTGACTAGTTTTTACACATCAGCATTTTATATTTTCAAGAAGTCATTTTATATTAAGAAACAAATTGAAGAAAAAATATTTATAGAATAAAAATAAATCATAAAATATTTGTAAAATAGTTAAATATATTTATATTTATGAATAAATTTTTGAATAATAATGAATTTTTATTTAAAAATTGTTTTGATATTTAAAAATAATTTTAATAAAATATTAATTATAGTTATTATTAAAAAGTTGAAAAACAATTAGTAATTAAAAAAAGAATGTAGTTACTATTTTTGACTAAATACTACTTGTTAAAAATTTTGTAGATACATCTATGGATTCAGTTAATTACCATCTCAATCCTATTGACGAATCCTTATTAACTCGACATGACGAGCATCAGTCGGATTTGATTTGGCATAGACATGTATAAAACATTTGTTAGGAATTATATAGCATGACGATAACAAATTTCTTAGAATTATAAATTTGATGTATATTTTTATAACTGGTCAATGGATATATAACTTATAAATATCCATTGACTAGGGAACCATTTATTAGTTGAAGTTGTTAATCAACTGATAAATTGGATTGTGGCAGTTGATTCAGGATTTTTATTGTCAATTGATTGTAATACTTTGATGGATGTTATGTACTAGTCAATTGATATTTATTGACTTCGATTGATAGCTCTTCAACTGATGTGAAGAATGGATAACAAAGTGTAAATATTCTAAGTCAGAATTATCACAAATGAAGTGATCAACGAATAAAGGAGTCAATGGATATGGGTGATGTTCGATGGATAAAAGTTAATAAAAGTCAAATCAATGGATCACCATCAACGGATAAAGTACATCAAGATAGTCAATGGATAAAAGGATCGATGGATACTCAAATATCCATTGATATATCATTTGATCAATTGATAACATAAACATCGATGGATAAGCAAAGAAGGATCGATTGATAACGTTCACATCAATTATCAGTTGATCAAGATTTCCCAAAATAGTTAAAGACAAATTGAAAGGAGTCTTTGCAGAACTCTGAATTAATGGAACACAGTCATGTTAGGATTGTGAAGACTTTCAAAAGAGCATAGTCTTCGAGGAAAGAATCAAGACAAAGGCTTTTCCATAACTAGACAAAGTCTAAGGAAGACTGTGAAAGAAACTACTTTATATTCTAGTGTAAACATTGTATAATGTATTTTATACATTTATCAGTCGATAGAAAATAGAAGTATAAATGAACTACTATATATAGTTTAGTAGTTCATTATAGAAAAGTGTAGAAGTTGCAATCAAGAACTCTAGAAAAGAACAATAGAAAGATAGAAAACATTTGTAGTGCTTCTCTTAGTCCGATTTACATTTTGTAAGCAGCTTGGTTTTAAGACCAAGGTTCATTGAAAGTAAAAATATTCACTATTGGAAAACCAATCCACTAGTAATTTTAAAATACTTGTTTTCAATTATTCAAGTTCAAACCTTCTATTCTATTTCTTAATCACTATACTCTAAACTCTCAAACACTTTTATATACTAACTTAAATCTACAAGAATTGGTCATAATTCTTAAGTTTGTATTCAAGTCTCCTTATACAAACTTGTACTTAAGGAAAATAGCAACATTTGAAATTTTTAATATCAATTTTTAGGTATAAATCCATTATTTTCATTAAGTAATCCTATCATTGGTTGCAAGATTTGCCATATTTTTAAAAAATAAATTTAAAAAATAGCCACTGCATCCAGATGTATTGGCAGTTATTATAGCCTCTGGTTTTCAAGGTGTGTACCAAATTGGGGTATTTAAACACGATCCAGGATTGATCACCGCTTTTGTGGAGAGATGGCACCCAAAAACTCACACATTTCATTTTTGATTTGGTGAGGCGACTATCACTTTGGAGGATGTTTATTATATTTTGGGGTTGCATTCGTTTAGTCAGCACATTTTAGAGGATAACTCAACTAACAACTAGAAAAAGTAATGGTCTGGGACTTGTAAATAATGTTACTGATTTTTCTGTATCAGATACTGCATTTCCAGAATTCTTGAGTAACTGAAATGAAAGTTATTTGTTCCTCTAGCGCTAAACTGATATTCATGTAGTATCATCTTCATTTCTTTCTGTTTGAGCCTTCTCTACTTCAAAATCCTTCATAGTTTGAACTTAAAGAACTTATCATTAACAGAGCTTCATAAGAATTCAAATTCCTGGGAACGTCTTCTGTTGAACATAGAACACAACTCAAATAATGTTCTCCCCCTAAGAATGTGATTCTTCTTCTTTTTATCCTTCTCCCTTTAGATAATCAATGGAAATGTCAATTCTTTTATGTACTTCCCACTTGGATGAGGAATCCTCTACTGATAACTCCTTTCAAGTATAGGATACAAATCTCTTGATTCTCCCATATTTTTTTGTTTCTCATTAGGATCAGAAGATAAGATTTTCTTTTTCTTTTTGTCTAAAATCTCCCCCTAAGGATATTAACTTCTCCTAAGATTACGAAGATAAGATTTTAATAACTTTTTCTTTTTCTTGTATATACTAAATTCTCCCCCTGAATTGAGGAATCCTCCAATGACCCATCTTTTGAATGGCTTGTCTTCCAACGAAGGTTCTCGTTTGTCATTGATTGGGATAACATAGTAGCTTTTCTTTCAGAAGTAGCAAGTAGCAAGGGTAAGTGTTTGGTCTATGGTTTCCTCACTTCTACTACGTTCTGTTAGTGTTTACACTTAAGTGTCGAGCACTTTGAAGTGTTTCACTTTTTCTTTCCCAATCTCTCACTCAATTGTATCTCTCCCTCACTTTCATTTAAGTTTTTTCTCTCTCTCTCATTTTCACTCTGCATTCCAAATATAGCATTATGTACCTGCAAGTGAAATCCGTCAATTCAATTATATTCACAACACCTGATTCATTAGAATGATCTGAATCACTATCAAGTGGAGAATTGCCTTGTTGAGGTGTTCTTGATCTATCATGCATAAGCACTGTCTCAGCACCAGACTCAATAGTTTTTGCTAAATCACTGTCTAGTGGAGCCTCACCTCTTTGAGATGGGTTATCCCAAGATAAATTTTAAAATCTGTTAGGGAATCCTGCCTTGTTCTATCAATGAGTTGCCTCACACCTTCTCCGTAAACGGGAGGTGGACATTCATTTTCAGGATCTGGAAATGTTCCTTCCAAGAGGGGCGACGTAGTAGACAATGTAATGAATGGCAATTTAGAGCCTACGTTTCCCTTGTAATCCTGTGATGGGAATTTTGTATTAAATATCCTACTTGACTCATCCGAAGAATTATCAAGCAGTTGCCTCTCAAGCCCATATAAATCTGAACAAGAGATCTCCCTTTCGGGATGCATAAGATTAATCTTTTGTTTGAGATAGATACTTGTACAATGTAAAGTATAGCTAGAGTCTGTATCTCCTCTAAATGCTTATACCTCTCACTATGCACGCCTTGCAATGTGTTCCTAGAATTTATCTTTTTAGGCTTACCATCAGCGTGAATGTCAGTGGTGTGTTTGACTCATTACAAGATGCTCTGGCTGACGAGCGAATTTCAATGGACTCACCCTATTGAGAGAATAATTCAAGAGACAGTTTAATTGCTTTTTCAGCTCTGCACCCTTTTGAGAAGATGCAGATGAGCTTACAATCACCTCAGTTATATACTACTTTTCTTCTCTAGAGGTAGAGTTGTGGGTGCACTTCCGACTTCATCCTTATTTTCTGCATCAAGTGCAGTTTCTCCCTTATCAACCTCTGACTTACAAAGTTTCCTTATATCTCCAAGGATTAATGTATGGAAGTGGATGAATGAGTGTTTGGTATTATGGCCTGGGTAAGAGATTGATGGATTTTTAACCTCTTGGCCAGCTTCTATAGCCTCTGGGGGCTAATCGGAAAGAATCAATCAAGAATAAGAGATAATCACCTTAACATTCCAAAATATATTTTTCATCCGAAAGAGAAGGAAAAATATAATAAAGAATGGTAATGGATTACATTAAAGCACTTTTAGTAAAAGAGTTTTGTCGGTTCTAAAGATTTATCATTTAAGAACATGATACCAATAGAAATTTTCTTTAAGATACTTATCCTATAATAAAACGCGGGAAAGTGTATCAGAGAAAAATTCCATCCCTTCTGAATTTCTTATAAGGCAAACTTCCCATAATAAAACGCGAGAATTTATACCAAAGAAGAAATTCAACACTCTTATCACATTCTATCTCAATAAAATGACTCTTTTCCTTTAAAACCTAAGTACTGTAAGTTTTGAAAATAGTTTTGTGAAACATCCTTATCAGATGGAGGACTATGATTTTCCAACTCATAATGCAATTATGCTTTACATCATTTTCATCCACCTAAAAGTATCCCTGACTTAAAATAAATACATGACAATGATGATGGATGTATGCTTAACAATACAGTACTAAGCCTTCAAAGCAACAACCACTGTTTTGGTACTATGATTCAATGTGAAACAAACATTGAAACAAGTGTTTGAAAACAAATCATTTTACAAGTGATTGGTACCTCGAAGTTAAAATAATTTTTCTAAATAAAATAGCAGTCACAAATTTTCTGCCACTTTCAAAAGAAAAATTAAGGGAGAAAACGGTTTTGAAAATATAGCATTTAAAACCAGCTTTGGAGAGAGGATAAAATATTTTGAAATTTACAGAAAGATTATCCTCAAGAAAAGTTTGATTCACACCCTAGGATTTAGAAATTAAAGTAGGGCTGTAAATCAAAAGGTTTTCAAAAGAGAAGTTTTGAAAAAGAATTTTGATGTTTTCTTCTCTGAAACTGATAGAAAAATGAATATATCTATGAATAAGACATTTTGAAAAAGAATCAGACAAGAAATTCTTTTTAATACATTCAAGTTTAGAATTCAGTCAAAGAAAGAAAACTAAATATACTAATACTAACGGCTTCTTCAAAAACTAATTTTTACTTAGAATAAAGACTAAGCAAATCTATTAGTATTAATATATCACAATTATTTTGTAGTAAAATATTAATCAATTATCACAATGTAATAAAAGAGAATATTTATACTACGAATAATTATGGTATAAATTTATTTTAATTTACTTAAATCATGGAACCAATATATCACTGAATTGTTTTATATCATCATAATTTAAATAAATCAAAATAAATTAATTACTTATATTGTACTAAACAATCACCAATAACATTTATATATATAAATCAAATAGCCATGGCAATCATTCAGTAGAATAATAAGAATTAAGACATATTTTTATTATTAGTGATTTCAGATAAACAACTTGTATTATCACTAATATTAAAAATATCACAATTAATTACACGGAAATATTCATAAAATATCATTACTTAATATTTATCAATCATTTTAAAATACAAGAAATTATGCTTCTAATATTTAATCAAATCAAAATTATGAAACTAATAAATATTGAATTGCTTCAATCCATAATTTTAATAAGATAAAATAATTTCACTAAATACTAAAATATTCATTAGATTGAATATTAGCATCTAACTTCCTACGCTATATCTAATAATCGTCACTCAAGCATATTGCAATTATACTCATAACAATTATTAATGATATACATAAGCTCGAGGATATAGTTGAAAAATAAATTCACAAGTCCTTTAAATATTGACATTTAATACTTGTGATCCTAATTACAACTCCTCGCAATCAAAATCAAATTTAGAAATATTTCCCAAGTATATAAAATATTGAGAATTTTATACACATAACTTAGAAAATATTTCAACTTTCAATATTAGTGATTTTTAAAATATGCATTGTTTACTTAGAACAGAAATTCTAAATAATATCACTAATACTCAAAGTGTCACAATTATTTGTACCAAAATATTTAAAAATATCATAGCAAAATATCAGAGCAATTAAGCAAGACATCATTGACTAATACTCATTAAATATTTAACATACAAATAATTATGTTTCCCAGAATAATCAATCTATTACAGAAGGGGGTTGAATGTAATAGTGCCTGTAAATCGATTATGAACACAAGTATATAGAATGGAATACTGTTTTGTATTATTAATGATCTTGAATACAAAACTATCTCAAGAAATAATGTTCTTAAGAGCTGCTAGGTTATATAACTATTGCTTAATGAATTCGACATTGAATTATAACCTATCTCTGTGTTTATATAGACACAGTTACAAATACAATTACAAAACAGATTATGATAAGAATAGCTTTAATAAGGTAATTAGACTTGCACTTGAATTCCTTCTTACTATCCAAATCAGACTCTGATTTGTCTGTTTCCTTTTCTGGTAGACTCTGAAGCTAAACTCTGTTGGTTTGTCATTCTCTGATTTGAGCATTCTCTGTTAGAGTAAACTCTGATTGAGTATTCTCTGATAGAGTAAACTCTGACCGACAGCTTCCTTAAACTCTGATGACGTCAGCATAAACTCTGTTTAGTATTTTCTGACAATCATCAGTGTTTGCATTCCTAACAATCTCCCCCAATTTATGCTTTAAGAATTAAAACATAAATTTCACTTATGATGTCAGAAATACAAGACAAATGCATCAGAGTTTGTTTACCCTTTTTAGACTCAGATTCTTCTGTAAGAGAAGTCCTCTTTCAGAAATTGACTTAGGAGCTTTTCTTCAGAATCTTTCAATAGATCAACAAGCTTCTCCTTCAATTCCCTCATGTTCTCAGAAGAATCATCTATTTGAATTATTGCAGCCCTTAGAGCATAAATTGATGACCTCTACATACTTTCATCTAAGGCAATGCAACAGGTCTTCATACCATCAGGATTTAAGATTAGTGTAGGAATTCCTAACATCATTTTGACCTTTGCATCCCTTTTTTTCATTGCTCTTTCTGTTCCATCTTCAAGTATGTATCCAGGCTCATATTCTTCAGAGTTTATCATCAACAACCTTTCACTCTTCTTCTTCTCAGCTATTATTCTTTCAACAATCTTCCTCCACCTAGAAGTTGCTTCATTTTCATCATTGAGCAGATATAGAACATGTTCAAGTTATTTAGATGCTTTATCAATCAGACTTTCTTCAGCAATCTTCAAAACTCTCCCATCTTCTAAAAAATAAATGAGCTTCTCCTTAGCTTGAACACCATCAAAGATATCCTTCACCACATTAACAGAGATTAATTTATCCAGATGTTCTTGAGACAGCTCTTCTTCAGGTTTATCTTTCAGTGAATAAGGATCTCTAAAGATGTTTGCTTCACCTCTGTAGACCTTAGCATGTGTATCACCAATACCACCTTTACTTTTTCCAAGTCTGGCATTGAGAGTCAGAGTTTGAGTTTTTGTCCACAAAGGATCAAATCTTTTCTTTCTTATCAGAGATTGTTGTTGTTCTTCTTCCTCATCATCAAAACTTGAACCACCTGGAAGAAAAGTTGTTCCAGACATAGTGAGAGGTTTCTTTGGCTTAGTTGGAGCTTTTGGTTGAATTCTAGAAGATGATCTTGTTTGAATTTCTGAAACTGGTATTGATTGAGCAACTGGTTTGAGAGTTTCAATAGGTTTGATTTGAATAGGCTTGGATTCTGGTTTCTTCTGTTGAGCAGCAGTCTTTTTCTGAATTGGACCTTTCTTTACACTTCTTTTCTTTTTCTGAACTTGAGCACTAACAACTCCAGATTTCTTCAATTCAGCTTCTACTGCAACTCGATCCATTCCTGGATGTTCTTCTTCAAACATTTTCTTTGCCAGTTCAGCATCCTTCAAGTTTTGTTCTTCAATCTTCTCTGGCTTATCTTCTTCTTCAAGTTTCATTGCTAATTCTAAATCAGCATCTATCAGAGTTTGCTTATCAGAGTTTATCATAGTCTTTGATGTCATTAGAATATGTCCAATCAGAGTTTGCGGCTTCAGAGTTTGCTTCCCTTCCTTATGACTCCCTTGATCTGCATCATCAGGTTTGTCAGTGTTTAAAATTGCATCCTCCTTGCATTTGTCTGCTGAACCCTTCTCCCCCTTTCTGACATCATGCCCTGTTTTAACAGTAAGAAGCTCGACAATTGTATGTAACATGCCCTGCATAGAACTAACAGAAGTAAAAAGATGGGTCACTTTAGCTTCCAATGCATCCTGTTTAGTGGAGACAGAATGGAGTTTTGCTTCCAGAGAATGTTGAGAAGTGGAAATAGCAGTTCCGAGAAGAACAAAATGCCTGGTGACAGATGCCTTCAGATCAGTAACTTCATGTTGAAGGCCTTTGGACATAATAGTAGAGGCTTTCAAGATTGTCTTCAATTCTCCAGAAGAAATTTCTTTGTCAGCTTTATTGATTAAGTCAAGAACATGAGGCCAAGAAATCTCTCTCTCAGGAATCTTCCAAGAAGAATCCCAAATGGATTGCCTGTGATAAGAAAGAAAATCTTCAGCAGATGACTTTGCATGGAAACTGAAATCCCTTCTGATACCCTCTGTATCAAGAGCAGCTTCAATACGTCCTTTAAGATCTTCCACCACCATGTAATCAGGATACTCCATCCCTAATCTCTCATGAGCATCATGTGCATTAATAGGCCACCTCTTGGTGTTATATCTTTGAGTGTAGGGAATGGATAGATCTGTGACTTCTTTATCAGCAAAAATCACATCATCAGAGTCTATGTCCTTCCCATCAGAGTTTGAAACTTCATCAGTGTTTAGCACAGCATCAGAGTTTGCAGGAACAGGTAAACTCTGAGTACCTGCAAAAGTAACAGAACAACCTAAATCACTCTGATTTTTTAAAGTAATCTCATTACTTCTCACAACACACATATCATAACTTTTAAGAGTTAGATGTTGCTCACTATAAGTAACTAACTTCTTTCTCAATTCTACCTCTCCTTTTGCCAGATCCTGTGTCTGCCTCTCATTTATTCTGTTTTTCACATATTTTACCTCAGACTCACTGGAAAGGCTCAACACACAATGTCCTACAGAAATAAGAGGTGGCTGAGAAGAGAGATTTGTAGTCACATGAATAGGGGTATCCTTTTCAGGACTATCCATGATCATCCCAGCAGTAAACGTAGGAAATATAAATTCTGAACTGATACAATCAGAGAATGTAAATTCTGAAGTAGAGTCAGAGTTTATACCTTGAGCATTTGTAGTTGGAGTCTCCATAGGTAGTGTAGAAATTGATTTCTCACAAAGAGCATCAGAGTTTGCCTTTGGAACTTCATCAGAATTTGTTTGTTGAATGGGAGAATCTTGGTCTGCAATCATAAAATGAATGATTGGTTCTTGTGGGACCTGAGTCAGATCAGCAGCTGCTTCACCACTTTGAGGTAAAGGTTCTTGTGGGCTTGACTCTGCCAGAGATTGGCCTTCAGCATCAGCAACAACAATGTCTTCTATAATTGTGTGGGTGCCTGCATCCAAACTTTGATTGGATGGTTCTTGTGTGACTGGAGCATTAACAACTTCTTCAACCCTTTGAGCAGAAGGTTCTTATGGGTTGTACTCCTGATCATTGCTGGCTTCATCTGCTGGAACTGTGGCTTCTGTTGAACTTTGAACAACAGGTTCTTGTGTGCCTGGCCCTTCAATGACTGCTACCTCACATTGAGAAGTAGGTTCTTGTGTGTCCTGGCCAAAAGAGACAGACTTCTTCTTTCTTCTAGAAAAGAGTTTGGAACTTGGAGAGGCTGAAGTTGATTTTGAGTTGGTTGCCTCCATTTCTTTTCTGACTTGTTCAGCCAGCTCCCTAACTCTTTCATAAGACATCTCCTTTATAATTTGCTTAGGAGAGGTTGTTGGAGAATCTGATATTTGAACTGGAGTAGTTTCACTAGATTTTATCCAATCATCAGAGTTTATCGCGTCAGAGTTTATGACTGTATCAGAGTTTAGTTCTTCAACATATGCAGCCTCAGAATTTATTGCCTTGACCAATCTTCTCCTTTTCTTCTTCTTCTTCTCAGGAATTGGAAGAACTGTTTCTTTCTAAGGAGAAGTCTGAGAAACCTGTTCAACTGTCGTTCTCTTAGCAAAAATGAACCCTTCATCAGAATCTGTATCTTCATCAATTAACTTTCTCTTTTTGAGAGAAGATTCTGTCACTGAGTTCCCCTTTCGTGTGCTTGGGCCCTGTTGAGAGGTGTGTTTTGCAACTACAGTCTTTTGAGAGACTGTAGAGGTTGGCAAAGGTGTTTGGGTGTTAGTGTTTGGAGGGTGACTTGGGTTTGAATCAGAGGGTGCTAAACTCTGATTCATAGCCACTGAGAGAAAATCCCTGCCATACATGGTAGGCATTCTCTGATTTAAGAGAAGCCTAACCCATGTGGGATAAAAGAGAGGAGAGAGATTACCTTTCTTAGCATCCTTCCTAGCTAGGTCAGCAAAAATTCTTTTATTCATACAAAAACTGGCTAAACTCTGATCATTCTCAAGACTTACATTAGGCAACAAATAATTAAAAATTAACTGAAGAAATCTAGCAAAGTATACAGTGTGAACATCATCAGTTATCTTGCTAGCCAACTGCCTAATTATTAAACAAGGAAAATTGAAATTGAGATTATGGGTCAGAGAATACCCAATCTGTTGAGACAGCTGCGGAATGGCATCAAAATTGGTGCATTTGGCAGTGAAAGCCCTTGTAATGCAGTCGATGAAGAAACTCCATTCTCTTCTTAAATGTGGTCTTGTTAAACTTCCCAATTTAGATAGGCTACCTCCATAGCCTATTGCTTTGAAAAATTCCTTGATTGGTCATCTCCAACAAAATCATCATACTCAGCCACTTCTGGAAGATGAAGAGCTTGTCTCACCACAGCAGGAGTAATGGAATACTTGCCATTGCATTGAAATGTTATTATCGGCTCCTCATTATCATTAGCATTATTAAACTTTGCAGTTGACCAAATTTTGAGCAGAGATTGAGCGGAGAAGTTCGTGGGTTCCTGAAGTGCGTACCAATATAACTGTTCTGCAGAAAATCCTGAATCTCATGAAAATTCTGAGGTGCTGCATCCTTAGATAGAAGAGAGATGTAGTTTGTTGCAGCAAAAGAATAGGTCTGAAAAGTTGTACCCTTAGACGCCATTGAAGTTTTGAGATTTGATGTGTGAATAACAATTAGGGTTTGATAAGACGAGAGAGAAAGATAGAATAAACAATGTAAATGAATAATTCACAGTGAAACAAAATGAATTAAACTATTCCCTCTCAATTGTATATACCCTTTAGTGGGACACGTGGCAAGAAATAATTTGAGCAGTAATGAGTAGACCAAGTATCAAAATACAGCAAGTGTGTGTGTGTGCTGTGTAATAATAGGAACCGTCATTCGTGAGATACACGCGCCTTATTACAAGTCCAGTCAGAGATTAATAATTATGATGTTACAAAATGAAATATGATGTCATAAATATGATCTTAGAGTTTACCACTTAATCAGAGTTTACAGATCAGAGTTTATATGAGTCAGAGTTTAGTATGTACTGTCAGAGTTTACCACATACTCTTACAGAGTTTACCATAAACACTGATAACTTGTGATCAGAGATTAGATGCTTCAATGATCAGAGTTTGTTCCATTTTCATCAGAGTTTACCACATACTCTGACCTATACTCTGAGTGTTTGAAACTTGCTAAGTTGAGCCACTTGTCACCATCCCTAATTCAGAAACCAGTCTGTTAAATGTTGCTTCAGGCAAGGGCTGGGTGAATATATCTGCTAATTGTTGATCTGTAGGAACAAAATGTAATTCAATTGTGCCTTCCTCCACATGTTCCCTTATGAAGTGATATCTGATACTGATGTGTTTTGTCAGAGAATGCTGGACTGGATTTCCTGTCATTGCAATAGCACTTTGGTTATCACAATAAATAGGAATTTTTGAAAATTTCAAACCATAGTCTAACAATTGATTTCTCATCCATAAGATCTGTGCACAGCAGCTTCCAGCAGCTATATATTCAGCCTCTACAGTTGATGTTGAAATTGATTTCTGCTTTTTGCTTTGCCATGACACAAGTCTTCCACCTAAAAATTGACAACTGCCACTTGTGCTTTTCCTGTCAATCTTGCATCCTGCAAAGTCAGGATCTGAATAGCCTCTCAATTTGAAATCAGACTCCCTAGGATACCATAAGCCAAGATAAGCAGTGCCCTTGAGATATCTGAAAATCCTTTTCACAGTAATCAAATGAGGAGCTCTTGGATTTGCTTGAAATCTAGCACACAGACATGTGGCAAACATGATGTCTGGTCTACTTGCAGTCAAATAAAGTAGAGAACCAATCATTCCTCTGTATGCTGTAATATCAACAGGTTCTCCAGTGTCTTGATCAAGTTTTGTTGCAGTAGCCATGGGAGTTGTAGCAGATGCAGAATCTTGCATTTGAAATTTAGTGAGTAAATTCTTTGTGTATTTAGACTGATTAATGAAAATACCTTCTTATGTCTGTTTCACTTGTAAACCTAGAAAATAACTCAATTCTCCCATCATACTCATTTGATACCTGGACTGCATTAGCTTTGAAAATCTTTCACAGAGTTTCTCATTAGTGGAACCAAATATAATATCATCAACATATATTTGAACCAATAATAAATCCTTACCTTGAGTTCTATAAAACAAGGTTTTATCAATTGTTCCTCTAGTGAAACCATTTTCAAGTAAGAATAGAGCCAGAGTTTCATACCAGGCCCTTGGTGCTTGCTTTAGTCCATATAGAGCTTTATCCAGTCTGTAGACATGATTTGGATATTTTGGATTGACAAAGCAAGGTGGTTGTTCAACATAGACTTCTTCTTCAAGTTCACCATTTAAAAATACACTTTTAACATCCATCTGGTAGACCTTGAATTTCTTATGAGCAGCATAAGCAAGAAAAATTCTGATTGCCTCAAGTCTTGCTACAGGTGTATAGGTTTCATCATAATCAATCCCTTCCTGTTGAGAATAACCTTTGGCTACCAGTCTTGCTTTGTTTCTTGTAATTATTCCATCAAAGTTTGTCTTGTTCCTGAATACCCATTTTGTGCCAACAATAGATCTATTCTTTGGCCTTAGAACTAAGGTCCAAACTTCATTCCTTTCAAACTCATTCAATTCTTCCTGCATTGCAGTAATCCAATCTGCATCCTTCAAAGCATCTTCAACCTTCTTTGGTTCTATTTGTGAAAGAAAACAATGAAATAGACATTCATTCTGAGTAGCTTTTCTTATTTTTATTCCACTTTCCAGATCACCTATAATTAAATCAGGTGTGTGATCTTTGGTCCATTTCCTTGGATGTGGAAAGTTCCTTGAACTCGATGCCCCCCATGATCTGTGCCTTCATAGAATGATCCTTCTGTAAATGCTGATCCTCCCCCTGAAGATGTGCGTCCATCAGTGTTTGATGACTCAAAGTTTAGGTACTTAGAGTTTGAGTTATCAGAGATTGAGGTCTCAGACTTTGTGGTCTCAGAGTTTGAATTATCAGAGTTTAGGGTTTGAGAGTTTGTGTTGTTCAGAGTTTGGTCAGACTCTGATATTTCAATTACTGTGTTTTGATCTCCAATGTTAGTACTTGATTGATGTTGCACCCCCTCAACATGTGCAGAATCTTCAATTTCTATTTCAATCAATTCTGAATCAGAGTTTAAAGAATCAGAGATTACCTCACCAGAGTTTAGTTGAATAGAGTTTATTTTCTGGAGTTCATTCTCAAAACTTAGAATTTCTTGTGCATCTTTATCATGTAACCCAGCTATCTTCCCTTCATCAAAGGAGACATTAATTGATTCCATGACTGTCCTTGTCCTTAAATTGAATATTTTGAATGCCCTTGAAGAGGTTTTAGAAGTTGTTGCATATCCAATAAAAATTCCTTCATCTGCTTTAAGTTCAAACTTCTTCAATTGTTCAGGATGTGTTTTGAGAATAAAACACTTGCATCCAAAGATGTGAAAGTACTTGACATTTGGCTTTCTTCCTTTCAAAGATTCATATGGAGTTATTCCATGTTTGTTTATTAAAGAACAATTCTGAGTGATGCATGCAGTGTTCACAGCTTCTGCCCAAAAGTAAGTAGGTAATTTCGCTCATTCTAGCATTGTTCTGGCAGCTTCTATTAAAATTTTGTTCTTTCTTTCAACTACACCATTTTGTTGAGGTGTGCCAGGTGCTGAGAATTGTTGAGTAATACCTTTTGTTGAGCAGAATGTAGGGTTTCGTGACACAAACGCAGCGGAATAAACGCGAAAAATAAATCAAAATAGCGAAACCCTCCGCAGGATCCATGCTAAAACAAAAGATTTAATTCGGAGATAAAGAATAAATACCTTTAGAAGCTTTAACAGTTCATTAATGGAAGATTAATGGAGGTCCAAAGCTTGTTTAATCACCACGTATCCCGCTCTCGCGATCTACGCTCTACGGTATCCACACGAACACTTTTCATGAAGGATTGATGTGTACTTGCACCCAAAAACTTCTTCTCTCTCTATCTTCCTCCTCTCTCAGAGCGGCTAGGGTTTTTGTAAAATCTCTCTCTTATTAAATCAGCCCATAAAGAGATTATATAGAGAGAGGAATAAGTTTTCTAATTATAATCCAATTATAATTAATACTAATCCAAAATTCTAAATTATTTAATTAAGTCTAACTTAATTAATTAATTATTAATTTTGGGATTAGTTTAAGTAATTTATTTATTCTATTTATATAATTAATTAAGTCATACTTAATTAATATCATAAATAAAATAAATTACTTATTTAATTTAAATTCATAATTTAAATTATTTCTCCTTCAAGCGTTCTTTGTGTGTGACCCTGTAGGTTATTATTACGTTGGCAACAATTTTAATATCTAATTAAAATTGTAAACAATGAGCGGCATCTAGTAATACATCA
This sequence comes from Oenanthe sinensis, assembly GCA_028671895.1. Classification (NCBI taxonomy): domain Eukaryota; kingdom Viridiplantae; phylum Streptophyta; class Magnoliopsida; order Apiales; family Apiaceae; genus Oenanthe; species Oenanthe sinensis. The sequence goes on from CM053806.1 coordinate 38,530,140, forward strand.
TTGCTACCCAAGTAATAATAAATCGGTGATTCGATTAAGCCTTTCGTGAATAATGTTCCATGTAATATAATCCCTTTAATCTTGATATTATAGATTAAACTCAAGGCATGTCTCGTGTCATCCTCTTCATAATTTAATCTTTATTTTCTTGATCGATGAGTAGACTATTAAAATCAAATCAACATTTGAGCACGGCCGTGCATTTCATAGTCTCACTCAAACAAGAGGCCAATAATATCACTCCTAAAATTAGGAGGATTAAATCCCATCTAGATCATTCATATTTCTCATACGATTCATAATATACCCAATGTCCACTTTTATCATCACCCGGTCAAAGGTAACTTTTAATGTAATCAAAGTATATTAATTCTCGTATTTATATTTCAGGTCTAAGGATCATTACACCATTATCACAGTGAGATTTACTTATGACACTTACTTAACATGTAGAATCTCACGGCGGGTCATTCCAGTGCCATGCATTGATACATGCACTTATGTTCTTGACTTTAGTATCCCCATACCTATGACCAATGAGATGTGGTCAGCTGTCAAGAAACATACTAGTCTTCGTGCATTATTATTGTCCTTAAATAATAATACTCGACTAGAGAATTTTAGGAATAAGATACTATTCATATAATCTCATTTTTAAGTCACATACTTAAAGATATATAATACGTATCAAAATTCCAAGGACATTTATTATGCTTTCAATTTATTACGCAGTAAATAAAACATAATAAATAAATAATAATCAATAAAACATAATCCTTAATAATAAATATTTTCCTTAAAATATAAAAAGTATTGTCTCTAGAGCACAATTACTAACAATCTCCCACTTGCACTAGAGCCAATTACCCAAGTATCCAATACTCATGGAACTAGTGTGACTTTCGTGCTTCTGCTGCGACAAAGCCTTAGTCAGTGTGTCTGCAATATTATTATTAGTATACACTTTACATATATGTATATCTCCTTGATCATTAATCTCATTAATTAGGTGATATCTCCTAAGTATATGCCCAAACAGTCTCCTTGGTTGCTTCACAAGCATCAATATACTCAGGTTCTATTGTAAAATCAACAATTGTCTTTGCTGTGAACCATTCCAGCATACAACATCTCAATAAAACACAAAGCTAGACAGAAACATTAAATTATCGTTATCTGTCTAGAAACCAGTATCTCTGAAACCTCTTACAACTAGCTTCACATCTCCTCCATATAACAAGAATGAATCTTTAGTCCTCTTTAAGTACTTAAGAATATTCTTGACTGTCGTCCAGTGACCTTCACCTGGATTAGATCGGTATCTACTCATCATGGTTAAAGCATACGAGACATCAGGACAAGTACATATCATTGCATACATTATAAAACCAATTGCTGACGCATATGGAATTTTACTCATGCAGTCCCTATCATCCAATGATTTAGGACAAATTTTATTTTGAGATCACTATCCCATGAGACATTGGGACATATCCATTTTAGTCTCTTTGCATTTGAAATCGATGCAAAACTTTGTCAATGTATGTACTCTAAATTAGGCCGATCAATCACCTTGATCTATCTCTATAGATCTCGATCCCTAATATATATGTTACATCGCCTAAGTCTTTCATTGAGAAATTATTTCTCAACCAAGTCTTCACAGTCTGTAGAGAAGGAATGTCATTCCCTATTAGTAATATATCATCAACATATAATACTAGAAATGCCACATGGCTCCCACTAAACTTCTTGTAAACACAAGTTTCATCTTTATTCTGAATAAAGTCAAACTCTTTTTGACTGTTTCATGAAAACAAATGTTCCATCTCCTCGAGGCCTGCTTTAATCCATAAATGGATCGACGCAACTTACATACATTTCCAGCATCCTTTAGATCAACAAAACCCTTAGGGTGTGTCATGTACACATCCATATCTTCTTCAAGGCTCTCATTTAAGAAAGCGGTTTTGACATCCATTTGCCAGATTTCATAGTCATAGTAAGCAGCTATAGCAAGCAAAATCCTGATGGACATGACCATAACAACTGGTGAAAAGGTCTCATCATAGTCAATACCATGAATTTTCTTGAAACCTTTTGCCACCAATCGTGCCTTATAGGTCTGTACATTAGCATCCATGTCGGTCTTCTTCTTGAAAACCCACTTGCACCCTATAGGTTTTACCCCTTCAGGTGGATCAACCAAAATCCATACTTGATTAGTATACATGGATTCCATCTCAGATTTAATGGCATCCAGCCATCTCTTAGAATCTGGAGTGTTTATAGTATCTAGGTAGGTGAGAGGCTTATCTTCATCCACAAGCATCACATCACCATCTTGAGTCAAGAGAAATCCATATTATCTCTTGGGCTCATGGCGAATCCTACTAAACCTACGAACACCTGTGTTTCTTGAGCAGTATTATTTTTCTTGTACATTCTACTCAGGTTCCTCCACTGGTTCAACGTTATCATGTGGGTCTCAAACTTCATTGAGATCTATTATCCTCCCACTGTCTCTCAGCAGTTCGAGCAACAAACACTTTGTTCTCGGAAGGATTATAGAAAGAATAACCCCTTGTTTCAGTTGAGTATTCCACAAAATTACATTTGTCTGATTTTGGTCCTAGCTTGTCAGAGATTAGACGTTTCACAAACGCTTCACATCCCTAAAATTTTATAAATGACATGCTGTGACGTTGCTCAGTCCATATCTCATAAGGAGTCTTTTGAACCAATTTAGTAGGAACACAGTTAAGTGTATGTGGAGCCGTTTCCAGGGTGCAACCCCAGAAACTAATTGGAAGATTCATTGACTCAACATTGATCGCACCATGTCCAACAAGATGTGATCTCTCCTATAAAAAAAAACTTTTCTTTGATATTTTCTACTTCATCTTTATAGTCTTTGAACTTTTCAAATGATTCGGATTAGTTCTTCAAAAGATACATATATCCTTATCTACTAAAATAATTAGTAAATTTTATGAAGTTAATAAAATTTACCTTTTGTCATCGTACACATATGACCATATACATCACTATGTATAAGTCATACCCATTCAATGATCCCTTCACCATGTCCGGTAAAAGGAGCTTTAGTCATTTTACCAAATAAACCAAGATTCGTATCCTTTGGTATGATTCATAATCAAACTTATCCATGAATGCATCCTTATGTATTCTGGAAATATGTTTCTCATTAATATGGCCTCAGCGACAGTGCCAAAGGTAATATTTGATTTGAGTCACTTTAGAACATATAAATTGTTAATTAGATGTGCCACATTATAAGGCTCATCATCAAAATAGGATAAACAACTATTGTTATAAAATGAAAAAGCCTTTCTTGTCCAAACAAGAAACTGAAATAATGTCTCTGCCAATTGCAAGCACGCTATAACAATTATTAAGTTCTAAATTTTCCATATAGGCCAAAAATTAAGTAACGAGTTCCTCGAACCAGAGCAACTATCTTTACTCCAATTCCAACCCGATACCTTAAGCTTGACCCTTATTGATCATCATCTTCCAATCTTCCAATTAAGCATGACAGTTTAATTTCCAGTCTCCCAACTTTCCACAGAAGTGACAATCGTCTTCTTTATCAACACCTCATTCAGACTTTAGAGTCTGCTTTAGGGATTGGACTTTGGTGTGACAACGGAACTAGATCAAATCTTCTCCTTGCCTTTCCATTTTCCTTTCCCTTTTGCATTCCCTATGTTTACCATCAATATAGTAGTAGTTCATGCATTTATCATATTACTTTCAGCAGTTCTCAACATGCTTAGCAACTCAATGGGTGTTTTACCAATCTTATTCACTTTATTGTTCATAACAAAATAAGAATAATATTTGTCCAGAGATTGTAAGATCAAATCTAACTGTCTCCAGACCAATCTGGAAACCCAAAATATCAATGGTATTCATTATACCCTATAATCTTTAGAACATGTGGTGTAACCGGGTCTCACTCTCCCTACTTGTAAGTGTATAGTGCCCTTTCAAATATATCTTGTGCTCAATCGTTTCATAAACATCTATATGCTTGTATTGCTTCTTAAGCTCAGCACATATATTTGCGAGCATGAGACATGAAACATCAGTCGCAACATCAATTTGCTTCCAATAAGCACTATGATTTGCACATGTTACATTCTCAACTTTAAGAGCAGGGGAAGAGATTTGACTAATATCGTGGTGCCCGAGGACGATCCTCAAGCTCCTATGTCAGTCAAGGAAATATATTCTCGTCAACTTGTCCTTCTCAAGAAGTGATCGCATAGAGAAGTTGTTTGTGTTTATCATTTGATATCTACAATATTAAAGTGCATAAAATAAACTAGATTGCAAATTTAATATTAATTATGTTTAAGTGATTATGGTATATCATCATATACCTCCCACTATTTTTATCAAACTAATAGCCCTTACTATTAATTTGGAAAGTATATCCCATAATTCTTTCTAGTGAGCCAAGATCCATATTTCGTCATGTCCTAAGTCAACCACTGGAAGTCCTTAGAAAATGATTATTTAGGTAGACAACAGTTGTCAATTATATCATATATAATTCTTGGATAGTTTGGTGAACAACGATTGATCTTATCTATCTAATAGACTTTTAACCAAACTCTATGCTTCTAAGTTCATAATAGTTGAATATAACCGTTTATTTTCACTTATTATGACGACTCCGTTAAGTTAGACCCAATGATACAACGGCCGAATATAACCGTTTATATTCGTCGCATCTCACCACGATAGATAGGAGTCCCCTGCCACTGACAGTCGTTCCCCTTATCGATCTAGGATTCGATGAGTGTTCATTCATTGAAAAGCATCCGAGTAAAACTTAATATTTTGTTAAGGGGTTTTAGAAAATTTATAACGATCATGATCACATCATAAAGAGATCCTCAATTTTTCCTTGAACCAAATATTTCAAATCGACATCTTAAATTGTTCATTTCCCAGGTAGATGGAGGATACCAATGGTCACACTTAAAACCCATCAGCCTTACGAATACGCATATCCGCTTTTGTCAGAAAATCCCAATTATAGATATCAAAAATCCATATTTAATTTCGTGTTTTAAAAATCCATATTTCATAAACACAAGAATCTCATGATCGTTTGTTAATTTTAAAATCTTGAATCGTTACAGATTTTATCTTGTTTAAGCAAACATGGCATGGGTGTCGTATCTAATACATACATGATTAATCAATATTAAGCATGCATTTCAATTATATCTACGCATACATACCAATACATGCAATCATATACATATATGTAATGTGCGTAAATTAAACGTGTTTGGTTATGACCCCATCCTATATGATATTTCCAAGCTAATAGAAATATCAAGGTCAGTCTATGGTGGTTTTAAAAATACTATCTATTACATGTCTTCTTTCTTCATTGCTCCATCATCCCCTTTTGGATCGCCTCCTTGCTTGAAAGTCTTCATCGATAATTACATTGAATAATAAAAATAAAAATATTCTAATGAAATTACAAGAAGAACTCGAGTTACATTCGAGATAATTAAATTACAATGAATGAACGACATGCAAGTCGTATTTAGAAACCAAAACCATAAATCAAAACCACTATCCTATGGGTCTTTAGGCCATAACCATCCACCATGCTATCATATAACACATATAATATATCTCATATTATATAATCATATCATATAATCATATATAACAAATTTTGAAATTTCAGAAAATTAAAAACAGATTTCTAAAGACAATAAATTGCTATTTCGAGGCCCTTAAAGATATCAAACGCCTTACAGACCCGTCGATGATAGCATAGCTATCAGTTTTGTTCATTGGCCCGATTCCAGTCAGAAAACACATATCGTTTACGAAAATCGGATACAGCAGTCAGATTTCTCCAAATCTGACGGTGTTTCAGAAATCGTATCATATACAATTCTCATAACAAGAACAAGCATATATCATATATACATACACAGAGATACATACGATCATCATATGATTATACATTACATGAATATCATATATTCATAATATATACATACATATACTCAAAATTTTAGAAAATCAAATAATTTTCATAAAATCATAAATCACCGTTTTGGAGGCTGTAACGACATCTAATGGCTTACAGACGCAGAGCTGACTATGTCAGTATTTCTCAGTGACCCGATTACAGTCAGAAAACACATATCGTTTGCGAAAATCGGACAACGGACACAGAATTCAGAAAATCAACGGCAGCCGTTTCAGAATTCGTATCAAATACGATTCCCATAATAAGAACAAACATGTATCATATACATACATCAACACACATAATAATCACATGATTATACATCATATGAATATCATATATTCATAATATATATAAACATATACATATTATATCAATATAAAATCATGATAGATCGCATACATGCTTATATATCAAAAACTGTTAAGCACATAACCGAATTAAAACGTTTCGCAAGTAGCTCTGATGCCATTGTAGGGTTTCGTGACACAAACGCAGCGGAATAAACGCGAAAAATAAATCAAAATAGCGAAACCCTCCGCAGGATCCATGCGAAAACAAAAGATTTAATTCAGAGATAAAGAATAAATACCTTTAGAAGCTTTAACAGTTCATTAATGGAAGATTAATGGAGGTCCAAAGCTTGTTTAATCACCACGTATCCCGCTCTCGCGATCTACGCACTACGGTATCCACACGAACACTTTTCATGAAGGATTGATGTGTACTAGCACCCGAAAACTTCTTCTCTCTCTATCTTCCTCCTCTCTCAGAGCGGCTAGGGTTTTTGTAAAATCTCTCTCTTATTAAATCAGCCCATAAAGAGATTATATAGAGAGAGAAATAAGTTTTCTAATTATAATCTAATTATAATTAATACTAATCCAAAATTCTAAATTATTTAATTAAGTCTAACTTAATTAATTAATTATTAATTTTGGAATTAGTTTAAGTAATTCATTTATTCTATTTATATAATTAATTAAGTCATACTTAATTAATATCATAAATAAAATAAATTACTTATTTAATTTAAATTCATAATTTAAATTATTTCTCCTCCAAGCGTTCTTTGTGTGTGACCCTGTAGGTTATTATTACGTTGGCAACAATTTTAATATCTAATTAAAATTGTAAACAATGAGCGGTATCTAGTAATACATCATTGCTACCCAAGTAATAATAATAAATCGGTGATTCGATTAAGTCTTTCGTGAATAATGTTCCATGTAATATAATCCCTTTAATCTTGATATTATAGATTAAACTCAAGGCATGTCTCGTGTCATCCTCTTCATAATTTAATCTTTATTTTCTTGATCGATGAGTAGACTATTAAAATCAAATCAACATTTGAGCACGGCCGTGCATTTCATAGTCTCACTCAAACAAGAGGCCAATAATATCACTCCTAAAATTAGGAGGATTAAATCCCATCTAGATCATTCATATTTCTCATACGATTCATAATATACCCAATGTCCACTTTTATCATCACCCGGTCAAAGGTAACTTTTAATGTAATCAAAGTATATTAATTCATGTATAGAAATATAATGATTTCAGGTCTAAGGATCATTACACCATTATCACAGTGAGATTTACTTATGACACTTACTTAACATGTAGAATCTCACGGCGGGTCATTCCAGTGCCATGCATTGATACATGCACTTATGTTCTTGACTTTAGTATCCCCATACCTATGACCAATGAAATATGGTCATCTGTCAAGAAACATACTAGTCTTTGTGCATTATTATTGTCCTTAAATAATAATACTCGACTAGGGAATTTTAGGAATAAGATACTATTCATATAATCTCATTTTTAAGTCACATACTTAAAGATATATAATACGTATCAAAATTCCAAGGACATTTATTATGCTTTCAATTTATTACGCAGTAAATAAATAATAATCAATAAAACATAATCCTTAATAATAAATATTTTCCTTAAAATATAAAAAGTATTGTCTCTAGAGCACAATTACTAACACAGAATTCCTCCATTGTTGAGTTCTTAAACTCTGTTCCATTGTCACTCCTTAAATTCTTTACTTTGTGAGTTGATCCATTCTCAATCATTGCAATATGATCAATGATTGTTTCTGCAGTTTCATCCTTCTTGTGCAAAAAGTACACCCAAGTAAATCTAGTGAAATCATCAACTATTACCAGAGTGTATTTCTTCTTTCCAATGGACATGATATTAACTGGACCAAATAAGTCAAGATGCAATAAATGAAAAGGTTGATCAATTGAATTTTCAGTTTTGCTCTTGAAAGACGTCTTCTTTTGTTTGGCCTTTTGACATGAATCACAGAGTCCATCAGGATGAAATTGAACTTTTGGAAGACCTCTAACTAGGTCTTTCTTTATCAATTCATTAATGTTTCCAAGTTCAGGTGACACAACTTTTGGTGCCAATTCCAGCTTTCCATTGGTGATGCCTTTCCAAGTAGACAGGTTAAGGGACCATTAGAATTAATATCCAAGCTAGCTTCAAATAAATTGTTATGTCTGTGGCCAATAAGAACTATTTTTCCATTTTTCTTGCTTTTCACTTCACAATGAGTTCCATGAAATTCCACAGAATAATCTTTGTCTGTCATTTGACTCACACTTAGCAGATTATGTTTGAGTCCTTCAACCAGAGCTACTTTCTCAATGATGACATTTCCAATTACTATGTTGCCATATCCCAGTGTTCTTCCTATGTTGCCATCTCCATAAGATACTGCTGGGCCAACCTTCTCCTCAAACTCTGAAAGCAGGGATTTATTTCCAGTCATATGTGCAGAACATCCACTATCAATCACTAGAATGTTCTTCGTGTTTCCCTGCAATCAGTAAATGCAATTTAATTAGTAGTTATGGGGACCCAAACTAGTTTGGGTCCTTTCTTTGAAAACTTGTTAACTTTTGCAGCAGAAGTTCTTTTGTCAGAGTTTGTGTTAACAGAGTTTACATGATTAGAGTTAGCATTTACAGAGTTTGTACTGTCAGAGTTTACACTCCTTTTATCAGTCTTTATCACATATTTTTACTTGACATTATATTTTGGAGAATTACTCATTTGAGGTTGTGGTTTATAAGAATTGTAATACAAATTATGATAATCTTTGCATTTATAAATAGAATGCCATAAACTACCACAGTGAAAACAAGGATTTGATCTTGTTTGTTTTCTAGCCTCAAACCTAGGTTTTTCAAGTTCTTTCTTTTTCTTTTGTTTGCAGTCAATAGCAAGGTGATTAGAATTACCACAAGTAAAACAGGATTTCCTAGGAGCATCAGGGATATTCATGTAGTTATTCTCCTTAGTAATTCCTACTTTACCATTCCTATTTCTTTTTACCTTTTTAGTTTTATTAGTGACTGCCTTCAACTTTTCTTTAAGTTGCTTCTGTGAAAGTAATCTTATATTTATCTTTTTAAAATCTAGCACACCATTGTTTTTAGAGCATTCAGGGAGAGTTTTCTTATAATCACTAGCTCTAACAAACTTCACAGGTTTAGTCAATGTTCCTTTTATGTGTGAATTAGTGTGAAATTCTTTATCAGATTCATAACCTAGGGCAGATGTCCAATTCTTTTCAGAAAGCATTTGTTGGACCTTCTTACCAGAGTTTGTCCAAACTCTGAAGGTCTCTTTTTCCTTAGCTATCTCAGTTTTCAAATATGTGACTTGTATTTCCAACTGAGTTTGCATGTGTATAGCATTCTCACAGTCTTTCTTAAAACTAAGCATGTGTACAAGTTCAATTTCAAGAAAGTCATTCATAGCATTCAGAGTCTGTATCTCAGATTTTAATCTTTCATTCTCAAGAGATTGTGACTTAAAGCTAACATGCAGATTTCTAAGAAAAGACTTTAATTCATGAATATCTTCAGTATCAAAAGTGAAAACAGAGTTTGGTACCTTTTCAGAGTTTAAGATGGGAGAATCAGAGTTTGCCATGAGAGCATAGTTAGTTTCTTCTTCTGAGTCTGAGGAATCCATCCAATCTTTCTTTGATATGATGAGAGCTTTCCCAGATTCCTTGCTTCTGCACTCAGTAGCAAAATGTCCCATCTTGTTGCACTTGTAACACTTGACTTTTGATTTATCAAGAGTTTTTGATTTTCCATCTCTATCTTCTCTTTTTCTGAATCTGTCTTTCTTGTCTGACTCACTATGCTTCTTCTGATAGTTTCCTTGCTTCTTAAATTTTCTGTATTTCTTGAAGCTTTTGACAAACATAGCAAACATCTCCATCATGTCAGAGTCTGAAGAATTATCAGAGTTTACATCAGAGTTTGCCTCAAACTCTGATTCACTGCTTTCTTTGATTACAGCTTTTCCTGTTCTTGTTGAGGCTTTAAGGACTTTTTCTGTAGGTTCTTCAATCTGGGCCTCAACATTCAAAGCAATAGATTTTGCCTTGCTACTTTTTCTGTTTCTTCTTTGCTGTAACTCCAGATCATGAGTTTTCAATTTGCCATAAACTTCATCTAATGACATCTCATCCAAATCAGCCTTGTCTCTAATCAAGGATGTCTGCAGATCCCATTCTTCTAGAAGAGCCCTCAGAAATTTGGTGTTTGAATCTTCATTGTCGTATACTTTATCCACCAAAGCCAAGTTATTCAACAGAGTTAGAAATCTGTCATAGATATCTGTGAGGGACTCATTCTGCTTAGCCTCAAAGTATTCATACTCTTGGATTAGAACAGATCTTCTATTTTTCTTTATCTCCTTGGTTCCTTGACATTGAACCTCCAGTGCATCCCAGATTTCTTTGGCAGTTTTGCATGCTATTACCCTGTTAGACATTACAGAGTCAAGACTATTATGCAGAATATTTCTTACCTTTGCATCTTTCAAGACTTCCTATTTTTCTTCATTGGTCCATTCTTTCTTGTCCTTTAAGGTGTAATACTCAGGGATTTATCTTCATTCCACAATCGTAGATGGCACTAGTTTGGTTGGTAGATACTGTCCTGTATGAATTCTATCCAAATAATCAGGATCAGTTGCTTCCAAGAACATCATCATCTTCACCCTCCATGTAGGATATTCAGCCTTCTTCAATATAGGGATCCTGATGCTTTCATACTTGTTACCAGACATGATTATTTGATCTTTTTAAGTCGTAATTAACTGCCTGCTCTGATACCAATTGTTTCCCAGAATAATCAATCTATTACAGAAGGGGGTTGAATGTAATAGTGCATGTAAATCAATTATGAACACAAGTATATAGAATGGAATACTGTTTTATATTATTAATGATCTTGAATACAAAACTCTCTCAAGAAATAATGTTCTTAAGAGCTGCTAGGTTATATAACTATTGCTTAATGAATTCGACATTGAATTATAACCTATATCTGTGTTTATATAGACACAGCTACAAATACAATTACAAAACAGATTATGATAAGAATAGCTTTAATAAGGTAATTAGACTTGCACTTGAATTCCTTCTTACTATCCAAATCAGACTCTGATTTGTCTGTTTCCTTTTCTGGTAGACTCTGAAGCTAAACTCTGTCGGTTTGTCATTCTCTGATTTGAGCATTCTCTGTTAGAGTAAACTCTGATTGAGTATTCTCTGATAGAGTAAACTCTGACCGACAGCTTCCTTAAACTCTGATGACGTCAGCATAAACTCTGTTTAGTATTTTCTGACAATCATCAGTGTTTGCATTCCTAAGAAATTATGCTGCTAACTTATGGTAGAAAATTTCACTACCACATATGCATATAACCTTGTAAGCATGATAATTAAACTAGTAGCAATAAGTACGAGGTACTGGATTTCAAATAAATTCCCAAGTCCTTTAAATATTGAAAATTTAATACTTGTGAACTCATTTGAGAATTCCTTGCAGATGAGATTTCTAAAAAATATGCATATAGGTAATATCCCAAGTTCACTAACCAACTTAGATAAAATGAATTCATCAAGTTGTTTAACAAATATCTGCAAGTTTTTCTACTAAGGACAACTCTCGAAAGAAATGATACCTAGTATCCATGCACTTGTTCCTTAATTGGTGTAGAGAGTATCCAACAGAGTTGTTAGAGTTGAAGTGGTTTCCTTGTCTAGAAGATCAAAGCATCACATTCACTAGATGCTTTAAATTTCGCCTTTGCTGCAGCTATATGTGTTGAATGCTTCCTCTTATTTCAACAAGAAATCAACCTCTTCCACGAAATTGACAACTTTTAGGAATGACTTCCCTGTCTTTTTTACAACCTGCATTATCTATATCTATATAGCCAATTAGGTTAAACCTGGTATCTTTAAGATATCTGATTCTACTAATTTGTGATCTCCTAAGATATCTAACAATTCATAACTTAGCTATAAGATAAGATTCTCTAGTATCTACTTGGAAACTTGTACATAGACATATCGAGAATAAAATATATGGTCTTTATGTTAGTATTGGTGTCCTAGAGACAATACTTTTAATGTTTTATTGAAAATAATTAAGGATTATGTTTTATGTGATTATTTAATTAATATTTATTATGACTTTATTTACTGCTTCATAAATTGAAAGAATAATAAATGTCCTTGGAATATTAATACGTAATATATATCTTTAAGTATGTGACTTAAAAATGAGATTATATTAATAGTATTTTATTCCTAAAATTCCCTAGTCAAGTATGATTATTTAAGGACAATAATAATGCAATAAGACTAGTATGTTTGTTGACGGATGACCACATATCATTGGTCATAGGTATGGTGATACTAAAGTCAAGAACATAAGTGTATGTATCAATACATGACACTGGAAAGACCCGTCGTGAGATTCTACATGTTAATAAGTGTCATAAGAAATCTCACAGTGATAATGATGTAATGATCCTCTGACTTGAAATCATTATATTTCTATACGAGAATTAATATACTTTGATTACACTCAAAGTTACTTTTAACCGGGTAATGATAAAGGTGGACATTGGGTATGCTATGAATAGTATGGGGAATATGAATGATAGATATAGGATTTAACCCTCCAATTCTAGGAGTGATATTATTGGCCTCTTGATTGAGTGAGACTATGAAATGCATGGCCATGCTCAAATATTGATTTGTTTAAATAGTCTACTCATTGATCAAGGAAACCGAGATTAAACGTTGAAGAGCATGACACTATACATGCCTCGAGTTTTATCTATAATATAAGGTTAAAGGGATTATATTACATTGCACATTATTCACGAAAGGTTTAATTGAATCACCAATTATTATTGTTACTTGGGTAGTAATGATGTATTACTAGATGCCGCTCATTGTTTATAATTTTATTATTAGATAATAAAATTATTGCCAACGTAATAATAACCTAAAGGGTCACACACAAAGAACGTCAAAACGGAGGTTTATTTAAATTACGAATTTAAATATATTATTGTTTATTCGAATTTAATTATTAAATTAATTAAGTGGGACTTGATTAATTATATTAGAATTCGGATTTAATAAGCATTATTATTATTCGAATTTAATTATTAAATTAATTAAGTGGGACTTGATTAATTATATTAGAATTCAGATTTAATAATAATAATAACCCAAAGTCATAATGGGTTTTGGAAACCACATGGATTAGGGTTAGGCCCAAAATCTCTCTCTCCCCTATATATACATAATGATGTATAGTATTAGGGTTTAATCATCAAATTTCGTTTTTAGAGAAAAACCCTAGCTGCTCAACATCAAGAGAGGCTAGAGAGAGAGAAGCAAACAATTCGGCTAGTACCGACTCCGGTGATCGTAGGACGATCGGGCGTTCGCGTGGACTTCTTTAGAGAGAAATTTTTTGCAACAAAGGACTGCTGTGATTCATCTTTCTGGACCTCCGTTAAACAGCATACGAAAGTTTTGTTAAGGTACAGACTTCTTCACCATAATCATCCAACGTTATACATGGATCCTACGATTGAGTTTCGATTTTTTTTATTGTTTTTACGTTAATTCCGCTGCGTTTTCATGCCCGAAACTCTTCAATGGTATCAGAGCTACGTGTATAATGGGATGATTTGGTTATGTGTTTAACAGTTTTTCGATGTATGTAAACATATATATAATATGCCATGACTATATATTGATATATATATTTTATATGATTTTGAATATATGATATTCATGTGTTGTATAATCATGGGATGATTGTGTGTATTGTTGTATTTATATGATACATGTTTTTTCTTGTTATGGAAATCGTATTCGATACGAATTCTGAAACGGCTTCGGTAGATTTTCTGAAATCTGTGTCCAGTGTCCGATTTTCGCAAACGATATGTGTTTTCTGACTGGAATCGTATCACGGAGCAATACTGACATAGTCCGCTTCGGGTCTGTAAGCCGTTTGACGACGTTACAGGCCCCGAAACGGCGATTTATTATTTTCTGAATTTATTTGATTTTTTGAAATTTTGAAATTTATTATATATGATTATATGATATGTTTATATAATCTGAGATATATTACATGTGTTATGTGATAACATGGTGGATGGTTATGGCCTAAAGACCCATAGGATAGTGGTTTTGTTTTATGGTTTTGGTTTCTAAATACGACTTGCATGTCGTTTATTCATTGTAATTGTTAATCTCGAATGTATTTCGAGTTCTTCTTGCAATTTCATTAGAATAGATTTATTTATTATTCAATGTAATTGTTTAATGGAGACTTGGAAGCAAGGAAGCTAGGAGGCAATCCAGATGATGGAGCAATGAAGAAGATAAAGACATGTAATAGTGTAGTATTTGAAACCACCATAGATTGACCTTGATAATTCCATTAGCTTGGAAATATCACATAGGATGGGGCCATAACCAAACACGTTTAATTCATGTACAATACATATATGTATATGAATGCATATGTAGATATGTATGTGTTGGAATGATGTATGTATTAGATACGACACCCATGCCATGTCTGTTTAAAAAAGATAAAATCTGTAACGATTCAAGATTTTAAAATTAACAAACGATCATGAGATTCTTGTGTTTATGAAATATGGATTTTTAAAACACGGAATTAAATATTGATTTTTGATATCTATAACTGGGATTTTCTGACAAAAACGGATATGCGTATTCGTAAGGCTGATGGATTTTAAGTGTGACCACTAGTATCCTCCATCTACCTGGGAAATGAACAATTTAAGATGTCAATTTGAAATGTTTGGTTCAAGGAAAAATTGAGGATCTCTTTATGATGTGATCATGATCGTTATAAATTTTCTAAACCCCTTAACAAAATTTTAAGTTTTACTCGGATGCTTTCCAATGAATGAACACTCATCGAATCCTAGATCGATTAGGGGAAGGACTGTCAGTGGAAGGGGACTCCTATCTATCGTGGTGAGATGCGACGAATATAAACGGTTATATTCGGCCGTTGTATCATTGGGTCTAACTTAACTAAGTCGTCATAATAAGGTGAAAATAAACGGTTGTATTCAACCATTATGAACTTAGAAGCATAGAGTTTGGTTAAAAGTCT
This sequence comes from Oenanthe sinensis, assembly GCA_028671895.1. Classification (NCBI taxonomy): domain Eukaryota; kingdom Viridiplantae; phylum Streptophyta; class Magnoliopsida; order Apiales; family Apiaceae; genus Oenanthe; species Oenanthe sinensis. Next base: position 38,545,704 of record CM053806.1, read on the forward strand.
ATTAGATAGATAAGATCAATCGTTGTTCACCAAACTATCCAAGAATTATATATGATATAATTGACAACTGTTGTCTACCTAAATAATCATTTTTTAAGGACTTCCAATGGTTGACTTAGGACATGACGAAATATGGATCTTGGCTCACTAGAAAGAATTATGGGATATACTTTCCAAATTAATAGTAAGGGCTATTAATTTGATAAAAATAGTGAGAGATATATTATGAATATATCATAATCATTTGAACATAATAAATAAGTCAGACAATCTAATGTTTATTTTATGCATTTTAAACATTGTAGATATTTAAATGGCAAACAATACAAATACTTTCTCCGTACGAGCAACCCTTGAGAAGGACAAGCTGACAGGAACTAACTTCCTGGATTGGTATAGGAATTTGAGGATTGTCATCAGGCAAGAGCGTAAGCTCCATGTCATTGAAATTCCTTCACCTGCTCCTTCTGCTGAGAATGCAACTCGCGTTCAGCAAAATGCTTATCAGAAGCATATTGATGATGTGAATGATATTGCATGTCTCATGCTGGCAACCATGAGTGTTGAGCTTCAAAAACAACATGAGCATATGGAGGCTTATGAGATGATTGAACACCTTCAAAGAATGTTTGAGGGACAAGCTCGTCAAGAAAGGTTTGACACGAGCAAAGCACTGTATGCTTGCAAACAAGGAGAGCGTGAACCTGTTGAACCACATGTTCTGAAGATGATAGGTTATATTGAGTATCTTGATACTTTGGATTTCCTGATTGGTTTGGAAGCTCAAATTGACTTAATCTTGCAATCTTTAAACCGCAACTATACTCATTTTGTTATGAACTACAATATGAATGAGATAGACAAAACACCCACTGAATTGTTGGCCATGTTACGAACTACTGAAACCAACATGAAAAGGCTGAACCTGCTGCCATGTTGATGGTACATAACAAAGGTAAGGCTAATAGGAAAGGCAAATGGAAGGGAAAGAAGAAGATTGGATCTGCTTCTGGTCCCAAGCCAAAGGCTAATCCCAAACAGGCTTTAAAGCCTAAGGGTGTTGTTGCAAAGGGTGATTGTCACTACTATGGTAAACCAGGTCATTGGAAGAGAAACTGTCATGCTTATTTGAAGGATCTGAAGAAGAAGAAGGCTGGTCAAGCTTCTGATTCAGGTATTTATGTTATAGAGGTCAATTTGTCAACTTCTACATCATAGGTATTGGATACTGGATGTGGTTCTCACATTTGTATAAATGTACATGAACTACAAAGGAGTAGGACTTTGGCTAAAGGAGAGGTCGACCTACGAGTTGGCAATGGAGCAAAGGTTGTTGTTTTAGCTATAGGGACTTATTATTTATCATTGCCCACTGGGCTTATTTTAGAACTTGAGAACTGTTTTTACGTGCCTGCAATTTGCAGAAACATTATTTCGGTTTCTTGTTTAGACAAGAAAGGTTTTGCATTTTAATTCAGAACAATAGTTGTTCCTTTTCTTTGAATAATGTTACCTATGAGGTTGCACGTTTATTTAACAGTTTATACGTTCTTGATTTAGACACTCCTATCTATAATGTGAATAACAAACGTCTTAAAATAAATGACTCAAATTAAACATACCTCTGGCACTGTCGTTTAGGCCATATAAATGAGAAACGCATTTCCAAGTTACATAAGGATGGATACTTGGATAAGTTTGACTTTGAATCATACGAAGCATGCGAACCTTGTCTCATTGGAAAAATGACTAAATCTCCTTTTACTAGACAAGGTGAAAGGGCCACTGAACGATTAGAACTTATACATAGTGATGTATGTGGTCCTATGCGTACTATGACAAGAGGTGGCTTTTACTACTTTATCACGTTTACTGATAATTTCAGTAGATATGTGTATCTTATGAAGAACAAATCCGATTCTTTTGAAAAGTTTAAAGAAACAAAGCTGAAGTAGAAAAGCAAACTGGCGGAAGTATTAAGACTCTACAATCTGATCGTGGAGGTGAATACTTAAGCCATGAATTTAAGAGTTTATTAAAAGAGTGTGGTATTGTATCACAATTCACTCCTCCCGGAACACCACAATGGAATGGAGTTTCTGAAAGGAGGAATCGTACTTTGTTGGACATGGTACGATCGATGATGAGTCATACAGATCTTCCAATTAGTTTATGGGGATACGCCCTGGAGACGGCTACTTATACACTTAACCGAGTTCCTACTAAAACGGTTCAGAAGACTCCATATGAGATATGGACTAAGAAACATCATAGCATGTCATTTATGAAAATATGGGGATGTGAAGTGTTTGTGAAACGTTTAACTTCTGACAAGCTAGGACCTAAATCAGACAAATATAATTTTGTGGGATACCCAATTGAAACAAAGGGTTATTCATTCTATAATCCTTCCGAGAACAAAGTGTTTGTTGCTCGAACTACAGTTTTTCTTGAAAGAGAAATGCTTTCGAAGAAAAATAGTGGGAGGATAATAGATCTCGATGAAGTTCGAGGCCCATAAGATAATATTGAACCAATGGAGGAACTTGAGCAGGATGTACAAGACCACAACACTGCTCAAGAAACACAGGTTATTCGTAGGTCTAGTAGGATTCGCCATGAGCCTGAGAGATATTATGGATTTCTCTTAACTCAAGACGGTGATGTGATGCTTATCGACGAAGATGAGCCTCTCACCTACTAAGATACTATGAACACTCCAGAATCCAAGAGATGGCTGGATGCCATGAAATCTGAGATGGAATCCATATATACTAATCAAGTATGGACTTTGGTTAATCCACCTAAAGGGGTAAAACCTATAGGGTGCAAGTGGGTTTTCAAGAAGAAGACCGACATGGATGGTAATGTACAGACCTATAAGGCACGATTGGTGGTAAAATGTTTCAAGCAAATTCATGGTATTGACTATGATGAGACTTTTTCACCAGTGGCTATGGTCAAGTCCATCAGGATTTTGCTTGCTATAGCTGCTTACTATGATTATGAAATCTGGCAGATGGATGTCAAAACCGCTTTCTTAAATGGGAGCCTTGAAGAAGATATGGATGTGTATATGACACAGCCTGAAGGTTTTGTTGATCCAAAGAATGCTGTAAAGGTATGTAAGCTGCGTCGATCCATTTATGGATTGAAACATGCCTCAAGGAGATGGAACATTCGTTTTGATGAAACTGTCAAAGAGTTTGGGTTTATTCAAAATAAAGATGAACCATGTGTTTACAAGAAGGTAAGTGGGAGCAATGTGGCATTCCTATAATTATATGTTGATGATATATTAATAATAGGGAATGACATTCCTTCTTTACAGGTTTTTAAGACTTGGTTGAGTAAGAATTTCTCAATGAAAGACGTAGGCGAAGAGACCTATATTTTAGGTATCAAGATCTATAGAGATAGATCAAGAAGAATGATCGGCCTAAGTCAGAGTAGATACTAGTATAATCCAGGTGAAGGTCACTGGACAGCAGTCAAGAATATTCTTAAATACTTGAAGAGGACTAGAGATTAATTCTTGGTATATGGAGGAGAAGATAAGCTGGTTGTAAAAGGTTACACCGACGCTAGTTTCTAGACAGACAAGGATGATTCGATTTCTCATTCTGGATTTGTGTTTTGTCTAAATGGAGATATTGTATGCTGGAATGGTTCACAGCAGAGACAGTTGTTGATTCTATAATAGAGCCTGAGTATATTGATGCTTATGAAGCAGCCAAGGAGATTGTTTGAGGATGTACTTAGGAGATATCACCTAATTAATGAGATTAATGATCAAGGAGATATACATATATGTAAAGTGCATACTAATAAGAATAATGCAGACCCACTGACTAAGGCTTTGTCGCAGCAGAAGCACGAAGGTCATACTAGTTCCATGGGTATTAAATACATGAGAGATTGGCTCTAGTACAAGTGGGAGATTGTTAGTATTGGTGTCCTAGAGCAAATACTTTTAATGTTTTATTAAAAACAATTAAGGATTATGTTTTATGTGATTATTTAATTAATATTTATTATGTCTTTATTTACTGCTTCATAAATTGAAAGAATAATAAATGTCCTTGGAATATTAATACGTAATATATATCTTTAAGTATGTGACTTAAAAATGAGATTATATGAATAGTATTTTATTCCTAAAATTCCCTAGTCAAGTATTATTATTTAAGGATAATAATAATGCAATAAGACTAGTATGTTTGTTGACGGATGACCACATCTCATTGGTCATAGGTATGGTGATACTAAAGTCAAGAACATAAGTGTATGTATCAATACATGACACTGGAAAGACCCGTCGTGAGATTCTACATGTTAATAAGTGTCATAAGAAATCTCACAGTGATAATGATGTAATGATCCTCTGACTTGAAATCATTATATTTCTATACGAGAATTAATATACTTTGATTACACTCAAAGTTACTTTTAACCGGGTAATGATAAAGGTGGACATTGGGTATGCTATGAATAGTATGAGGAATATGAATGATAGATATAGGATTTAACCCTCCAATTCTAGGAGTGATATTATTGGCTTCTTGATTGAGTGAGACTATGAAATGCATGGCCATGCTCAAATATTGATTTGTTTAAATAGTCTACTCATTGATCAAGGAAACCGAGATTAAACGTTAAAGAGGACGACACTATACATGCCTCGAGTTTTATCTATAATATAAGGTTAAAGGGATTATATTACATTGCACATTATTCACGAAAGGTTTAATTGAATCACCAATTATTATTGTTACTTGGGTAGCAATGATGTATTACTAGATGCCGCTCATTGTTTATAATTTTATTATTAGATAATAAAATTATTGCCAACGTAATAATAACCTAAAGGGTCACACACAAAGAACGTCAAAACGGAGGTTTATTTAAATTACGAATTTAAATATATTATTGTTTATTCGAATTTAATTATTAAATTAATTAAGTGGGACTTGATTAATTATATTAGAATTCGGATTTAATAAGCATTATTATTATTCGAATTTAATTATTGAATTAATTAAGTGGGACTTGATTAATTATATTAGAATTCAGATTTAATAATAATAATAACCCAAAGTCATAATGGGTTTTGGAAATCACATGGATTAGGGTTAGGCCCAAAATCTCTCTCTCCCCTATATATACATAATGATGTATAGTATTAGGGTTTAATCATCAAATTTCGTTTTTAGAGAAAAACCCTAGCTGCTCAACATCAAGAGAGGCTAGAGAAAGAGAGAGAGAGAAGCAAACAATTCGGCTAGTACCGACTCCGGTGATCGTAGGACGATCGGGCGTTCGTGTGGACTTCTTTAGAGAGAAAATCTTTGCAACAAAGGACTGCTGTGATTCATCTTTCTGGACCTCCATTAAACAGCATACGAAAGCTTTGTTAAGGTACAGACTTCTTCACCATAATCATCCAACGTTATACATGGATCCTGCGATTGGGTTTCGATTTTTTTTTATTGTTTTTACGTTAATTCCGCTGCATTTTCATGCCCGAAACCCTTCACTTTATGCACTTGAATAAGTAATGAGCTGATCATACCTCTATAGCTTGTCACTTCAGTTCATATACCTGATTTTTCCTGATCAAGCTTAGTGGTTTGTTGGCAAGAAGTCTTGGCAGGTCTAGAATCTTCCAAATTGCGCATCTTCAAAAGATCCTTGACTTACTTTAATTGCCACCATTCTTTTTAATTAATTATAATCCAAAAAGAATTCCAACTCTTCCAACATGTTCATGTTGTACCTACGCTGCATTTACTTAGTAAATATCTCTTGCCAAATTTTCATTAGTAGACCCACATATAATATAATCATGGTATACTAGCACATATATTACATTGTGTGTGCCTTGTATTCTAGAGAGATATATGTGTATAACTACTCTACCAAAATCATTTTCAAGTGATAAACCAGTTAGAGTGTCATACCATGTCCTTGATGATTTGCTTGAATACCTAACTCTGTTAGGTCCTCATCTTGTTAGGCCCAATTGTTAGGTCCTGAAAGGATCAAGTCTCATCACTGGTACTTACTGTTTGATCTTGAAAGTCTCGAAGATTCTGTTTCCATCATCATCGATAACTTCTACTTGATAGTAACCTGTAGCAACCAGTTTGGCTTTGTCCCTCATAACAATGCCAATAATCATCCAGTTTTTATAAACCCATACTGTACAAATTTTAGCTTCAACTTTTGTGGTCTGGGTTCCAACTTCAATAGATTCTGCCTTCGAACTTATTGAGATCATCTTGCATTTGAAATCACCCAATTTGGATCAAACAGTGCATCTTCAGTATTCTTTGGGATACTAGATGTTAGGTCCCAAAAAATATATGTTCATTTTGATTAGCACTTCTGGCCTTTACTCAATAATCTGGTTTACTAAGAACTAGACTCCATGATTGACTTTGACTTCAAACCTTTTGTCTTGGCAAATATGTTCTTGTTGTATTCCTTTGATCTTCATTATTTTGAGTACGACTAGTAGATCCTTCTTTTATTTGTTCCCCCTGAGTTGCTGCTAGGATGTGTTGAAGATCCTTCACCTTTTTCAATGTATTCTGTTAAAGTTCACGAGTTGTGTAGTTTCACTACTATTTCCACTAATAGGATCTGAATCATCATAATTATCATTGATTCCTTCTGCAACCTCATTTTCATCATCAGTATCTGAATATGACTCTGACAGGATGTCAAACTTCAGAGATTCAGAATAGTCATTCATTTGAATGCTTGAGAGCTTGATGTAGTTGGACAATACATTCAGACTTTCAATCACCTTCTGGTTTTACATCATATATGCCTTGAAAGCTTTCGACTTCAATGAATAGCCGAGGAAAATTGTTCCATGAGCCTTAACTTCAAACTTGCCAAGATACTCATATTAATCTTCAGTAAATATCAATTTCCTCCAAACACACGAAAGAACTTCAGTGTTTGCTTCTGGTTGGCCATTAACTCATATGATGTCTTTTTACGATCTTGTTGATTAAAACAGCATGCTGTGTTAATTGCTTCAGTTTCAAAGTACCTTTTTAAGTGCAGAATTCATTTAGAACTTCATTCACGAAATTCAATTCCACTATCTGACTTCAAAGTTCTCACAGCTTACTTTGCTTCCAACTTGATCTAATTGATGTGATCAATTACCATCTGTGGCATTTTATCTGTTGAATGTACCAAAATCACCAACTCGTAATTAGGGTTGTCATTAATCACCACTAAGCATATTTCTTCCATGCCATAATTTGCTTCAGTGTGATGTTTTCATTGACTTCCCTATGTGACGTACTTCAAAATGTCCTTCTGGATAGAATTCCATTAAAAGCAGTCCTCTCACCAATTTCATCTTTATCGGAGAATCCATTGTCTTGATTAACAAGTGTGAGAGCTTCTTATGCCATAGCTAATTCTTTCCTGATGAAGTTTTACTGAAAAGTTCACTTCATCTTTGCATATCGAATTCATGTCAGCTACGAACAAATTTCCTCACTCTTAGTTGAGTGAGCTTCCAACCTTCTTGTTTGAGATCAAACACTTTTCCTTTTCAATGCTTTTCTAGAAAACCCTTGATAAAGAATTTCCTAGTGCTTTGTAGATAGTGCTTAAGTCTTTTGACAAGAAAGATGCTTCGACTGATGACAATTCCAAAAATCATTATAGCCAAATCCCTTGTACATCCTTTGTTGTCATCTCCAAAGGTTACCATTGAGTAGGCTTTCTTAACCGACTGTGATGTCAGAGCTTTAATCTTAATCATATGCCTCGAACAATAAATGTCATGAAGTCATATAACTTTTGTCTTTTATTACATACTCTGCAATCACAAATGCTTAAGCTTCTTGGTACTCAACTTCAATTGAGTCCAGATGGGTTAGAGATATTACTGTCTACAGTGGTAACAACAGCTTCAATATGCATAAAATCACATGGATAGAAGAACTAACAAATTAATTACTAATTCTGTCTAATCCATTTATGTTGTTGTCTAACATTTTTAACTCTCTCTAATTACCTATGTCAGTTTTAGATTTATCCTCGAATCAACAAATGTTACTAACTACATATATAATATTACCATCTTTTATTATTATATCCCTAACAAGCAATACATGATATGATATGACTTTTAAGTGCAAATATGTGAGTGCGAGCAAATCATGTGAAAATAAGTACATAAACAATTTAAGAATATGCATAATATTTGAATAAAACATTATGAGCAATATCAAATTCCACATACACTTCACAAGTCATTATCACAATAAGAGAAAATATAAAATATCTGATCTATGACCTATTTGTCTATTTAATAATTTTCACAACATTAGTAGAGGTATTAAATCACATAAGATTTGACTCAAGTTCCAGTAAATGTTTAGGGATACACCTAACCGTCTAGAATATCATATCTAATTTTAGATATTCATTTTACTGCATATAAAATCAAGTATGAAATGTTCTAATTAAACTCATGAATTCTAGCATGCAAATCTCATTTTTAGCAATCAATTAAGCATTTAAGTCCTAAGATACTAACATGATGACATGAATATAATATATTTCAAAACTTAATAATCATACAGTTCTGAATTAGATAAACGTATACTAGTTAGAATGTGTACCTGTGAAGTGCTTAGTGATTCATCTCCAGTGTTGGTCATTGATGCCAGATATCCATTTGGTTCATCACTGTCACTGGTAGAATTAGTTTTGCATTTAACTTCACCAATAAATGTTTTCCCTTGCTGCATCCTCACTAATGCCTGAGATTTCTGCTTCAACCCAACACAGTGTCTATCATCATTTGCTTGTACATGCTTCTTCAAAACTGTGTAGCAAACCACTGATTTTGTCTTTCAAATATAAACCATCCCTGTCTTGCAACCGCCTCTTGAACTGTACTTGAAAATCTCATTCATAGAATCTATAGGTAAGGACCTTAGATTTAGAATTTGAATTCCGTCTGAATCTAATACCACTGAACTTCCTGTTGCCCTGTAGGCTTAACTTGCAGTCCAATTCTCAGGTTATTCCAAAGTGTCAAATCCACATTCAACACCTTGACCACTACCTCGAGCTACAGCATCTTCAATTCATCTTCTAGGATCATTTCGTTTCTATTCAGAGGTTCTCAACCTTGACTTCAATCAAATTTGGTTCCTGGGTCAAAAATACAGTGGATATGCTAACAACCTATTTTACCAAATATTATCTTCTTCAGCTCTTTTTCTAGTTCATAGGCCTTCAGCATATACAGGTCTTTTATAAATAATGTGGTTGTATCCTTAAATCTCTGTTGGATGTATCCTGTGTTCTAGATGATCTGCAGTGTTACCACGAACTCCTATAATCACCCTGTAGAATAATTTTTAAGGTTTATACTGAGATGTCAGGTAGTTCAGTCTGTTCTCCTTCACTACTTCAAACCCCTAAGATTTTTCTTTCAAAAATACAACTCAAATTAACCAAAAACTGTACCCAAATTAATCTCTTCTTTTGAGCACCCAAAATATTAGTGGGATCCTATGGAGTAAACCTCTGAGAAAATTAATACCACTATTTCTTAAACCTGTTCCAGAATTAACTTCATTGGATAATCTTCAGTCAGTTTTAGTTGTCTTCAATACCCGGAAAAATCTTCAACTACTAACTCTTGAGCACCCTCGAATTAATATTTAAGAAAAAATTAAATTTAAAGAATTTTTAATTTTCTTAGAAAATAAATTAATCAAAAATAAAAGGCTTAAATGTAATTTAAACCCTGTGTTATTAACAATATACAATTCAAACTCTCTGTTGGTCCCTGATATTGTAGAAGGGGGGGTTGAATATAATATCTATATTTAATCGCGGAATATTTGGATTAAAAATATTATTTAATTGCTCGCGAAATATTAATTATAATGAAATACTGTTCAAGTGAAAGATATAATTTTAACTTGATTAGTATTACAAAATTAATATTTAGAAAACTATTATATATAATTGATAAAAGTTCTAGAATAAATTTGACATGAATTGTTCGTGTTTTACAATTATATTCCAAACTCAGCACAGAAATCTGTGAATATTACAATGCAGACAAATTACTGAATCTGAGCTGTTTTTCTGAACACTTGAACTAATGAAGCAAGATCCTCATATTTATAGAGGAAAAAAGAAGCTAGCATGACCTTTTTCACTATGACTTTATTTAATGAAATTAAGCCTTGTATGACTTTTCAGAAAGCTGGGCATGACTTATAAAATTCGGTATGACTTATTGTAAGTCATATTCGAATTTTCTTTAATTAAAATAAATCAGAATGACTTATTTTAAAGGAAAGAAACTCGGTATGACTTAACTGAATTGCTCGGTATGACTTTCTTTAATTAAAAAAATTGGTATGACTTATTTTAATTAAATAAAATCTGCTTCAGCATGACCATTTGAAAAAGATCTTCGGTATGACTTTCCAATTCCATTCGGTATGACTTTTCACACTCTCGGTATGACATATCAAATGAACAACCTTTTTCTTTTCTTTTCCACTTGATTGGACACATGGTAACTTGTGATTGGTTCCTTTTAAACAAACATCTCCTGCCATTTCAATTTGTAATTCAAAGGGGCTTATTTCGTCCTGTAGTGATAAGCTCCGTAGAAATGCTTTTCGACCCGCACAGCTTATAATCTTTGATTAATAAATAATAAATTTAATTCAGAAATTATAAAAATAAATATCTAATATTATTTAGATATTTATAAATATAATTTACTAAATAAATAAAATATTTATTAATTAAATAAATCCTTACGCTCTAAGCTGCGGTCTTCTGAACGTTTGGAACCGAACTCCTTTTGACTTGGAAATGATAAATCAATTCGAACCGGGGTTCCACTTTTACGAATATATGAATTTGCATTTCTTCTGTGTCAATACTTTTTCCGTCTTGTCTTAAAGTCTGTACTGTCAGGCCTGTTTAGCTGTTTCTGTATCCCTTTGAGCTTCCAGCTTCTTTCTTCTGTCATTCTAAAATAATTCTAAATTAATTGATCCTTTAATTAATTTAAGGAATAAATTAATTCTGAGTGAATTAATTTACTAATTAATTTAATTAATTAATAGAAAATTAAATTAAAGGCTTGACTATTGTTGATGTAGATAAAACTCTTCTATTCTTCAACAATAACCTTTCTAACCACTTGAACTTTTTGATGACGAATCTTCACTGATATTGTTAACACCCTGTGCACTGGTCTGGTTCACGGATGACTAACTACAATGTCAATTCTCATTTCTACTGTAGTGGTGTTTGTGTCTTGTCTTGTTTCTAGCTTTGTCTTCAATATTTCTTTTCTTGGAATCTCTTTGTAGTAGGCACTTGGAATCTTCTGTATCTTCTGAACTCTTCTGAAATAGTACTCCTTTATTTTTCACCGACGCTTGAACATATTATTGAACTTTTTCCGGTGTAGAGTAGCAGCTTTATTAGAACACTTCTGATATTAGGATTCTTTGTGTCTAGTTGACTGTCTTCATCTTGATTCCTTCCTCAATATTTATTACTTACTTAATTTTCTTACTTGAGTTGAGTTGTCATCTACTTATTATAAATAGGCATTGTCATATGCCTTTCAATCTCTTTTAATATATTTAGTAAATTTAACCCTACGTTTTTTAACTATTTATAATTGAAACCTTTTTTAAAATAATTAGTAAATTTAACCCTATGTTTTTGAACTATGTACAATTGAAACCTTTTTTTAAAAAAAACAGTAAATTTAACCCTACGTTTTAAAACATTTAGTAAATTTAACCTTGAATTTTTAATTTTACGTCAAAATTTTGAATAAATATTCGTCGAATGCACTATTGTCAATTTTTTTGTATAGATATTATCTAAGCATAATAGATATTTGCAATTATTAGAGTTTTTTCTTATAAAATGGATATTTAGATATTTTTTTCTATATTAATATATCTATATGTATAATATATTATATATGTTCAATAAAATTTTAATATGTGTTTATATTATTTCATCTTGCCATCACACTTCCCGCTCAATATATTCATGAATGTTCATCACCGAATTTATTTTATTTTCAAAAATACTCTTCGATGAATATATTCTCGAAAATATTTTTTCGATATAAAATTTATTTTATTCCGAAATTAAAAAGTAAAGGTTAAATTTACTAAATGTTTTAAAACATAGGGTTAAATTTACTATTTATTTTAAAAAAGGTTTCAATTGTACATGGTTAAAAAACATAGGGTTAAATTTACTAATTATTTTAAAATTTTAGTAATTATTTTAAAAAAGGTTTCAATTGTAAATAGTTAAAAAACGTAGGGTTAAATTTACTAAATATATTAAAAGAGGGTTTGAATTGTATATTGTTAATAACGTAGGGTTTAAATTATAAATAAGCCAAAATAAAAATATACAACAAATTAATTTTCAAGAATTTCGAATTTTCTTAAAAATTAAAATATCGTAAATTAATATTTAAGAAAAATTTTAGTTGTCAAGAATTTTAAATTTTCTGGAAAAATAAACAAATCTAAAATAAAAATTAAAAATTAAAGAGTACAAAACTTGGGACACCAAACTGCACTTTGGGAACAAGTGGCGCCTCGGACATTTGGTTGCGCCTGTACAATTAACTCCTTCTACATGGCGCAACAAAAAATGATTTGACTTGCTAAAATTTTTCCCGCGCGTGTACTCGTTTCGTGGCACTGGCACACTGAACAACGAGGAGAGGCATAACAAGTTAGTGAACAAGCACAGTAGGCGCGTGGACTTGTTGAGAGATTCAATTCTACTATTAACACAATTCATGACAGTATGTTGAGACTCTACTGTCCAAGCTGTCCGAGTGAAAATGGTCAGGTAATTGTTAAATAAATATAAATTTTAAACTTTAAATTTTATTAAATTTATAAAATAAACTAACTAATATTTATTATATAAACTAATAAAATTTTATAAAACAAATTTTATAAAATTTTTTAATATAAATTTAATATTAGGTTTATAAAATAAACTAATTCAAATTTATAATACAAACTAATAAAAGTTTATAAAATAAATTTTATAAAATAAATTTAATATTAAGTTTATAAAATAAACTAATTAAAATTTATATTATAAACTAATAAAAGTTTATAAAACAAATTTTATAAAAGTTTATAAAATAAATTTAATAAAAGTTTATAATTAAACTTATTTAACAAGGCCTCCTTTTCCGAGTCCAAGCAGCTTCAGCACGGTGAGCTTCACTGGGTTACGGATCTTGATTTGTATATCAATCAGCGAGCTCTGATACCAATTGTTGGGTCCCAAAGTATCGTAGAAGGGGGTTGAATATGATACTCATAATAATTTAAATTCTTTTCAGAATTTGCAGATAAATAAATTATTACTTCAGAGTGGGTTTGGCCATTTGTAGTGTTTAGGTGAGCTACCTACTAATTTTCTGTGTGCCCGGATAAATCAATTAGGTTCAAGAAAATTAGTAAGTAAATTATGGAGACACGTTTCCGGGAATATATCTTTCATATATAAGCCTAGAGGGGTGCTACACCTAGTTAAAAATATAACTGGCTTTCAAAGAAAAAATTAGTTCTTTGCTACTAACACAAAAATATAAGGCTCAGTTCCTATACAAATATATCTAAATTAGTACAAGGAAAAACTGAGTCCGTAGGGAGTGATATCTAGGAGCCCTAAGCATTTTTCGTTAAAAAATCGGGTCCTAATATCTGACCGGGAGCAAGGTATGGGTGTGTATAAATTATCTCTTTTTGCCCTGGTCATGTCAGAAGCACCCTACATTTTTTTGTGTTTAAGAAGACGACCCTCTTCTTTAATTGGTGTAGACTTTAAATCAATAAAGTAGCCGCTATAATTTGATTGGATGAGGAATAAGTGGGGCCAAGAAATATTTTATTGCGCCAGTTAATATTTTATTGTGCCTGTACTCCATTACCCTTGTAATGGCGCCACCAAATATTAACATAATTCTTAAAGTAGTTTTGTTGCGCTAGTACTCTACTTTCTCTGTGCTGGCGCCACAAACAAGTTGAATAACTGCCTTAGTAATTTTGAATTAGAGACCAACATGTACAAAACTTAGTGACGCTTGTTAACTGTTAGAAGAATTCAAGTCGCGCGTGTTTTCCACTTAACATGGTCAAAGTGCAAGTTGGTCATTGCACTTTGACTCTCTTTTCATTGCTTAACTGAAGTTCCCCAACTTCAATTTCTTGTATCAAAGTCTTGTCACATTACACCCTATACCCTGAGCTATTTCCGTTCTTCGATTGTAGTTTAGAAACTTTCACTTTTCGTACCAAGGTTGTGACACTTTGCACCTTGCACCCTTTGAGCTATTTAGCTATTTGGTTGTAGCCTCTACAAATCACTTTTCGCACCTTAATAAATAACCGTTCTTTCCAAGTACATTCTTCAACTTAGCAATTCTTCTATAGTTAATACTCAGATTCCTTTCACAAACTGCTGACGCCTAGTGCAACTGGTCTGGTTCACAGACGACTAACTTTGATCCAGGTCTTCGTATTATTGTCTTACGTACATTGTTAAGTTTGCAGCAACTTCATTGCTTCGAACACTGACTGTCAATAAACATGGTACTTTCACTGGAACCTTTTCTAGAACTTCGACAATGTCTCCATTATTACCACAATCTTGAATACATCATTTTGTTCTTCACTGACGCTTGAACATACAAATGAACTTCTTTCAGTGAGTATAACTCCAAGACTGCATTTGTCTTCTTAATCCTTTGTCTTTACCATGTCTTCAATTCTTCTAGATTCCTATGCTTCGAACACTGTTTATCTTCAATCAATGCCTTTACACTGAAATCTTCTAGTGGCACTTCTATACTGAATTTTCAACACTTCTGAAACCCTAAAAGTCTTCAACCATTATTCTTCACTGAAGCATGAACATATTAATGAACTTCTTTCAGTGACCTGTAATAGACTTCAAAACTTCTTCTAATGTCTTGATTCACTGTATCTGCCTTGTATTCATTTCATCCTGATTTCTGTGTAGACGTAGTATTATTTACTTGTTCAGTTCTAGTGTTGAGTTATCACGATTACTATTCATACGGCTTCGTAATCTCACCAATAAAATTGTTAAAAGAATGCACATTTATATGGAAATAATTATCAATACTGATCACCTTGCCTTTAACTTTGGTTGGTGTTATTTTACATATCATTTACTTTGCACAACTTTAACTTTTATTTTGCATAACTTTAACTCTTATTTTTTTATAATTTATACTTTTACTTTCGTTAAAGTTAATAGTTTTACAGATAATACTGGACTTTATGATTTTTCACATCTTCCCAGTCCATATACTATTTCATATGATAAGTCGTATCAGCTTTAACTCAAGAATGCAAATATATAGCTATTTTCTTCAGGCCCTGATAATTTCATGTAGTTGACATGACCAATCATCTTTTTAATCTTTAAATACAATGCATCACCGATGTTATAAGTAAGCAACTTCCCCTTCTATCAATTTTCTAACGTCCCCTACATAAATTCAAAGTTCATAATAATGAGTTATACTCCAGGAGATATATTTAAAGCTATGGATAGAAAATGGTTGTGTGATGATGATTTCGACTACCCACTAGACCCAAATTTGCGTTACTCAACTCATTCGATAATGACAATGCAGCAAGGGTGGTAATGAAGGACACAGTGCAACTTAAGTTATACAGAACAATGAAACATGTATGAATTACACGTACCAAAATAACATGCTAAATTTATGCTCTGTCACACCCCTCAACAAGTGTCCGAGAAGAGGAGAATAGAATGAGATTGCGGTCACATCGCCATAGTCTACAAGAGGCCGCCAGAAGTTATGCTAATGATGGTGACACTATACAAGCCAGAAGTTATCACAATCCCAGCATTAATTAGTCCCTATTACGACTATGATACTTTAATGTCTGGTGATGAATAAAGTTTAAAGGTTGATGAAACCTGTATTTGTTATTCGTAATCTTTATCTTTAAAATATAAATAATGGTTTGAATTTCTCTGTATGGATGTTTGTGACTTAATATATTTGTGTGTTTGATTCAGTTAATTTTTAATACTATGTGGGTTAAAGGAACGTATAATTAAATAATAACAAACAAATTACATTACAAAGGAATATATTAAGTAATATATCACATGTGATATAACTAATAAATTTTATAAAAGAAATTGAATAATAATTACAAAAAATATTTTAACCTAATAATATATTTTTATTAAATATATAAATCACCATTATATTTTAATTAAATATATAAATGAGTATTCACCAAATGAGTATTATTTAATTATAGAGATAACAACTATTCAGGTATCAAATGAGTATGATGGGAGAGATGAGCTATTTCTTAGGCTTGCAAGTGAAACAGACTGATGAAGGCATTTTCATAAGTCAGTCCAAATATACAAAAAATCTATTCACCAAGTTTCAAATGCAAGACTCTGCATCTGCTACAACTCCTATGACTACTGTAATCAAGCTGGATCAAGATACTGGTGAGCCTGTAGAGATAACAACAGACAGAGGTATGATTGGATTACTTCTTTATTTGACTGCTAGTAGACCAGATATCATATTTGCAACCTGTCTATGTGCTAGATTTAAGGCAAATCCAAGGGAACCATATTTGATTTTTGTTAAGAGAATTTTTAAATATCTCAAGGAAACCATTAATCTTGGTTTATGGTATCCTAGAGAGTTTGACTTTAAACTTATAGAATATTCAGATGCTGATTTTGCAGGATGTAAAATAGATAGGAAAAGCACAAGTGGAAGTTCTCAATTTCTAGGTGGAAGAATTGTCTCATGGTTTAGCAAGAAGCAGAAATCAATCTCAACATCTACAGCAGAGGCAGAATATATAGCTGCAGGAATCTGTTGTGCTCAGATCTTATGGATGAGAAGTCAGCTATTAGACTATGGTTTGAACTTCACAAAAATTCATATTTATTGTGATAATCATTTTGCTAGACAGAAAATCCAGTTCAACATTCTCTGACAAAACATATCAACATTAAATACATTTCATAAGGGAACATGTCATGGAAGGAACAATTGAAATGCATTTTGTTCCAACAGATCAACAGTTAGCAGACATATTCACAAAACCTCTCCGTGAAGAAACTTTTACAAGATTTGTTTCTGAATTGGGAATGATGACAAGTGGTTCAACTCCAAACAGCAATTAAGTAGCAGATATAATCAGTATTTATGGTAAATTCTGTCAGAGTATGTGGTTAACTCTGTTAGAGAATGAAGTAAACTCTGATCCTTGGAGTTCTTAATCTCTGATGATCTCAAGCTATCAGTGTTTATGGTAAACTCTGTCAAAGGATGCGACAAACTCTGATTCATGAAGAGTGTAATCCCTAATCTTAGTTTACATTTCAAACTTTGAGTTATTATTGATTATTTTATTTATGACATCATATTTAATTATGTGACATCATATTTGTTAATCTCCTATTGGAGTAACCCTGATTGCGCGTGTCTGTCATGAAAAATGCTTCAGATTTATACACAGATACACACACATATGCTGTATTTTGAGAATTGCACTACTCATTACTCAACATATCATATCCCGCCACGTGTACGACTAAAGGTTATAAGCTATTGAGATGGAATAGGTTAATTCATTCATATTCTTACTTTGAATTATCATCTGTAACTTATTCTCTCTATCTATCTCTAGTATTCTCAAAACCCTAATATCTCATACCTTCATATCACTGTATTAATGGCATCTAAGGGTCTTTCATTCAAGAATTACTCTTTTATTGCTACTAACTCCATTGTTTTCTTGAATAAATCAGAAGCACTTGAGGCGTTTCATGTTGTTCAGAATTTTCCCACTCAAAGTAGTATTTGGTATGCTCTTCAACAACCCAAAGTGCTCTCTGCTCAAACACTGACCAAGATATGGTCGACTGCTAAATTCAGTGATTCTGGTAGTTCGACTGCAATGGCCATCATTACTTTCCACTGCAATGGCCAACACTCTTTCATTCCTGAGGTAGTTCGACAGGCCCTTCACCTTCCTGAAGTGGCTATTTATGATGATATTTTTGATGATGAACACATAAGAGAATTCTTTCAGGAAATAGGCTATAGAGGCAGCCTATCCAAACTGGGGAGCCTCACAAGGCCACATCTGCGAAGAGAATGGAGTTTTTTCTTCGATTCTATCACTAGGGCTTTTACTGTCAAGTACACAAACTTTGATGTCATCCCTCAACTCTCTCAACAAATTGGGTATTCTCTAACCCATAATTTTAATTTTAATTTTCCTTGTTTATTAATTAGGCAAATAGCTAGTAAAATTAGTGATGATGAATATACTATATACTATGCTAGATTTTTACAGTTGATTTTTAGTTATCTCTTGCCTGATATTAGTTTTGACAATGACAAGAGTTTACGTTGTTTTAGTATAAATAAAAGGCTTTTTGCTGACTTGACAAGGAAGGATGTCAAAAAAGATAATGAAGGTATGTTGTCTCGGCTGTTTTATCCCACACGGGTCAGGCTTCTACTAAATCAGAGAATGCCTACTGTGTATGGGAGGGAGTTTCTCTCAGTGACTGAGAATCAGAGTTTAGCTCAATCTGGTTCTAACCCAAGTCACTAACCAAACACTGATATACAAACTCTGCCAACCTTTGTTGTCCCCTAAAAGACTTCAATTGTAAAACACACCTCACAATCACAGGGATAAGGCCTCAAGAGAAAGGGCAAATCAGTTTCAGAGTCTTCTCCCAGAAAGAGAATATTAATTGATGAAAATATAGACTCTGATGATAGAGATGAAGGTTTGGTATTTACACTAAAGAAATCTGTTAAAATAGCCTATGATGTTCCTCCAATCTCAAAGCCTACCAAGAAGAGGAGAAGACTAGTCAAGGCTTTAAACTCTGATCTATCAAACTCTGATCAACTCAACTCTAATCCAGTTAAAGCCTTAGACTCTGATCCACTAAACTCTGATATTGTTATGAAGTCTGGTGACTCTGCATTTCCTGACCAAATAAATAGTAACATCGGTGGAATTGAGGTTGATGGTGATGATGAAAATGCCAATAGAGAAGAAAATGATGAATCGGCTGAAATGGATGGTAATTCTCTTCATGTTAATCCTTTTACCAGTCCTGTAATCATCTTGGAGGGTATTGACACCGCAATTATTGATGAGAAATGCTCGGATAAAAATGATGATGACAATCCTAGTACTCCAGCTGCTCCAGTCATAATGTTTGATCCTCCTATCCAATCTCCTCAACCTATAATCAAGGAGATTTCCTATGAAAGAGTAAGAGATTTAGTTGAGGAAGTAAAAAAGAGAAATGGCTGCTCAAAGATCTCAACAATCTCCAGTCTCTGGCACTGCAAAGCCATTTACTAGAAGGAAGAAGAAGAAGGTTTCCTTTGGCCTAAACACACAAGAACCTGCTTCTCAAAGTGAAGTAGCAGTCTATGAAAGGCCAGACACACAAGAACCTATTGATCAAAGTTCAATAGAAGCCTCATTTTCTACATATGAAGCCAATTTGGATCAGGGGTACAGACCATAAGAACCTTCAGCTCAAACGGTTGAAGAAGCTCTTAATGCCCCAACCACAGAAAAACCATCCAATCAAGGTTTAGATGCAGGCACACAAACTATGATAGCAGATCCTGTTGTTGCTGATGCTGAAGGCCAAAGTTTGGCAGAGTCAAGCCCATAAGAAGCTTCACCTCTAAGTGGTAAAACAGATGCTGAAAAGACTCAGGTCCCACAAGAACCAATTATCAATTTTGTGATTGTAGACCAATATATGAAGGTGCAGCCAAACTCTAATTTTGTTGCTGCAATAACTGGAATATCAAAATCTGATGTTAATCTATTGGCACTCTCTGATGCAATTCTGGTGCAACCTCTTTCTGCCAAGCAATTGGAAACTCTATCTAACTCTACAAATGTTCAAGGTATAAACTCTGACTTTTCTTCAGAATTTATATACTCTGATAGCATAAGTTCAGACTTTATATTTTCATCTTTTATTGTTGGAATGACCATGGATAGTCCTGGAAAGGAACCCTATATCTCCTTTCTCAGCCACCTCTAATTTCTGTAGGACATTGTAATTTGAGCCTTTCTTGTGAGACTGAGGTAAAATGTGTGAAAAACAGAACTGAAAATGAGAGGCAGAAACTAGTTCTGGAAAAAGGAGAGTTAGATATGAGAAAGGAGTTGGTTACTTCTAGTGAGCAAACTCTGACTCTCAAAAGTCATGAGATGTGTGTTGTGAGAAGTAATGAGATTACTTTAAAAGAAAAGAGTGCCTTAAGGTTTTCTATTCTTTGTGTAGGTACTCAAAGTATCAATGAGACAAGCTTTGATATTCATCATGCCCCTCACACTCTAAACTCTGAGGTACCAAACTTTGATGATATTGCAGATGGATAAGATGTAAACTCAGAGGATTCCACTCTTATCTTTGAGGATGAAGAAATCACTAATCTTTCTATTCTTTATACTCAGCGATATAGCTCAAAAGGATGGCCTCTAGATGCTTTTGATGCTCATAAAAGATTGAGGATGGACTATCTTGATTATTATGTTATTGCATAGTTGGAGGGTGAAATTGAAATTGCCCTTATTGCAGAAGGTATAAGGAGGAGTAATATCAGGAATGAGCCATCTGGTGTGGATATCTTGAAATCTAGAAGGCAAACCATCTGGTACATTTCTTGGCCATATGTTCATGATCTGATCCAGAAAGCAGACTCTGAGATAAACTCTGATGAAACGATGGTTGTTCTCAAGGCAACCACTGTGTTAACTAGGGTCTTCACGGTGAAGTTCATAATTTCCAAGAGCATGTTGACAAGCAAGGTGCTTCTGTTCAGGGCATTTTTTTTCTACATATCAACACTCCATGGAGTCTAAAATTAAAGTTTTTTCCACTAAACATGATGCTTTGGAGTCCAAAGTTGACAAAATTGCTACTGTTGTCACCTCCATGCAGACCATGTTGCATACTATTGCAGATATCCTGACCATTTCTTCTGATGTCAGAAAAGGGGAGAAAATATCTAAGGACAAATTCAAGGTGGATTATGTTTTAAACTCTGATAAACTGGAAGGTGATGAGATGGAAGTGGTATTCCTAATAAAAACCAAGGGAGTCATAACGGTGGACAGAGTATACAAACTCAAACTCTGAATGATCAAACTCTGATTCCCTCAGGATCTGGTAAAGTTCAAGACAATCAACAAACTCTGATGGAACTTGATTATATAGGTGACATTGAGCAAATTAGAAAAGATGAAGAATTGGCTAAAAGGCTTGCTGAGGAAGAAAAGCCTGAAAATATTGAAGAAAGGAACAAGAAAGATGCAGAACTGGCAAAGAAACTTTTTGAAGAAGAAAATCCAGGAATGGATCCAGTTATTGCAGAGGAAGAATTGAAGAAAGCTGGTACTGACAATGCTCTAGTCCAGTCAAAGAAAAAAAGATATGTAAGTTCAAAGAAAACTTCAGCTCAGAAGAAGGTACCTACTCAAGCAAAGTATATTGTATCTGCTCTTGTTGAAATTCAATCAAAGTCATCCTAAGCAGTTCAACATAAAGCTTCATCAAAATCAAAGACTCCACTCACCATGCTTGGAACTACATTTCTTCTAGGTGGAACAAGTTTTGAAGATGAGGAAGAAGAACAACAGTCTCTGTGTAGAAAGAAGAATCCTGATCTTCTATGGATAAAATCTGAAACTCTAACTTTCAATGCCTGACTTGGTAAGAACAAAGGAGGTATTGGTGATTTAAAAGCCAAAGTTTACATAGGAGAAGCAAATACTTTCAGAGATCCTTATTCTTTGAAGAACAAACCTGAAGAAGAGCTATCTATCACATGATCATTTGGACAAGCTAATTGTTGTTCATATAGTAAAGGATATTTTTGATGGTGTTGTTCCAAAAGAAAAGATGTTGTATTTTCTAGAAGATGGAAGAGTGATAAAAATAGCTGAAAAAGATTTGATTCATAAATCATAAAAAGAACTTGAGTATGTTCTTTACCGGTTAACCGATGAAAATGGACTCACAGCCAAGTGAGTGAAGACTTTAGAAGGAGTAATTGATGAAAAGAAGAAAAATGAGAGACTGTTGATGTTAAACTTTGATGTGTACAAACCTAGATATGTGCTTGAAGATGATACTGAAAGGGAATGAGCAAAGGGGATGCAAAGGTCAAATGGTTTTAAATATTCAAATACTAATATTAAATCCTGGGGGTCAAAGAGCCTGTTGCATACCTTTGGATGAAAGAATAGAGAGGGCACATATCTACAATCTAAGGGCTGCATTATGTCAAATTGATGATTCTTCTGAACAAATGAAGGAGTTCAAGAGTAAGTTGAAAGAACTTCTGAGAGCTTCTGAAGAGAAATTGCTTGGTGAATTTCTAACTGGAGATTTTTCTTACAGAAGAATATGATAAGGTAGTCTGAATAAACTCTAATGCATTTGTCTTAAAAGTTTCTGACATCATAAGTTTAAATTTATGTTTTACTGCTTAAAGCATAAATTGGAGGAGATTGTTAGATGTGAAGAACTTATGAGATCAGAGAATAATTAGTCAGAGTTTACTGAAGCTGATTAGTGTTTAGATGACATCATCAGTGATTAAAAGATGTCGACAGAGTTTACTCAATCAGAGTTTACTAACCGACAGAGTTTATCCTATCAGAGTTTGACATATGGAAATCGACAAATCAGGAGGTGATTGGAGATAAAGAAGGAAGTGTTTGAATACAACTTTATTGCCTTTCTAGAATCTATCTTTTAGGAATATAATGATGGAAAGAATATTTATGCATTTAATGATCATTATCTTTGTTGTAATTAGATAGGTAGTTGTGTACTATATAAACACAGGATTAGGTTTACATTGAAGAATAGTTTAAGTTATTATCTTTCTCATAACCTAAAAGCTCTTAGGAACTTTCTTAGGACCTCAGCGCTTACCATTGCACCAAAACCCCGGAGTTGTGGTTAGGTGCTACTTAATTCCCTTAAAGGGAACAGTCAGCGCCACGGTTCGAATAGGGAGATGCTGGATATTCCCAACAATCCCCCCCAGCATCTGCCAGTACTAACAAGTCCATGTTAAGAGACAATGGCTGTACAGTATGCCTTACGTTGGGACTCGAACACGCGACCTGCTCTGATACCACTTCTTAGGACCTCAGCGCTTACCATTGCACCAAAACCCCGGAGTTGTGGTTAGGTGCTACTTAATTCCCTTAAAGGGAACAGTCAGCGCCACGGTTCGAATAGGAAGATGCTGGATATTCCCAACAAACTTTGTTTTTCTTGAGAGAGTTTTGTATTAAGTCTATCAAAGTTAATACAAAACAGTATTTCTTTTACATACTTGTGTTCATAATCGATAGTTTGGTACTATTATATTTAACCCCCCTTCTATAATAGTTCATTATCTGGGTAACAATTCATCAAACTTTCATCAGGTACTAAGGTCTCATATTGTTGTCAGCGCCTAGGCAAGGCATAATTCCAATACTAGGTAGTTGTCAAAGGAAAGATCATAGGTTCCCACAACTTCTACAACTGTAAGGAATAATGGTAAATCCTTATCATCTGCTTCTAGTTTATGTTGTTTTCCATACAACCTGCCAGGCATGAGAACAACGCAAATGGTAACACGTCCATTTTCCATAAGTGCAACTGAGGCTACGAATATCTACATTTTGCTTGTTACCACCTTTCCATACCGATTTCACATGATATCGGTGTGTCGTCACTTGAAAAATCCCACTCTGACGACTGTTGCTCTCAACCTTATGTGCAGTAGCTTTCTCCACTATTTTTGTTAACATGATGCATGTCCTTGTACACATCTCTTCACCCTTTTGGAGGTTTTCGTCAATAATATTTCTTTTTGTGTTCACAATCTTCACTGTCCTACAGAAGAGATACTCCATCATCGCCTTCACTAGAAGAAATTGAGCAATTCTAATGTTACCATTAAAACCTTCCATTATATTTGTGGTACTTTGACCATAGATAGGATAACCAGTGTCGTGACACAAGGACCACAATTCTCCAGGAATTTTTTGAAGGTAATGCAATGCGGAAAGAGATATCTGGCCTTTTCTTTTCATGTAAGAATCATATTTCCTAACCTACGTGGTTACCCTAGCTAATCATATCAACTTATTCAACTCTCCACCGGGGTGGTATGAGGAAAAGTTATTTCTCACGTGGACCAAACAAAACCTATGCATGCCTAACAGTTGCGTAAATCCATTTCTCATGTCCCTCATTGCTACAAGAATAATTGGTGCATGATCTGATATTATGAACACACTCTGTTTTTCCTTGCAAACATGTTTACGGAGCAACTTCAAAAATCAAGACTAGTTTTCATATGTTCATCGTCAACCAAGGCATAACAATTGGGATATTGGTGATTGTTCGAATCAACTCCCATAGCAATAAGCAACTTCTTCTTGTATTTTTCCTTTAAGAACGTTCCATTTATTGAAATAACGGGACGTGCATGCTGCCAACCATCCATCATTTCTTTCAAAGTCCAAAATATTATCTTGCACACAAAGGTGTGCTCGACTGTTTTATGAGGCACAACATCAATCTCAACCACACTGCCTGGATTAGCATTTACCAAGGCCGTCAAGAACATAGGGAGTGCAAAATATGTAGTACTTCATTTACCATAGACCTCCTCGATTGCTTTTTGTTTCCCTCTCCATGCTTGGAAGTAATTGATACGATGGTTGTATTCATCTTTTACCATAGTTATAACAATCATGATTGGCAGATTTGGCCTCTCCATCACATGTTATATGATTTAGTAATATCACATGAGGTTTCAATAATAAATAACATGAAAAATCTATCGGTACTAAAAGAATTATGAATATTTGTAATATATGAAACTTATATGAGGTTTCACAAGCCTTGCAATTAATTTTGCTGAAATTTTACGGTGATCCTGTATCAACTCATTACTTAGGCATGTGTGCATTTCTCTCACTTTCGTGATTTCCCACAATCCATGCCTCTTCATCAACGTAGTTCGCAGCCCCCAATGATAATTAATGGATAAACACTTTGCAATGAACTGAGTCTGATTAATCCTCAGAACTTGGTAGTTCCTGTCAGTATTGATGTGAACTCTCTTATTGCTGCAAGAAACGTTTCATTGTCACGAAATAATGTTCCAACCGAAAGGTCAGCATTTCGAGGATCAAAAACCGTCAACATCAATACAGGATTTGTCATTGCAATTGGCGTGTACTCCGCAGTCTCAAAGAATGGTGTCATTCGAACATAATGTCTTTGTTGTCTAACCCTCAGAACTTCTTCCAAATCAACATTGTCTCATGAATCATCTTCACTGTCATCTTCTATAAAATCATCACTACTTAAACTATGATGCTCATACTCATCATTTTCATTTACGAGGGCCAACTATCTGTCAGCATTCGATGTAAATGCATCATTTATTCCTGTGGATGAGATAATACCACACCAGTGTTGTGTTCATAAGAATGATCAGTTTCCTCATTATTATTAGTAAATGCATTCATGCTAGAACCACCACCATACTCCTCAAATGCACGATTTCTTGAACAGCCACCATATTCCTCAAATGTCTAACTTCTAAAACCGCCTACATACAGCTCACTGTTACCTCCTCCACTAAAATAATAATTTGAATAACCTGCTCTACCATAATCTGACAACTGACTACTCTCATACATTAATGTTTCATAACTTGTTTGGGTATGTTGGCTAGGTTCTGAGTATCCACCATGATCATACGAAAACACCTCGTCTGATACTATTTGTTAGGTCCAAATGTGTTGTAGAGGGGGGTGAATACAACTTTTCGAATTAATGAAGCAATAAATACCATGTAATAAATGAACACAAGGATTCAAGGAATATATGTCTTATATATAACTTGAAAGGGTTGCTACAACATTCATTACAAACTACACCAGAAGTAAAGAGGGTAGTAAATGATACTAAGCTCTGTGAATACTCTTTCTTTCTTTTACAAGTGTTTTTCTTGAAAATATTGCTCTCTTAAAAAATTACACAAGTACTTCTATTTATACTACTTGTAATCTATGTCTTGTAGTCTTCAAAGATTAAGATATACGAGGCCCAATGATGTCCACATGAATCTTATCTTATCTTGAAAGCTTGGAAATCTGCCAATTAGATGATGCCATGTGTCATGTTGAAACTGCCCTCCATGTAGAACATCTACTAGAGAACTTCTACTTAGCCATCTCGAATATCTAAGTCGAATATTCTACATAGGAATATTCTACTTGGCCATCTCGAACATTTAAGTCGAATATTCTACATAGGAATATTCTACTTGGCCATCTCGAACATTTAAGTCGAATATTCTACATAGGAATATTCTACTTGGCCATCTCGAACATTTTGTACTTAGAAAAAATTCTGGGCTTCAACTTGCAACTTCAATGCAACATCTTGAACTTGTGATTTCTTTATGTCTTCCAAATTCTTCGACAAGCTCTTGAACCTGGATCTCTATTACTGACATAAACTTGCTATCAATGTCCTGACACTCGATGCAATGGTCTGATTCATAAGTGACTAGTCTTGATAGTGTCTCTGCTTCTTGAATAGATAACCAGTTTCAATTAGTAATGTGGCTTTCCAATTATTGCTTTCCTTCTTGTTCACTTGAAATCAATTAGTCTTCTTGATACTGATAGTTATGATCTTGAATCCTTAAGTTACAAATCACTGAGGCATGAACAACTTTGTCTTGAACTTCTTTCAATGATTTATTCTTTGTTTGATCATAGTTAACAAGTTGAATTGTATCAATTACCTTGTCTTCATAGTTAACATTGATTTCTTTGTGGCTTCATGTTCTTGATTGTCTTCTGATTAAGTATCTTTTCTTTTAGTTGAGTTACATAAGTTATAGTGTTACAAGTTTAGACACTCTTCCTTTCAATCTCCCCCTATTTGATAGTCTAACAATGACATTCAAATTAATAAGGGATAACTCAACTAAACAATGAGACGAGAAAAAGATAAATAACATTACTGTCTTGTTTAAATTACAACTGAAATAAACTTGAAAACAATTCAAAGAACTAGAATAAATAAAACTTAAGCTAGAGAGAAAATTCGAACTTCGAATTAAAGATCATTTGAGTGATTCCTATCACCTGGATTATTTCATACCTTTCAGTCAAACTTATATCACCTTATTGGATCCACTCTGATTCACGGTTACAGTATGGTAAGTTAGCCTATCTCACATACCGTGATCAGGTGAATTTTCCTCAAGTGAGTTAAAGCAACCAACAGATATGAAGTTTTTCCAACTTCAAGTTCACACCACTCTGACCGTTACTTCTAATTCCATCTCCTCTTCCTAGCTTTTTCAGCTTGGCGCTTCTCCTCCTTCAGCTTTCTGCGCCTTTCCTTCTGCTGCTGTTCTTTCTTGTAAACTGGATCATGAAGCTGCTTCCACCTTGCATTCAACAGACTTTCCGCTTCCTTTTCTAGAGGATTTCTAGGCTCTGGATAAGGATGCCTGAAAAGCCTTCTGAGTTTATCCACCTCCTGAGTAGTTCTGATCTTTGGGATGTCCTCAAAATTTTTCATTATGAGCTGTGACTTCCAATGAGATTTATCAGCCTTGAACTGACAATAAATCATTTTGGGGTAGCCCTTAACACAGTTAATATTGTGGATACTAGCCGCATCTCGCTTCATCCGCTTCTTTTCCACCACTACTTCGGACAAGTACTTCAGAAGTCTCTGCTTCTCATCCACATTCTCATTTTCCACTTCGCCCCATTTGAATACTTCTAAAACTCTTTCCAGAAATGCGGCATCTTGAGTCTGCAACATCCATTTCCTACTCATGTGCAATAAAATTTGATTCTGGCCTGCATCTATGAATGCCAAAGCATCAACTGTGTCATCGTCATATGAGTGTATCCAGTATACACTATCTCTCCCTGGAACACCAACTGCCTCCCTTATTTCTCCTTGTTCCAGTGATCCAGAAGGAAGAATCAGAGCTTCATCTACATTCTTAACAGCTTGTAGAATGTTCCATTTTCTTTCAATTAACTCCGGCTCAATCTTTACATTGTCTAGAGGGTTTGGAGCAATAATATCACACTTCCAGATTTCATTTCTCATCTTGAATATGACCCTTTCAATAAAATCCACTGACTTCTCTTTAATGTCAGAAGTGAATCCCTTACTGATCATTTGCCTACAGACAGCCTTTAGGGATTCTACCGATAGAGCCATTAGGTCATTTTCTTCTAAACTAACCCTCTTCATCTTTTCATCAACAACCATCCGAACAACATAAGAATTCGCTGAGAATTCTGGTCTCTTGTTCTCTGCTAGCTGCATTAACTGATCTCTATACAGAATGCTAATCTCCTCCGCTTGAGAATATTGAATTTTAGTTGCTAGCAAGAACAACTCTGACGCAGATCTTCTCGAGATGAATTGATCATCCACATACAAGAAAGATGTCGGGACTCCTTCGACTAAAGACAAGATGACCTGCCACTCCTTATCCATCGCATTGTATCCAACTCTGACTTTTGAGATCAACCTTTTCAAAGCATTTATATAGTCAACAATCAGTGGATTCTGCAAGTTCAAGTTATAGAACAAGTCTTCCGCCTCTTTGTTATGAGTTCCTTTCGCACAAACTCCCGATAGGATCTTCCTTGCATCATCCCATTTCTGTCCGATCCTTCTCTTGTCCAGATCTACTTGAGGATCAGCTAACCTTGCAAGTTCATGATCATACTATTTCTCCTTGAGTTCCGCTTGCTTTTCAAGGAAAACAGCTTCATCCTGCATCATCTTCATTTTATAGAACTGAGCTTGTTCCAAGGCCAACTGTTGAGCTTCTAGAGTCTCCTTATCAACAGGTATTTCTTCAGGCTGTCCAGAAGACATTCCAGCACCTCCACCTTGTTCCTTCAAAGATCTTCTAATTGCATGTGCTAAAGGAACATCCTCCATATCAGAATCTGAGTCAAGTACATCATGTGCTTCTTCCTGATGACGACTCAAGTCAATGAATAGCTCTTCTTGCTCAGCCACCACTGCCTTACCCTTCCTTTTCCTCTGAACCTCTTCTTCATTCACTGGCTCATTTTCTTTGACAAAATCAGTAGTCTGTTCTTCAATTTCTTCAATCACTACCGACTGCTGTCTCATCTCCTGACCACTCTCCCCCTTAGGTGAGTTATTCCCAACACCACCATTCTCGCCAGATCCACCAGTAGCATGGGAACCACCAAAACCAGAACCCGAGGGTCCAGTTCCACCAGCACCATTATTATCAGGGGGAGGTTGTGTATGTTGATCTTGAAAACATTCTGGGGGAACAAAGCTCCTAACTGCATACATCATCCTACTGATTTCGGTTTCCATTGTATGCATTATGCTCTCCACAGCTCCCAACCTCTCATTCAGAGTGCTGCCCAAGATACCACCAGCATGGCCAAAGTCATTCACCTTTTTTGTCAACTCATCGAATGTTGTCGCTTGACTGGTCATCCGTGCTGCGTAGTCATCAAGAGCTCTTTGGTTGTCTCCAACATTGATCCCTAACTGCCCCATAGACTGCCCGAACTGCTTTATTTCATTTTCAACTGCTGCCATACGCGTGCCAAGATTTTCAAGATTAAGGGACGGTGTTTGGTCTGGGTGTCCTCCCTCTAAAAATCGTTCTGTTAGTGTTTGTTGCTCGGTTTCGGGCCTTAAAAATGAAGGTCCCTCACTCCCTAAACGCTCACACACACTCCCTGTCTCACTCTCGTGTATGTCTTCAATAATAGTCCTGAAAGTGAAAGTAGTACCTGTAGAAACTGGATAAGCAAAGTAAGTAGCAGTTATGGGATCTATGCCTGTCAGGTCCTGAGGTGGAATCTCAGGCTGAGAGGCTGCAGAGTGTTCTAGTATAACATCAGAACCGATCCTCTCTGCAGCATCAGTATGTACCGGTGAAGGTACTTCGAAAGCAATAAAAGCTTCTTGCCTTTCTGAAGTAACAGGCTCTTCAGAAGGCATAAAATCCTCACCAAAATCCCTAGGTGTAGAATGTGCAATGGGCAAACCACTCACGTGAGGTGGAGTAGTTGTGATAGACACACTAGGTTTAGACCGGGCTTGGGAAGTTGCAGCATGTGAAAATTTAGGTTTCTTTCGAATAAGAGGCTGCACTTCGGTGTCACTCTCAGAACCCTCACCTAAATCTACAGGTGCCTGCCTTTTGACTCCCGTCAGCGAGGGTGAAAGAGAGGAAGCAAGAGTATCAGACTCAGAATCAGAAATATAGCTCTTGCCCTGGGATATATCCTGCGGGTTAGCAGAATCTTGGGCCACGGAATCAGATTTAGATGAAGAAGTATTAGTAGTGTGAACAGAGAGTTGCTCTTGTGCAAAGAAATTACCTTCTTCATTACCTTGTCCAGCAAAGGAAGCAGAATCAGCATACGGAGTAGGTTGTCTGTCCCTTTGACCGGCAGAGGATTGACCCTGAGAACGCCAATCATCATCGTCATCACCAAGATTCTCATCAGGAATCCCCTGGAATGCGTCAGCATGGGCAGAGGGATTCTGAGCATGTGATGAAATGTGGGAGGTCCCCGCCATGGAAGTAATACCAGCATCATACTTAATCCACACTTGAATGTTATCAGGAATAGACATCGTCTTACAGTGATGTCTATCTTGATTAGCAATCGTCGTGAGGGACTTGGTGCCCATGCCCAGCGATGCAGATGTCGCACTTGTAGCAAATGCCTGTCTCACAGATAAAGCATCAATTGGTACTAAGTGATTAATAAGCATTTGCAAAAATCGAGGATACCAGCATACAACATCAGTAGTTGTAAGTGTTGGGACAATCGAATCATGATGCTGCGTTTTATGATATGAAAACGAACGAGTTTGAATAGAAAATTAACCTTAATCGCTACGGCGCAAGCGATTCAAATCCACGTCTTCTACTGTATTCCCGTATTCACCTTGAGCGAAGTGTGGCCTTCGATCCTCCCAAGGTTGCCTCCCTTCTAACTTTGAGATCTTGGAACCCTAGTTCTTGGTTGCCTCCTTGAACGGCTGCTCACAAAAACCCTAGTTTTTTCCAACTCATAGCTAGAAGAGAATAAGATGAATATATAGGCTACAGTAGGGATCCTGGATAATTAGATCGGGCCTTCCAATGACATTCTGGGTCAAGCCCAATGTCATTAAATATTAATTCAATCCACTAAAGAATTAATATTTGCACTACCTCTCCTAATGCCGTAATTTAATTATTTAATTCGGCTCCAATAGTATTTGCTTATTAAATTCCCCATGTTTAAGATATCGAATGTCCATTAATTAAATTAATTTCTGATAATTAATTTAATCAATATCTTTTATCCTTGATCATCCACTCAACCTTATAATTATGCAAGAACAAATCTGCCTGCAGGACTAAAGCATAATTATCTTTATGAGCTTTCAAGAGGACATCATCACCCGAATATTTTCGGACACAGTTTCCTTTTATAGTCAATATCCCACTCTGTATGCAATGTCATTGTCCAAAACATAATATTGTGATTAACAAAAAATCACATCACATATGAATCAAAACATGTGCATTGCATACAAGTGTCAATCACTGTATCCGGATTAAGAACCTAAGCAATAATAATATTATAGAATCTTAGTTCTTCTTTATTATCAGAATAGAAGAACAATTCTAATATTTTAATCCCGTTCAATATACACAAAGCATACAAGTATTATTCAATAATCAAGATAGATTATTTCCAAATAATACTTCAATCATTCCAGTGGTTTGTTTAACTCCAC
The DNA here is from genome assembly GCA_028671895.1 of Oenanthe sinensis. NCBI lineage: Eukaryota > Viridiplantae > Streptophyta > Magnoliopsida > Apiales > Apiaceae > Oenanthe > Oenanthe sinensis. Next base: position 38,577,765 of record CM053806.1, read on the forward strand.
TTAAACTGTGAATATTTATTATATTATATATAGACACTGACAATCTAATCTTCTGTTATCCCATTTGATACTAGATTATCCACAATATATAATATACAAACAGTGTTAAAATACGCATTCAAGATTCTCAATAAAAAGAGACAATGTCATATACTTCAAACGAATAGTTCAGTATACTCCCTAACAATCTCCCACTTATACTCTAGCTATTCTTTGAGTATATCAGTGTTATATTACAAGCAATCCACTACCAATTAAATAACTATTATGTGACCATACATCTGACTCCTATCGCCTCCACATGCTGCTCAAAAGCCTTAGCTGGTAAGCTCTTTGTGAAAGGATCTGCCCGGTTGTCCTTTGATGCTATATCAGTCACAATAATATCTCCTCGCTTAACGAATTGTCGTATAAGGTGATACTTACGCTCGATGTGTTTTGCTGCCTTATGGTCTCGCGGTTCCTTTGCATTTGCCACAGCACCAGTGTTATCACAATACACTATCAAGCTCCTAGGCAAATTAGGTACCACATCTATGTCCAAAAGAAAGTTTCTGAACCATATTGCCTCTTTGGCTGCCTCCGAAGCTGCCACATATTCGGCTTCCATGGTAGAGTCAGCAACGCATTTCTGCTTTACACTCCTCCATATTACAGCTCCACCTCCTAAGGTAAACACATATCCCGAGGTTGATTTCCTCTTATCTCTATCTGCTTGGAAATCTGAATCGGTATATCCTAGAGGTAACAAATCTGAGGCCTTGTAAATTAGCATATACTCCTTAGTCCTTCTCAGGTACTTGAGTATAGCCTTTACTGCACTCCAATGTTCCTGTCCTGGGTTTGACTGATATCTGCTAACCATGCCCACGGCAAAACAAATATCAGGTCTCGTACATAACATTGCATACATTAAGCTTCCGCATGCCGAAGCATAGGGAACCGCTTTCATGCTCTCTATCGCCTCTGGTGTCTTAGGACACTGTTTCTTTGATAGAGCAACTCCATGTTTATAAGGTAGGTTACCCTTCTTGGAGTCCTGCATGTTAAAACGAGCCAATACCTCATCAATATAGGGCTCTTGGGATAAAGCCAACATCCTTTTCTTGCGATCCCTTATAACTTTGATCCCAAGGATGTATGCCGCTTCACCTAAGTCCTTCATTTCAAACTGTTTGAACAACCATGCCTTTACCGCTGATAACATCCCTACATTGTTTCCAATGAGTAAAATATCATCTACGTATAGCACTAGAAAAGTCACTGAACTACCCTCACATTTCTTGTACACACACGACTCGCTTGGACATTGATCAAATCCGTATGACTGGATTACCTGATCAAAGCGAATATTCCAATACCTAGAAGCTTGTTTAAGTCCATAAATGGACTTCTTAAGCTTACATACCAGATGCTCTTGGCCTTCCTTAATGAATCCTTCTGGTTGTTGCATATAGATGATCTCATCATCAAGACTCCCATTTAGGAAAGCTGTCTTGACATCCATTTGCCAAATCTCATAATCGAGATGAGCTGCTATAGATAAAAGAATCCGGATCGACTTTAGCATGACTACTGGCGAAAAGGTTTCCTCATAATCGATCCCTTCTTTCTGAGTATACCCTTTCGCAACAAGTCTTGCTTTCCAAGCTTTTACCTTTTTGTCAGATCCTCTTTTTCTCTTGTATATCCACTTACATCCAATGGGTTTTACACCTTTGGGTGGTTCCACGAGCTCCCAGACTTGATTTGAATACATAGATTCCATCTCAGATTTCATTGCTTTTTGCCATAGATCTGCACATTTGTCTTGCAGTGTTTCCTCGTATGTCATGGGATCCTCATCATGTTCCTCAGAGACCAAGTCCGAAGACTCTCCCAATAACATGAATCTGCTGGGTTTACGAATAACCCTCCCACTACGACGAGACACCGGTGTGGTATTAGTGATAGGTTGTGTGTTCTCTTGTGGCTGTTCTACTTGTACTATTGGCACTTGTTCATTATTTGTCTCTCCCACTAGTTCCTCTAAAACGACACTGCTCATGGGTTTATGGTTCATCATATAGTCCTCCTCTAGGAATCTAGCATTGGTACTAACAATGACATCCCGATCCTTAGGACTATAAAATAAATATCCTTTCGTTCCCATGGGATAGCCTACAAAAAGCCTTACTTCTGTACGAGATTCTAACTTAGTCACGTTCTTGTTCAACACATGTGCTGGACAACCCCATATCCGAATATGTCTTAGACTAGGTTTTGAACCAGTCCACAATTTTTTTGGAGTCTTAGGAACTGACTTAGAAGGAACTAAATTCAAAAGATAAGCTGCTGTTTCTAAAGCATGTCCCCAAAACGACTTGGGTAATTCTGAATAACTCATCATCGATCTAACACTCTCCAAAAGAGTACGATTCCTTCTCTCCGCTACACCATTCTGTTGGGGTGTTCCAGGTGCAGTCAACTGAGACATGATCCCATTCTTTGATAAATAATCCCTAAATTCTCCAAGCAAGTATTCGCCACCACGATCTGATCGTAGTGACTTGATACATTTTCCATGTCGCTTCTCCGTTACAGTTTTGTACTCCTTGAACTTGTCAAAGCACTCTGATTTACGGCGCAACAAATAAATGTATCCATATCTAGAATAATCATCAATAAAAGTGACAAAATATTCATAACCACTTCTTGCTTGAATATTCATGGGTCCACATAAATCAGTATGAACCAATTCTAACACTTCTTTGGCTCTATTCCCCTTTGCCTTAAAAGGCCTAGTGGTCATTTTACCTTCCAAACAGGATTCACAGACTGGAAATGGCTCCACTGCCAATGAGCCTAAAGGCCCATCTACTACCAGTCTTTGAATCCTCCTCAAGTTAATATGACCTAATCTTAAGTGCCAAAGATATGTTTGGTTCAAAGAAGAAGGTTCCTTTCTTTTAGTAGTGATAGAAGATGTGTTATTTAATACCCTATGTTGTAGTTGCAGTGCAGGTTGATTAGGAGTGATTATGTATAAAATGTCTTGCAATGTACCAGAACATATAACTAGTTTATTCCTCATAATTGAAACATTATGATCCAAACAAACATTATAACCATCCAAAGCAAGTTTAGAAACCGAAATTAAATTCCTTCTAAACGAAGGTACATAAAGACAATTGTTCAAAACTAAATTCCTATCATCACCAAAAGATAAATTAACATCTCCCACTGCAACTACTGCTACTTTCGTAGCATCTCCCATGAACACATATATCTCACCATCTCTAAGCATTCTGGATTGCTGGAACCCCTGCATAGAATTACAAACATGATCAGTGGCTCCTGTATCTACACACCAAGTGCTCGTAGATATAGCCGCTATATATGTTTCTGTAACTAGAGAAAGAGACATACCAGTATTGTTTTTCTTCTTAGGAAGAGGACAATCCTGTTTCCAGTGACCCGACTGCTTGCACCTGAAGCACTTGCCCTTGGGCTTTTTCACAGCACCACCTTGAACTCCCACAGCTTTCACAACTTTCTGTGTCTGAGCCTTTTTCTTCTTCTTGGCTTTCGGCTTAGAAGAAGAAGGTTTCTCAGCCACATTGACTTGAACACTCTGCTGAAAAAGTCCTTCAGCTGCCTGAAGTTCTGTCAGAAGTTCCGCAAGACTATACATTCTTTTGTTCATGGTGTAATTCAAGCGGAACTGCTCAAAACTTTTGGGTAAACTCATAAGGATGATATCGATTTGGGTTTCCCCATCAACCTCAGCACCAAGGATCTCCATCTCATTCAGATGTGACATCATCCTGAGAACATGATCCCTTACAGGTGTCCCTTCAGCCATCTGAGTGTTCATTAAAGCTTTCATTGCTACTTGCCTTGCAGCCCTATTCTGATCTCCAAAAAGTTCTTTGAGATTAAAGAGCATATCTGAAGCAGTGGCCATAGCCTGATGCTGATGCTGCAAAACACCTGACATTGCTGCCAGAATGTAACATCGCGACATCTCATCAGCCTTAATCCACTTCTTATAATACTCCTTCTCAACTTCAGAAGCATTCTCAGCAGGCTCCTCTGGCTTGGGTTCATTAATGCAAAATTTGTACTCCTCAGCAGTCAACACAATGTCCAAATTACGTTTCCATTCAATATAGTTAGGTCCAGTAAGTTTGTTATCCTTAAGTATGGTAAAAAGTGGATTAAAGCCCATTATATCCTGAGAATCATACATATAACACATAATTAGAGGGTGTTTAAAAAAATTGGTTCCTCTAACAATTATTTAAAATTAAAACACCAACACTTAAACACCATAGGTTTCCGGTATGCCACGTTGGGTGACTTATATACCACCTAAATTTATTTAAATGTTACTTCGGTCCTACTACTAAATAATTAGTCACGTTAGGGTGATCTATATTATTTTTCATAGCTAAGTGTATACCATTATTAAATCTTAAATTAATAATAATAATACCAGATGCGCCTTTTGACTATGATAAATTCTTGCTCCCAACAATAAGATACTACTAAAATTACAAATCTAAAGAGTATTCAGACTGACTGGCCAGGCCGGTGGAAGCATTGCCAAGAGGCTAACCACTTTTCTAGACACCAATCTAAATGGCCAGGTAAGCTGCACGCTTTCCTAGACACCAACACAAGAATACTCAAAGATGTGTTATTTTAGATTCTCTTCCTAGTTGAGCGTGAAAGCTATCAAAAAATAGGGTATCCTTTTATTATTTGAATTCTATGAAACTTAGTACGCCACGTTGGGTGACATATGTACCTTCCAATATTCATAATTAATTTTAGAAGTTTGTTCTAGTAATTTCCATAACACTCTAGACACCATAAATTACATGCCACGATGGGTGACGTATACATAATTTATATTCGACTTAGTGTTAAATTACATACAAACAATAATGGAGACCATGGGATTTAATATCAAATTAATTCCCTCTCCCACTTAGTATTTTACTATGAGGATTTTATCTAGATGCATCGTCCTATGTTATTTTTTCGCAGTCCACATGTATCATAATAACAATACATATAACACATAACATAGCAGCATACTCATCATGATTAAAGCATAATAAAACAGCCCTATGTCCATGTCGTTCTAGCATGCGAAGGATTAGTATCACATGGCATAACAAACAAACATGGAACACATAGTAGTAATAATCAAGATCAGCAAACATTATGTAAAACATAATAAAATACATCCACTATTATGGCCCCGAAGAATAATCTTCAAAATCATCAATCGATAAATTTTTGAAAATCTTCAGCCGCCTGTTTGACTGCCTAAACGAGCTCAGAATGGCTTGAAAAGGTATTATTCGCCCCAATCGGATATCGTATGCAAAATCTGTAGCCAGAACAGCGAAACAGCCACGAAAACAGCATATAGCAGCGGAAGAACTCTGTTTCTCGCATCTTCGTTGATCAAACAATTACATACGACAAATACAACAGAAAAATCTATTCTATTACATCAGATCATAATCTAAATTGAATACAATTCGAATTACAAGATTACAATCAAAATAGAAATCAAAAATTAAAACTAATCATGATCAACCCTCATGATTTAATTTACAACCACGATAAACCACGTGGGATCCAAAAACATAATTACAACCATGGCCATAATAGTGGATAACAACCTACATCAAAAAAACAATACAAACCCACCACTATATACATACATAATTACGACATGGACATCATATCATATAATGCAGAACCCTAGAACCTGGCTCTTGATGCCAATTGTTGAGACAATCGAATCATGATGCTGCGTTTTATGATATGAAAACGAACGAGTTTGAATAGAAAATTAACCTTAATCGCTACGGCGCAAGCGATTCAAATCCACGTCTTCTACTGTATTCCCGTATTCACCTTGAGCGAAGTGTGGCCTTCGATCCTCACAAGGTTGCCTCCCTTCTAACTTTGAGATCTTGGAACCCTAGTTCTTGGTTGCCTCCTTGAACGGCTGCTCACAAAAACCCTAGTTTTTTCCAACTCATAGCTAGAAGAGAATAAGATGAATATATAGGCTACAGTAGGGATCCTGGATAATTAGGTCGGGCCTTCCAATGACATTCTGGGTCAAGCCCAATGTCATTAAATATTAATTCAATCCACTAAAGAATTAATATTTGCACTACCTTTCCTAATGCCGTAATTTAATTATTTAATTCGGCTCCAATATTATTTGCTTATTAAATTCCCCATGTTTAAGATATCGAATGTCCATTAATTAAATTAATTTCTGATAATTAATTTAATCAATATCTTTTATCCTTGATCATCCACTCAACCTTATAATTATGCAAGAACAAATCTGCCTGCAGGACTAAAGCATAATTATCTTTATGAGCTTTCAAGAGGACATCATCACCCGAATATTTTCGGACACGGTTTCCTTTTATAGTCAATATCCCACTCTGTATGCAATGTCATTGTCCAAAACATAATATTGTGATTAACAAAAAATCACATCACATATGAATCAAAACATGTGCATTGCATACAAGTGTCAATCACTGTATCCGGATTAAGAACCTAAGCAATAATAATATTATAGAATCTTAGTTCTTCTTTATTATCAGAATAGAAGAACAATTCTAATATTTTAATCCCGTTCAATATACACAAAGCATACAAGTATTATTCAATAATCAAGATAGATTATTTCCAAATAATACTTCAATCATTCCAGTGGTTTGTTTAACTCCACTTAAACTGTGAACATTTATTATATTATATATAGACACTGACAATCTAATCTTCTGTTATCCCATTTGATACTAGATTATCCACAATATATAATATACAAACAGTGTTAAAATACGCATTCAAGATTCTCAATAAAAAAAGACAATGTCATATACTTCAAACGAATAGTTCAGTATACTCCCTAACAGTAAGATCTCTGCTTGCAGGTGATCCCATTGCAGTCACGATTTCTGAAAGAACGATCCTACCATAATTAATATCCTATTCACGGGCTAGGGAAACTGCAAACACCTGCATGGGGATTGGAATCTGATGAAAATCTTTTTCACGTGCCCGAAAACATCTTGTGATGGCCTCGAAAAAGTAGTTCCATTCCACATGAAAGTATTGTTTCTGGATGGCGCCAGTTGAGATCCGTCCAGAAGGAGGGTAGCATCCAATGTCCTCGAAGAACTTGATACGCTCGGTCGTTGTAGGTTCGGGGTCATAAACATCTTTGATTGGGAACCCTAGAACCCTGTTGAATACTTTCTCCGTCACTTGAAATTCCTGATCCGCCAAGGTAAACCTGAAACCATAGGGGGTAGATTTGCTCCCGAATGTAACTGCACTAGTCCATAAGTGCTGTAAAGCATCATGAACTAGTGTTGGTTTAGCAGTAAAAGCAACACTAGCCTTGGAGTACAAATTAAGGAATCGTACCCAAAACTTGAAGCGCGGGAGTTGTTCACCAATTTCCATAGAAATATTATAAAAATTGTTTCTGGCAAGTGAAAATTGGTGAGCCATGTTTGCAAAAAAAAATTCTGTAAATTAAGTAGATATTTTTTTTTTGATAAAAAAAAAATGAAGCACAGAACAAGACAGAACAATCCCTTTTAATTAAACAAAGAACTTACTGTGTAATTAAACTACGGAACTATTCTCAATGTAATATGTGAAATCAACACTCCAACCAATTATTTAATCAAACACACCAACCACTATTTAATCATAAATAACTCAGAACACGATGTAATTAAGAACACTGTGATTAATGAAAGTGCCTACTATAATGCGATCATTATTACCGATGTGCGTGTGTGTGTGTGTGAATATGCGTGTAAAGATGTGTGTGTGTGTGTGTAGAGCAAACACAATTAATGAAGAAGAGATGCACAGAAATACACAATAAGGGTTGCAAATAGTAATGACAGATTAAAAACTGGCAGCAATTCGAGATATGTAAGAGATTGAACACAAATCGAATGAACAGGGAAATAAGGTTTTGAAATCACAGGGAGGGAGGGTGGGTGGGGGCTGTAAAAATCTAGGGTTAAAACAATTAGGTAAAAGTGAAAATAGAGACGAGTTAGAGATGTATATATAGGCATATATGAGCAAAGACAAAAATACCCCTGTGAAAATAAGAAAAGAATGTTAAGTACGCACTGGGGAACATCAAGTCGAACACTAACTCGAACATCAAGTCGAATATTCGAGATAGTGTTCGAGATAGGGTCTATCTCGAACATCAAGTCGAATATTCGAGATAATGTTCGAGATGACACTAACTCGAACAGATAATCACTTAAATCAATTAAAACAGCATAAAAACCCACCTGGGAATCCCAACTCGAAATTTCAAGATAAAGAGGTGAGATAAAATTAGAGTTTAAGGTCTAATTCGAATATTAAGTCGAATATTCGAAATAGTGTTCGAGATAGGGTCTATCGCGAACATCAAGTCGAATATTCGAGATAGTTTTCGAGATAGGGTCTATCTCGAACATCAAGTCGAATATTCGAGATAGAGTTCGAGATAGGGTCTATCTCGAACATCAAGTCGAATATTCGAGATAGATGAACTCGAATGATATCCTAGACTTAGAATTTTCAAAATTTCGAATTTTGAAGACACTTAGAATAATTTGGCAATATTTTTAATCAAAAGAACAAATAAATTTTGCCAAATTAATATAAGTATCAATTCAAGGATTTTTTAGCAAAGCAAATAATTAAAAACATTCCTTGACAATTCTAAGGCCTCTAAATAGATGAAAATTACATGAAAAACACAGGTAAATTCATCTAAAAATCATAAAAGATTGAGAAAAATATGAATTTAACTCCCCTATAATCATGCAATTTAATTATCATAAATTCAAAGATTTAACTAATAATTATGCAAAAAGCATAATGAATTTATGTAAAATAACACAACATGCGTCCTAAAATACTCATTAATTAACCATTTTAAAGTTTAAGTCCATAATGATTAATTAGAATGCAGAAGTGATATTTTGAGAAATTGTAGAGATTATTTACATATGTTTTCAACTATGCATGAGCAAAATGAGCAGTTATCAAGACTAAAAACATATGTACATGATTAAAACTGGGATTTTGCAGATATGAGAAATCACTAACTTGTGTTAAGCATCCCCAGTTCACCAACCAACCTATTGAATGTTACTTCATCAAGAGGTTTAGTGAATATATCTACAATTTGTTGTATTGTGGGTACAAAATGTAGTTCCACAGTCCCCTCCTCGACATGTTCTCTAATGAAATGATACCTGATATCTATGTGCTTGGTTCTTGAGTGGTCTACAGGATTGTTGGTCATGGCAATGGCACTTGTGTTGTCACACATGATTGGAATCTTTTTGTGTTCATCCCATAATCTTTCAATTGGTTCCTCATCCACAGTATTTGAGCTACACAGCTTCCAGCAGCAATGTACTCAGCTTCAGCAGTAGAAGTAGATACTGTGTGTTGCTTTTTACTTTGCCAGAAAACCAATCTTCTGCCAAGAAATTGACATGCACCAGATGTGCTTTTCCTATCAATCCTGCAACCTGCATAGTTTGAATCTGAATAGCCAATGAGATTAAAACCTGTATCTCTTGGGTACCAAATCCCTAGATTTGATGTGCCCTTGAGATACCTAAAGATTCTTTTGACGGCTATGAGATGTGATTCTCTAGGATCCACTTGGAACCTTGCACATAAACAAGTTGCGAACATTATATCGGGTCTACTTGCAGTTAAATAGAGAAGTGAGCCAATCATACCTCGATAGCTTGTGATGTCAACTGATTTACCTGATTTGTCTTCATCAAGCTTCGTGGCTGTTGCCATGGGAGTTTTAGCTGTTGATGCATCTTCTAGATTATACTTCTTGAGTAAATCTTTGATGTACTTGGACTGACAGATAAAGATTCCTTCTTTTCTATGACTGATCTGTAATCCAAGGAAGAATGATAGCTCCCCCATCATGCTCATCTCATACTTATCCTGCATTAACTTGGCAAATTTCTCGCACAAGCGCTCATTAGATGACCCAAAAATAATATCGTCCACATAGACTTGAAGAAGTATTAAATCACCTTTTACATTTTTATAGAACAATGTTTTATCAATTACTCCCCTAGTAAAACCACTTTCAATTAAGAACAAGGATAGGGTTTCATACCATCGTCTTGGGGATTGTTTGAGGTCATAGACAGCTTTGAAGAGAAAGTACACAAAATCCACAAGTTCTGGATCAGCAAAACCAGGTGGCTGTTCCAGATATACTTCTTCTTCTAGCTCTCCATTCAGGAAAGCTCTTTTCACATCCATCTGAAAAACCTTGAAGTTCTTGTGTGCTGCAAAGGCCAAGAACATCCTGACTGCCTCAAGTCTTGCAACTGGAGCGTAGGTCTCATCATAATCAATACCTTATTTTTGAGAATAACCCTTCGCTACCAAATGAGCCTTGTTTCGTGTTATAAGTCCGTTTTCATCCAGTTTATTTCTGAATACCCACTTAGTTCCAATTACTGATCTGTTCTTCGGTCGGGGTACCAGTTTCCAAACTTTCTGTCTTTCAAACTGATTGAGCTCCTCTTGCATTGCAATTACCCAATCAGCATCACCAAGAGCTTTTTCTATTTTTTTAGGTTCCAGCTTGAACACAAACCCAGAGAATAAACAGATATTAGCCATGTCAGCTCTTGCAGTTCTTCTAGTAGTCACACCAGCATCTGGATCACAAATAATTAATTCAAATGGATGGTCTCTACTCCATACACGTTCTCTTAGAAATTGTCTTGATGATTCAGCATGACTTTCTGAATTGTTGTGTTGACTACTTGCGTTATTTCTACTAACTCCCCCTGAGTTAGTGCCAGCTCCTATAGAACTAGTGTCCTCTCTTATGGAACTTTGAACACTTGTCCTTGAGCTGCTATTTACTCCCCATGAGTTGTTGCCGGATTGTGCTGAAGAGGTTTCCACTGATCTTTCACTAGACTCAGGTATTTCTTCTCGAACACTTGGCATATTTGAAGTAATAACTAACTCAGGTTCATCTTCAATTTCATCTAAGTCTAGATTTTGAAATTTTAGGGACTCAGGTTCACTTTTATCTTTAGAAATTGACGGGAGTTTGGTATCGTCGAATCTGACATTGTAACTTTCAATCACTTTTCGATCATTCACTAGGAATACCCGATAAGCTGCCACCACATCTGTAGAATAACCGAAAAATATCCCTTCACGTGCTTTTGCTTCAAACTTGCCTAAATTTTCATCATCTATTATTACATAGCATTTGGCTCCAAAGATATGAAAGTATTTGATTGTTGGTCTTCTGTTATTCATTAGTTCACATGGTGTCTTTTCTTTATCTTTTATAATCAAGGTTCTATTTTGAGTATAACATGCTGTACTCACTGCTTCAGCCCAAAAGTATAGAGGAAGTTTTGAATCAAACAACAAAGTTCTTGCTGCTTCAACCAATGTCCAGTTCTTTCTTTCAACTACTCCATTTTGCTGTGGAGTTCTCGGGGTAGAGTACTGACGACGTATTCCTTTAGAAACACAGAAATCATTCAAGATTGCATTCTTAAATTCCGTGCCATTGTCTGATCTAATCGTCTTCACAGTGAGTGTTGAAACATTCTCAATTTGAGTGATATGATCAATGATTTGGAAAGGTACTTCGTCTTTTGTCATAACGAACAATACCCATGTATATTTGGAGAAGTCATCCACGATTACCAATGCATATCTTTTCCTTGATAACGATAGCACGTTCACTGGGCCAAATAAATCCATATGAAAAAGTTGCAGAGGCTCAATGATACTAGAAATTTCTTTACTCTTATGCGATGCTTGCTTTGACTTTCCCATTTTGCATGCTTCGCAGAGTCCTTTAGGAGCAAACTCCATTTGAGGTAGATCTTTCACCAATTCTCGCCTTGCGAGAGCATTCATCGTTTTGAAGTTTAGGTGAGATAGCTTTTTATGCCATAACCAGCTTTCATCATCTGAAGCTTTACTGTAGAAACAGGTGACTTCATTCTGGTTTGCCGAATCCATATCAACAACAAAAAGATCTGCCTTCTGAACTCCTCTTAAAGCTAACGAACCTTCCTTGATGTGAGTTATTGATACACCTTTCTTATTGAAGACAATTTCATAACCTTTGTCACAGAATTGACTTATACTCAACAGATTGTGCCTCAATCCCTCAACATAGGAAATATCTTCAATGATGACATTTCCAGTCTTCAGTTTTCCATATCCCTTTGTCATTCCTTTGCTGTCATCTCCAAAGGTAACATAAGGGCCAGCCTTCATAACTAACTCTGTAAGCAGGGACTTGTTTCCTGTCATATGCCTTGATGCTCCACTATCTAGCACCCATATAACTTTATTTCTGTTCCGCTTAATGCCCTACAATTACAGATTGATTAGACGTTCTTCGGAACCCAAGATTGATTGGGTCCGGCTTTTCTATAAGATCGAGAATTATCAGATTTAACAACAGGAGATGCACTTTCTTTAACATTCTTAGAGCTTTCGACTTGGTCTTTTCCCTTTTCAGACTTAACAGATTTGTTAGTCTTAGGAGAAGGTTTGTCAATCCTAACTTTAGGAGGACTGGCAGTCTTAGCTCTTACATGCTTCTTTTTGACATTAGAACTAGCAGAGGAATTTAGACATGATTGGCCAGTTGCATTCATCAAATTCACAAAGGTTTGCATGACATTAAAAGTGCATGGCATACAGTTAGGTTGACCACATTGTGCATGATTTTGATGCATGTTATTCATTGTATGTGGTACAGGCATGGCATGTGCAACAGGAATATTCATGTTAGATTTACATGCATAAGAAAGATGTTCAGTAGATTTACAGTGATAACATGCTTTCTTTATTCGTTCTGCCTTAACCTCTTTTACAACTTTTTCTTTCTTAACCTGTTGTTTAACAGCCTTAGCTCCTAATCCTGGTCTAGATTCTTCTCTAGGGGATTTGATTTTAACTGATTTAGTAGGAGTTACAGGTTTTTCTTTCTTCCGATCTTCCATCTCTATCTCATATCTAACTAACAATTCAGTCTCTTCTTCTTCACGAGGAACAAAGTGTTTAAAGATAGGTTTGATAGCAGATTTAAGAATTGTAGGTATTTCCTTTTTAATCTCACTGGAACTAGTGTCTACAGGCCTTTTCCCTTCTTTCTTAGATAAGTTAGAATAGTCAAGTCCTACACCAACTCCAGTTATCTTCTTAAATGTGCTACTATCAACATTCACTTTACTAGCTTGTTAGGTCCAAATATGTTGTAGAGGGGGGGTGAATACAACTTTTTACGATTTAAGGAATATGAGAAGAAATGAGAAGCAATAAATATTATGTAATAAATCAACACAGAATTTCAAGAATATATCGTTATATTCATTGAAGGATTTGTTACAACATTCATTACAATAGTACAACAGAAGTAAAGAGAGAGGAGTAAATGATACTAAGCTCTGTGAATATACTCCCTCTCTATTACAAGTGTTTTTCTCAATATTGCTTTACATTGCGTTCTATGCTCTCTCTTGAAATGTTACACAAGTACTTCTATTTATACTACTTTGTAATCTATGACTTGTAGACTTGATCTTGTCCTTTTTGTGTACGTGGCCCAATCAGGACTCGTTACCAAAAAGTACTTTCCCAACCACTCTGGATCAACCGTTCACAATAAGCCACTTGTCCCTTGAACATTAAATGCTACATATCGACCCGCATCTCGATCTCGGCCTGGACCCATCTCGATCTCGATCTTGGTTGACAATCTCGATCTCGATCTCGATCTGTGAAAATCTCGATCTCGATCTGTGAAAATCTCGATCTCGATCTATGAGAATCTCGATCTCGATCTGTGAGAATCTCGATCTCGATCTCGATCTCGATCTGCCGTGGACAGAGATTTGCCTTGCAATGTTTTACTTCAATTGTAAATCTCGACCCGCATCTCGATCTGCCGTGGATCGACATTTGCCTTGCAATGTTTTACCTTTAATAATCAATCTCGATCCGCATCTCGATCTGCTGTGGATCGACATTTGCCTTGGAAAATATGCACTCATCGAATGTTGACTTTCTTTAGTGACTAATTATGGATTAACCTTTATGAGCAAGTTTCCCTAGCTTCTTCAATATTCTTCAACAAGCTCTTGAACATGGATCTCTACTACTGACATAAACTTGCTATCAATGTCCTGACACTTGATGCAACGGTCTGGTTCATAAGTGACTAGTCTTGATAGGGTTCTTGCTTCTGAATAGATTACCATGTTCAATTGTTAATGTGGCTTCCCAATAAGTGGTTCGAACATTAACTGTTAATAAACAATGTAACTTCACTAGAATCTTTTCTGGTACTTCGACAACGTCTTCATTACTACTACAATCTTGAATACTTCATTCCCTATTCTTCACTGATTGTCAGTGAGTATAACTTCAAGACTGTAGCTGTCTTCTTTAACCTTTGTCTTTACCATGTCTTCAATTCTTCTAGATTCCTATGCTTTAAACACTGTCTATCTTCAATCAATGTTGTTACACTGAAATCTTTTAGTGGCACTGCTATACTGAATCTTCAACACTTCTGAAACCCTGAAAGTCTTTAAACATTATTCTTCACTGAGGCATGAACATATAAATGAACTTCTTTCAGTGACCTGTAGTAGACTTCAAAACTTCTTCTAATGTCTTGATTCACTGTATTTGCCTTGTCTTCATGTCTTCCTGATTTCTGTGTAATCGTAGTATTATTTACTTGTCCTGTTCTAGTGTTGAGTTATCACGATTACTATTTATACAGTTTCGTCATTTCTAACAATCTCCCCCTATTTGATTGTTAAACTTTAGCAAACAAATCACCTAGGGAGGATAACTCAACTAACAACTAGAAAAAGTAATCGTCTGAGACTTGTAAATAATGCTACTGGATTTTCCGGATCAGATAATGCATTTCCAGATTTCTTGTTTAACTGAAATGAAAGATGTTCGTTCTTCTGACATTAAACTGATATTCAAGTTGTATCATCTTCATTTCTGTCTGTTTGAGCTCTCTCTGCTTCAAAATCCTTCATAGTTTGAACTTAAAGAACTTATCATGAACAGAGCTTCATAAGAATCATTATTCCTGGGAACATCTTCAATAGAACACAGAACATAGCTCATACTGTTCTCCCCCTAAGAATGTGATTCTCCTTCTTATTCTTCTTCTCCCTTTAGAAAATCCATGGAATAGTCAATTCTTTTTTGTTCTTCCCACTTGCATTAGGAATCTTCTTCTGACAACTCCTTTTAAGTCTAGGATACAGTTTCTTGATTCTCCTATCTTCTGTTGTTTCCCCTCAGGATCCGAAGATAAGATTTTCTTTTTCCAGTCTAAAATCTCCCCCTAAGGATACGAACCCCCTTTCTTCAAGGATCTTCCCTTAGAATCCTCCAATGGCCTCTTCCCTTAGAATCATGCGACTCCTTTAGGATATTAGCTTTTCCGAAGGTTATGAAGATAAGACTTTATTAACTTCTCCTTTTTCTTGTTATAACTATAACACTATAACTTCTCCCTGTTTATAAACTTGTTATAACTATAACTTTTTCTTACTATAACTTCTCCCCCTTAGTTGAGGAATCCTCCAAAGGCCCACTTTTCAATGGTTTGTCTTCCAAAGAAGGTTCTCGTCTGACGTTTGAACGGGAAAAAATATAGTAACTTTTCTTCCAGAAGTAGCAAGTAGCAAGGGTAAGTGTTTGGCTTATGGTTTCCTCACTTCTACTACGTTCTGTCGGTGTTTACACTTTAGCATAGAGCATTTTAAGTGTTTCTCTCTTTCTCTCCCTATCTCTCACTCAAGTGTATCTCTCCCTCACTTTCACTTAAGTGTTTCTCTCTCTCACTTTCACTCTGCATTCCAAATGTAGCCTTCTGTACCTGCAAGTGAAATCCGTCAATCCATACATATTCCCAACACCTGATTCATCAGAATGAACTGAATCACTATCAAGTGGAGAATTTGCCTCGTAGAGGTGTTCTTGATCTATCATGCATAAGCACTGTCTCACACCAGACTCAATAGCAATTGCTAAATCACTGTCTAGTGGAGCCTCACCTCTTTGAGATGGGTTATCCCAGGATTTTAAAATCTTTTTGGGAATCCTGCCTTGTTCTATCAAGGAGTTGCCTCACACCTTCTCCGTAAACGGGAGGTGGACATTCCTTTTCAGGATCTGGAAATGTTCCTTCCAGGAGGGGCGACGTAGTAGACAATGTAATGAATGGCAAATTAGAGTCTACGTTTCCCTCGTAACCCAATGACGGGTGTTTTGTTAACATGCCTATACCTCACACTGTGCACGTCTTGCAATGTGTCCCTAAAATATATCTGTTTAGGCTTACCATCAGCGTGAATGTCAGTGGTGTGCTTGACTCATTACAAGATGCTCTGGCTGACGAGCGAATTTCAATGGACTCACCCTGTTGAGAGAATGATTCCAGAGACAGTTTTATTGCCTTTTCAGCTCTGCATCTTTTTGAGAAAATACAGATGAGCTTACAGATACCTCAGTTTATATACTTCTTTACTTTGCTGGAGGTAGAGCTGTGGGTGCACTTCCGACTTCATCCTTATTTCTCCCTTATCAACCTCTAACAAACATATGTTCCTTATAACTCCAAGGGTTAATATATGGAAGTGGATGAAATGAGTGTTTGGTATTAAGGCCTGGGTCAGAGATTGATGGGTTTTCAACCTCCTGGCCAGCTTCTGTAGCCACTGGGGGCTAAACGAATAGAATTAATAAATGAGATAAAGAAATAATCACCTTAACATTCCAAAACATATTTTTCAACTCAAGGAGAAGGAAAAATATAATAAGGAATGGTAATGGATTGCATTAAAGCACTTTAATAAAAGAGTTTTGTCAGATCAAAAAAAATTTATCATTTAAGAGCATGACACCAATAGAAATTTCTTTCAGATGCTTATCCCATAATAAAATGCGGGAGTATCAGAGAAAAAGTTTCTATCTCTTATGAATTTCTTATAAGGCAAACTTCCCATAATAAAACGCGGGAATTTACACCAAAGAAGAAATTCAACTCTTCTACCAAATTATATCTCAATAAAATGATTCTTTTCCATTAAACCTAAGCACTGCATGTTTTGAAAACATTTTTGCAAATCATCCATATCAGATAGAAGACAATGATTTTCCGACTCATAATTCAATTATGATTTACATCATTTTCTTCTGCCTGATAATATCCCCGACTTTAAATAAAAACATGACAATTGGGGTTGAATGTATGCTTAACAATACAGTACAAGGCCTTCAAAGCAACAATCACTGTTTTGGTACTATGAATCAATGTGAAACATACATTGAAACAAGTATTTGAAAACAAATCATTTTACAAGTGATTGGTACCTCGAAGTTAAAACACATTTTCAAAAGAGAGAAAAAGCTTTTTAAAGATAAAACATTTAAAACAAGCTTTTGGGAGGGAATAAAGTTTCGATAGAATAGAAAGATTATCCTTAAGAAAAGTTTTTCAAAAGAGAAGTTTTGAAAAAGAATTCTTAAGTTTTCTTAACTTAAACTGATAGACAAATGAATGTATCTTTGCATAAAATATTTTGAAAAAGAAATAGACAAAAATTTCTTTTAAATACATTCAGGATTGTAAACCAGTCAAAAAAAGAAAACTAAATATATTGATACCAATTGTTTCTAAAAATAAAAACTAAGTAAATCCATTAGTATCAATATATCACAATTATTTTGTAATAAAATATTATTCTATTATCACAAAGTAATAAAAGAAAATATTTATACTACTAATAATTATGCTTCGAATTTATTTTAATTTATTTAAATCATGGAACAGATATTTCATTGAATTGTTTTATATCATCATGATTTAAATAAACCAAAATAAATTAAATACTTATGATGTACTAAGCAATTGCCAATCACATCCATTTATAAAAACTATACATGGCAATTATTCAGTAGAACAATAAGCATATCACAATTAATTGCACGCTGATACAAATTATTCGATATTTATCAATAATTTCAAGATGCAAGAAATTGTGCTTCTGTTATTTTATCAAATTAAAATTATGAAACTAATAACAATTGAATTGCTTCAATCCATAATTTCAATAAGATAAAATAAATTCGCTAAATACTAAAATATTTATTAGATTGAATATTAGCATTTAACTTCCTACGCTATATCTAATAATTGTCACTGAAGCACATTGTAAGCATGCTCATAACAATTATTAATTGATATACGTAAACTCGAGGTAATAGTTAAAAATAAATTCACAAGTCCTTTACATAGGGAAAAAGTAATACTTGTGATTCTAATTGCAACTCCTCGCAACCAAACTTATTTTTAGAAATATTTTCTAAGTATATAAAACATTGAGAATTTTATACACAAAACTTAGAAAATACTTCATCTTTCAATATTAGTGAGTTTTAAAATATGCATTAATTATTTAGAACAGAAATTCTAAATACCGTCACTAATATCAAAAGCATCACAATTACTTGTAATAAAATATTTTAAGACTCTTAGAGCAAAATATCAAAGCAATTAGGCAAGATATCATTGACTAATTCTTATCTAATATTTAATATACAAATAATTATGCTTCTAATTTATTTTAATTTACTTAAATCATGGAACAGATATTTCACTGAATTGTTATATATCATCATGATTTAAATAAATTAAAATAAATTAAATGCTTATGCTAAATAATTTAACTATCACTTATGCATAATACATTGCAAGCAAGATAATTAAACTAATAGCAAAAAGCATGAGGTACTGGATTTCAAATAAATTCACAAGTCTTTGAATATTGAAAATTTAATACTTGTGAACTTATTTAAGAATTCCTTGCATATGGGATTTCCAACAAATATGCATATAAGTAACATCCCAAATTTACTAACCAACTTAGATAAAATAAATTCACCAAGTTATTTAGAAAATATCTGCAAGTTATTCGACTAAGGACATTTCTCAAAAGAAATGATACCTGATGTCCATGCACTTGTTCCTTGAGTGGTGTGGGGAGATCAACAATGTTGCTGGAAATTGACAGCTTCTAGGAATAACTTTCTTGTCTTTCGTACAACCTGCATTATCTATATCTATATAGCCAATTAGGTTAAACCTATTATCTTAAGGATCCCAAATTCTAAGAATTGGTGATCCCCTAAGATGTCTAACAATTCATAACTTAGCTATAAGATAAGATTCTCTAATTTCCACTTGAAAACTTGCACATAGGCATATCGAGAATAAAATATATGGTCTTTGTGCACTTGAATAAGTAATGAGCTTATCATACCTCTATAGCTTGTCACTTCAGTTCATATACCTGATTTGCCCTGATCAAGCTTAGTGGTCTGTTGGAAAGTAGTCTTGGCAGGTCTAGAATCTTCCAAATTGCGCATCTTCAAAAGATCCTTAACTTCCTTTAATTGCCATCATTCTTTCGAATTAATTATAATCCAGAAAGAATTGAAACTCTTCCAACATGCTCATTTTGTACCTACTCTGCATTAACTTAGCAAAAATATATCTTGCCAAATTTTCGTTAGTAGACCCACATATAATATACTCATGGTATACTTAGCACATATATAACATTGTGTGTGCCTTGCATTCTGGAGAGATATGTGTGTATAACTTACTCTACTGTAAAATCATATTAAAGTAATTAACAGTCAGAGTGTCATACCATGTCCTTGACGTTTTGCTTGAATCCCTATCTCCGTCATAGAAGAGCTTGCGAAGGGAATGATATACAAATTCCAATGGATCTGCAACTTCAAAGTCCAGGAAATGATGTACATCAACTTCAACTTCTAGCTCACCATTCAGGAGTGCACTTGTTCACATTCATCTGATAGATCTTCATGCTTGAATGCTCCACATGTGCTAGTTCCTAATCGTTGAGTCTGAAAATTGTTAGGTCCCCATTGATGAGTCCCAAAGGATCAAGTCTCGTCACTAGTGCTTACTGCTTGATCTTGAAAGTCCCGAAGATTCTGTTTCCATCATCGTCGATACCTTCTACTTTAAAGTCCTGTAGCAACCAGTTTGGCTTTGCCCCTCATAACAATGCCAATAGTCATCCAGTTACTGAGAACCCTTACTGTACCAATTTCAGCTTCAACTTTAGTGGTCTGGGTTCCAGCTTCAATGGTTTCTGCCTTCTAACTGATTGAGATCATTTTGCTTTGCAATCACTCAATCTGGATCAATCTGTGCTTTTCTAATATTCTTTGGGCTACCAATTGTTAATGATACTAATTGTTAGTTCTTGACAATTGCACTTTCCCAAGAGTAACTATTTACTTTGCATAGCACTTCTAGCCTTTACACAAGAATCCGGATCACTAAGAACTAGACTCCAGGATTGAATTTGACTTCAAACCTTTTGTCTTGGCAGAAATGTTCTTAATGAAATCCTTTGATCTTCATTGTTGAGCATGACTAGTAGATCCATCTTTTATTTGCTCCCCCTGAGTTGCTGCTAGGATGTGTTGAAGATCCTTCACCTTCTACAGTGGATTTCCACTAAGGATCTGAATCATCATCGTTGTCATTGATTCCTTCTGCAACCTCAGCTTCAACATCAGTATCTGAATTTGTCAATGATTCAGAATGGTCGTTCGATTGAATGCACTGGAGCTTGGTGTAGTTGGTCGTCACATTCAGACTTTTAATCACTTCTGAGTAGCCGAGGAGAATTGTTCCATGAGCCTTAACTTCTTGTCAAGATACTCAAATAAATCTTCATTAAAAATCAATTCCCTCCAAACACACGAAAGAGCTTCAGTGTTTGCTTCTGGTTGGCCATTAACTCAAATGATGTCTTTTCACGATCTTGTTGAATAAAGCAGCATGCTGTGTTAATTGCTTCAGCTTCAAAGTACCTTTTTCAGTGCAGACTTCACTTAGAACTTCACTCGCGAAATGCAGTTCCACTATCTGACTTCAAAGTTCTCACTGCTTACCAATTGTTTCCAACTTGATCTTCCTTTTTGATCAATCACCATTGTGACATTTTGTCTATTGAATGCTTGAACATCACCAATTTGTAATTAGGGTTATCAATTTCAATCACCACTAAGCATATGACTTTCCTTCAATGTGATGTTTCCATTGACTTCTCTATGTGACATACTTCAAAATGTCCTTCTAGAAAGAATTCCATATGAAGCAGTCCTCTCACCAATTTCATCTTTATCAGAGAATCCATTGCCTTGCAGACTAACAAGTGTGAGAGCTTCATTTGCCATTGCTAACTCTTCATTGATAAAGCTTTACTGAAAAGTTCACTTCATCTTTGCATCCAAATTTCATGTCAGCTACGAACAAACTTCCTCACTCTTAGATGAGCGAGCTTCCAACCTTCTTGCTTGAGATCAAACACTTCTCCAGAAAACCCTTGACGAAGAATTCCCTAGTGCCCTATAAAAAGTGCTTAACTCCTTCAACAAGAAAGATGCTTCCACTGATGACAGTTCTTAAAACATAATAGCCATATCCCTTGTACATCCTTTGCTGTCATCTCCAAAGGTTACCGTCGGGGAGGCCTTCTCAACCAGTTGTGATAGAAGAGCTTTAATCTTAATCATATGCCTCGAACAATAAATGTTACGAAGTCACATAATTTTTCGCTTTCATAACATACTCTGCGATCACAAAAGATTAAGGTTCTTGGTACTCAACTTCAATTAAGTCCAGATGGGTTAGAGATATTTTCAGAGGTAACAACAGCTTCAACCTTAATATGCACAAGCTAATCTTTGACTGATCACTTCTCATATACTGCAGCCTTGACAAAGTAGTCTTTAGGCTATGAGACTAGTGATTTCAACCTAACTTAAGGTGAACTAGCAGTCTTTACCCTATTGTGACTCTTATACATGCTTTGTCTAAGATTATGCAAGTCCTAAGATATGCATTTTCAAATTTAACTAAACAAGCATGGAAATAAGAACACATGGTAAATATTCAGCTTCACTGCATAAAAGCACATGGATAGAAGAACTAACAAATTAATTACTAATTCTGTCTAATCCGTTCTGTCGTTGTCTAACGTTTTTAACTATCTCTAATTACCTAAGTCAGTTTTAGATTAAGCTTCGAATCTACATGACTTATTGACTTTGAGATAATTCTACCATCTTTTATCCAATTATCCCTAACAAGCAATACATGAACTGATATAGCATTTAAGTACAATTATGTGAGTAAAAGCAAATCATATGAAAATAAGCACATAAACAATTAACAAGTCATTTGCTATTAAGAACAAATAAAATCTGATCTATGACCTGTTTGTCTATTAGCAATTTTCACAACATTAGCAGAGGTATTAAATCATATCAGATTTAACTCAAGTTTCAGCAAATGTTTGGGAATACACTTAACCGTCTAGAACACCCTATCTAATTCTAGATATTCATTTTACTGCATATAAAATCAAGTATAAAATGTACTAATTAAACTCATGAATCCTAGCATGCAATCTTATTCTTAGCAATCAATTGAGCATTTAAGACCTAAGATGCTAACATGCTATCATGAATATAATACATTTCAAAACTTAATAAACATGCAGTTCTGAATTAGATAAACGTATACTAGTTAGAATGTATACCTGTGAAGTGCTTATTGATTCATCTTCAGTGTTGGTCATTGATGCCAGATATCCATTTGGTGCATCACTGTTAGAATCATCCTTGCATTTAACTTCACCAACAAATGCTCTCCCTTGTTGCATCCTCACTAATGCTTGAGATTCATACTTCAACCCAACATAGTGTCTTCATCTTTTGCTTGCTCCTTTTCTGATCTTGTAGGTGCTATACTTCATCTTGAGTAAAAGTGTTTTGTTCTGACCTCAGCTGTACCTTCCATGACGACCTCTATTTCTAGGTTTGTTGAACGAACGTATCGAAAGCTATTTTCTCCTTATTAGCAACTGAAAAGTCCATTCCCTTTTTAGGCTCAGACCGATGTGGTACAATCACATCTCCTTCCATATGCTCAGGAACAACAACCATCGGAACAAATTCATTCTCAAAACCCATACTTCATTGTGATCTCGGTCGAACACTGGAATCTTGAATTGATTTTAAGGTGCCATCTTAATATAGATTTAGAATAGAGATAATAAACTTTTCTTATTACTTGAGTAGTAATTAAAAGAAAATTGAATTATCTCTAAATAAATCAAAGTTCCAAAACTGGTCACCAAAGATAATTCTAAGTACCCGACACTAGGCTATGTAGAAAATCTATGTCGATCTCGATGTCAGTCTTGATCTACATCTTGATGTCGATCTCGATGTCGACAGATCGAGATTTACCTTAGCATATTTTAAGCCATTTTCGCAAGTCGATCTCGATCTCGATCTACAAAACTTTTGCCTGCGTCAAAATTTCACCAAGTCGAAATTCTCAAAGTAGATATTCTCAAGTCGAACTTTTGTCCTTGGTCGAAATTTGCTGCCTGTCACTTTCACACTTTTTGACTTTTGTGTCTTTTCTCACCTAACTCACCAAACATCCACGTGCTAGGTACAGAGTTTTCTGATAATTACTTTTTGTGCAGTGAGTTTGTCCAATCAAAAGCCAATAACACCCTTTTCACTTTATGTCTTTAGAAAAGGTAATCAAAAAGTTGCTGGGTTTATCTTCTTTACAAGAACATCGATGAACACGTGAAGAACACCACAAACCAAAGTACCCAGTTTAATTCACAACAATTATCTAAAATACACCCAAGCTAAATAATTACACCTGGAGTATTTAAATAATTTTAGGACGAGTTTTCATTGTTTAATTAATTTAAGTACACTTTTCAAGAAAATCTTAAAAAGTAGATCTGGACTTGAAAACTCCCTAATCTTCTACCAAACACAAGGATCTATGTTTTGTATGTCAAACATTAAGCTCTGATACCAATTGTTAGGTCCAAATATGTTGTAGAGGGGGGGTGAATACAACTTTTTACGATTTAAGGAATATGAGAAGCAATGAGAAGCAATAAATATTATGTAATAAATCAACACAGAATTTCAAGAATATATCGTTATATTCATTGAAGGATTTGCTACAACATTCATTACAATAGTACAACAGAAGTAAAGAGAGAGGAGTAAATGATACTAAGCTCTGTGAATATACTCCCTCTCTATTACAAGTGTTTTTCTCAATATTGCTTTACATTGCGTTCTATGCTCTCTCTTGAAATGTTACACAAGTACTTCTATTTATACTACTTTGTAATCTATGACTTGTAGACTTGATCTTGTCCTTTTTGTGTACGTGGCCCAATCAGGACTCGTTAACAAAAAGTACTTTCCCAACCACTCTGGATCAACCGTTCACAATAAGCCACTTGTCCCTTGAACATTAAATGCTACATATCGACCCGCATCTCGATCTCGGCCTGGACCCATCTCGATCTCGATCTTGGTTGACAATCTCGATCTCGATCTTGATCTGTGAAAATCTCGATCTCGATCTGTGAAAATCTCGATCTCGATCTATGAGAATCTCGATCTCGATCTGTGAGAATCTCGATCTCGATCTCGATCTCGATCTGCCGTGGACAGAGATTTGACTTGCAATGTTTTACTTCAATTATAAATCTCGACCCGCATCTCGATCTGCCGTGGATCGACATTTGCCTTGCAATGTTTTACCTTTAATAATCAATCTCGATCCGCATCTCGATCTGCTGTGGATCGACATTTGCCTTGGCAAATATGCACTCATCGAATGTTGACTTTCTTTAGTGACTAATTGTGGATTAACCTTTATGAGCAAGTTTCCCTAGCTTCTTCAATATTCTTCAACAAGCTCTTGAACATGGATCTCTACTACTGACATAAACTTGCTATCAATGTCCTGACACTTGATGCAACGGTCTGGTTCATAAGTGACTAGTCTTGATAGGGTTCTTGCTTCTGAATAGATTACCATGTTCAATTGGTAATGTGGCTTCCCAATAAGTGGTTCGAACATTAACTGTTAATAAACAATGTAACTTCACTAGAATCTTTTCTGGTACTTCGACAACGTCTTCATTACTACTACAATCTTGAATACTTCATTCCCTATTCTTCACTGATTGTCAGTGAGTATAACTTCAAGACTGTAGCTGTCTTCTTTAACCTTTGTCTTTACCATGTCTTCAATTCTTCTAGATTCCTATGCTTCAAACACTGTCTATCTTCAATCAATGTTGTTACACTGAAATCTTTTAGTGGCACTGCTATACTGAATCTTCAACACTTCTGAAACCCTGAAAGTCTTTAAACATTATTCTTTACTGAGGCATGAACATATAAATGAACTTCTTTCAGTGACCTGTAGTAGACTTCAAAACTTCTTCTAATGTCTTGATTCACTGTATTTGCCTTGTCTTCATGTCTTGCTGATTTCTGTGTAATCGTAGTATTATTTACTTGTCCTGTTCTAGTGTTGAGTTATCACGATTACTATTTATACAGCTTCGTCATTTCCAACATAGCTGCTAGTTTGTAAGCTTCGCATTTAGTTTCTAATTCAGCTAGTTTATTCCTAAGACATGCTTCTATTTCATTCTTAAGGTTGAGCTTGTGTTCCAAAGTTTTAATAGAGTCTCTTAGGGAAGTATCTATAGTGCAAGCAGCCTCTAATTCTTCCACTTTTGCCTCAAACATTCTACATTTAGCAACAAGTGTTTTCTGTTCCTTTTGAGAAGTATTTAGGCTTTTGCACAACATATAGATCTCTTAGCTAAGAGCCCCGTTCTGCTCCTTATAATCATCAATAGACATTTCTTCTTTAAGGGTTAGAACTGGTACCTCTGGTTCATCTGATGTCTCAGCCATGAGGGCAAAGTTTGCTGTATGAGTAACTTCTTCCTCATCTGAATCATCCCAAGCTCTGCCTTCTGTTACAACTAAAGCTCTCTTTCCATGTATTTCCTTCACCAGGGTTTCATACTTGCTTTTGAGGGCTTCATAAGTTTCTTTGGGATATGTTTGTTTCAGCTTCTTACAGTCTGTAGCAAAATGTCCAGCTTCACCGCAGTTATAGCATTTGAACTTCATTTTGAAATCCAACGGTGATTTGTAGCTGGCACTCTTGGCTTTCCCTTTACAACCTTGAGAACTACCACCACCCTTAGTAACCCGATAGTAAGATGAAGATTTTCTTTGTGGACGGTTACTCTTTCTGAATCTTATGTTGCGGAACTTCCTTGCCATGTATGCCACGACACTATCATCCATGTTGTCCAGCTCTTCTTGGGTGAAGTAGTCATCATCATTATTTATGTGCACTCATCATCATTTTCAACTTGATGTGGTGCAGGTGATGATCTAGGTTTCTCTACAATCATTGCCTTTCTAGACTCTTCCTCGTCAGCAATTAATCCTGATGCCGCTTCCTTTCCTCTTGAATTATTATCCCATGCTTGATCTTGAAGGGTCTCCAGCTCATAGGTCTTTAAAATTCCATAATATTCTTCCAGAGAAGTTGTGTGCAAATCTCTGGTTTCTCTAACAGCGTAGACTCTATGTTCATTGCTTTTTAGCTGGTTCCTTAGATATCTCGTGTTGACTTCAACCACGGGGAGAGTTACACCTCTCAGATTCAAATCCAAAACTAACTGACTGAATCTTAGATAGACATCTGTTATGCTTTCACCTTTTCTTATTCTGAAGGTATCATACTCCATCTTGAGTATAAGTGTTTTGTTGCTTCTGACCTCAGTGGTACCTTCCATGACGACCTCTAGCTTATCCCAAATCTTCTTTGTTGTAGTTAGTCCTTTAACTACATTAAACATCTCATGATCTAGGGATTCCATCAGTGTTTGTCAAACGGATGTATCGAAAGCTATCTGCTCCTTATCAGCATCTGAAAAGTCTACTGCCTTCTTAGGCTCAGACCGTTGTGGTACTACCACATCTCCTTCCATATGCTCAGGAACAACAACCATTGGTACAAATTTACCTTTGTCAAGGACTTCCAGATATTCAGGATTGACGGACTCAAGGTAAAGTTTCATTCTCAACACCCATTCTTCATAATGATCTCGGTCGAACATTGGAATCTTGAAATTGTTTTTAGGTGTCATCTTAATGTGGATTTAAAGTAAAGATAATAAACTTTTCTTATTACTTGAGTAGTAATTAAAAGAAAATTAAATTATCTTAAAATAAATCAAAGTTCAAATTCTGGACACCAAAAATTTCTAAGTACCCAAGACTAGGCTAAGTAGAATATCTATGTAGAACAACTTCCCAAGTCGAAATTCTCTAAGTAGAACTTTTGTCCAAGTCGAATTTTCCAAGTAGAATATTCAAGTAGAATATTCAAGTAGAATATTTTATGTAGAACTTTTGTCCTTAGAAGAAATTTGCTGCAGGTCACATTAATATTGAATAAACAATATTACTTTTCACACTTTTTGACTTTTGTGGCTTTTCTCACCTAATTCACCTAACCCACGTGCTAGGTACTAAATATGTTCTGTAAAACTTTTTGTTGTGAGATTTATGTCAAATCAAAAGTCAATAACACCTTTTTAACTTTATGTCTCTTGAAAAGGTAATCAAAAGTTGATGGGTTTGTCTTCTTTATCAAGAACAGTGATGACTTCTTGAAGAACACCAAAAATCAAAGTACCCAGAATAATTCACAAAAAATATATAAAGTCCACCCAAGCTAAATAATCATACCTGCAGTATTTAAATAATTTTTAGACTGAGTTTTCTCTGTTAAACAAATTAAAGCACACTTTTCGAGAAGAACTTGAAAAGTATATCTGTAGATGAAAACTCACAAATCTTCTACCAAACACAAGGATCTATGTTTTGTATGTTAAACAGATAGCTCTGATACCAATTGTTAGGTCCAAATGTGTTGTAGAGGGGGGGTGAATACAACTTTTCGAATTAATGAAGCAATAAATACCATGTAATAAATGAACACAAGGATTCAAGGAATATATGTCTTATATATAACTTGAAAGGGTTGCTACAACATTCATTACAAAGTACACCAGAAGTAAAGAGGGTAGTAAATGATACTAAGCTCTGTGAATACTCTCTCTCTCTTTTACAAGTGTTTTTCTTGAAAATATTGCTCTCTTAAAAAATTACACAAGTACTTCTATTTATGCTACTTGTATTATTGTGATTGTAGTCTTCAAAGATTAAGATATACGAGGCCCAATGATGTCCGCATGAATCTTATCTTATCTTGAAAGCTTGGAAATCTGCCAATTAGATGATGCCATGTGTCATGTTGAAACTGCCCTCCATGTAGAACATCTACTAGAGAACTTCTACTTAGCCATCTCGAATATCTAAGTCGAATATTCTACATAGGAATATTCTACTTGGCCATCTCGAACATTTAAGTCGAATATTCTACATAGGAATATTCTACTTGGCCATCTCGAACATTTAAGTCGAATATTCTGCATAGGAATATTCTACTTGGCCATCTCGAACATTTTGTACTTAGAAAAAATTCTGGGCTTCAACTTGCAACTTCAATGCAACATCTTGAACTTGTGATTTCTTTATGTCTTCCAAATTCTTCGACAAGCTCTTGAACCTGGATCTCTATTACTGACATAAACTTGTTACCAATGTCCTGACACTCGATGCAATGGTCTGATTCATAAGTGACTAGTCTTGATAGTGTCTCTGCTTCTTGAATAGATAACCAGTTTCAATTAGTAATGTGGCTTTCCAATTATTGCTTTTCTTCTTGTTCACTTGAAATCAATTAGTCTTCTTGATACTGATAGTTATGATCTTGAATCCTTAAGTTACAAATCACTGAGGCATGAACAACTTTGTCTTGAACTTCTTTCAATGATTTCTTCTTTGTTTGATCATAGTTAACAAGTTGAATTGTATCAATTACCTTGTCTTCATAGTTAACATTGATTTCTTTGTGGCTTCATGTTCTTGATTGTCTTCTGATTAAGTATCTTTTCTTTTAGTTGAGTTACATAAGTTATAGTGTTACAAGTTTAGACACTCTTCCTTTCACTATTTTTTCAACCTCCACAAATACAGAAACATCACTCATCCCCATCTGCATCTGCCTAGGAACACTCAACATCCTCCTCACATCATCATCACAACTAATATCAGCAATGTAATATCCACATACAACACTACCAACACCTAACTGAGGATATTTAAACCTCATATTCACATTCCAATGTGAACTTCTGATATCCATTTAATATACTGCATTCTATTGGGGTCTCCCTTAGAATATCTTACACTATCATCCCGTCTAATTATTTCACCACCCCAAAAGTAATTAACATTGACATAATCTTCCAATTTTTTCTAAATTTAAAACAAGAATTAAATAGTGCATTAATATATGACATCTCAAAATATACATTTTTACAAATTATTCAAATATCAATTATTATCCTTACAAGGATAAAGGATTAGTCAAGATAAAAGTAATGCATAATATTTTAGAGTAATTAGTATTTTGCACCCCTTATCTTTAGATGTTTTTTCGATTTGGTCTCAAACTATATTTATTGGTATATTGCACCTTTAATTTTCAAACTCGTTTCACTTTGCATCCTTTTGACCAAATTAGCACGGGTAAAATAGGAAATGATTTATTCAAGTATGATTTATGACAAAATGCACCCTATAATTTTAAAATCTGAACAAAGTGCACCTTAACTTAATATTTAAATTTTTATAAATAATAGTTAATATTTTAAAAATAACCATGTGTAATACTCCCACTGTCCCAAATTAACTGTCTTATTTAACTTTTTATGATTAATTTATCTCAATTTTTACTGAGAATTAAAAAATATTCTTTTATAATTCTAAAAAATTGAAAAATACATTTTAAAATAAATTAAATATACTTTGTTAGAGATTACAAAGCTATATGAATAGTAATCGTGATAACTCAACATTAGAACATGACAAGTAAATAATAATACTACGACTACACAGCAATCAGCAAGAAATGAAGACATGGCAGATACAGTGAATCAAGACATTAGAAGAAGTTTTGAAGTCTACTACAGGTCACTGAAAGAAGTTCATTTATATGTTCATGCCTCAGTGAAGAATAATGTTTAAAGACTTTCAGGGTTTCAGATAGGTTGAAGATTCAGTATAGCAGTGCCACTAAAAGATTTCAGTGTAACAGCATTGATTGAAGATAGACAGTGTTTGAAGCATAGGAATCTAGAAGGGTGAAGACAAAGGTTACAGAAGACAACTGCAATCTTGAAGTTGTACTCACTGAGAGATGTTCAGTAATATGTTCAAAAGTCAATGAAGAACAGAGAATGAAGTATTCAAGATTGTAGTAATGAAGATGTTGTCCAAGTACCTGGAAAGATTCTAGTGAAGTTACAGTGTTTATCAACAGTCAGTGTTCGAAGCAATAAAGAACTGCAACAATAATGTCAATTGATTTAATTGAGAATGTGGATATCAATACAGTGTTAGTCACTTGTGAACCAGACCAGTGCACTAAGTGTCAGCACAAAGAATTTGATTAACATGTTCAAGTTCAAGAAGAATTGACAGAAGAAAGTGAATAAAGATTTTACAGCAGTTAGAATTTACCAAGTCATTGTACATAGTGAAGATTTCGACACCTAGAAATACAAGGTGAAGAATTTGACACCAAGGCTAACATAGTAAAGAAATCGACACCTAGTAATTTGATCAAGTATTAACCATGTGTGAAGAATTCGACACATAGAAGATCTATGCATAGAATTCGACACCTAGCTTTGAAATTACTAAGGCAAGTACAACAAGGGAAAAACTCGACATCTAGCCTTACAGTGAAGTTAAATTCGACACATAGGTTATTAAAATGTCCAAGGCATGCTCAAGGGAAGAATTCGACACCTAGTGAATACAAGGCATAGAATTCGACACATAGACTTTAAAATCTACCAAGGCATGTACCATGGAGTAAAACTCGACACCTAGCTGTACAAGGTCTTAGAATTCGACACCCACTGATTTATGTTCAAGGCAATTACATGTGGCTGCAGAATTCGACACATAGGAATATTTTCTAAGGAAAAATACAAGGAATCAAAATTCGACACCTAGAGAATATATCCAAGGGATTCTCAAAGTCAACTCAGTCAACATACAGGGGAAACGAATTCGACACTCACAACTGCAGTTCAATTATTGAAAAGTCTACACTATATATATCAAATGAATTTAATTCATTTGGTGTGGATGTGTGTGTGTGTGAAAATATACACACAGAAGCAAAGAGATACAGAGAGAGACAGAAGCCGGAGAAGAAGAGATACAAAGCTATACACATACCTTCTTCACCGGAGTTTTATAATTTAGCCAGTTCATTATATTGTAAATCAATAGGGCTATTATAAAGCTACTCTCTGTTAGATTGATTCTTAGTTTGTTCATACACAGATCTATACTTTGTAATAGGAATCTTTCTTTGTCTCTTTGTAGAAGCAAAGAACTATTTTGTTCTTTGGAAGCCAGTTATTAATTGAACTGGGTGTAGCAAAACCTCAGGGATTAATACGAAAGTACTATTCCCCGAAACCTGTCTCGTTTTAATTACTTGCTAATTTTCTAGAACTGTTCTGTTTAATCACTAACACAGAAAATTAGTAAGTCAGCCTCCTAAACACTCCTGAACTCAAACCACTAACCGAACTCTAAATTATATATCCGTAAAAGATTCGAAAGAATTTTTTAATTTAGTGAGTATCGTATTCAACCCCCCTTCTACGATACTTTCGGGACCTAACAATTGGTATCAAAGCGAACTGATTAATATACAAATCAAGATCCTTATATCAGTGAAGCTCAGGGTGAAGAAGCTGTCTGGATTTAAAATGAGAAGACTTTGTTTAATACAATTTATTTTTAAACTTTTAATAAGTTTATTCTATAAACCTTATAAAATTTATTTTATAAACTTTTATTAGTTTATGTTATAAATTTTAATTAATTTACTTTATAAATTTTGTATCAAATTTATTTTATAAACTTGAATTAAAATTTATCTTATAAACTTTTATTAGTTTATGTTATAAATTTTAATTAGTTTATTTTATAAAGTTTGAATAAAATTTATTTTGTAAATTTCTATAAAATTAATTTCATAAACTTTTATTTGTTTACATTATAAATGTTATTTAGTTTATTTTAGAAATTTAATAAAGTTTAAAGTTTAAATTTATTGAACAAATTACTGATGCAGCCAAGTCATTTCCAAAAGGGCAAGGAAAATCGACAACTAGCCTGCAAGCATGCCAAAAAGATTCCAAGTCATTCTACAGGGAAGCAAATTCGACACCTCTATAAGAGGGAGTAGAATTCGACACCTAGAGTCTTTGAAGGATAAAAATTTTTTTAAGTCAATTCTACAGTGATGAAAATTCGACACATTAGCTATACATGGTGGATAAAATTCGACACTTAGATTTCTAATTTCAAAAGAATTATTTTAAGGCATACACAGGGCAAAGAAAATCGACACACAGTCATACAGGGCAAGGAAAAATCGACACCTAGACTGCAAGCATGCCAAAAAGATTCTAAGTCATTCTACAGGGAAGAAAATTCGACACCTACCTATAAGAGGGAGTAGAATTCGACACCTAGAATCTGTGATTGAAGGAAAATATTCTAAGGCATACTACAGGGAGGAAAAATTGACACATGGCTATATAGGGCAGAAAAATCGACACCCATGGATGTGTTAAATTTTTCTAAGGCAGCTGGACACAAAATTCGACACCCAGTATCAAATGACAGTTTGGTACCCCAAGTTTTGTGCTCTTTAATTTTTATGATAGATTTATTTATTTTTGCAGGAAATTTAATATTCTTGATAATTAAATTTTTCTTAAGTATTAATTTATAATATTTTAATTTTTAAGAAAATTCGAAATTCTTGAAAATTAATTTGTTTGTAAATTTTTATTTTTGTTTAATTTATTTTCTAAGAAAATTAAAGGTTCTGTAAATTTAAATTTTTCTTAAATATTAATTTGAGGGTTCTCTAGAAGAAGTTGAAGATTTTTCAGGGCTTTGAAGACAACATAGATTGACTGAAGGTTTTCCAATGAAGATAATTCTGGAACAGACTGAAGAAATAATGGTTCTAATTTCCTCAGAGGTTTACTCCAAAGGATCCCACTAATATTTTGGAAGCTGCAAAAGAAGAAATTAATCTGGGTACAGTTTTGGTTAATTCAGGTTGTATTTTTGATGAAAAATCTTGGAGGTTAAAAGTAGTGAAGGAGAACAGACTGGACTACCTGGCATCTCTGTGCAAGCTTTGAAGTTTTCTTTCTACAGGGAGATTACAGGAAGTTCGTGCTAACACTGCAGATCATCTGGAAAACAGGGTTACAGCCATAGGGAATCTAAGGATACAACCACATTATCTTTAGATGAACTATTTGTGTGCTGAAGGCCTATGAACTGGAACAAGAGCTGAAGCAGATAATATTTGGTAAAGCAGGTTGTTAGCATATCCACTGCATTTGTGACCCAGGAACCAATTTGATTGAAGTCAAGGTTGAGAACCTCTGAACAGAAGTGAATTGATCCTAGAAGCTGAATTGAAGATGTTGAAGCTCAAGGAAGTGGTCAAGGTGTTTTATGTAAATTTGACACTTTGGAATAACCTGAGAACTAGACGACCAGTCAAGCCTGCATGACAACTGGAAGTTCAGTGACGTCAGATTCAGACGGAATCCAAATTCTTAATCTAAGGTCATTACCTATAGATTCCATAAAGGAGATTTTCAAGATCAGATCAAGAGGCGGTTGCAAGACAGGGATGGTTGATTATAGAAGACAAGATCAGGGTTTGCTACACAGTTTGAAGAAGCCTGTACAAGCAAAAGATGACAGACACTATGTTGGGTTAAAGCAGGAATCTCAGGCATTAGTAAGGATGCAGCAAGGGAAAGCATTTATTGGTGAAGTTAAATGCAAGGATGATTCTATCAGTGACAGTGATGAACCAAATGGATATCTGGCATCAATGACCAACACTGCAGATGAATCACTAAGCACTTCACAGGTACACTTTCTAACTAGTATACGTTTATCTAATTCAGAACTGTATGTCTATTAAGTTTTGAAATGTATTATATTCATGATAACATGTTAGCATCTTAGGACTTAAATGCTTAATTGGATTGCATGCTAGGATTCATGAGTTTAATTAGTACATTTGATACTTGATTTTATATGCAGTAAAATGAATATCTAGAATTAGATAGGGTGTTCTAGATGGTTAGGTGTATCCCCAAACATTTGCTGGAATTTGATTTAAATCTTCTGTGATTTAATACCTCTGCTAATGTTATGAAAATTGTTAATAGACAAACAGGTCATAGATCATATATTTCATAGTTGTTCTTATGAATGACTTGATAAGTGTATGTGGAATTTGATATTGCTCATAATGTTTTATTCAAATATTCTGCATATTCTTGAATTGTTTATGTGCTTAATTTCATATGATTTGCCCTCACTCACATAGTTGCACTTAAATGCTATATTAGATCATGTATTGCTTGTTAGGGATAAGATGATTAAAAGATGGTAGAATTATCTAAGTAGTCAGTGAGACTTATTGATTCGAGAATTAATCTAAAACTGACTTAGGTAATTGGAGATAGTTAAAAATGTTAGACAACAACATAAATGGATTAGACAGAATTAGTAATTAATTTGTTAGTTCTTCTATCCATGTGCTTTTATGCATATTGAAGCTGTTGTTACCACTGTAGACAGTAATATCTCTAACCCATCTGGACTCAATTGAAGTTGAGTACCAAGAAGCTTAATCATTTGTGATTGCAGAGTATGTAACAAAAGACATAAATTAAAGCTCTGACATCACAGTTGGTTGAGAAGGCCTCCCCGATGGTAACCTTTGGAGATGACAGCAAAGGATGTACAAGGGATATGGCTATCATGATTTAAGAACTGTCATCAGTGGAAGCATCTTTCTTGTGGAAGGAATTAAACACTATCTAAAGGGCACTAGGGAATTCTTCGTCAAGGGTTTTCTGGAGAAGTGTTTGATCTCAAACAAGAAGGTTGGAAGCTTACTCTAATCTGAGTGAGAAAATTTGTTCGTAGCTGACATGGAATTTGGATGCAAAGGTGAAGTCAACTTTTCAGTAAAGCTTCATCAATGAAGAGTTAGCTATGGCAAAGGAAGCTCTCTTACTTGTTAGTCAGCAAGGCAATGGATTCTTTGATTAAGATGAAATTGGTGAGAGGACTGCTTCATATAGAATTCTATCCAGAAGGAAATTTTGAAGTATGTCACATAGGGAAGTCAATGAAAACATCACACTGAAGAAAAGTCATATGCTTGATGGTGATTGAAATTGATTGCTGAAAGGGGAGATAGGAGTGAAGGGAAGTAACTCACTGCATTTTCATGTGTACTAGAAATGCTAAATGTAATCTCTATGTAATGGTTGATGATAACTCAACAATAGAACAGGACATGTAATAATATGCAGGTGCACAGAAATCTTATATCACAGAGTTCAGTTAAGACAAAGTATCAAAGGATCATCTACAGACTTGAAGCTCACTGGAAGAAGTTCATTAACATGTTCATGCCTCAGTGGAGAATAAAAGATGTTGACATCTATTCAAGGATGTGGAAGCTACAGAAGATTGTCTTAGTCTATGACGATTTTAGTGCATTACAATCGAAGCAACAAGTAAGGTTTGCAAAGAAGAATGTGGAATCATGTTCGGAATCAAGAGCCCCTATCAAGACTAGTCACTTATGAACCAGACCGTTGCATCAAGTGTCAGGACATTGGAGGCAAGCTCTCGTCGGTTAATATGGTTTTAATCATTCTAAAGTTGTTGGTTTTCTTAAGTCATGTGGAGGATCAACAAAGGTGGTAAATCAGTGTTGGAGAAATGCCAGCCTAATGGATAAGGGACAGACGGCACAACCTGATTGGATCTTACTAAAGCTTCACAAATTAGAAGGCCAAATACTTGGACGTGGTGGAGTCACGTATACGGGGCCAAGTATTTGGATAAGGAAGTCTACACAAATTGAAGAGTGGAATGGAAATATTTAATTTAATTAAATAAAGTATTTATTTAATTATTTATATATTTTATAAGTAAAGATATTCTTTATTTATATTATATATATTTATTTAAATATTACTTTTACATTAAATATTTCTAAAGGCATACTTGGCACATGACTTTGAAGATGAGATTTGAGTGGACAAAAGTAAAAGGTGGAAAAGCAAAAAGCAACACCTTTTCAATTATAAAAAGAAGAAACTCAAGTCTCCAAAAAAGTGTGTGCATCCGGATGAGATTTGAAAAGGGGAGAGAGAGAAAAATTATTTTTCTCTCCCCCATGGCCGAACTAGACTTTAATATTTTGGGGCCATGATTTTCTTTATCTTCACCACTCCTCTATCTTTCTATTGAAAACACTTGCTAAATCTTGTATAGAAGATAGGGTTGGTTTTTGTCTCCTAGATCTACAAAATGTAATAGTTTTAGAGGAGACAAAAAATCACTTCTTTGTTGTGTTCTTGAGCTTATGTTCTTGAACTTGATTGTAGCATCTACCCCACTTCAATGAATATAAAGATATATTCTTGAACCTTGTTATTGTGTGTGCTTTGGATAATTTACTGTTCATTATCTTGGTTATTTTAATGGTGTTCTTGAGGTTGAAGAAGATGATGAACAGTACCCGATTTTGAACCCCAAGTAATTTTTATGTTGTCCCCAAAACAAATAAAAGTCAGATTTTTAATTGGGAATCGTATTCACCCCCCCTCTACGATCTCCAGGACCTAACAATTGGTATCAGAGCTACTCGATTGACATACAAATCGATTGGATCTATTTTTATTTTTGAGATTAAAGAGGGTACAAAAATAAAAATTATTTTTGGTGCAAATGGGTGTCCAGAAAAATAACAGTAGCTATTTTTGTTGTTTGTTAAAATTTTGGTTAAGTACATCTCGATCTGGGTTGATCGAGATGCGGATCGACTTTTGCTAAATGGAAAGAAAGACAAGCAATATATATATATATGCTCCCTACGCGCCATTGGATCGTGATAGTACCACACGCGCTAACCTGGATCGACTTGCGGGAGCCTCCAGGTCGACTTGTGCTAAAAGGAGCCAACATCTCGATCTCGATCCGAGACTTGGATCGAGATGCGGATGCTGTAAAAACTATCTCGATATATAAGAAATCGAGATTATGTGGATCGACTTGCAGGGATTTTTGGTTAAGGCAAATCTCGATCTCGATATGATGCTGGATCGAGATCGAGATCGAGATCGAGATTGAGATTTTCACAGATCGAGATCGAGATGGGTCCAGGCGAAGATCGAGATACGCTACTGTATATATATATGCTGACAAAACTGATTTTCTTATATGTTTTTAATTAGTTTAGTTTAATAATTAATTTAATAATTAAATTTGAATTTAATTATATAAAAATTTTGGAAATAATTTTTAAATTTAAATAATTTATTTTTCGAGATTATTTTATATCTTGAAAAATATTTTATTTTCTTTTAAATTTTAGAGTCAAATATTTTATATACTTAATATTCTTATTTAAGAATTTTATTAATTTGAAAACTGAAATTAATTTTAAAAAATCCTATTTAATTTCTTTTGAGTTTAATTTTTTTTTTAAAGTATGTTGAGAATTATTTTTGAGGTTTAATAATTTATTTGTCACAAAACTTTAATTATAAATTTTATAAAACTCTTTGGAAAATTATTTTGGATTTAAATATTTTATTTTCAGGAACATTTTAAATGTCTTGAAAATTTAGTATTTTTATTTCAAACTTATGCTCTCAATCTGTTTTATTTTAATTATGATTGAAACTGTTTTGGATTATAAATTCTGTAATATTCTTTGGAAATTAATTTTGGTTTGAAATAATTTCTTTTTCAGGATTATTTTATATAGCTTGAAAAATTTATTATTTCTATATCAAAATTTTATTTTCAAATTATTTTATTTTATTTATAATTTGAAAGTGAAAAGTTTATTATTATTATTTATCAAAAATATATTTTCAATTTATTTTGATTATTTAAATTCCTAAGAAATTAAATACTTCTGTTTGAATAAAATGTTTTATCAAATGAAAAAACAGGAGTTGATTCTTCGTTCGTTGAGGACAAACGAATTGGCTGAAGAACATTCTAATGGAGCTAGTTTCTGATTTTACCATTGGAGATGTGTTTATACATCGGTCTACTCAGTGGATCATTTGGTTATCGAAAGGGATTAGTTCGTTTAGGGAAGAGTCTTCGATCAGTGATTTTTGAATCAATGTCTGAAGGTCTGGGATTTGAAAAGGAATTCAGTTTAGCTGTCAATAACCAATATACTTGAAGATTTGGTTAAAAGACATCAGTGGCAGAAACACACAAGGTTTGACTATCACTGACATATGGTAGTCAAGGGGTTATTGCTACACACACAAAGAAGAGTGATCTTTTCAAGCAGAACATGAGACATTCTATGTCGGGGTTTATAAGCAGAACTGTCAGGCATCAGTTTGGGTTGAAGTAAGGGTTGCTGAGGTCAAATGCAAGGATACTTCCATAAGTGTCAGTAGAATGGAAATTGATTTGGATCAATTGATTATCACTCGAGATGGAATGTTAAGCATCGCACAGGTATACTTTCTAACTAGTTTATACTTGTTTGATTTAATTATAGAGTATTAAGTGCTGAACTGCATTATATTATAAGTTTGATGTAATGCATGTCTCACCTTGATTTCTATATAAATTAGATAACTTATGCTAGTTTGTTAGTGTTGCTTGTTTATCAGTATTTGACTTCATGATTAGATCTTGTGTGATTTAATGCTTGCTTTACGATAATTGATCATGTTAGCATATAGAGTCTTAGGTATTTGTAGGGGTACATTTACCGAAAAGAGTATTTGCTGCATGCTAAGTGCCTTGATGTTTACATTGTCAATAATCTGTTTATACTCGCATGGTTATATTAAATGTTATATTTGATCATGTGCTTGTTAAGATGAGTTTGTTTCTAATTTGGGAATTGCCTAGGGGTCAGTATAATAAACCATGAATTAAATTTTTAAATTTAAACTGACTCAGGTAATTAGAGATAATATAATGTTAAAGTGAACAACAAAGGTGAATTAGAAGAATTAGGAATCTGAGTGATTGATTCTTCTATGACTACATATATGTACGACATAATTCTTATAGACTGCTAGTCCACCTTAAGTTAGGTTGGGATCACTGAGCTCATAGCCAAGACTACTTGTTGAGGCTGATATAGATGAGGAGTGATCAGTCAGATAAGAATGAGCATGTTGAACTTGAATGCTTTGTTGTTAACTATGTTTAGAAATATCTCTAACCCTTGGACTCAATCAAATTGAGGACCACGTGTCTTAATCATTTGTGAATGCAGAGTATCTTTCAACATGTACAAGTTATATATCTCTGACATTTTCATGTTCGAGGCATGTAACTACTTTTGCTTTGTTATTCAAATGGTTAAGCAAGGTTACCTATTTTTCTTGAATGATCTGAAGCACATATTAAGGAAGACCTAGGGAATTCTTTGCGAAGGGTTTCCTAATATCAGTTCGAGGATGAACAATATAGATCGGGGTCAAGAGAAATAGAAGCTCACTCTACTGGAAGTGAAGTTGTTGCTGACACGAAATGTAATGCTTATGATGAAGTCAACTATTCGTTGAAGTTTATCAGAATGGAGTTAGCTGCAACAACAAGTGATGCTCTCACACTTGGTTTATCAACTAATACTTGGTTTATCAAGATAACGGATTCGACGGTAAAGATGAAGTTGGTGAGAAAGGACTACTTCTAATGAAATTCCTTTAAGAAGGACATTAGTGAAGTATGTCAGTTGAAGGGAAGTCAAGTCAAAGGCTACCCTGTTTTGTTTTGGTGTTTGTTCATGCATTCGATAGATGAAGCATCTCAGTGATTAATCACATTCAAAGGATTAGGCAGATTGTTGTAAGAACACTTTGAGGGCAGGTAATGGAATTTGTTGACGAACAAAGTTCTATGTTATGTCTGCACTGAAAGGAGTATTCTAGAGTAAAGTTCAGTTTCCGGACTTCATGACCAAATGGAGGAGTTAATAGGGAAATCCAGACCTTGAGTGAAATTACAAGGATAATGGATAGAG
Organism: Oenanthe sinensis; assembly: GCA_028671895.1. NCBI lineage: Eukaryota > Viridiplantae > Streptophyta > Magnoliopsida > Apiales > Apiaceae > Oenanthe > Oenanthe sinensis. Next base: position 38,618,185 of record CM053806.1, read on the forward strand.
TTAAGGTTTCCTATTCACTATGGCTGAATCAGTTGACACAGCAAGTCTAATCAGCAAATGTAAAGAGAAGACATCAAGTAAGATTAATCATGCCTGAAGTCACATGGTGTGATGGAAGGCTATCTTATTTGGAGTTAAGAGCTTACACAGAGTCTGTGATTGATTTAAGATGATCTAGATGCAGTGAACAACATCATCAAGCTCCCTAGCATTCGTTTGATTTTAGCTCTGAATTTTTAAAGGTTGACATCCTGTTTAGGGCTCAAGATCAGATGACACCAGATGAAGAGAAGCTGCAAGCAACATCACAGGGGGAGCATCAGTAAGTTGGATCAACTAGTCGTGTTTGATGTTCAAAGGCTAGCAGTGCTCATTGAGTAAGAGTTGAGATTCTTAGGAACATTGAGTGATCCAGATTTAGTGATTGCATATTAGAAAGGAAATTGTCAATTTAAAGATAATGCAAGGTGATCTCAATCATATTTGAAGAAGACTACTCTACCCACTGAAAATCTAAGGAAACATTAAGGACACATCTGTCATGACAAAGGGTTTTGTGTAACAACATTTCCTAGAGTCAGTTCTTGATGAATCTGGGTAGTAGAGTAGTGATTGGTAGTGCCGTGCATGTATAAGTGTATTTCATTGGTTTTTCTGAGTGAATTCAATGAAGACTGAAGATGCACTAACTAATCAAGTTTGAGGAGGGTTCGAATCAAGGAACTAACTCAATTAAACCAGAGGCAGATACACTTAGCGCAAGGAATCAATCCACATGAAGACTTGGTATTGATACAGAAGTTGAAGGGTAGTTCTGAGTTTTTGAAGGTTCTACTCTGCTAGTGTCGGGACTACTGGTTTCTAGAGTGCTGAGTTTAGTGAAGCTGCTGCCAAGACCAATATCTACAAGGAAATATTTGGGTGTTGAAGGTAATGCAGTTTCCGTCTGGATGAGCGTGGTATTGTTTCGAGGAACAATGTTAACTGGTAGCTGAAAAGTTATTCATGTCCAAAAGGAGTAAACGTTCAATCTCGAAAGGAGTAAACGTTCGATCTCTCGGGCAAAGAGGAGTAATTGTTCATTCAACGATCATACACCAGTAAAAGCTCTATTGACTAAGGTATGTCACTCTAGTCTAATATTGATTTATTTAAATGTAAAGTTTATAGAGAGTGTTCATGCTATTCAGATGTCTACGATCTCTAGGAACTGATTAATGTTTGGCTTGTGACCACCCGGGACCCAATATTATCGGTATGAGATTACCTATGATCACCCGGGACCTAGGGACCTAACAATGTAGCATCTCTTTGTATAGTCAATTTATATCCAGGACCTCGTACTTTGTGTTGTCATATGTTATTCATGCTATATGTATCAAATATTTCAGCATAAGTATTTGTATATAATAATTAATTGTAATTTTATTTACTTCTAATTGTTTAATGCTAATATTAATGGAACCACTTAATATGTAGTTTAAGTGATGTAATTCATGGCTTTTGCAAAATCCATTAATATTAGTTGTCATTCTTTTGATATTAGTGATGTCACTTAGAATTTCTGCACTAAGTGACAAAAAGATTATTTCAAAAACACTGATATTGAAAGTAATTTACTACATCGCGAGGGGTTGTCAAAGATCATAAATTTTAGCATTAATATTTAAAGGTATTTCATCTCTGATGCAACTAGTACCTCGAGCTTACATACATTATGATTGTCATGAATATTTTCAATATGCTTATGTGATAATTGTTGAGATGTAGTGTAAGAAGTTAAATGCTGTCATTCGGTCAATGTATGTTCAGTGTTTAGCGGATGCTTATGTTTTATGCTTTAGAATTACCATGATATATATTGCAATATGTGTTTGTTTCAAGCGACAAATGGTAATTGTCTAGCATAATGTAAGTATCTTATGTGCTTGATTGTTTTGTAGTAAGATGCGTTTTATTACAAAATGATTGAATGATGTTAGTACTTTTGAATGTCTTGTCATTTATATCTTTGATAATTCATTAGTATTAACATATGTTTTTCATTCTTTAGAACTTGAATGCATAAAGAAATTTCTTGTCTATTTCTTGTGAAAAATGTTTTATCTAAATATGCATTCATTTGCTAGAGAATGAAAAGCCACTAAAAGTTTTTTTTTAACTCCCTATGAAAGAGAACATTTCTTGAGGATTATCTTTCTATTTCAAAATCATATATCCTCTCTCTCTCTAAATGTTTTGTAATGAAAACTGTTTTCTCTCCACGATTTGTTTAAATAAAGTTACTTGATAACTTGTAACTTAGGTTGCATGGTATTAGGCTATTTTATTTGAGTAAATTATTTTGATCTTGAGGTATCAACTATTGGTAAAATATTTTTCAAAACTCTTGTTAATGTCTGTTTCACATTGACCTGTAGTATTAAAACAATGGTTGTTTGCTTTGGGATTAGTGCCTTGGACTGTATGACTAAAGCATTCATTCGATTTTTTTTAAAAGATTTATATTTTAAGTCGGAGATAATATCCGATAAGGATGAATTGCAAAACAATTTCTGAAAACATACAGTGAGCAAGATGAAATAGATTTGAGTTATTAATCAAAATGTTTTTGTTAAAAGAGTTGAATTTCAATTGGATATTTGTCTAAGAGAAATTCAAAAGAACACTTTTGTTAATCTGTGAAACTTTTTTTTCAAAATTGTGAGTTTATAAAATTTGGCTTAATATTCTTTTACCTATTCTTTATTAATTCCCACATTTTAGCTCTGGTGCATTGTTTCTTGAGGACACATTGCTCCGATGCTATATTTCTGAGAAGGAATAGAGAATAAGTTTAATCATACTCTACCAAATTTTATATAGCTCTGATCAACTCTATCTATTTAGCCGTAATGGCTTGGCCTTAGTGGCTATAGGGGAAGGTCAAGAAGTTGAATAATCCATCAATTTCTAACCAAGGCCTTAGTACCAAACACTATCATTCTAATTCAAACTTTCAACCCTTGGTGATATAAGGAACTTATGTAGATTAGCGGTTGTTAAGGGAGAAACTGCACTTGATGCAGCAAATAAGGATGAAGTCGGAAGTGCACCCACAACTCTACCTCCAGCGAAGTAAAGAAGTATATAAATTGAGGTATCCGTAGCTCATCTGTATTCTCTCAAAAGGATGCAGAGCTGAAAAGGCAATAAAACTGTCTCTGGAATCATTCTCTCAACAGGGTGAGTCCATTGAAATTCGCTCGTCAGCCAGAGCATCTTGTAATGAGTCAAGCACACCACTAGCGTTCACGCTGATGGTAAGCCTAAACAGATAAATTCTATGAACACATTGCAAGAAGTGCACATTGTGAGGTATAGGTAAAACCCCTAAACTTCTTTGTTTACCATTCATGGTGAATGAAGTTGTTGAGCCACCTTCACAGGTATTTGAGGGAAACTTGGATTTATTGCCGTATATTAGAATCCTTGTCAACCTTCCTAGGAGGAACAATCCTAGTTCCCTAACGGGATTTCACATCCGCAGAGCAATCTGTTGATGTTGAGAGGCAATCACTAACAGTTTTCCATGACTGAAAATAGTGGGTTAATTAATCTTCACAGGTGATTGAGAGAGATGTTTTTACACGTCTACTCTCCCAGGAATTCAAATTCTGGAATACATGGATCGCTCAAAACTTAAAGGCATATCACCGTCAACGATCCAGTGCATGGATTTGCATATGGGGAGTCGGTTGATGCTTAGATAGCTGCTAGTACGCATACCACATTCAACGATCCAGTGCTTGGATTTGCATATGGGGAGATTGTTGATGCTGAAAGTAGCTGAGCAACAACTCGTAGACTATGATTCAGTTGGTTTACCAATTTGATGAGTCTTTTGAGGATCAGGGTGTTGGGATTTCAGTCACTCCTGGAATGGAGGAGATTCCAATTTCAGAAGGGTTATTCCCCGACGACGAGCCACGTGTGCATGGATTTGCTCATGGTGAGTTGGGTGACGGCCTAACTGAAACCCTGTCTGAGATTCCATCTCAGAACCTAGATCTTTAGTGATCGACAACATGCTACAGTCAACGATCCATAATATGTTGGTGAGACTAGCATGGATTTACTTGCAGGTACGAATTGCAATAAATGGAATGAGTGCAAGTAAGGGAGAGAAACACTTGAGTGAAGTGAGGGAGTGATACACTTGAGTGAGAGAAATAGGGAGAGAAATGAGTGGAACACTTACGCTTGAAAGTGTAAACACCAACAGAACGTAGTAGAAGTGAGGAAACCATAGACCAAACACTAACCTTGCTACTATGCTTGAATCCTGTTACTGAATTTTCCAGCTCTGAAATGTTGAAGAGATTCTTTTCTGGAAGACAAGCTGAAGAAGAGTCTAGCTGAAGCCTAGTGGGAATGTCCAAACTATTACCTTTGGGTCTATTAATTCATGTTGTTCTCAATCTCAAAGGGGGAGACATTAATTTTTAGGCCTAAGGGGGATTTTATGTTCAATTGGAGGAGAGTTTCTTATTCGATTGGATGTAGATGATACTTTTATTGTTTTAAAGGATATTCTCAACTAAGGGGGAGAATTTGGTGATACAAGAAACGAGATCTCTTGGTGATACAAGAAATGAGATCTGTCAATCCTATCTTGTGGAGGTTACTTAGAGGATATCTAAAGACACAAGGGTGGATTGGAGATTGCATGAACTAAGGGGGAGAATTAGATAAAATTGAAACCTTAGTGATGCAAGGGAGAAATTACTAAGGGGGAGTTTCTTAGTAATTGGTTGGAGCCTAATCCTTAAAGGTGTTGTAGATTTAACTGATTTTTCGTCTGAAGTGGAGAAGTTACTTTCTGTCAATTGGGAAGAAGTTACTTGTCGTACTAAGGGGGAGAAGTTATGGAGAATCTTAACATCTTGGTTTGCAGTGCTATATCTTATTCTGAAAAGATATCTAAGGGATTTTGCTCTATTTGTTTGAAGATCTGTCCTTGGAACATTCTTAGGAGAGGTTCGGCAGAAGAATTCTTTCTAGCACGATCAATGAATGAAAATGAAGATTTCTTTGAAGAGTATCAACTCAGGGGGAGTTTTTGCTAAGTAGAAGTTTTCTAGGTAAAGAAGAATGTGAAGAAGATTTTCAAGGGGCATCTGAGAAGTGTCCAAGTGTGTTCTATTTCTTGTTTCAGTGATAGATGAAGTCAGTGGAATAGTGCAGGGAAGAAAGAAAAATATGTTTCCTGGAAATAGAACATCCTGAAGAAAAAGCGGAAATGACTTTCATTCCAAGAGAGAACAACCTTAAGGGGAGAATGAGTTGACCTCTTATGGGGAACATAGAGAGTTGTATGTTCTAGTTCGAATTGCAAGATGAACGAGAATGATTGTTCAGAAGTCTTTACTAATGATTTGTTTCTTTATTGAAAGAACCCCATCTTTGAAGAACATTGAAGTGGAGGAAGCTAAAGGAAAATGAAATTCAGAAATTCATCATTCATTTTCAGCAACTCAGGAAATCTGGATTTAACTGATTATATCTTTCCAGAACCTTTTGTATATTATTTTCATGTCCAGTACTTTAATTGTTTCTTGTATGTTAGTTGAGTTATCCTCTAGTAGTTAATTTTATTTAATTGCTTTTGGGGGAGATTGTAAAGGGAAATAGTATTTGATTGCTATTCCATATCAACCAAATAGGGGGAGATTGAAAGGGGAGATAGGAGTGAAGGGAAGTAACTCACTGCATTTTCATGTGTACTAGAAATGCTAAATGTAATCTCTATGTAATGGTTGATGATAACTCAACAATAGAACAGGACATGTAATAATATGCAGGTGCACAGAAATCTTATATCACAGAGTTCAGTTAAGACAAAGTATCAAAGGATCATCTACAGACTTGAAGCTCACTGGAAGAAGTTCATTAACATGTTCATGCCTCAGTGGAGAATAAAAGATGTTGACATCTATTCAAGGATGTGGAAGCTACAGAAGATTGTCTTAGTCTATGACGATTTTAGTGCATTACAATCGAAGCAACAAGTAAGGTTTGCAAAGAAGAATGTGGAATCATGTTCGGAATCAAGAGCCCCTATCAAGACTAGTCACTTATGAACCAGACCGTTGCATCAAGTGTCAGGACATTGGAGGCAAGCTCTCGTCGGTTAATATGGTTTTAATCATTCTAAAGTTGTTGGTTTTCTTAAGTCATGTGGAGGATCAACAAAGGTGGTAAATCAGTGTTGGAGAAATGCCAGTCTAATGGATAAGGGACAGACGGCACAACCTGATTGGATCTTACTAAAGCTTCACAAATTAGAAGGCCAAATACTTGGACGTGGTAGAGTCACGTATACGGGGCCAAGTATTTGGATAAGGAAGTCTACACAAATTGAAGAGTGGAATGGAAATATTTAATTTAATTAAATAAAGTATTTATTTAATTATTTATATATTTTATAAGTAAAGATATTCTTTATTTATATTATATATATTTATTTAAATATTACTTTTACATTAAATATTTCCAAAGGCATACTTGGCACATGACTTTGAAGATGAGATTTGAGTGGACAAGAGTAAAAGGTGGAAAAGCAAAAAGCAACACCTTTTCAATTATAAAAAGAAGAAACTCAAGTCTCCAAAAAAGTGTGTGCATCCGGATGAGATTTGAAAAGGGGAGAGAGAGAAAAATTATTTTTCTCTCCCCCATGGCCGAACTAGACTTTAATATTTTGGGGCCATGATTTTCTTTATCTTCACCACTCCTCTATCTTTCTATTGAAAACACTTGCTAAATCTTGTATAGAAGATAGGGTTGGTTTTTGTCTCCTAGATCTACAAAATGTAATAGTTTTAGAGGAGACAAAAAATCACTTCTTTGTTGTGTTCTTGAGCTTATGTTCTTGAACTTGATTGTAGCATCTACCCCACTTCAATGAATATAAAGATATATTCTTGAACCTTGTTATTGTGTGTGCTTTGGATAATTTACTGTTCATTATCTTGGTTATTTTAATGGTGTTCTTGAGGTTGCAGAAGATGATGAACAGTACCCGGTTTTGAACCCCAAGTAATTTTTATGTTGTCCCAAAAACAAATAAAAGTCAGATTTTTAATTGGGAATCTTATTCACCCCCCCTCTACGATCTCCAGGACCTAACAATTACCCTAATTACAAGTTGGTGATGTTCGTGCATTCAACAGACAAAATGTCACAAATGGTGATTGATCAAATAAGGAAGATCAAGTTGGAAACAATTGGTAAGCTGTGAGAACTTTGAAGTCAGATATTGGAACTGCATTTCGCGAGTGAAGTTCTAAATGAAGTCTGCACTGAAAAGGTATTTGGAAGCCGAAGCAATTAACACAGCATGCTGCTTTATTCAACAAGATCGTGAAAAGACATCATTTGAGTTAATGGTCAACCAGAAGCAAACACTGAAGCTCTTTCGTGTGTTTGGAGGGAATTGATTTTTAATGAAGATTTATTTGAGTATCTTGACAAGAAGTTAAGGCTCATGGAACAATTATCCTCGGCTACTCAGAAGTGATTAAAAGTCTGAATGTGACGACCAACTACACCAAGCTCCCGTGCATTCAATCGAACGACCCTTCTGAATCATTGACAAATTCAGATACTGATGTTGAAGCTGAGGTTGCAGAAGGAATCAATGACAACGATGATGATTCAGATCCTTAGTGGAAATCCACTGTATAAGGTAAAGGATCTTCAACACATCCTAACAGCAACTCAGGGGGAGCAAACAGAAGAAGGATCTAGTAGTCATACTCAACAATGAAGATCAAAGGATTTCATTAAGAACATTTCTGCCAAGACAAAAGGTTTGAAGTCAAATTCTATCCTGGAGTCTCGTTCTTAGTGATCCGGATTCTTGTGTAAAGGCTAGAAGTGCTAATCGAAACGATCATATACTTCTAGGGATCCAACAGTTGGGAAAGAGAAATTATCAACAATTGGTATCAATATCTGGTATCAACAATTGGTAACACTCATCAATTGGTATCCCAAAGAATACTGAAGATGCACAGATTGATCCAGATTGGGTGATTGCAATGCAAGGTGATCTCAATCAGTATGAAGGCAGAAAACAACTGAAGCTGGAACCCAGACAATATACCACTAAAGTCGAAGCTGAAATTGGTACAGTAGGGGTTCACAGAAACTGGATGACTATTGGCATTGTTTTGAGGGGCAAAGCCAAACTGGTTGCAACAGGACTTTAAAGCAGAAGGTATCGACGATGATGGAAACAGAATCTTCGGGACTTTCAAGATCAAGCAGTAAGCACCAGTGACGAGTCTTGATCCTACAGGGACCCAATGATTAGGACCAAACAAGATGAGGACCTAATAATGGGATATCCCCAACACAAGTGGAGCATTCAAGCATGAAGATCTATCAGATGAATGTGAACAAGTGCACTCCTGAATGGTGAGCTAGAAGATGAAGGTGCAGATCCATTACAATTTGTATATCATTCTCTTCCCAAGCTTTTCTATGACGGAGGTAAGGACACAAGCAAAATGTCAAGGACATGGTATGACACTCTAACTGTTAATTACTTAAAAATGATTTCATATTAGAGTTGTTACACATATATCTCTCTAGAAATGCAAGGCACACACAATGTCAAATTTATGTGCAAGTATACCTTAATTCTCGATATGCCTATGTGCAAGTTTCCAAGTGGATACTAGAGAATCTTATCTTATAGCTAAGTTATGAATTGTTAGATATCTTAGGGGATCACCAATTCTTGAAATCTGGGACCCTAAAGATACTAGGTTTAACCTAATTGGCTATATAGATATAGATAATGCAGGTTGTAAGAAAGACAGGGAAGTCATTCCTAGAAGCTGTCAATTTCCAGCAACTCTGTTGAACTCTTCCCACCACTGAAGAAACAAGCGCATGGACACCAGGTATCATTTCTTTTGAGAGTGTTCTTAGTCGAATAACTTGCAGATTTTTGCTAAATAACTTGATGAATTTATTTTATCTAAGTTGGTTAGTAAACTTGGGATATTATTAATATGCATATTTGTTGAAAATCCCATCTGTAAGGAATTCTCAAATGAATCACAAGTATTACTTTTTCCCTATCCAAAGGACTTGTGAATTTATTTGAAATCCAGATCCTCATACTTTTTGCTATTAGTTTAATTATCATGCTTACATTGTTATATGCATAAGTGGTAGTTAAATTACTTAGCATAAGTTAGAAGCATAATTATTTGTATGTTTTAAATATTTGCTGAGTATTAGTCAATGATATCTTGCTAATTGCTATGATATTTTGCTCTGATATTCTTAAATATTTTATTACAAATAATTGTGATACTTTTGATATTAGTGACGGTATTTAGAATTTATGTTCTAAATAATTAATGCATATTTCAAAACTCACTAATATTGGAAGATGAAGTATTTTCTAATTCATGTGTATAAAATTCTCAATGTTTTATATACTCAGAAAATATTTCTAAAATTGAGTTTGTATGTGAGGAGTTGCAATTAGAATCACAAGTATTACTTTTCCCCTATATAAAGGACTTGTGAATCTCTTTTCAACTATTACCTCGAGCTTACGTATATCAATTAATAATTGTTATGAGCACGCTTACAATGTGCAAAGTGACAATTATTAGATATGGCGTAGGAAGTTAGATGCTAATATTCAATCCAATGAATATTTTAGTATTTAGCGAATTTATTTTATCTTATTGAAATTATGGATTGAAGCAATTCAATGATTATTAGTTTCATAATTTTGATTTGATAAAATAACAGAAGCACAATTTCTTGCATCTTGAAATTATTGATAAATATCGAATAATTGGTATCAGCGTGCAATTAATTGTGATATTTTTAATATTAGTGATAATACAATTTGTTTATCTGAAATCACTAATAATAAAAATATATCAATGCTTATTGTTCTACTGAATAATTGCCATGTATAGTTTATATATATGCATGTGATTGGCAATTGCTTAGTACAGCATAAGTATTTAATTTATTTTGATTTATTTGAATCATGAAGATATAAAACAATTCAGTGAAATATCTGTTCCATGATTTAAGTAAATTAAAACAAATTCAAAGCATAATTATTTGTAGTACAAGTATTATCTTTTATTACTTTGTGATAATTGAATAATTTTTTATTGCAAAATAATTGTGATATATTGATACTAATGGATTTACTTAGTTTTTATCCTTAGCAACAATTGGTATCAATATATTTAGTTTTCTTTCTTTGACTGGTTTACGATCCTGAATGTATTTAAAAGAAATTTTTGTCTATTTTTTTTTCAAAATGTTTTATGCAAAGATACATTCATTTGTCTATCAGTTTTAGTTAAGAAAACTTAAGAATTCTTTTTCAAAACTTCTCTTTTAAAAACTTTTCTTGAGGTTAATCTTTCTTTAAATCTCTAAATCTTTGATCCTCTCTCAAAAGCTGTTTTTAAAAGTTTTATCTTTAAAAGCTTTTTCTCTCTCTTAATTTTTCTTTTTAAAGTGGCAGAAACTTTGTGACTGCTATTTTATTTGGAGAAATTGTGTTTAACTTCGAGGTACCAATCACTTGTAAAATTATTTGTTTTTAAATACTTGTTTCAATGTATGTTTCACATTGATTCATAGTACCAAAATAGTGGTTGTTGCTTTGAAGGCCTAGTACTGTATTGTTAAGCATTCATTCACCCCAATTGTTATGTTTTTATTTTAAGTCGGGGATACTATCAAGTGGACGAAAATGATGTAAATCATAATTGCATCATGAGTCAGAAAATCATAGTCCTCTATCTGATAAGGATGTTTTGTAAAACTATTTTCAAAACTTACAGTACTTAGGTTTTAAAGGAAAAAAGTCATTTTATTGAGATAAAATTTGATAAAAGAGTTGAGTTTCTTATTTGGTATAAATTCCCGCGTTTTATTATGAGAAGTTTGCCTTATAAGAAATTCATAAGGGATAGAATTTTTCTCTGATACACTTTCTCGCGTTTTATTATGGGATAAGTATCTTAAAGAAAATTTCTATTCGTATCATGTTCTTAAATGATAAATCTTTAGAACCGACAAAACTCTTTTATTACAAGTGCTTTAATGCAATCCATTACCATTCCTTCATATATTTTTCTTTCTCCTTGAGATGAAAAATATGGTTTGGAATGTTAAAGTGATTATTTCTTTATCTTATTTAATTGATTTTATCCGTTTAGCCCCCAGTGGCTACAGAAGCTGGCCAAGAGGTTGAAAACCCATCAATCTCTTACCCAGGCCTTAATACCAAACACTCATTCATCCACTTCCATATATTAACCCTTGGAGATATAAGGAACTTATGTTAGTTAGAGGTTGATAAGGGAGAAACTGCACTTGATGCAGCAAATAAGGATGACGTCGGAAGTGCACCCACAGCTCTACCTCCAGTGAAGTAAAGAAGTATATAACTGAGGTATCTGTAAGCTCATCTGTATCTTCTCAAAAGGATGCAGAGCTGAAAAGGCAATAAAACTGTCTCTGGAATCATTCTCTCAACAGGGTGAGTCCATTGAAATTCGCTCGTCAGCCAGAGCATCTTGTAATGAGTCAAGCACACCACTGGCACTCACGCTGATGGTAAGCCTAAACAGATAGATTCTAGGTACACATTGCAAGAAGTGCACAGTGAGAAGTATAGGCATGTTAACAAAACACCCGTCATTGGGTTACGAGGGAAACGTAGACTCTAAATTGTCATTCATTACATTGTCTACTACGTCGCCCCTCCTGGAAGGAACATTTCCAGATCCTGAAAAGGAATGTCCACCTCCCGTTTACGGAAAAGGTGTGAGGTAACTCCTTGATAGAACAAGGCAGGATTCCTAAAAAGATTTTAAAATCTTGGGATAACCCATCTCAAAGAGGTGAGGCTCCACTAGACAGTGATTTAGCAATAGCTATTGAGTCTGGTGCTGAGACAGTGCTTATGCATGATAGATCAAGAACACCTCAACGAGGCAATTCTCTACTTGATAGTGATTCAGTTCATTCTGATGAATCAGGTGTTGGGAATATATGAATTGACGGATTTCACTTGCAGGTACAGAAGGCTATATTTGAAACGCAGAGTGAAAGTGAGAGAGAGAAACACTTAAGTGAAAGTGAGGGATAGATACACTTGAGTGAGAGATAGGGAGAGAAAGAGTGAAACACTTCTAAGTGCTCGACACTTGAGTGTAAACACCAACAGAATGTAGTAGAAGTGAGGAAACCATAAGCCAAACACTTACCCTTGCTACTTGCTACTTCTGAAAGAAAAGCTACTATATTTTTCCCGATCAACGACAGACGAGAACCTTCTTTGGAAGACAAACCATTCAAAAGTGGGCCATTGGAGGATTCCTCAACTAAGGGGGAGAATTTATAGGGAGAAAAAGGAGAAGTTAATCAAGTCTTATCTTCGTACTTTGGAAAAGTTAATAATCCTAAAGGGGTTCGTATCCTGGATCCTAGAAGATCCTTGAAAAAAGGGGTTCGTATCCTTGGGAGACATTAATATCCTTAGGGGGAGATTTCAGACAAGAAAAAGAAAATCTTATCTTCTGATCCTGAGGGGAAACAACAGAAATATGGGAGAATCAAGAAGCTGTCTTCTATACTTGGAAGAACAGAAATGACACTTCCATGGATTTTCTAAAGGGAGAAGAAGGATAAGAAGGAGAATCACATTCTTATGGGGAGAACATTATTTGAGCTATGTTCAGTTTTGGTTGAAGACATACCCAGGAATAATGATTCTTATGAAGCTATGTTCATGATAAGTTTTTTAAGTTCAAATTGAAGGATTTTGAAACAGAGGGAGCTCAAACAGACAAAAATGAAGATGATACAATTTGAATATCAGTTCAGTGTCAAAGGAACAAACATCATTCATTTCAGTCACACAAGAAATCTGGAAATGCAGAATCTGATCCAGAAAAACCAGTAGCGTTATTTACAAGTCTAGGACAATTACTTTTTCTAGTTGTTAGTTGAGTTATCCTCTCTATGAGATTTGTTTGCTAGGTTTAACAATCAAATAGGGGGAGATTGTTGGAGATTACAAAGCTATATGAATAGTAATCGTGATAACTCAACATTAGAACATGACAAGTAAATAATAATACTACGTCTACACAGAAATCAGCAAGAAATGAAGACATGGCAGATACATTGAATCAAGACATTAGAAGAAGTTTTGAAGTCTACTACAGGTCACTGAAAGAAGTTCATTTATATGTTCATGCCTCAGTGAAGAATAATGTTTAAAGACTTTCAAGGTTTCAGATAGGTTGAAGATTCAGTATAGCAGTGCCACTAAAAGATTTCAGTGTAACAGCATTGATTGAAGATAGACAGTGTTTGAAGCATAGGAATCTAGAAGGGTGAAGACAAAGGTTACAGAAGACAACTGCAATCTTGAAGTTGTACTCACTGAGAGATGTTCAGTAATATGTTCAAAAGTCAGTGAAGAACAGAGAATGAAGTATTCAAGATTGTAGTAATGAAGATGTTGTCCAAGTACCTGGAAAGATTCTAGTGAAGTTACAGTGTTTATCAACAGTCAGTGTTCGAAGCAATAAAGAACTGCAACAATAATGTCAATTGATTTAATTGAGAATGTGGAGATCAATACAGTGTTAGTCACTTGTGAACCAGACCAGTGCACTAAGTGTCAGCACAAAGAATTTGATTAACATGTTCAAGTTCAAGAAGAATTGACAGAAGAAAGTGAATAAAGATTTTACAGCAGTTAGAATTTACCAAGTCATTGTACATAGTGAAGATTTCGACACCTAGAAATACAAGGTGAAGAATTCGACACCAAGGCTAACATAGTAAAGAAATCGACACCTAGTAATTTGATCAAGTATTAACCATGTGTGAAGAATTCGACACATAGAAGATCTATGCATAGAATTCGACACCTAGCTTTGAAATTACTAAGGCAAGTACAACAAGGGAAAAACTCGACACCTAGCCTTACAGTGAAGTTAAATTCGACACATAGGTTATTGAAATGTCCAAGGCATGCTCAAGGGAAGAATTCGACACCTAGTGAATACAAGGCATAGAATTCGACACATAGACTTTAAAATCTACCAAGGCATGTACCATGGAGTAAAACTCGACACCTAGCTGTACAAGGTCTTAGAATTCGACACCCACTGATTTATGTTCAAGGCAATTACATGTGGCTGCAGAATTCGACACATAGGAATATTTTCTAAGGAAAAATACAAGGAATCAAAATTCGACACCTAGAGAATATATCCAAGGGATTCTCAAAGTCAACTCAGTCAACATACAGGGGAAACGAATTCGACACTCACAACTGCAGTTCAATTATTGAAAAGTCTACACTATAAATATCAAATGAATTTAATTCATTTGGTGTGGATGTGTGTGTGTGAAAATATACACACAGAAGCAAAGAGATACAGAGAGAGACAGAAGCCGGAGAAGAAGAGATACAAAGCTATACACATACCTTCTTCACCGGAGTTTTATAATTTAGCCAGTTCATTATATTGTAAATCAATAGGGTTATTATAAAGCTACTCTCTGTTAGATTGATTCTTAGTTTGTTCATACACAGATCTATACTTTGTAATAGGAATCTTTCTTTGTCTCTTTGTAGAAGCAAAGAACTATTTTGTTCTTTGGAAGCCGGTTATTAATTGAACTGGGTGTAGCAAAACCTCAGGGATTAAAACGAAAGTACTATTCCCCGAAACCTGTCTCGTTTTAATTACTTGCTAATTTTCTAGAACTGTTCTGTTTAATCACTAACACAGAAAATTAGTAAGTCAGCCTCCTAAACACTCCTGAACTCAAACCACTAACCGAACTCTAAATTATATATCCGTAAAAGATTCGAAAGAATTTTTTAATTTAGTGAGTATCGTATTCAACCCCCCTTCTACGATACTTTCGGGACCTAACATACTTTTTATAATTTTTTTTGATTATATATTATATGTAATTTTTCGTCAAACTTGAGTCAATTTGACTCCAGAAAAGTCAAACAAGTAATTTGGGACAAAGGGAGTATATATTAGTGAATATTTTTCTTAGTGAAAAAATGCCAAAAAATATAAATTTATTTTAAAATTTCCTTTTTAGAAGTAAATTCAATAATTATTTTTTTATATTAAGCATAATTTAATATGCGTACAATATTGTGCACATTCTCTTTCTCTTTATATCTAAATTTTATACTTGCATAACTCATCAAAAATGGGATATTTGAGAGACAGAAATATTTATCTTTGCACATAATTTTGGTGGTACAAAAAAAAGTTTAATATTTAATTTTTTATTGACAAAAAAAGTAATTAATTGAATTATATGTTCAATATACCTTGAAATATATGTAAAATTCAAAATGGACAAATAATTTAAGAGAAAAGGAGTATGTATTTTAATAAGTATCACTAAAAAAATATATTAATTAAGATAACTTATAATTGGTTATTTCTAAAATATTAACATTAATTTAAAAAAAAGTGAAATATTAAGTGAAGGTGCATTTTGTCAAAATTTTAAAATTATGAGGTATATTTTGTCATAAATAATACTTTGAATAAATCATTTCCTATTTTACCTTTGCTAATTTGGTCAAAAGGGTGCAAAATGAAGCGAATTTGAAACTTAGAGGTGCAATATGCCAATAAACATAATTTGAGACAAAATTAAAAAATATCAAAAAATAAGGTGTGCAAAATGCTAATTATTTATATTGTCTTTGTTTATATAATTCACTAACAATTTAATCACATTGTTCATATATTAACGTAACACATATTATTCATTTCTTAATTTAACCGTGTTATAAACTTAACATGTAAATATGCTTATACTAAGTTGGAGATGAGGAAACATGGAAGAGAAATCATATATAGATAGGAGGAAGATATCTTCAAATGTGTGATAGCCAGGATTACGTTACGAAAAGATAAGGTTAGAACGACGTCGTTTTCAATTTATATAGAATAAATCTGTTCGACGTTGGCCACGGGGAACGGCATACTCATTATGTATGTTGGTCTTTGGTCACGGGGAACAGAGCTGTACCCTAAAACAAAACCAATTTTATTCGTCACTAGCCATTGTGACAATTATAATTTCATTTTTTCCATATTCGCCGTGTGTCGTGGGATTCTCACTCTTTTCCTTCTCCTCAATTTTTGCATAACTTAGTTCGCCAAAAAACTATAACCCTAATGAGAGTCGACTCCTCTAGGTCACCATAGCCACCGACCGTCCCTTTTCTCCATCTACAACTTCGTTTCCCCCATCAAACCATCCTCAAGTCCCCCTCTCAATCATCTAAACCCGTTCCAGTCTTTTTTAATAAAAATCGAACGAAAGCCAAACATCTAGAATTTTTTCTCAGATCTATCTTGGTTTTGAGTCCGTCTCCGCAAATAAAAAATACCTTTAAATTCAAATCCTCCTCTTTAACATCATACCAAAATTTGGTGTCATTCCGAGGTTATTGAATTTTTGGTTTTAGTCTCGCCTTTTGGCGTGTGTCTGACTGTTTACCCTTTTATTGGGATGTTAAGGTATGTTTTTTTGATGTTGGTATGCATTTTGTTCCTGGTTACTTTGAAAATGATTTATGTGGTTTTGTGGGAGATCTGTGATTTGTGCATTGGATTTGGGCTGGTGTCTGATATTGTAAGAGCTTACTTTTCACAACTAAAATTTGTTCATCTTATGCGATCTTTCACATTCGGCATGTCTATAGCTGGTTTTCGGCATGTAGATAGTTGGGGTGTTTCTGAACATTGGGCTACAAGCAGTGCGTATGTGAAGGTCATTTGTGATATTACTGGTTCCAGGATTGGTGAATGTTTGATTGATCAGGAAGCCATTTTAATCTTTTTTAATTCAAAGAATTTCGAAATTCATGATGTTAAACAGTCTGAAAACACAAGCGGCTATCTATTTAGTTCGTTTAGATGTTTCCATTCAGGTTGTAGTGTCAGTTCAGGGGTTTGTCCTAACTGTGATTTGTGTTTTTGCATGTCTCTTCCACATCGGATTTTCGATGAGAGTTCTGTTCCTATTGGAGTTAAGTCTGTAATTTTGGTTGATGCAAGTTAATAAAATTCAATTGTTTGTCAAAATTTTTTTTTGATAGAAATCACCTTTTTATAAGATGGTTGAACTCTGTTAATTTTTCAATTACTATTCATCATGGTAAAAATTATATAATATAATATATTATTTATTTAATTTTAATTATTTATTTTAATATATTTTATACTTGAATATTTTTATGAATTTTGAATAATTGATATTTCTTAACACCAATCATTTAACTTTATTTAAAATGTTATTATTTAATACGTTTTTGATAATATTAAAAATTGACGATTGTTTATTTCCGATAAAAATTGATGCGGTAGCTAACGGATACCATGAATAAAACGTTCAACTTTGCTATTTTATTTTTGATACTCAACTCATTTTACTGTGCTATACATGAAACGGGGCCTAGAGAAAAGTATTACCAGGTTCATTATTATTTTAACAAGTTAACCTCCAAGTCATATATGTGTAAATAAGTTAATTATTTTTCGAAAAAGTATGTATATAAGTATTTTTTCTGAAAATAAATAACATATTTTTATTTTAAAAATAATATTTGATCTTAAAATTTTAAACTAAATGTTAATATTTTAAAAAATATGTATTTTTTAAAAAAATAAGTAATTTATTACTTACTTATAAGGAATCTTAAATAGGGTCTATATTCTTGATTCCTGGTATCCCGGAACGTATTCCTGTTTAACTAATCCAAACGATATTGACTGTCATTAGACTATTCCACACGCCATCTACTATCTAAACGTGTCTACTTAACTAGTAATAATTGTTTGCTCATTAATTTAATTAACAGCATTACTCTATTCGTTTTCTTTTCATATATTTTTCTAAAATTAAAAATTATTTCTAAATGCATATACATTATTTTTTTAAACATAAATTTAAGTGTAATCTTATAAAAATATACTTATATTTATTATTTTATTTAATTATTTTAGAATTTAAATTATATATTCAATTTTAAATATAATAATTACAAATATTTATGTAAAAAATTATTGGAGTAACTCTGTTCAAATATGCGTTATTTTTTTTAAAAGATATATAAAATGGAGCAGAGAAGTACACTGATATACATTCATGAACCAAAAATTTGTGTATTATTAATAGCTAGATATGGTATACGGTGTAATTAAGATGTTTCCGTAATGTAGTTTGTAAGAGGTACATTAAATGATGAAATTGCTGTCGCATTCTTGAATGCTTGTTATTTGTTGAAGATATTTGCACTTGTAAGTGCTAGATGAGCTGCAGCAGGTGATTTTGAATCTCCCGGGGATATTTAAAGAGGATTGTTGGAGTCGAAAATACAATCACTTACTAGGTGCAAATTTTTATAACAAAAATGCTCTAAGAACAATAAATTTATATTTATTGTAATCACCGAAATCAGGTTTACATGTCTTTAGAAAGACAGTCGTATCCCTTTTCATTATCAGCATAGCCGGCGAGGCTTTCACCGATTTTTCCGTTGAAAAGCACCCAAATTTTTTTATTTTTTTATTTATTCTTATTTCCTTCAATAATCTTCCTTTTTGGTGAAAGATTTCTATCAATTTGGTATGTTTGATTTATTTTTTAATCTAAATCATTTGAGTTTCGGGTTTTTTTTTCGTTTTCGAGTCAAGCGAAATTTATTGGATTCGAGAGTGGACCAATTATTTCTTATTGTGATTTCGTTTTTCAGATCTATATTTCTTATTTGGAATTTCAATTTGTTTGTTCTCCTTGGTGAAAGAGTGTTTGTTCTCTATTTTATTGTGAGTGTTAGTTCTGATTTAGTGATAAAAGTTTGTATTGGATTGCATTTATGGTCGATAGTTCAAACGAGTTCTGGCGAAACGGGTACATGTAAACATATCATATTCAACATATTGCTTGATTGTTTCCGCATGAAGACGTGCAATTTGATATGTTTTATGTTTATTCAACTCGATCATTTTTGTAGATGACGTATGAATTTTCATTATTGAATTAAATCTATTTTTTTTTAAAAAAATAATTTTGTATTTCAATTTTTTAACTTATAGTTTATCTTTGTGCATGGTGTAACAACCATATAGTTTGTGGTTTAAATCTTCTCAAGTGTGAACTACCACAACCATTATTACATCGGATTGGGAATACATCAACACAAACTAGGTGTGGAAATTTACACAATCTAGAAAAGAAATTGATACGCACAAAACTAGAACTTGCATGTACACTAGAAATTGTAAAGTTGCGGAAACAACAGCCAAAGTGCCTTAAAATAGACCAAAACATTCCTAGAAAACAGGAGTAAACAACCCTTTCGCCCCCACACAGAACTTCTAAATCGCTTGATTAACAAACTTTATTAATTATTTAATTATAATCTACACGCCTTGACTTCAACTTAGCAACCAGTGGATTAGCCATCTCACACGATAGTTTTAGTGTCTCCGACAAATCAATACTTGAATCCGAACTCGTGCCCCACTCGAACTCGTGCAAAAGGGAAGCAACCCAAAAGGTTACAGTTGTCAACCCTAGTGCTTTTCCAGGGCATGCCCTTCTACCGGATCCGAAAGGCGCCAGCCTCAAGTCAGAGCCCATCACTGAGAACTCATTCTCAGAAGCCTCATTCAAGAACCTCTCAGGCTTCAAACTAAGTGGGTCCTTCCAGACTAGTGGGTCCCTTGTGATGGCCCACATGTTTACCATAGCTGTAGTCCCTGCTGGAATATGATGACCATCCACCGTGGTGTCGGCGATCGCTAGTCTGGCCCACGAGAGAAGTGGGCCAGGAGGGTGGAGCCTCAGCACCTCTTTCAGAACTGCTGGTAAATATACCATGGAGGAAATATCAGCCTCCTCCACTGCACGAGACCTCCCAACAACCGTGTCAAGTTCATCATGAACCCTTAATTGCACATCTCTATGAAGCACCATCCGTGCTAGTATCCATTCGATCAAAACTGCCACCGTATCAGTCCCTCTAAATATCATTTCCTGTGTATTTAAAAACAATAGATAAGCTCTTATTAGGCTGACACATATTCAGAAAGCCTGATACTAAAAATGCATTTAATTAGAACAATTAATAATATTTGGTATAGTAACATTATAAAAATTCATAAGATTATCATAGAAATAAAATGCACTTGTTAAAATAGTGGCATTCTGACATATTGTTAATTATGCCGACAAGAATCAAAATAGTATGATTTAAAAAAAAAATCTTACCCATAGCACCGCAACCATATCAGAGTCTGACAATTTTTCACGACCTTGAAGAGAAAGCAGAACATCAACAAAATCACAGTTGAGGCTGTCTGAATTCTGTCGATGTTTGTAGATAATGCCACTGACAAAGCGGTTGACATGTGGTACGAGATGGTTGCACCTGGCCCGAATACCTTGCAGGTCCAACTCAGACAACCAAGGAAGGTGGTCAGACCAGTTAAGCATTCCCAAAAGATCATAACCTTCATCAACAAGCTTCCTTAGCTCTTCAGATTCTGAATCAAGTCCGTATGTTCGTCCAAAAACAGAGGCCATCATGTTACTAAGCGATGCTTTTCTCAATACCTCCCGAATATTATTAGTAACATTTCCTTGCTGGCCTTTAAACATATCAACCATCTGATGAGCAATATCAAACCTTTGAGATTCAAAGGCCTTGATTTGCTTCGGACAGAACAAATGTGTAGCGGATATTCTCCTTAATGTCGTCCAGTAAACTCCATACGGAGCAAAACCAATTGCTCTATTAAACATCAAACTATAAGCTGATTCCTTCACTGGACGATCAGCAAATACACAACTGTTTAAAATCTCTTTTGCTACACTTGGATTAGACGCGATTATTACTCGAGTTTGGCCAAGACTCAAGGCCATGAGCCTGGTTGCTCCACAAGCTTTAGCCATCGCTGCTAGCTTGTGGTGAGCTAAACCAGTCATTAAACTCATGCTCCCGATTATCGGAAAGCCTTTTGGACCAGGTATTGCCCGCCTGGAAGAATATGAGGATAAATTATTTGTACTATTATTTCTCTTATTCATCTTTTCGTGTTTTCCCCAAGCTGGACCGCCCGGGTGAGCCCAGTAAATAAGGTTCATAATAAACCAAGCTAGAACAGAAGCTAATACAGAGAGTAGGAAAATATTGAAGCTTGTGTAGGATTTGTACTTCGAAGCTAAAGCAAAAACCCAGAGGCTCTCAGTGTTCGTCCTCATTGATTTCGGGTTTCGGATTTCGGGTTTGGAGAGGAAATATATATGTTACGAGAACAGAGAGTAGTGTATGTAAAAGAGTGTTAGAGGATGTTATAGATATCGGTAGGATTTGAGCAAAGAATGAGGAAGAGTTGTTCGGTTATTTATAGCGCGGGAGAACGAGCAAAATGACCATAATTTACATAATTGTAAAATGTCCTGGCTTGCTGCGCAATGGTGAATCAATAGGTCATTTTTAATGCGATTTAGCTAGACACTAGACCTGCCGTACTATTGTTAGATTTGGTGGAGGTGGATATTTTAGTAATTTCCACACCAGCTAGCAAATATCGGGTGGGACAAGCTTATGTGATGTTCTCCTGTCACAGTGGAGAGTCTGTCAAGAGGTTGTTAATTAAGTTTGTCAAAATTTGACAATTTTTTAAAATATTAAAAATAAATATAAAAAATTCTAAAGTTCATATCACTGTATTCAATTTAATAATTTTTTATATTATTATTATTAATAGACCCGATAATTTAGCACACAACACGAAAATGATATGAAAATTTAATGTTAATGTTAGTATTTCTATTTGTATTTTGAATATAAGAGACGAAAGTACATGAATGTATGATCAAAATTTAGTGTCGATTTTTTGTGTATCCGATACACGACACGTAATACACGAAATAAAATTAATAAATAATATTTTATAACAAAAATTAAAATTTTATATGCAATTTCACATTTAATTTCTATATAATATACAATTTAATTTTACAAAGAACAACGTAGAGAATAACCTAATTTATAAATATATTATTTTTATTATAGACATATGTATATTTATTTATATAATTATACAAAACTATATAATATTTTATGTAAATATGATGAATATATATATATATATATATATATATATATATATATATATATATATATATATATATATATATATATATATATATTTGTAGTAATATATTTAATAATATAATATTTTTATATATTTATCTATTTATTCATATATTAATTTTTATTTAATGTTATACGAAAACATGACACGAAAAATATACGACACGAAGGTACATCATACACGAACTATAGATGTGTCGTGCTTTTAATTGGTTTTAATATTTCACTACACAATACGAAATGGTACACAATACAAAAGTACAAGACAAGAACGAATTAACAAATCTAATTATTACTAGCTTATTTCCCGTATAATGGGCAGGTTACTAGGGATGAGCATTCGGTTTGGATATACATATACCGAATGAATAAATCCGAATAAATCCGAATGATAAAATATGGTTCGGTATTTGGAATGCATATTAGATTATTTTGGAATATCGTTTTTTTTTCCGGATTTTTGGATTATCCAAATTATATGATAAATTCGAATTAATTTATTTAAATAATATTATATATTATATTCTTTTACATACATTTTAATTATGATTGTGATTTATACAAGATAAACAATATTAATATAATATATAACTCTTATCTTTTTCATTACATCTTTATCAAATATATCGTATCTGTATTCATGATTTCGTAGAGTCACGATTTACTCAATGGAGTGATTGAATTATTATTTATTTTATTATAATTTTGGTACATTCATGATTCCTTATTTTATTTCGTTTATTGTCTAATCAAATTTAAGAGACACAATCTTATATTCGGACTTAAAAATGATTATTTAATTTATAAAATCTAACATTTTACTTGACAATACTTTATATTAATAAATTATATTAATGTTAGAAAACAAACACTGATCCTGTTAGAGAATATCAAGAACAGAGTTTATCATCAGAGTTTAATAAAGAAAGAAACGTACAAATCAGAATATGATTTGGATAGTGAAGAAGGAACTCAAATTCAATTCTATTTACCTTATGAAAGCTATTCTTATCATTATCTGTTTTGTAATTGGATTTGTAACTGTGTCTATATAAACACAGAAGTAGGTTAACATTATGTAATAATTCAAGTCATATTATTCTCATAGCCTAGCAGTTTTTAAGAATAGTGAATTTCTTGAGAGAGTTTTGTATTCAAGTTCATTATCATTAATACAAAACAGTGTTTATTTTATATACTTGTATTCTTGATCGATTATTTGGTATCTATTATATTCAATCCCCCTTCTATAATAGACTATTTAACTGGGAAAACAATTGGTATCAGAGCATGCAGTTAATATTAACTAAAAGATCACATAAACATGTCTAGAAACAAGTATGAAAGTATCAGAATCCCAATCTTAAAGAAGGTTGAATACCCTACATGGAGGGTAAAGATGATGATGTTCTTAGAAGCACTAATCCTGATAATATAGACAGAATCATTGAAGGTCAGTACCTCCCAACCAAACTACTGTCATCAACAATTATGGAAGGTAGACAAGTTCCTGAATATTATACTCTGAAGGATAAAAAGGAGTGGATCAATGAGGATAAATAGAAGTTCTCAAAGATGCAAAGGTAAGAAACATACTACATAACAGTCTTTACTCTGTGATGTCTAACAGGGTAATTGCCTGCAAAACTGCAAAAGAGATCTGGGATGCACTAGAGGTTCAATGCCAATGAACCAAGGAAATAAAGAAAAATAGAACATCTGTGTTAATTCAAGAATATGAATATTTTGAGGCAAAACAGAATGAGTCACTTACTGATATATATATGACATATTTCTTACTCTATTAAATAATTTGGCTTTAGTGGATAAGGTGTATGACAATGAGGATTCAAACACCAAGTTTCTAAGGGCTCTTCCTGAAGAATGGGATCTACAAACATCTTTAATAAGAGATAGGGCTGATTTAGATGAGATGTCTCTAGATGAAGTCTATGGAAGATTGAAAACTCATGATCTAGAATTACAGCAAAGGAAGAATAGGAAAAGTAGCAAAGCAAAATCTATTGCTTTGAATGTTGAGGCCAAGATTGAAGAACCAAAAGAAAAAGTCCTTAAGGACTTAACAAGAAAAAGAAAAACTATAATGGTCAAGGAAAGCAGTGAATCAGAGTCTGAGACAAACTCTGATGACTTCACAGACTCTGACATGATGGAGATGGTTGCTATGATTGTCAAAGGCTTCAAAAAGGTGAATTATAGGAAGAATAGAAAACAAGGAAACTTCCAGAAGAAGCATGTAGAACCAGAGAAGAAAGAAAGATCCAGGAAAAGAAAAGATAGAGATGGAAAATTAAAAAATGTTGACACATCAAAGGTTAAGTATTACAAGTGTAACAAGATGGGGCACTTTGCTACTGAGTGCATAAACAAGGAATCTGGAAAAGCACTGATCACATCAAATAAGGATTGGATGGATTCCTCAGACTCTGAAGAGGAAACCAATTATGCTCTCATGGCAAACACTGATGCTCCCATCTTAAACTCTGATAAAGTACCAGACTCTAACTTTAACATTGATACTGAAAATATCTGTGAATTAAAGTCTTTCCTTAGATCTTTGCAAGTTAGTTTTAAATCACAGTCTCTTGAGAATGAAAGATTAAAATCTGAGATATAAACTCTGACTGCTAGGAATGACTTTCTTGAATCTGAAAATTCACACATGCTTAGCACTAAAAAATACTGTGAGAATGTTATACATATGCAAAATCAGTTAGAAATACAAGAGGAATATTTAAAATCTGAGATAGCTAAAGAAAATGAGACTTTCAGAGTTTGGACAAACTCTGTCAAGAGAGTCCAACAAATGCTTTCTAACAAGAATTGGACTTCTACCATAGGTTATGAATCTGACAAGAAAACACACACAAAAGGAACATTGAGTGAACCTGTGAAATTTATTAGAGCTAGTAATGACAAGAAGAATATCTATGGTGAATGCTCTAATAATAACAAAGGTAAAGAAAATAGTGTGTCAGAGAATAAAAAAGTGAATATAGGATTACTCTCACAGAAGCAACTTAAGGAAAAGTTGAAGGCAGTCACAAATAAAAACAAACCTAAAAAGGTAAAGAGAAATAAAAATGGTAAAGTTAGAATTTCCGAGGAGAATAACTATAAGTATATCCCTGATGCTCCAAGAAAAACGTTTCACATGTAGTAATTCAAATCACATAGCTATAGACTGCAAACAAAATAAAAGGAAGGAACCTGAGAGACCTAGTTCAGAGGCTAGAAAATAAACTAGTTATAGACCACAAAATCCCTGTTTTCACTGTGGTAGTTTATGGCATTCAATTTACACACGCAAAGAATATCATAGTTTGTATTTCAATTATTATGAACTGTTGCCTCAATTGAATAAAACTCCTGTCTTTTCTAATCATGCTTTAAAACAAACATATGTGATAAAATTTGATAAAAGAGAAGCAAACTTTGACAATATAAACTCTGATAATGCAAACTCTGATAAAGAAAACTTTGTTAACATAAACTCTGATAAAAATAACTCTACTGCAAGAGTTAACAAGTTTAAAAGAAAGGACTCAAACTTGTTTGGGTCCCCAAATCTACTAATTAAATTACATTAATTGATTGCAGGAAACATGAAAAATATCTTAGTGATTGATAGTGGATGTTCTGCACATATGACTGGAAACAAATCCCTATTTTCAGAGTTTAAGGAGAAGGCTGACCCATCAGTATCTTATGGAGATGCAAATATAGGAAGGACACTGGATATGGAAATATTATTATTGGAAATGTCATCATTGAGAATGTAGCTCTGGTTAAAGGACTCAAGCATAATCTGTTAAGTGTGAGTCAAATGACAGACAGAGGTTATTCTGTGGAATTTCATGGAACTCATTGTGAAGTGAAAAGCAAAAAGGATGGCAAAGTGGTTCTTATTGGTCACAGACATAACAACTTATTTGAAGTTAGCTTGAATGTAAACTCTGATGGTCCCTTAACTTGTTTACTTGGAAAGGCATTATCTTTGGAAACCTGGAATTGGCATAAAAAGTTGTGTCATTTGAACTTTGGAAATATAAATGAATTAGTGAAAAAGGACCTAGTTAGAGGTCTTCCAAAAGTTCAATTTCATCCTAATGGACTCTGTGATTCATGTCAAAAGGCCAAACAAAAGAAAACATCTTTCAAAAGCAAAACTAAAAATTCTATTGATCAACCTTTTCATCTACTACATCTTGATTTATTTGGTTCTTTCAACATTATGTCCATTGGAAAGAAGAAATATACTCTGGTGATAGTTGATGATTACACAAGATTTACCTGGGCGTACTTTTTGCATAAAAAGGATGAAACAACTGAGATAATTTTTGATCATATTGCAATGATTGAAAATGGATCATGACACAAGCTAAAGAATTTAAGGAGTGACAATGGAACAGAGTTTATGAATTCTGTAATGGAGGAATTCTGCTCAACAAAAGGAATCATTCAACAATTTTCAGCACCTGGAACACCTCAACAAAATGGTGTAGTTGAAAGAAAGAACAGAACTCTCATTGAAGCTGCCAGAACAATATTAGAAGGAGTAAAGCTACCTACTTATTTTTGGGCAAAAGTTGTGAATACTGCATGCATTACTCAGAATTTTACTTTGATAAACAAACATGTAATTACTCCATGTGAAACAATGAAGGGAAGGAATCCAAATGTGAAATACTTTCACATATTTGGAAGCAAGTGTTTTTTTCTCAAAACACATCCTGAACAATTGAAGAAGTTTTAACTCAAAACAGATGAATGAATTTTTATTGGATATGCAACAACCTCTAAAACTTCTTCAAGGGCATTCAAAGTGTTTAATCTAAGGACCAAGGTAGTAATGGAATCTATTAATGTCTATTTTGATGAAGGAAAAATAGCAGGGTTACATGATGAAGATTTTTGGGAAGCTCTAAGTTTTGAAAATGAATTGCAGAACACAAGCTCTGATGAGCTAAACTCTAATGAGATAAACACTGATGAGTTAAACATTGATTCCTTAAACTCTGATTCAGACATAATTGAAATAGAAATTGAAGATTCTGCATATGTTGAGGGGGAGCAACATCAATCAGTTACTGAAATTGGAGAACCAATCTCAATTATTGAAATATTAGAGTCTGACCAAACTCTGACAAACACAAACTCTGAAATTCTTAACTCTGATTAATTAAACTCTGAAACCATAAACACTAATCACTCAAATTATGATCATTCAAACTCTGAGTACATAAACTATGAGACATCAAACACTGATGAAAGCACAACTTCAGGGGAATGATCAACATTTACAGAGGAATCATTATATGAAGGCACAAATCATGGGGGAACATCTAGTTCAAGAAATTTTCCGCATCCAAGAAACTTGACCAAAGATCATACACCTGACTTAATTATTGGGGATCTAGAAAGTGGAGTACAAAAAATGAAAGCTACTCAAAATGAATATTTATTTCATAGTTTTCTTTCTCAAATAGAACCAAAAAAGGTTGAAGATGCTTTGAAGGATGCAGATTGGGTTACTGAAATGTAGGAAGAATTAAATGAGTTTGAAAGAAATGAAGTTTGGAACCTTGTTCCAAGCCCAAAGAACAGATCAATTTTTGGCACAAAGTGGGTGTTTAGAAACAAGACAAACTCTGATGGAATCATTACAAGGAATAAAGCAAGACTAGTTGCCAAATGTTACTCTCAACAAGAAGGTATTGATTATGATGAAACCTTTGCATCAGTAGCTAGACTTGAAGCATTCATAATCTTTCTTGCTTATGTTGCACACAAGAAATTCAAGGTCTACCAAATGGATGTCAAAAGTGCATTTTTAAATGGAGAACTTGAAAAAGAGGTATATGTTGAACAACCACCTGTCTTTGTCAATCCAAAATATCCAAATCATGTTTACAGATTGGATAAAGCCTTATATGGACTCAAGAAAGTACCAAGATCCTGGTATGAAATTCTGGCTCAATTTCTACTTGAAAGTTGTTTTACAAGAGGTACAATTGATAAAACCTTGTTTTATAGAACTCAAGTTAAGGATTTATTATTGGTTCAAATATATATTGATGATATAATATTTGGTTCCACTAATGAGAAACTCTGTAAAAGATTTTCAAAGCTAATGCAGTCTAGGTATCAAATGAGCATGATGGGAGAAATGAGTTATTTTCTAGGATTGCAAGTAAAACAGACTGATGAAGGTATTTTCATAAATCAGTCCAAATACACAAAGAATCTACTCACAAAGTTTCAAATGCAAGACTCTGCATCAGCTACAACTCCAATAGCTACTGCAACCAAACTTGATCAAGATACTAAAGAGCCTGTAGATATTACATCATACAGAGGAATGATATAGCTGCAGGAAGCTGCTGTGCATAAATCTTATGGATGAGAAATCAACTGTTAGACTATGGTTTGAAGTTTTCAAAAATTCCTATTTATGGTGATAATCAAAGTGTTATTGCAGTGATAGGAAATCCAGTTCAACATTCTCTGACAAAGCACATCAATATCAAATATCACTTCATAAGGGAACATGTCATGGAAGGAACAATTGAAATGCATTTTGTTCCCACAGATCAACAGTTAGAAGACATATTCACCAAGCCTTTGTGTGAAGTAACATTTACAAGATTGGTTTCTGAATTATCAATGGTAACAACTGGCTCAACTCCAGATGGAAAGTAGCACACAATCAGAGTATATGATAAACTCTGTCAGAGTATGTGGTAAACTCTGATGGAAATTTAAGTAAACTCTGTTCATTAGAACATCTAATCTCTGATCATAAGATATTAGTGTTTATAGTAAACTCTGTTAGAGTATGTGGTAAACTCTTGAAAGGGGAGATAGGAGTGAAGGGAAGTAACTCACTGCACTTTCATGTGTACTAGAAATGCTAAATGTAATCTCTATGTAATGGTTGATGATAACTCAACAATAGAACAGGACATGTAATAATATGTAGGTGCACATAAATCTTGGTTCACAGAGTTCAGTTAAGACAAAGTATCAAAAGATCATCTACAGACTTGAAGCTCAATGAAAGAAGTTCATTAACATGATCAGGCCTCATTGGAGAATAAAAGATATTGACATCTATTCAAGGATGTGGAAGCTACAGAAGATTGTCTTAGTCTATGAAGATTTTAGTGCATTACAATCAAAACTACAAGTAAGGTTTGCAAAGAAGAATGTGGAATCATGTTCGGAATCAAGAGCCCCTATCAAGAATAGTCACTTATGAACCAGACCGTTGCATAAAGTGTCAGTACATTGGAGGCAAGCTCTCGTCGGTTAATATGGTTTTAATCATTCTAAAGTTGTTGGTT
Source organism: Oenanthe sinensis (assembly GCA_028671895.1). Lineage (NCBI taxonomy): Eukaryota > Viridiplantae > Streptophyta > Magnoliopsida > Apiales > Apiaceae > Oenanthe > Oenanthe sinensis. The sequence goes on from CM053806.1 coordinate 38,647,834, forward strand.
TTCTTGAGTCATGTGGAGGATCAACAAAGATGGTAAATCAGTGTTGGAGAAATGCTAGCCTAATGGATAAGGGACAGACGGCACAACCTGATTGGATTTTACTATTGCTTCACAGATTAGAAGGCCAAATACTTGGACGTGGTGGAGTCACGTATACGGGGCCAAGTATTTGGATAAGGAAGTCTACACAAATTGAAGAGTAGAATGGAAATATTTAATTTAATTAAATAAAGTATTTATTTATTTATTTATTTATATATTTTATAAATAAAGACATTCTTTATTTATATTATATATATTTATTTAAATATTACTTTTACATTAAATATTTCCAAAGGCATGTTTGGCACATGACTTTGAAGATAAGATTTGAGTGGACAAGAGTAAAAGGTGGAAAAACAAAAAGTAAAAGGAAATAGCAAAAAGCAAAAAGCAACACCTTTTTTAATAATAAAAAAAGAAACCCAAGTCTCCATCTTAAGTGTGGGTGTGTGTGCGCATCCGTATGAAGAATTGAAAAAGGGGAGAGAGAGAGAGAAAAAAAATATTTTTCTCTCCCCCATGGCCAAACTAGATCTTGAATATTTTGGGGCCATGATTTTCTTTATCTACACCACTCCTCTATCTTTCTATTGTAAACACTTGCTAAATCTTGTTTAGAAGATAGGGTTGATTTTTGTCTCCTAGATCTATAACTTGTATATATTTAGAGGATTCAAGAATCATTTTTTTGTTGTGTTCTTGAGCTTATGTTCTTGAACTTGTTTGTACCCTTTACCCCACTTCAATGAATATAAAGACATATTCTTGAATCTTGTTGTGTTGTGTGTTTTGGATGTTTTTCTGTTCTTGGCCTTGGTTATTTTTAATGGAATTTTTGAGCTTGAAGAAGACAATGAACAGTAACCAGGTTTGAACCAAAGCAAATTTTTAATTGTCCCAAAAATAATTAAAAGTCATAATTTTAATTTGGGAATCGTATTCACCCCCCCTCTAAGATCTCCCGAACCCAACAACTCTGACAGTGAATATTAAACTTTGATTGATATAAACTCTGATCTAATCTATATGCTAAACTCTGAGATATTATTTATGACATCATATTTCATTTTGTGACATCATATTTGTTATTCTCTTATTAGACTAATCATTAGGGAGTGTGTATCTCATGAAAAATGATTCATATTTAGACACAGATACAGACATACATGCTGTATTTTGAGAATTGCACTACTCATTACTCCTCCACTCAAAAATTGATACGTGTCCCACTATAGGGTAAATGCAAATGAGAGGGGAATAGTTTAATTCTTATTTTCACTTTGAATTATTCATCTGCATCTCTTATTTCTCTCTTTCTCTCTCATTTTCTATATACCCTAATTTTTCTTAAATTGTAAATCTTTGTTTCAATGGCATTCAAAGGGCTTTCTTACCAAAACTTCAACTTCACTGCTACTAACTACATCTCCTTATTGACCAAATCTGAAGCACCACAAGACTTTCGTGTAATTCAATATTTTCTACAAAACAGCTATATTGGGTACGCTATTCAGGAACCCAATAATATTTCTGCTCAGACTCTAATAAAAATCTGGTCTTCTGCAAAGTTCAACAATATTGGTGATGATGAAGAGCCAGTAATAACATTCTAATGCAATGGCAAACATTCAATTACTCTTATTGTGGTTTGACAAGCCCTTCATCTTCCAGAAGTGGTTGTGTATGATAATCTTGTTAGTGATGAACAAATCAAAGAGTTCTTCAAAGAAATAGGCTATGGAGGTAGTCTGTCTAAACTGAGGAGTTTGACAAGGCCCCATTTAAGAAGAAAATGGAGTTTCTTCTTCAATTACATTACAAGAGCATTCACAGCCAAATGCACCAACTTTGATGCAATTCCTCAATTGGCACAACAAATTGGGTATTATTTGACCCATAACTTGCAGTTCAATTTTCCCTGTTTAATAATTAGGCAATTAGCTAGCAAGATTAGTGATTATTCACATATTATATGATTTGCTAGATTTTTACAATTTATTTTTAGTTATTTATTGCCTGATGTAAGTTTTGAGCATGATCAGAGTTTAGCTAGTTTTTGTATGAACAAAAGAATTTTTGCTGATCTAATAAGAAAGGTTACAAAGAAGGAAGCTGAAGGTAAATTACCTAACTTGTTTTGTCACACATGGGTCAGGCTTCTCTTAAATCAGAGAATGTCTATTGTGTATGGGAGTGAATTTCTTTCAGTGGCTGTGAATTAGAGTTTAGCACCTCTGATTCTAACCCAAGCCACCCACTAAACACTGAACAACAAACACTGAAGCCAACCTCTACAGTCTCCCAAAAAAGACTGTAGTTGTAAAACAAACCACTCAACAACAAGGCCCAAATAACAAAAGGAAAGGAAATTCAGTGATGAAGTCTTCTCCAAAGAAAATCACTAATGGTCTGGTTTTTCCAATAAAGAAAATTTTCCAGAAGACTTCTGAGATTCCTCCAACACCATTCATGAAGCCATTCAATGTCAATTCAATGCCAGAAATAAAAAAGAAAAGGAGAAGATTGGTCAAGGCTGCAATCTCTGAAGGCTTAAACTCTGAACAAATAAACTCTTATCTTTCACCAGTGTAAAACTCTGAAGATCTGGCAAACACTGAAGTAATAAACTCTTATGTCTTAATCTCTAATCAGATAAACTCTGATCAACTTCAAGTGTTAAACTCTAATGCAAAATTAAACTCTGATGAATTGAAGAAGTCTGAGTTAGTTGGTGATAATGCAAATGTTGATGTTCATGTTGCAAGTGAAGTTACTCCAGTTCTTATATCTGATTCTCCTGTACATTCTGCCAAGCAAATCATAAAGGAGATATCTTATGAAAGGGTAAAGAAGCTGGCTGAAGAAGTTAGAAAGGAGATGGCAGAAAAGAAGACAAAATCAACTCCTGTTTCTCCTAGTTCAAAGCTATTTTCCAGAAAGAAAAAGAAGACAGTCTCTTTTGGCCAGGACACACAAGAACCTTCCTCTCAAAGTGAGGTAACAGTCATTACTGGGCCAAACAAACAAGAACATTCAACTCAAAGGGTTGAAGCAGCCATCAAGGAAGCAGATGAAGCCAGCGAAGATCAGGGGTACACTCACAAGAACCTTCAGCTCAAAGGGTTGAAGAAGTTGTTAAGGCCCCTACCATACAAGAACCATCCAATCAAAGTTTGGATGCAGGCACTCACTCAATTATTGAAGATCTTGTTGTTGTTGATGCTGAGAAGATAAACTTTGATGAAGTTCCATTGGCAATCTCTGATGTTATCTTGGTGCAACAACTTTCTGCACAGCCTTCGGAAATTACATCCACATCCACAACTACTTAAGGTATAAACTCTGACTTTTCTTCAGAATTTCTATTCTATGATAGTATAAGGTCAGAATTTATATTTCTTACTTTTACTGCTGGGATGACCATGGATAGTCCTGAAAAGGGTACCCCTATTCATGTGACTACAGACCTCCTTGCTCAGCTACCTCTTATTTTTGTAGGACATTGTGATTTGAGCCTTTCATGTGAAACTGAGGTAAAATGTGTGAAAAACAGAATTAATAATGAGAGGCATATACTGAATCTGGCAAAATGAGAGGTAGAATTGAGAAAGAAGTTAGTTATTTCTAGTGAGAAAACTATGACTATTAAAAGTTATGATATGTGTGATGTGAGAAGTAATGAGATTACTTTAAAAAATCAGAATAATTTAAGATGTTTTATCTCTTTTACAGGTACTCAGAGTTTATCTGTCACTACAAACTCTGAGAAGCCAAACTCTGATAATGGTGCGAACTCTGATGGTGATGATGCATTCTCTGATGAGCTGATATTTGAAGATGAAGAGATCACATATTTATCAATTCTATATAGTCAGAGATACAACTCCAAGAAGTGGCATGTAGATGCATTTGATGCTCATGAGAGATTAAAGATGGCTTATCCTGACTATATAATTGTTGAAACCCTCAAGGGTGAAATTGAAGATGTTTTGAATGCAGAAGGTGTGAAGAGGGATTTTATCAACAAAGGAGAACAATCTAATGAAGATCTTCTAAACTCTCACAGATAATCCATCTGGGATATGTCTTGGAAATTCCCTAGTGAAGATATTTCATGGCCTCATGTTCATGAACTGATCCAAAAAGCTGACTCTGAGCTAAATTCTGATGAGATGAAGACTGTGTTGAAAGCTACTACTGCAAGAATCTGTCAATAAAACCACTGCATCTATTCAGACTGCTGTTACTACATCACAACATGCTTTAGAATTAAAGTTAAAGAATGTTTCTGCAAAGTAGGATGCTCTGGAAGTCAAGGGTGATAATCTTTCTACTGCAGTCACCTCTATGCAAAATATGCTTCATACAATTATTGACATCTTGACAATTAGAAAAGGCAATGATGTCAGAAAGGGGGAGAAAGTTTCACTCGGCAAATGCAAGGAGGATGTTGTACAAAAATCTGACAAAGCTAATGATAATGATCAAGGGAGTCATATGGATGGAAAGCAAACTCTGACATAACAAACTCTGATGACTTCCCAAACAGGACAAACTCTGATGACTACTCAAACTCTGATTCCATCAACCTCAGGAATAAACTCTGATAAAAAGCAAACTCTGGTGGATGCTGACATGGAATTAACAAAAAGGCTTAAAGAAGAAGAGAAGCCTGAGAAAATAGAAGAACAGAACTTGAAAGATGTAGAACTGGAAAGAAAATTATTTGAAGAAAAAATTCCAGGAATGGATCCAGTTGTTGTAGAGGAAGAATTGAAAAAATCTGGTACTAACAATGCTCAAGTCCAGAAGAAAAAAAGTATGTGAAGAAAACTCCAGTTCAAAGGAAGGCATCTGCTCAACAAAAGAAAATTGTATCTAAGCCTGTCCAACCCAAACCTGTTGAAGCTCCTAAACCTGTTATTATTCAATCAAAGCCTACTCCTGAAATTGTGAAGAAAGCTCCAGCTAAATCAAAAACTCCTATTACTATATCAGGAATAACTTTTCTCCCATGTGGATCAAGTTTTGAAGATGAAGAAGATGAACAACAAACTATGATTAGAAAGAAAAAGCCTGATCTTCTGTGGACAAAAACTCAAATTCTGACTCTCAATGGTAGACTTGGTAAAAACAAGGGTGGTATTGGTGATTTTCAAGTCAAAGTCTACAGGGGTGAAGCAAACATATTCAGAAATCCCTTCTCATTAAAAGACAAGCCTGAGGAAGATTTGACTCAAGAACATCTAGACAAGTTAATATATGTGAACATAGTGAAGGATATTTTTTATGGTGCTCAAGCCAAGAAGAAACTACTATATTTCTTGAAAAATGATAGAGTTTGGAATATTGCTGAAGAAGATTTGATTCACAAATTATCTACAGAACTTAAATATGTTCTTTATCTCCTAAATGATGAAAATGAAGCTACTTCTAGGTGGGTGAAGATTCTTGAAGGAGTGATAAATGAAAAGAAGAAGAATGAAAGACTACTCATGATAAACTCTGAGGAGTATAAACCAGGGTATTTGCTGGAAGATGATACTGAGAAAGTAATGACAAAAGGAGATGCAAAGGTCAAGATGGTGTTAGGAATTCTTACACTTATTTTAAATCCTGATGAAAAGAAGGCATGTTGCATTACTTTAGATGAAAGGATGGAGAGATCATCAATATAAAATTTGAGAACTGCAATATTCCAAATTGATGATTCTTCTAATCAAATGAAAGAACTGAAAAAGAATCTAAGTGAATTATTGAAGAATGCTGAGAAAAAGCTAATGGACACATTTCTGAAAGAAGACTTCTCATACAAAAGAATTTAAGTCAAGAAAGAAGATTCAAACTCTAATGCATTTGTCCATGTTTCTAACATCATAAGTGAAATTTATGTTTTACTTAATAAAACATAAATTGGGGGAGATTGTTAGAAAACAAACACTGATGCTGTTAGAGAATTTCAAGGAGAGAGTTTATCATCAGAGTTTTAATAGAGAAGGAAACAGACAAATCAGAATATGATTTGGATAGTGAAGAAGGAACTCAAATTCAATTCAATTTACTTTATGGAAGCTATTCTTATCATTATCTATTTTGTAATTGGATTTGTAACTGTGTCTATATAAACACAGAAGTAGGTTAACATTATGTAATAATTTAAGTCATATTATTCTCATAGCCTAGTAGCTCTTAAGAACAATGAATTTCTTGAGAGAGTTTTGTATTCAAGTTCATTATCATTAATACAAAACAGTGTTTCTTTTATATACTTGTATTCTTGATCGATTATTTGGTATCTATTATATTCAACCTCCCTTCTATAATAGACTATTTAACTGGGCAAAAAATTAATTTAAATAGAAGTAATATATTTATTATTATTTTTCAATATATTTTAATTTTATTTAAAAAAATATTATTTTCTGAATTTATGTTCATTTCCATAACCACTTAACTACCACGATGACCATACTATCTCATTATCCCCTTTATTATATAGGATATAATCATGTCAATATATTAATAATATTTTAAAGTTGTCCAGCACTAAATTAAATTTTATATAAAACTCTCTCAAGAAATAATGTTCTTAAGAGCTGCTAGGTTATATAACTATTGCTTAATGAATTCGACATGAATTATAACCTATCTCTGTGTTTATATAGACACAGCTACAAATACAATTACAAAAAAGATTATGATAAGAATAGCTTTAATAAGGTAATTAGACTTGCACTTGAATTTCTTCTTACTATCCAAATCAGACTCTGATTTGTCTGTTTCCTTTTCTGGTAGACTCTGAAGCTAAACTCTGTCGGTTTGTCATTCTCTGATTTGAGCATTCTCTGTTAGAGTAAACTCTGATTGAGTATTCTCTGATAGAGTAAACTCTGACCGACAGCTTCCTTAAACTCTGATGTTGTCAGCATAAACTCTGTTTAGTATTTTCTGACAATCATCAGTGTTTGCATTCCTAACAATCTCCCCCAATTTATGCTTTAAGAATTAAAACATAAATTTCACTTATGATGTCAGAAATACAAGACAAATGCATCAGAGTTTGTTTACCCTTTTTTTTTAGACTCAGATTCTTCTGTAAGAAAAGCCCTCTTTCAGAAATTGACTTAGGAGCTTTTCTTCAGCATTTTTCAATAAATCAACAAGCTTCTCCTTCAATTCCCTCATGTTCTCAGAAGAATCATCTATTTGAATTATTGCAGCCCTTAGAGCATAAATTGATGACCTCTCCATACTTTCATCTAAGGCAATGCAACAGGTCTTCATACCATCAGGATTTAAGATTAGTGTAGGAATTCCTAACACCATTTTGACCTTTGCATCCCCTTTTTTCATTGCTCTTTCTGTTCCATCTTTAAGTATGTATCCAGGCTCATATTCTCCAGAGTTTATCATCAACAACCTTTCACTCTTCTTCTTCTCAGCTATTAATCTTTCAACAATCTTCCTCCACCTAGAAGTTGCTTCATTTTCATCATTGAGCAGATATAGAACATGTTCAAGTTCTTTAGATGCTTTATCAATCAGACTTTCTTCAGCAATCTTCAAAACTCTCCCATCTTCTAAAAAATAAATGAGCTTCTCCTTAGCTTGAGCACCATCAAAGATATCCTTCACCACATTAACAGAGATTAATTTATCCAGATGTTCTTGAGACAGCTCTTCTTCAGGTTTATCTTTCAGTGAATAAGGATCTCTGAAGATGTTTTCTTCACCTTTGTAGACCTTAGCATGTGTATCACCAATACCACCTTTATTTTTTCCAAGTCTGGCATTGAGAGTCAGAGTTTGTGTTTTTGTCCACAAAGGATCAGACCTTTTCTTTCTTATTAGAGATTGTTGTTTTTCTTCTTCCTCGTCATCAAAACTTGAAACACCTGGAAGAAAAGTTGTTCCAGACATAGTGAGAGGTTTCTTTGGCTTAGCTGGAGCTTTTAGTTGAATTCTAGAAGATGGTCTTGTTTGAATTTCTGAAACTGGTCTTGATTGAGCAACTGGTTTGAGAGTTTCATTAGGTTTGATTTGAATAGGCTTGGATTCTGGTTTCTTTTGTTGAGCAATAGTCTTTTTATGAATTGGATCTCTCTTTATACTTTTTTTCTTTCTCTGGACTTTAGCACTAACAGTACCAGACTTCTTCAATTCATCTTCTACAGCAGCTGGATCCATTCCTGGATGTTCTTCTTCAAACATTTTCTTTGCTAGTTCAGCATCCTTCAAGTTTTGTTCTTCAATCTTCTCTGGCTTATCTTCATCTTCAAGTTTCTTTGCTAATTCTAAATCAGCATCTATCAGAGTTTGCTTATCAGAGTTTATCTCAGTCTTTGATGTCATCAGAGTTTGTGAGGTTGTCAGAGTTTGCTTCCCATCCTTATGACTCCCTTGATCTTCATCATCAGGTTTGTTAGGTTTGAGAATTACATCCTCCTTGCATTTGTCTGAACCCTTCTCCCCCTTTCTGACATCATGACCTGTTTTAACAGTAAGAAGCTCGATAATTGTATGTAGCATCCCCTGCATAGAACTAACAGAAGTAGAAAGATGAGTCACTTTAGCTTCCAATGCATCCTGTTTAATGGAGACAGAATGGAGTTTTGCTTCCAGAGAATGTTGAGAAGTGGAAACAGCATTTCCGAGAAGAACAGAATGCTTGGTGACAGATGCCTTCAGATCAGTAACTTCATGTTGAAGGCCTTTGGAAATAATAGTAGAGGCTTTCAAGATTGTCTTCAATTCTCCAGAAGAAATTTCTTTGTCAGCTTTATTGATTAAGTCAAGAACATGAGGCCAAGAAATCTCTCTCTCAGGAATCTTCCAAGAAGAATCCCAAATGGATTGCCTGTGAGAAGAAAGAAAATCTTCAGCAGATGACTTTTCTTGGAAACTGAAATCCCTTCTGATACCCTCTGCATCAAGATCAGCTTCAATACGTCCTTTAAGATCTTCCACCACCATGTAATCAGGATACTCCATCCCTAATCTCTCATGAGCATCATGTGCATTAATAGGCCATCTCTTGGTGTTATATCTTTGAGTGTAGGGAATGGATAGATCTGTGACTTCTTCATCAGCAAAAATCACATCATTAGAGTCTATGTCCTTCCCATCAGAGTTTGAAACATCAACAGAGTTTGGCACAGCATCAGAGTTTGATACAGGTAAACTCTGAGTACCTGCAAAAGTAACAGAACAACCTAAATCACTCTGATTTTTTAAAGTAATCTCATTACTTCTCACAACACACATATCATAACTTTTAAGAGTTAGATGTTGCTTACTAGAAGTAACTAACTTCTTTCTCAATTCTACCTCTCCTTTTGCCAGATCCTGTGTCTGCCTCTCATTTATTCTTTTTTTCACACATTTTACCTCAGACTCACTGGAAAGGCTCAACACACAATGTCCTACAGAAATAAGAGGTGGCTGAGAAAGGATATTTGTAATCACATGAATAGGGGTATCCTTTTCAAGACTATCCATGATCATCCCAGCAGTAAATGTAGGAAATATAAATTCGGAACTGATACAATCAGAGAATGTAAATTCTGAAGTAGAGTTAGAGTTTATACCTTGAGCATTTGTAGTTGGAGTTTCCATAGGTAGTGTAGAAATTGATTTCTCACAAAGAGCATCAGAGTTTACCTTTGAAACTTCATCTGAATTTGTCTGTTGAATGGGAGAATCTTGGTCTGCAATCATAAAATGAATGATTGGTTCTTATGGGACCTGAGTCATATCTGCAGCTGCTTCACCACTTTGAGGTGAAGGTTCTTGAGGGTTTGACTCTGCCAGAGATTGGCCTTCAGCATCAGCAACAACAAGATCTTCTAAATTTGATTGAGTGCATGCATCCAAACTTTGATTGGATGGTTCTTGTGTGGCTGGAGCAGGAACAACTTCTTCAACCCTTTGAGCAGAAGGTTCTTGTGGGTTGTGCTCCTGATCAATGCTGGCTTCATTTGTTGGAATTGTGGCTTCTATTGAACTTTGATCAATAGGTTCTTGTGTGCCTGGCCCTTCAATGACTGCTACCTCACTTTGAGAAGTAAGTTCTTGTGTGTCTTGGCCAAAAGAGACAGACTTCTTCTTTCTTCTAGAAAAGAGTTTGGAACTTGGAGAGGCTGAAGTTGATTTTGATTTGGTTGCCTCCATTTCTTTTCTGACTTGTTCAGCCAGCTCCCTAACTCTTTCATAAGACATCTCCTTTATAATTTGCTTAGGAGAGGTTGTTGGAGAATCTGATATTTGAACTGGAGTAGTGTCGCTAGATTTTATCCAATCATCAGAGTTTATCGCGTCAGAGTTTATCAGAGTTTAGTTCTTCAACATATGCAGCCTCAGAGTTTATTGCCTTGACCAATCTTCTCCTTTTCTTCTGCACCACTGTCATTGGTGTCACTGTGATTGGCTTCATAACAGGTAGCAAAGGTGTCGCAGAAACCTGTTCATCCATCGTTCTTTTAGCAAAAACAAACCCATCATCAGAATCTGTACTTTTATCAATCAATTTTCTCTTTTTAGGAGAAGATGCTTTCACGAATTTCCCTTTCTTTTTACTTTGGCCATGCTGTTGAGAGGTGTGTTTTTCAACCACAGTCTTTTGGGAGACTGTAGAGGTTGGCAAATGTGTTTGGGAATCAGTGTTTAGATTATGACTTGGGTTAGAATCAGAGATTGCTAAACTCTGAATCGTAGTCACTGACAAAAACTCCCTCCCATACACAGTAGGCATTCTCTGATGTAAGAGAAGCCTGACCCATGTAGGATAAAATAGATTAGAAAGTTTACCTTCAGCCTTCTTTGCATCTTTTCTTGATAGATCAACAAATATTCTTTTATACATGCTAAAACTAACTAAAGTCTGATCATCCTCAAACTTAATACAGGTAATAAAACATTAAAAATCAATTGTAAAAATCTAGCAAAGTAGATAGTGTGTGAATCATCATTAATCTTATTAGCTAATTGCCTAATAATCAAACAGGGAAAATTGAAATTGAGATTATGGGTCAGAGAATACCCAATTTGTTGAGATAATTGAGGAATTGCATCAAAATTCGTGCATTTAACTGTGAAAGCCCTTGTAATGCAATCGAAGAAGAAACTCCATTCTCTTCGAAGATGAGGCCTTGTAAGACTCCCCAATTTAGACAAATTTCCCTCATAGCCTATTTCCTTGAAAATTTTCCTGATTTGATCATCACTAACCATATCATCATACACCACTACTCTCGGAAGATTAAGAGCTTGATTAACCACTGCAGGAGTTATCGAATAATTGCCATTGCATTTGAATGTTATGACTGGCTCTTCGTCATCACCAGCATTGTTAAACCTTGCAGTTGACCAGATTTTGAGCAGAGATTGAGCTGAGAAATTTATAGGTTCCTGTAGTGCATACCCAATGTAACTTTGAGCTAGAAAATCTTGAACGACATGAAAATCTTCGGGTGCATCGGATTTATCCAACAACGAGATATAGTTTGTGGCAGCAAAAGTATAGTTTCGGAAGGTTTGACCTTTGGATGACATTGAAATAATAGAGATTGCAGGTTGGAGCAGTTAGGGTTTATGTAAAACGAGAGAACAAAAGAAGAATGAGAGATACAGATGATTAATTCAAAATAACAATAAAAATTAAATTGTTCCCTTTCAATTGCATAAAACCTGTAGTGGGACACGTGGCAAAACCTGATTTGAAAAGCAATTATTAGTACAAGTCTCAAAATATAGCAAGCGTGTGTGTACTGTGTAATAATAGGAACCGTCATTCGTGAGATACACGCGCCTTATTACAAGTCCAGTCAGAGAATGAGAAAAATGATGTCAAATATATGAAAAAATGATATCATAAATACAATCTCAGAGTTTATCACTTAATCAGAGTTTATAAATCAGAATTTATATTAGTCAGAGTTTAGAATATACTATCAGAGTTTACCACATACTCTGACAGTGTTTATGTTAAACACTGATAACCTGTGATCAGAAATAAGATACTTCAACGATCAGAGTTTACTCTATTTTCATCAGAGTTTAGCCCATACTCTGACATATACTCTGAGTGTCTGAAACTTGCTAAGTTGAGCCACTTGTCACCATCCCTAATTCAGAAACCAGTTTGTTAAATGTTGCTTCAGGCAAAGATTTAGTGAATATATCTGCTATTTGTTGATCTGTAGGAACAAAATGTAATTCAATTGTGCCTTCCTCCACATGTTCCCTTATGAAGTGATATCTGATACTAATGTGCTTTGTCAGAGAATGTTGAACTGGATTTCCTGTCATTGCAATAGCACTTTGGTTATCACAATAAATAGGAATTTTTGAAAATTTCAAACCATAGTCTAGCAATTGATTTCTCATCCATAAAATCTGTGCACAGCAGCTTCCAGCAGCAATATATTCAGCCTCTGCAGTTGATGTTGAAATTGATTTCTGCTTTTTGCTGAACCATGACACAAGTCTTCCACCTAAAAATTGACAACTGCCACTTATGTTTTTCCTATCAATTTTGCATCCTGCAAAGTCAGCATCTGAATAGCCTATTAATTTACCCTAGGATACCATAAGCCAAGATTAGCAGTGCTCTTGAGATATCTGAAAATCCTTTTCACAGCAATCCAATGAGGTGCTCTTGGATTTGCTTGAAATCTAGCACATAGACATGTGGCAAACATGATGTCTGGTCTACTTGCAGTCAAATAAAGTAGAGAACCAATCATTCCTTTGTATGCAGTAATATTAACAGGTTCTCCAGTGTCTTGATCAAGTTTTGTTGCAGTAGCCATGGGAGTTGTAGCAGATGCAGAATCTTGCATTTGAAATTTAGTGAGTAGATTCTTTGTATATTTGGACTGATTAATGAAAATGCCTTCCTCAGTCTGTTTCACTTGTAAACCTAGAAAATAACTCAATTCTCCCATCATGCTCATTTGATACCTGGACTGCATTAACTTTGAAAATCTTTCACAGAGTTTCTCATTGGTGGAACCAAATATAATATCATCAACATATATTTGTACCAATAATAAATCCTTACCTTGAGTTCTATAAAACAAGGTTTTATCAATTGTTCCTCTAGTGAAATTATTTTCAAGTAAGAATAAAGCCAGAGTTTCATATCAGGCCCTTGGTGCTTGTTTTAGTCCAAATAAAGCTTTATCCAATCTGTAGACATGACTTGGATATTTCGGATTAACAAAGCCAGGTGGTTGTTCAACATAGACTTCTTCTTCAAGTTCACCATTTAAAAATGCACTTTTAACATCCATCTGGTAAACCTTGAATTTCTTATGTGCAGCATAAGCAAGAAAAATTCTGATTGCCTCAAGTCTTGCTACAGGTGCATAGGTTTCATCATAATCAATTCCTTCATGTTGAGAATAACCTTTGGCTACCAGTCTTGCTTTGTTTCTTGTAATTATTCCATCAGAGTCTGTCTTGTTCCTAAATACCCATTTTGTGCCAACAATAGATCTATTCTTTGGCCTTGGAACTAAGGTCCAAACTTCATTCCTTTCAAACTCATTCAATTCTTCCTACATTGCAGTAATCCAATCTGCATCCCTCAAAGCATCTTCAACCTTCTTTAGTTCTGTTTGAGAAAGAAAACTATGAAATTGAGATTCATTCTGAGTAGTTTTTCTTGTTTTTACTCCACTTTCCAGATCACCAATAATTAAATCAGGTGTGTGATCTTTAGTCCAATTCCTGGGATGTGAAAAAGTCCTTGAACTAGATGCTCCCCCATGATTCCTGCCTTCATAGAATGATTCTTCTGTAGATGATGATCCTCCCCCTGAAGATGTGCTTTCTTCAGAGTTTAAGTACTCAGAGTTTGAGTTATCAGTGATTGAGGTCTCAGAGTTTGAATGATCAGAGTTTAGAGTTTCAGTGTTTGTATTGATCAGAGTTTGATCAGATTCTGATATCTCAATTTCTGTGTTTTGATCTCTAATGTCAGTATTTGATTGATGTTGCTCCCCCTCAACATGTGCAGAATCTTTAATTTCTATTTCAATCAATTCTGAATCAGAGTTTAAAGAATCAGAGTTTTCCTCGCCAGAGTTTAGTTGAACAGAGTTTATCTCATCAGAGTTTGGTTCAACAGAGTTTATTTTCTGCAGTTCATTCTCAAATCTCAGAGTTTCCTGTGCATCTTTATCATGTAACCCAGCTATCTTCTCTTCATCAAAGGAGACATTAATTGATTCCATGACTGTCCTTGTCCTTAAGTTGAATACTTTGAATGCTCTTGAAGAGGTTTTAGAAGTTGTTGCATAACCAACAAAAATTCATTCATCTGCTTTAAGTTCAAACTTCTTCAATTGTTCAGGATGTGTTTTGAGAATAAAACAATTGCTTCCAAAGATGTGAAAGTATTTGACATTGGGCTTTCTTCCTTTCAAAGATTCATATGGAGTCATTCCATGTTTGTTTATTAAAGAACAATTCTGAGTGATGCATGCAGTGTTCACAGCTTCTGTCCAAAAGTAAGTAGGTAATTTTGCTCCTTCTAGCATTGTTCTGGCAGCTTCTATTAAAGTTCTGTTCTTTCTTTCAACTACACCATTTTGTTGAGGTGTGCCAGGTGCTGAGAATTGTTGAGTAATACATTTTGTTGAGCAGAATTCCTCCATTATTGAGTTCTTAAACTCTGTTCCATTATCACTCCTTAGATTCTTTACTTTGTGAGTTGATCCATTCTCAATCATTGCAATATGATCAATAATTGTTTCTGCAGTTTCATCCTTCTTGTGCAAAAAGTACACCCAAGTAAATCTAGTGAAATCATCAACTATTACCAGAGTGTATTTCTTCTTTCCAATGGACATTATGTTAACTGGACCAAATAAGTCAAGATGCAATAGATGAAAAGGTTGATCAATAGAGTTTTCAGTTTTGCTCTTGAAAGAAGTCTTCTTTTGTTTGGCCTTTTGACATGAATCACAGAGTCCATCAGGATGAAATTGAACTTTTGGAAGACCTCTAACTAGGTCCTTTTTTACTAATTCATTAATGTTTCCAAAGTTCAAGTGACACAACTTTTTGTTCCAATTCCAGCTTTCCATTGGTGATGCCTTTCCAAGTAGACAGGTTAAGGGACCATTAGAAATAATATCCAAGCTAGCTTCAAATAAATTGTTATGTCTGTGGCCAATAAGAACTATTTTTCCATTTTTCTTGCTTTTCACTTCACAATGAGTTCCATGAAATTCCACAGAATAATCTCTGTCTGTCATTTGACTCACTTAGCAGATTATGTTTGAGTCCTTCAACCAGAGCTACTTTTTCAATAATGACATTTCCAATCACAATGTTGCCATATCCCAGTGTTCTTCCTATGTTGCCATCTCCATAAGATACTGTTAGGCCAGCTTTCTCCTCAAACTCTGAAAGCAGGGATTTATTTCCAGTCATATGTGCAGGGATTTACAATCAGTAAATGCAATTTAATTAGTAGTTTTGGGGACCCAAACTAGTTTGGGTCCTTTCTTTGAAAACTTGTTAACTTTTGCAGCAGAAGTTCTTTTGTCAGAGTTTGTGTTAACAGAGTTTACATGATCAGAGTTTACATTTACAGAGTTTGTACTATCAGAGTTTACACTCCTTTTATCAGACTTTATCACATATTTTTGCTTGACAGTATGTTTTGGAGAATTACTCATTTGAGGTTGTGGTTTGTAAGAATTGTAATACAAATTATGATAATCTTTGCATGTATAAATAGAATGCCATAAACTACCACAGTGAAAACAGAGATTTGATCTTGTTTGTTTTCTAGCCTCAAACCTAGGTTTTTCAGGTTCTTTCTTTTTCTTTTGTTTGCAGTCAATAGCAAGGTGATTTGAATTTCCACAAGTAAAACAGGTTTTCCTAGGAGCATCAGGGATATTCATGTAGTTATTCTCCTTAGTAATTCCTACTTTACCATTCCTATTTCTTTTCACCTTTTTAGAATTATTAGTGACTGCCTTCAACTTTTCTTTAAGTTGCTTCTGTGAAAGTAACCCTATATTTACCTTTTTAGAATCTGACACACTATTGTTTTTAGAGCTTTCAGCAAATTTAGTTTTCTTGAAATCACTAGCTCTAACAAATTTCACAGGCTCACTCAGTGTTCTTTTTGTATGTGCTTTAGTGTGTGTTTCTTTGTCAGATTCATATCCTAAAGCCGAAGTCCAATTTTTATTGGTGAATATTTGTTGGACTTTCTTTCCAGAGTTTGTCCAAACTCTGAAGGTTTCCTTTTCTTTTGCTATTTCAGTTTTTAAGTACTCAACTTGAATTTCTAATTGTGTTTGCATGTGAATAGCATTATCAAGGTCTTTCTTAATGTTTAACATATCAGATTTTTCAGATTCAAGCATGTTGTTCCTAGCAGTCAGAGTTTGTATTTCAGATTTTAATCTTTCATTTTCAAAAGACTGAGATTTAAAGCTAACATGCAAGTTTCTAAGGAAAGACTTTAATTCATGAATATCTTCAATATCAAAAGTGAAAACAGAGTTTGGTACCTTTTCAGAGTTTAAGATGGTAGCATCAGAGTTTGCCATAAGAGCATAGTTAGTTTCTTCTTCAGAGTCAGAGGAATCCATCCAATCTTTCTTTGATGTGATGAGAGCTTTCCCAGATTCCTTGCTTCTGCACTCAGTAGCAAAGTGCCCCATCTTATTGCACTTGTAACACTTGATCTTTGATTTATCAAGAGTTTTTGATTTTCCATCTCTATCTTCCCTTTTTCTGAATCTGTCTTTCTTGTCTGACTCACCATGCTTTTTCTGAAAGTTTCCTTGCTTCCTAAATTTTCTGTATTTCTTGAAGCTTTTGACAAACATAGCAAACATCTCCATCATGTTAGAGTCTGAAGAATCATCAGAGTTTGCTTCAAACTCTGATTCACTGCTTTCTTGAAGCACTACTTCTTTCCCTTTTCTTATTGAAGCTTTAAACACCTTTTCTTTTGGTTCTTCAATCTTGGCTTCAACATTCAATGCAACAGATCTTGACTTGCTGCTTTTTCTATTTCTTCTCTGCTGTAACTCCAGATCATGAGTTTTCAATTTGCCATAAACTTCATCTAAGGACATCTCATCTAAATCCGCCCTGTCTCTAATCAAGGATGTTTGCAGATCCCATTCTTCTGGAAGAGCCCTCAGAAATTTGGTGTTTGAATCTTCATTGTCATACACTTTATCCACCAAAGCCAAGTTGTTCAACAGAGTTAGAAATCTGTCATAAATATCTGTGAGGGACTCATTCTGCTTAGCCTCAAAGTATTCATACTCTTGGATTAGTACAGATCTTCTGTTTTTCTTTATCTCCTTTGTTCCTTGGCATTGAACCTCTAGTGCATCCCAGATTTCTTTGGCAGTTTTGCATGCTATTACTCTATTAGACATTATAGAGTCAAGACTATTATGCAGAATATTTCTTACCTTTGCATTTTTCAAGACTTCCTGTTTTTCTTCATTGGTCCATTCTTTCTTGTCCATTAAGGTGTAATACTCAGGGATTTGTTTTCCTTCCACAATCGTAGATGGCACTAGTTTGGTTGGTAGATACTGTCATGTATGAATTCTGTCCAAATAATCAGGATCAGTTGCTTCCAAGAACATCATCATCTTCACCCTCCATGTAGGATATTCAGCCTTCTTCAATATAGGGATCCTGATGCTTTCATACTTGTTACCAGACATGATTATTTGATCTTTTTAAGTCGTAATTAACTACCTGCTCTGATACCAATTATTTCCCTGAATAATCAATCTATTACAGAATGGGGGTTGAATGTAATAGTGCCTGTAAATCGATTATGAACACAAGTATATAGAATGGAATACTATTTTGTATTATTAATGATCTTGAATACAAAACTCTCTCAAGAAATAATGTTCTTAAGAGCTGCTAGGTTATATAACTATTGCTTAATGAATTCGACATGAATTATAACCTATCTTTGTGTTTATATAGACACATCTACAGATACAATTACAAAACAGATTATGATAAGAATAGCTTTAATAAGGTAATTAGACTTGCACTTGAATTCCTTCTTACTATCCAAATCAGACTCTGATTTGTCTGTTTCCTTTTCTGGTAGACTCTGAAACTAAACTCTGTCGGTTTGTCATTCTCTGATTTGAGCATTCTCTGTTAGAGTAAACTCTGATTGAGTATTCTCTGATAGAGTAAACTCTGACCGACAGCTTCCTTAAACTCTGATGATGTCAGCATAAACTCTATTTAGTATTTTCTGACAATCATCAGTGTTTGCATTCCTAACATTTTACATGATGAGAATCGTAGAAAAATTGATGTAGAAATGGAATGAGAATTCCTTCGAAAATATGTGAATTAAAAATCTCTATAAAATAGTTTGTAATGAAATGGAAGAATGAATGAAAATATTAAACATTTTTCTTAGACTCACCCAAATAATAATTCAAATTTCATTATATTCCCCCCTCATTCCATTCCATCAAATTGAATACAACCTAGATTTATGTTCCAACATGTTTCCCAGAATAATCAGTCTATTACAGAAGGGGGGTTGAATGTAATAGTGCCTGTAAATCGATTATGAACACAAGTATGTTGAATGGAATACTGTTTTGTATTAATAATGAACTTGAATACAAAACTCTCTCAAGATATAAAGTTCTTAAGAGCTGCTAGGTTACAAGATATTACTTTTATATAAATTCTTAATTCGATATAATTCGACATTGAATTATAACCTATCTCTGTGTTTATATAGACACAGCTACAAATACAATTACAAAACAGATTATGATAAGAATAGATTTAATAAGGTAATTAGACTTGCACTTGAATTCCTTCTTACTATCCAAATCAGACTCTGATTTGTCTGTTTCCTTTTCTGATAAACTCTGTCGGTTGATAATCTCTGATAGAGCATTCTCTGTTAGAGTAAACTCTGATCGAGTATTCTCTGATAGAGCATTCTCTGTTAGAGTAAACTCTGACCGACAGCTTCCTTAATTTTCCCTTTCCTTCCCATAGCATATCTGCAATAAATTTGTTTTGATCTTCAAAGACTTTCCTTTAAACTAGCTGTTTGAATCAACCGAATACTCATCTCCTTTAAGCTTCGAGAAGTCAGGCTGTGAGCTAATCAATCGAGTACTTGTGAGACTTCTCGATTGGTAAATATCCGTTGATGACTATATATCCGTTGATGAGTTCTCGATCAGGAAATATATGTTGTCGAGTTCTCGATTGATAAATATCAGTTGATGACTTGAGTTCTCGATTGATGAATATCAGTTGATGACTTGAGTTCTCGATTGATAAATATCAGTTGATGACTTGAGTTCTCGATCGATGACTTCTCGATTGGCTTTATCAGTCGATGGCTTATTATTAGTTGATGACTTATCGATCGATATTTATCAGTCGATTGCTTCTTGCAGATAGATATCCGTTGATTGATTCTTGCAGATAGACTGTGCTAAATCCTGTTCTAGTATTTTGTACATCATCAAATTATTATATTCCTAACAATCTCCCCCTATTTATGCTTTATAAACAATGAAGCATAAATCAAGATTTGATGATGTCAAAACTAAAAAATGAAATAATTAATCTAGAACAGTATAAAATAATCATTTCTTATTTGTTTCTCCTGGAGGAATCACCTTTCTTGAATCACTTTTCTTCTCCCCCTTTTTGACATCATCACCACCTGTGACAACCAAAAGAATCTGTGCTAAGACTGTGGAGAAAGTGAACTGTGCTGCAACTACTGAATCAACCTTTGTGGTTAAGTCAGAGACTGTTGTTTGGAGAGAAGCTTGAGTGGTAGTAATATCAGCAATAGCATCCTTGAAAGCTACTTCTGTGAATAAGTGAAGGGAGTGAATTCTGTCAAACAATAAAAATGAATTTTCATCCATCCCCTGCTTCAACTCATTGGACCAACTCTGTGGAAAATCTTGATCCCAATAAGTAAAGCTAGGTTCAGGATACCCTAATCTCTCATCCTCACAGTGGGGTTGGGCACCCACTCTTTCATTCTCACTCAGGCTCTCTACAGCCGTATTTACCTCTCCTTTTGCCTGGTCCAGTGCCAGCCTCTCAATTATTATTATTATTATTATTTTCACTCAATTTGGAAGGTGCACTCAAAAATCCTACAGAAGAGGGGTTGAGAGAAGAATTATGTGCTACAATACCTGAACCTCCTTGATGGAGGGGAACCCCTTCAAATGTCTGAAGGCTAGGGGTTTCGACCAAGGGGTGAGCAGCAACAGAGTCTGAACCCTTACAATCATCTTCTTTCTTTTCAGAGTCTGTTGGCTCCAGTATTCCAGTCTCAGGGTCTACTCTAGACTTTGACTGCTTCAGTATGACTTCATTAGAAACCAGAGTCTGAGTGTCACCATCTTTGACTGTTGGTGCATGAGACTGCCCCTCAAGGTGGATAGACTCTGATAGAATAGATTTGGAAATTTCTTCATGAGCATCAATCAGAGTTTGTCCTCCCATATCATTGGGGTTCTCATCAGCTTTTTGATGAGTTGTCAAGGAGGGCCTAACAGCATACTCCCCTGCCCCACTATCACCCAACCTCTGACTAGGTGGTTCTTGTGTGGGTGAGGCAGACTGAGCATCTTTATCACTAGTCACCACTGGTGCACTAGTTCCATCCTCCAACTACCTTGCACTACCTGCTACCTCCTGTGGTTCTTCCATAGTCAATGCATCCAAGTGTTTATTTAGAAAAGTCCTTGCATGGATGACATTAATGGCCTGGGAAAGAGTCATGTTAAAGGAGTCCTGCAGTTCCCTTGCAATCTTCTAATAATATGAGCCCTTGAGTTGATCCAATCTACCTTCATAGGTTGTATAGATGTATTCGTTGGCCACCTCTCCTACAATGTGGACTAGAAAGTCAACCACCTGTCTTGACAGAGGTTGAACATGAGAAATCCATTAAATGGCTGTCCTGTAGGTAATTTCATTATCCCAAATTGCTTCATAGTCAAAAACTGGTTGCTCAATCTCAGTTTCCAACTCGGCAACATACTCTGATTCCCTCCTTATGTGGACCTTAAGCCTTTTAGGCTTCTTTGAAATTTGCTGTTCAGAGTCTGGCACACCTAGTGCTTTGAGAACTTCATTTGTCTTGCCTTCTATGAGCCCAGCTGCTTGTACTTGTAATGAAGAGTTGAATAGGTAGCTGTATAGATTTTTGACCACATCCTGTGCAGACATTTGTAGCTCCTGTTCCATTCTCTTCCTTAGGGCTTCATAGGTTGTAAGAAAATCCAAGACTTGAGATTTAGTCTGATATTGCCCTGGATCTTCAACTGATTCCACCAAAGGATATAGGAATAGCAGTACCTCATCACTTGGAATAATGATCTCATCAATTAGACTTGAGGCTGCATCCAATGGCATTCCTTCCCGAAATGTGTCATGATCAGAGTCTAAAGGCAGTCTAGACTCTGACTCAACATTAGACTCTGGTTCAGGTGTTTTCTTGATTTCAGAGTCTGGCTCTGCTGGAGCTTTAGGAGCATCTGTTTTCTGCAAAACAGAGTTAGTAATAATAACAGGCTTGTGTGTGTGTGTAGAATAAGCCTTCCTTAACCTTCTGTACTTCTTAGCAAAAGATTTCTCAGGAGACTCAATATGAGAATCCTGAGGTGCTTCCCTAGGTTTTTCAGAGTCTGTAGCCTTTTGAGAGTCTACAGACTTGGCTTGAAAGTTAGATTCAGGTGCATCATTACTTTCCTTTAACAAAGAAAGTCCTTCAATAACCTGTCTCTCTAGAGGGTTGAGCTTCTCATCACTTTGCTCATCTATAAGCCTAGTTTGTACCAATCTCCTTCTTTTTGCAACTGGTGCCTTTTGAGAGACACCAGAGGTTGGTTTTCTAGATAGTGATTTCTTAGATTGTTTAGTGGAAGGTGATTTGGCTACTTGGGTAGGTGCAGGGGGATTCTCCAAAACTTGTTCCTGCACCATTTCACCAAAAAAAAATGAAGCATTGTAGATAGAAGGTTTGTAGGTGGAGAGTTTTACCTGAATTACCTGTTGATATGTCATGGCAGGTAGACTCTTCTTCTTGTCATCAATTCTCTTAATGTCAGAGAATATCCTTCTTTGCTGTTTGTATTCCCCATACTCTGACATATACTCTGAGTGTCTGAAACTTGCTAAGTTGAGCCACTTGTCACCATCCCTAATTCAGAAACCAGTCTGTTAAATGTTGCTTCAGGCAAAGGCTTGGTGAATATATCTGCTAATTGTTGATCTGTAAGAACAAAATGTAATTCAATTGTGCCTTCCTCCACATGTTCCCTTATGAAGTGATATCTGATACTGATGTGCTTTGTTAGAGAATGTTGAACTGGATTTCCTATCATTGCAATAGCACTTTGGTTATCACAATAAATAAGAATATTTGAAAATTTCAAACCATAGTCTAGCAATTGATTTCTCATCCATAAGATCTGTGCACAGCAGCTTCCAGCAGCAATATATTCAGCCTCTGCTGTTGATGTTGAAATCGATTTCTGTTTCTTGCTTTGCCATGACACAAGTCTTCCACCTAAAAATTGACAACTGCCACTTGTGCTTTTCCTGTCAATCTTGCATCCTGCAAAGTCAGCATCTGAATAGCCTATTAATTTGAAATCAGATTCTCTAGGATACCATAAGCCAAGATTAGCAGTGCTCTTGAGATATCTGAAAATCCTTTTCACAGCAATCCAATGAGGTGCTCTTGGATTTGCTTGAAATCTAGCACATAGACATGTGGCAAACATGATGTCTGGTCTACTTGCAGTCAAATAAAGTAGAGAACCAATCATTCCTTTGTATGCAGTAATATTAACAGGTTCTCCAGTGTCTTGATCAAGTTTTGTTGCAGTAGCCATGGGAGTTGTAGCAGATGCAGAATCTTGCATTTGAAATTTAGTGAGTAGATTCTTTGTATATTTGGACTGATTAATGAAAATGCCTTCCTCAGTCTGTTTCACTTGTAAACCTAGAAAATAACTCAATTCTCCCATCATGCTCGTTTGATACCTGGACTGCATTAACTTTGAAAATCTTTCACAGAGTTTCTCATTAGTGGAACCAAATATAATATCATCAACATATATTTGAACCAATAATAAATCCTTACCTTGAGTTCTGTAAAACAAGGTTTTATCAATTGTTCCTCTAGTGAAACCATTTTCAAGTAAGAATAGAGCCAGAGTTTCATACCAGGCCCTTGGTGCTTGCTTTAGTCCATATAGAGCTTTATCCAGTCTGTAGACATGACTTGGATATTTTGTATTGACAAAGCCAGGTGGTTGTTCAACATAGACTTCTTCTTCAAGTTCACAATTTAAAAATGCACTTTTAACATCCATCTGGTAGACCTTGAATTTCTTATGAGCAGCATAAGCAAGAAAAATTCTTATTGCCTCAAGTCTAGCTACAGGTGCATAGGTTTCATCATAATCAATCCCCTCCTGTTGAGAATAACCTTTGGCTACCAGTCTTGCCTTGTTTCTTGTAATTATTCCATCAGAGTCTGTCTTGTTCCTGAATACCCATTTTGTGCCAACAATAGATCTGTTCTTTGGCCTTGGGACTAGGGTCCAAACTTCATTCCTTTCAAACTCATTCAATTTTTCCTGCATTGCAGTAATCCAATCTGCATCTTTCAAAGCATCTTCAACCTTCTTTGGTTCTGTTTGTGAAAGAAAACTATGAAATAGACATTCATTTTGAGTAGCTTTTCTTGTTTTTATTCCACTTTCCAAATCACCTATAATTAAATCAGGTGTGTGATCTTTGGTCCATTTCCTTGGATGTGGAAAGTTCCTTGAACTAGATGCTCCCCCATGATCTGTGCCTTCATAGAATGATCCTTCTGTAAATGATGATCCTCCCCCTGAAGATGTGTTTCCATCAGTATTTGATGTCTCAGAGTTTATGTACTCAGAGTTTGAATTATCAGAGATTGAGGTATCAGTGTTTGTGGTCTCAGAGTTTGAATGATCAGAGTTTAGGGTTTCAGAGTTTGTGTTGTTCAGAGTTTGGTCAGACTCTGATATTTCAATAGTTGAATCTCCAATGTCAGTATTTGATTGATGTTGCTCCCCCTCAACATGTGCAGTTTCTTCAATTTCTATTTCAATCATTTCTGAATCAGAGTTTAAAGAATCAGAGTTTGCTTCTCCAGGATTTGGTTGATCAGTGTTTATCTCGTTAGAGTTTATTTTCTGCAGTTCATTCTCAAATCTCAGAGTTTCCTGTGCATCTTTATCATGTAACCCATCTATCTTCCCTTCATCAAAGGAGACATTAATTGATTCCATGACTGTCCTTGTCCTTAAGTTGAATACTTTGAATGCCCTTGAAGAGGTTTTAGAAGTTGTTGCATATCCAATAAAAATTCCTTCATCTGATTTAAGTTCAAACTTCTTCAATTGTTCAGGATGTGTTTTGAGAATAAAACACTTGCATCCAAAGATGTGAAAGTACTTGACATTTGGCTTTCTTCCTTTCAAAGATTCATATGGAGTCATTCCATGTTTGTTTATTAAAGAACAATTCTGAGTGATGCATGCAGTGTTCACAGCTTCTGCCCAAAAATAAGTAGGTAGTTTTGCTCCTTCTAGCATTGTTCTGGCAGCTTCTATTAAAGTTCTGTTCTTTCTTTCAACTACACCATTTTGTTGAGGTGTGCCAGGTGCTGAGAATTGTTGAGTAATACCTTTTGTTGAGCAGAATTCCTCCATTGTTGAGTTCTTAAACTCTGTTCCATTGTCACTCCTTAAATTCTTTACTTTGTGAGTTGATCCATTTTCAATCATTGCAATATGATCAATGATTGTTTCTGCAGTTTCATCCTTCTTGTGCAAAAAGTATACCCAAGTAAATCTAGTGAAATCATCAACTATTACCAGAGTGTATTTCTTCTTTCCAATGGACATGATGTTAACTGGACCAAATAAGTCAAGATGCAATAGATGAAAAGGTTGATCAATAGAGTTTTCAGTTTTGCTCTTGAAAGATGTCTTCCTTTGTTTGGCATTTTGACATGAATCACAGAGTCCATCAGGATGAAATTGAACTTTTGGAAGACCTCTAACTAGGTCCTTCTTCACTAACTCATTAATGTTTCCAAAGTTCAAGTGACACAACTTTTTGTGCCAATTCCAGCTTTCCATTGGTGATGCCTTTCCAAGTAGACAGGTTAAGGGACCATTAGAATTAACATCCAAGCTAGCTTCAAATAGGTTATTATGTCTGTGGCCAATAAGAACTACTTTTCCATTCTTCTTGCTTTTCACTTCACAATGAGTTCCATGAAATTCCACAGAGAAACCTCTGTCTGTCATTTGACTCACACTGAGCAGATTATGTTTGAGTCCTTCAACCAGAGAAACTTTCTCAATGATGACATTTCCAATCACAATGTTGCCATATCCCAGTGTTCTTCCTATGTTGCCATCTCCATAAGATACTGATGGGCCAGCCTTCTCCTCAAACTCTGAAAGCAGGGATTTATTTCCAGTCATATGTGCAGAACATCCACTATCAATCACTAGAATGTTCTTTCTGTTTCCCTGCAATCAGTAAATGCAATTTAATTAGTAGTTATGGGGACCCAAACTAGTTTGGGTCCTTTCTTTGAAAACTTGTTAACTTTTGCAGAAGAAGTTCTTTTGTCAGAGTTTGTGTTAACAGAGTTTACATGATCAGAGTTTGCATTCACAGATTTTGTACTATCAGAGTTTACACTCCTTTTATCATACTTTATCACATATATTTGCTTGACAGTATGTTTTGGAGAATTACTTATTCGAGGCTGTGGTTTGTAAGAATTGTAATACAAATTATGATAATCTTTGCATGTATAAATGGTATGCCATAAACTACCACAATGAAAACAGGGATTGTTTCTTGTTTGTTTTCTAGCCTCAAACCTAGGTCTTTCAGGTTCTTTCTTTTTCTTGTGTTTGCAATCAATAGCAAGGTGATTAGAATTACCACAAGTAAAACAGGTTTTCCTAGGAGCATCAGGGATATTCATGTAATTATTCTCCTTAGTAATTCCTACTTTACCATTCCTATTTCTTTTCACCTTTTTAGATTTCTTAGTGACTGCCTTCAACTTTTCTTTAAGTTGCTTCTGAGAAAGTAACCCTACATTCACCTTTTTAGAGTCTAGCACACTATTATTTTTAGAGCATTCAGGGAGAGTTTTCTTATTATCACTAGCTCTAACAAACTTCACAGGTTCACTCAATGTTCCTTTTGTGTGTGAATTAGTGTGAATTTCTTTATCAGATTCATAACCTAAGGCAGATGTCCAATTCTTTTCAGAAAGCATTTGTTGGACCTTCTTACCAGAGTTTGTCCAAACTCTGAAGGTCTCTTTTTCCTTAGCTATCTCAGATTTCAAATATGTGACTTGTATTTCCAACTGAGTTTGCATGTGTATAGCATTCTCACAGTCTTTCTTAAAGCTAAGCATGTGTACAAGTTCAGTTTCAAGAAAGTCATTCCTAGCATTCAGAGTTTGTATTTCAGATTTTAATCTTTCATTCTCAAGAGACTGTGACTTAAAGCTAACATGCAAATTTCTAAGAAAAGACTTTAATTCATGAATATCTTCAGTATCAAAATTGAAAACAGAGTTTGGTACCTTGTCAGAGTTTAAGATGGGAGAATCAGAGTTTGCCATGAGAGCATAATTAGTTTCTTCTTCAGAGTCTGAAGAGTCCATCCAATCTTTCTTTGATGTGATGAGAGCTTTCCCAGATTCCTTGCTTCTGCACTCAGTAGCAAAATGTCCCATCTTGTTGCACTTGTAACACTTGACTTTTGATTTATCAAGAGTTTTTGATTTTCCATCTCTATCTTCTCTTCTTCTGAATCTGTCTTTCTTGTCTGACTCACTATGCTTCTTCTGATAGTTTCCTTGCTTCCTAAATTTTCTGTATTTCTTGAAGCTTTTGACAAACATAGCAAACATCTCCATCATGTCAGAGTCTGATGAATTATCAGAGTTTACATCAGAGTTTGCCTCAAACTCTGATTCACTGCTATCTTGGAGTACTACTTCTTTCCCTTTCCTTGTTGAAGCCTTAAGCACCTTTTCCTTTGGTTCTTCAATTTTTGCTTCAACATTCAAAGCAATAGGTCTTGCCTTGTTACTCTTTCTGTTTCTTCTTTGCTGTAACTCCAGATCATGAGTTTTCAATTTGCCATAAACTTCATCTAAGGACATCTCATCCAAATCAGCCATGTCTCTAATCAAGGATGTCTGCAGATCCCATTCTTCTAGAAGAGCCCTCAGAAATTTGGTGTTTGAATCTTCATTGTCATATACTTTATCCACCAAAGCCAAGTTGTTCAACAGAGTTAGAAATCTGTCATAGATATCTGTGAGGGACTCATTCTGCTTAGCCTCAAAGTATTCATACTCTTGGATTAGAACAGATCTTCTATTTTTCTTTATCTCCTTGGTTCCTTGACATTGAACCTCCAGTGCATCCCAGATTTCTTTGGCAGTTTTGCAAGCTATTACCCTGTTAGACATTACAGAGTCAAGACTGTTATGCAGAATATTTCTTACCTTTGCATCTTTCAAGACTTCCTGTTTTTCTTCATTAGTCCATTCTTTCTTGTCCTTCAGGGTGTAATACTCAGGGATTTGTCTTCCTTCCACAATTGTAGAAGGCACCAGTTTGGTTGGTAGGTACTGACCTGTATGGATTCTATCTAAGTAATCAGGATCAGTTGCTTCTAAGAACATCATCATCTTCACCCTCCATGTAGGGTATTCAGCCTTCTTCAATATTGGAATTCTGATGCTCTCATACTTGCTTCCAGACATGATTATTTGATCTTTTGAGTTGAAATTTACTGCCTGCTCTGATACCAATTGTTTCCCAGAATAATCAATCTATTACAGAAGGGGGGTTGAATGTAATAGTGCCTGTAAATCGATTATGAACACAAGTATGTTGAATGGAATACTGTTTTGTATTAATAATGAACTTGAATACAAAACTCTCTCAAGATATAAAGTTCTTAAGAGCTGCTAGGTTACAAGATATTGCTTTTATATAAATTCTTAATTCGATATAATTCGACATTGAATTATAACCTATCTCTGTGTTTATATAGACACAGCTACAAATACAATTACAAAACAGATTATGATAAGAATAGATTTAATAAGGTAATTAGACTTGCACTTGAATTCCTTCTTACTATCCAAATCAGACTCTGATTTGTCTGTTTCCTTTTCTGATAAACTCTGTCGGTTGATAATCTCTGATAGAGCATTCTCTGTTAGAGTAAACTCCGATCGAGTATTCTCTGATAGAGCATTCTCTGTTAGAGTAAACTCTGACCGACAGCTTCCTTAATTTTCCCTTTCCTTCCCATAGCATATCTGCAATAAATTTGTTTTGATCTTCAAAGACTTTCCTTTAAACTAGCTGTTTGAATCAACCGAATACTCATCTCCTTTAAGCTTCGAGAAGTCAGGCTTTGAGCTAATCAATCGAGTACTTGTGAGACTTCTCGATTGGTAAATATCCGTTGATGACTATATATCCGTTGATGAGTTCTCGATCAGGAAATATATGTTGTCGAGTTCTCGATTGATAAATATCAGTTGATGACTTGAGTTCTCGATTGATGAATATCAGTTGATGACTTGAGTTCTCGATTGATAAATATCAGTTGATGACTTGAGTTCTCGATCGATGACTTCTCGATTGGCTTTATCAGTCGATGGCTTATTATCAGTTGATGACTTATCGATCGATATTTATCAGTCGATTGCTTCTTGCAGATAGATATCCGTTGATTGATTCTTGCAGATAGACTGTGCTAAATCCTGTTCTAGTATTTTGTACATCATCAAATTATTATATTCCTAACACAACATTACCTATAATCATTAGGTATATTCAAAATATTATTTTATTATTATTTTTAAATATACAATTAAAATAAATTTAATTAATTTTATCCAATACAAGTTAAAATAAAATATATGTAGTAAAAAGATATTTAATTATAATATTATAATACTTTTATATTTATGTAAATATTTCAAAATAATATTATAAAACAAATATAATAATTATCACAATTGAAAATATAATAAAATATTTAAACAAGGCAAAAATAAATTAACAAACATTAATTACATATATTATAAAAAATATTTTATTATATTACAATATTAGATTTTTAATAAATTTAGATAACAATAAAATAATATATCACACTTAATATTACAAAAAATTAATAATTTAAAAATAAAAATAAAAATAGTGCATCGATACATATAATCATAATGAATATATATTTTTTGTATATTATAAAATTATATATTTAATAAGTGATTTATATATTTTAAATTAAATTTGAAAAAAATGAATAAAAATATTATGTTATGTGTAATAAATAAATAATAAAATTTAAAATAGGTCTTAAGCTATGATTAGGGTTAGGGTTAAGAGATATTTTGAGCAACGTCGACCAAGTAGACTCTACAAAATGTAGCCTGCATAATCTAAAATTATAAGAGTAACCGTTGGAGTGATCACTATTTTATTAGTTATAATACACTTTCAATCGAATTAGTTTGAAAATTTTCAGCCAACTGATTAAAAATAAATATGTAATTTAATGATTTACCGTACATTGATTGGGTTGAGTTACTGTGTTAGAATTTAGGTGGCTTCGAATGGATTATTAATAAATATTTAATATAAAAAATATGAAATGAAGGAATAAAAATAAAATTAATTTATAATTCATCCAAAATATTAGAGATCCGACTTAAATAGATTTTCAAAATCTAAGTTAAAACACACTGGGGTGTATTCAATCCTTATTTTATAGTATTTTTTTTATTTTAAAAATCCGAACATATTGAATCACGATTTTAAATAATATTTTATAATCTAGGGATATTCAATCAGAATTTTAAATATACTTTAAAATCCGGGATATTGATTATTATATAATCTATTAAAATCTAGGTTATTCAAAAACATATTAACACGGATTTTAAAAATTCATCGATTCTCTTGGATTTATGTATTTTTTATCTTTTAAAATCTCACCTGAATATAAGATATTTAAGTTTCTATTGCATTTTAAAACTATTATGTGTGGACTCTATGAATTATCTATAAAATCTCTAAACTCTACCTGAAATCTTAAATCAAATACAATCAATAAAAAATAAAAATGTGTGAATTATTAATAATATTTTTAAATCTGTATTTAATACACCCGGAAAAGAAATAAAATAAACATATATAGTATTAGACCATTTTTATTGTTGTATTTCAAATCTCTAAAATTGTTTTTCAAATTTGAATTTGGAAGGGTATATTCGTCTCCAACTTGACTCTATTTTCATTTTTAAAGAAGTGTAATGTTTATCTTCGAATATAAAGTACTACTACTATCCATTTGAAGGATTGGTTTTGAAGCCGCCACATGTGCAATCGTTCATATTTTGATTATTATAATGTTATATGTAATATATAAATATAATAGCTTATCTTGTCAAAAAATATATATATAATAGCTTATATCCTTGAATATTATAATGTTATTTGTAATATAAATATAATAGCTTATATATCCTGAATGATTTACGGATTAAATTACTTTAATATTTTTTTATATGATTTGAAAAAATATATTTTTTATAATAATTTAAATTTTATTTAATATTATAAGTATATATTTTTATATAATTTTTCATATAATTTATTTATATTTATATTTTAATATAATAATGTTTGTGTATTTTATTTGAAGATAGGTTTTAGTTAGAAGATTAATATTTAAAAATTAAGTTTAATAATAATAGAATGTGAGAATGGAATTAGCAAAGAAAGGAATGAAAAATTATAATATGAGTGAAATCATTAATAAATATGAGATATTCTAAATTTTACATGATGAGAATTTGTAGAAAAATTGATGTAGAAATGGAATGAGAATTTCTTCGAAAATATGTTAGTTAAAAATCTAGTTCAAATAGTTTGTAATGAAATGGAAGAATGAATGAAAATTTTAAACATTTTTCTTAGACTCACCCAAATAATAATTCAAATTTCATTATATTCCCCCCTCATTCCATTCCATCAAATTGAATACAACCTAGATTTGTGTTCCAACATTAGCTATAATCATTAGGTATATTTAAAATATTATTTTATTATTATTTTTAAATATACAATTAAAATAAATTTAATTAATTTTATCCAATACAAGTTAAAATAAAATATATGTAGTAAAAAGATATTTAATTATAATATTATAATACTTTTATATTTATGTAAATATTTCAAAATAATATTATAAAACAAATATAATAATTATTACAATTGAAAATATAATAAAATATTTAAACAAGGTAAAAATAAATTAACAAACATTAATTACATATATTATAAAACATATTTTATTATATTACAATATTAGATTTTTAATAAATTTAGTTAACAATAAAATAATATATCACACTTAATATATAAAAAAATTAATAATTTAAAAATAAAAATAAAAATAGTGCATCGATACATATAATCATAATGAATATATATTTTTTGTATATTATAATATTATATATTTAATAAGTGATTTATATATTTTAAATTAAATTTGAAAAAAATGAATAAAAATATTATGTTATATGTAATAAATAAATAATAAAATTTAAAATAGGTCTTAGGCTAAGATTAGGGTTAGGGTTAAGAGATATTTTGAGCAACGTCGACCAAGTAGACTCTACAAAATGTAGCCTGCATAATCTAAAATTATAAGAGTAATCGTTGGAGTGATCACTATTTTATTAGTTATAATACACTTTCAATCGAATTAGTTTGAAAATTTTCAGCCAACTGATTAAAAATAAATATGTAATTTAATGATTTACCGTACATTGATTGGGTTGAGTTACTGTGTTAGAATTTAGGTGGCTTCGAATGGATTATTAATAAATATTTAATATAAAAAATATGAAATGAAGTAATAAAAATAAAATTAATTTATAATTCATCCAAAATATTAGAGATCCGATTTAAATAGATTTTCAAAATCTAAGTTAAAACACACTGGGGTGTATTCAATCCTGATTTTATAGTATTTTTTTATTTTAAAAATCCGAACATATTGAATCACGATTTTAAATAATATTTTATAATCTAGGGATATTCAATCAGAATTTTAAATATACTTTAAAATCCGGGATATTGATTATTATATAATCTATTAAAATCTAGGTTATTCAAAAATATATTAACACGGATTTTAAAAATTCATCGATTCTCTTAGATTTATGTATTTTTTATCTTTTAAAATCTCACCTGAATATAAGATATTTAAGTTTCTACTGCATTTTAAAACTATTCTGTGTGGACTCTATGAATTATCTATAAAATCTCTAAACTCTACATGAAATTTTAAATCAAATACAATTAATATAAAATAAAAATGTGTGAATTATTAATAATATTTTTAAATTTGTATTGAATACACCCGGAAAAGAAATAAAATAAACATATATAGTATTAGACCATTTTTATTGGTGTATTTCAAATCTCTAAAATTGTTTTTCATATTTGAAGTTGGAAGGGTATATTCGTCTCCAACTTGACTCTATTTTCATTTTTAAAGAAGTGTAATGTTTATCTTCGAATATAAAGTACTACTACTATCCATTTGAAGGAGTGGTTTTGAAGCCGCCACATGTGCAATCGTTCATATTTTGATTATTATAATGCTATATGTAATATATAAATATAATAGCTTATCTTGTCAAAAAAAATATATAATAGCTTATATCCTTGAATATTATAATGTTATTTGTAATATAAATATAATAGCTTATATATCCTGAATGATGTACGGATTAAATTACGTTAATATTTTTTTATATGATTTGAAATGATATATTTTTATAATAATTTAAATTTTATTTAATATTATAAGTATATATTTTTATATAATTTATTTATATTTATATTTTGATATAATAATGTTTGTGTATTTTATTTTAAGATAGGTTTTAGTTAGAAGATTAATGTTTAAAAATTAAGTTTAATAATAATTATCCGACCAAAATACCAACAATTGACCGATTATTAAACTCTTAATGTTTCGGATTTAATAATATACAGATTAATATAAATAAGGATGTAAAATATAAAGTAATAGTCAAAGATGGAATAGTGATATTAAGTGAAAAATGTGAAAAATTAAAGTTTAAATTGGTTTAAAATAAAAAAAATAGTATGAACAAAGTGCTATTAGAGCATCTCGAGTAGATGTTGCCAAAAATACGTCAAATTTATGTGATCCTGCACCTTTGGTTGGCTAATTATTGGAATTGAGAAGTTATTAAGAGGTTGTCAATCAAGGTTAGCTTGAAAATATTTAAAGTATATATAAGGTTTATTTACTTCTCGACCCTTGAAATATTTGACTTTGTACATAAAAACCTTTAAAAAATTCAGTATTTCTGTGCCCTCAACATATGACAATTCTAACACTTCAACCTTTTGACTAGTTCAAGGCTAAAAATATTTACCACGAATAATAATTAATAAATATTTTTTTATTTTTATAGAAATATTTTATGTGTGTATATTTTATAATATACTTTTTATTAAAAAAATATTAAATAAATTGTGAATATGTAAAGTTTATTTCAATTGAAAACCATCTTTTAAATATTAATTCGAACTAATAGTTAATTTAATATATATATATAATGGTAAAAATAATATTTTTATAATTATAATTATATTTTTTAAAAAAGATTTTAAACTAATAAAATATTTAAAATTTAAAAAATTATAAAAAACCTTATAAATTATATTTTTTGTATTAATTTTTTAGTTAGATATATAAATACTTTTAGGATTGAAAGAGCAGTTTTTAGAATGTCTTGATATTTTTATTTTCAACGGTTGTCGAAATAATATATTTGATAAATATTTTTAGAGCGGAATATATTATTGACCTAATATATCTTACCCAAATCAAATATCTACATTTTGAAAAAATATTTGGTCAGTTCGAGTCATACTCATAAATTCTCAAATCAAATATTTTTGAAAGGAGATTTATTTGTTGACACAGTAAATTTTAAAATTTAGTTTAATTTTCATTTTTGTTCATGCTAAATCATGAATTTATTTTGTTCTCGAACCGTGAATTCACTATATTATTATTCATATTAGGTGCGAGTGAGGTTTTTACTCATTTTATTTAATAAATTTTTATTAACTAAGAAAATTTAATATTCAATTGATATTATATGTGTTAAACAATTTTTCCCTAAAAATATATAGCAGTGGATCATATATGGGCCCTTAAGCATAATATCTGAAGGAAAATAGTTAAGATGATTGAAGTGTCTAAGTTGTCATATGTTAAGGGTACCAATGTACATATTGTTTTTAAAGAATTTGCGTACAAAGTCGAATACTTCAAGGAAAAAGGAGTAAATAAGCCTACATATAAAAATTTTAATTTACGCACTTTAATATTTTCTTCATTTCTAATATTATTACTAGGTTATCACATTAAAGGTTACTAACCATTGAAATAAATTTTATATAAAAATTAACACTTGTTTGTCAGCGCTACGTCGCTGGTGTAATATGTACGAAGTTATTTGTTCGAAAGGTAAATATTGATATATACCATTGATGTTTTTCTTTTGTAACCATTTCTTAATTAGTTGACCATGATTAAAATAAATTATATTGTTATGTTAAAATATATATTATAGAAAACATGCTATAATATATACTAAAGGAAAGACTAATTTGGCTTATAGTTTTTATGAGAAAAGAAAAAATTTATATGTGTTGGAATAAAAATTCACACTTAATAATTTTTAACAATAAATTAGTATTGTAAGATTGAATAAAAAGATAAAACTGAAAGAAGTTTTATTTAACTGTAGTAGGTGAGATATTTTGTGGATAAGTTACACATAACAATAAGTTATAATAACAATAATATAGACAAACAATTTGAAAGTAAGATTTATTTACCCATATGTTGACATATGATTAATTAAGTTAGTCTAACATATTTACACTTCAACAATGTAGGTAAAAGGTTTAGAGTCAAAGTTTTATGAGAATTATAAGTATTATACCAATTAAATAAATATGTAGTGTATTAAACCTGTAATATATATTTAAATAAAGAACAATAGTGAAATTGACCTTTACCATCTTTATAGGTTTAACTTTGATGAGTGGTTGTTTATCCTTGTTGTCTTCTAAAACCTTTTTTTTTTTTACTTTCATCCATTATTATATGCGGCTCATGTACGTTCTTGTACTTAGCCCTAACACAAATAGTTGGTTCTACATCTTGTAATAACATGTTAGTGAGGGAAATAACAGTTTGAAGATATTATTGCTTAATTAAGT
Source organism: Oenanthe sinensis (assembly GCA_028671895.1). Taxonomy (NCBI): domain Eukaryota; kingdom Viridiplantae; phylum Streptophyta; class Magnoliopsida; order Apiales; family Apiaceae; genus Oenanthe; species Oenanthe sinensis. The sequence continues at coordinate 38,683,377 of CM053806.1, forward strand.
TGTTCATACCTTAATGATTGGTCTCAGATGACCATTTTTGATGGGTTGTTCTTAAGGTAAGTCTTTACTCAAACTCATGTCTTCCATGTTAGATCACTGGAATAATAATTTAGAAATAGTAAAGGGTTTGGAGTCTAAGATTGTTAGGAATGAGTAATAGAAATTTATACAGGAGTGAATGTATAATTCATTCTTTTTTGCTTTGTTGTATGAACTATGTTTGATGAATCTATTTGTAGACTAAGTTAAGTTGTGTAGTGTTTTATCTATAATAGGCTTAGTGAATATTTATTAAATGATGGGTATATTAATAATTAAGTATATCCATGTGTGTATATTAAAAAATCACAAATTTATTTTGTTATTATTGTTGTATATGTGAATGATTTAAATATTGTAGAAACTACTGATGATATTACTAATGCCACTAAATATTTGAAAAATGAGTTTGAATGAAAGATATTGGAAAAACAAGATTTTGTTTATGTATTCGATTTTTGGATTGATCGAAAGTAAAGCCGAGTAGATGCGGTTAGTCGAAATTGTCCACCCATATACATCCTTTTAGGTACTATAATTATTTATTTATTTTAATTAAAATTAATGAACTCATAAAAGAGTAACCATTATGAGATTAATTATCAAGAGATGAGATTAATGAATCAAACGCAAAATTTGTAATAAGCCACAACTTTATCCGTCCCCTAATTAGATGTCCATTTTGAATTTTTTGTGGTCAGATTGATTAATTTTTTTTTACTATATATTACAAATTATTCTTTTACAATTTTTAAAAATTTATAATATATTCTTTCCGTACCCTTTTACTTAACCCTTATGAAAAAAAACATATATATTAAAAAAATATTTAATTATATGATTTGTTTCTATGTTTACCTATAATAAATGTCTTGAATAATGAAATAAATTTGAAAATGAGCTGTAGAGTCAAACATGAGAAATAGAAGTAATGAGTAATCTTGTAAAAATATGTAAAAAGATATTTTGAAATAAGATATGGATAAATTATTTATGGACAATTTTTTTTAAAGGGTCAAGTAGAAGGAGACCGATGGAGTACATTTTAAAGTAGATTTATATATACTTTTTAACAATATAAAATTTTAAATTTTTTAATTATATATTATTTTTAAATTGAAGTAAAAAAATTAGTCAATTTGACCGTATTAAAAACAAAGTGAAGATATAAAGAGGTACAGATGGAGGATCAATTACAGTAATTAATTATAAGTTTTACAGGTGGTGGGATTTGGGTCAAACAAGCAATGATTATGTAATTGAGGAATAATAGACACACTGGACTAGTACATTAATGCTAGTTTTAGATGTCTGTCTGGTGGCAAGTAAAAATTTATATATATTCGGTCAATATTTCATGAGGTCATGCTCAACGATGTCGGCAGTCGGCACTATTTGCCATTGCTAATCGAAATGCATTTAATCAGTACGAGTAATCAATATATATTGTCCACTTATATTGTGAAATACTCGAAAGGTTGGTGTTTAATTTAACATTTTCGAATAAAAAAAATATATAGACACTTTATGAAAATAGACACCCAGGGATACAACAACAGGGCATGTGAAATTATGTCCCACGTACTTTGCCTCAGCGTTTGTGCAACTCAAATTCGTAGAGAATTTGAAAGATTGATACTCCATAGATATTGTCGTAGACTTGAATGTGATCAACAGTTCATTTTTATGGCAATATCCATCGAATTCAACTTCATTCTTATTAGAGACCATGTTTAATTTCTTTGATGCATTGATTTAAAGTTTTTGTTTGGTATCTTAAAGATGAATGATATTGCAAAATGTTAAAACATGCGTTCTAGTGCTGCAATTATTGGAATATAAATTGTCACTTTACATGGGAGAGACGATCAGAATTGGGAAAATGCCAAACATTTTCGATTAGTAAAATGAATTTCAATCATTCAATGAGAGTCATCTCTCCTATCATTTCTTCCCCCTTCTCCGTCCCCTCTTAATTCTTCCTTTCTTCTTCTTGTATTTCGTGTCCTTTTCTCCCTTTTTAAGAATCTATTATGAGAATGCTTCCATCCTTTCTGTTGTTTCTCCTTCAAAGATTTATATTTTCTTTTTCTTAGTGATGTCTCGATGTCGAGTTTTTCCATCGATCTCTTCAAGTGAAGCTCCCTAGTCACCCACGATGACTAGTCTTCACAAGCTTGAAGATGAATTAAAAGTTAGAATCTCTGGTTCACAAACTCTTGCCAACGATAGCTTAAACGTGAATATCAAGGTGAAGGGGGACCATGTCTCAAGCCTTAAAACTCCTCAGAAGCAGTTTTCGCTTGAAGATTATAAAGCAACATAGCAGAAGATTTAAGGGCCATTTTTATCAACCCTAGGTTTCAAGGACTTGAACTAGACTAGGCTACAAAAGGAAAATCAAAAGATGGTTTCTTTATATATTTATCCCTTTAGCTCACATGATTTAGACATTAATGTAGAGAAAATGAGTATCCTTGTGTGCAACCCCCAATTGGTTTCTTGAATAAATCTGCCTTATTTTGCAAAAATTGTTGTGTTATTTTGTAAGATAAGATGGATTCTATTTGTCATGTTATTTAAAAATCTGTTCTTTGCATATATAATTTTGTTGGTCTTCATAATGTTCTTAGACATTATGTTGGATATTTGATTTTTAAGTTTCAGAATGAGTCTAGTGTATCGAGGGCGCTGAGGTACAACCCTCTTGAGATTGATGGCCTATTATTCTACCTGAAACTTGGTTTGAGCATGCCCTTATGCCAACACCCTCTATTAAGGTGGCTATTTGGGTCAGTTTTACTCAAATAATTACCTTAAACTTGGTTTGATGTTCTTACTCCTTTCATGTACTGGTCGTTCAAAGGTCTTTGCTATGTTAGTAAAACTGTAGGGAAACCTCTTACTTTGTCTCATGACACTTATCAAGTTGTTGCTATGAAAGAGTCTGGTCTCACAACTAAATGTTTTATGGAAATTGATGTTCTGCACTAAAACCTAGTTCGATTTCGGTCAAAATGTATGGTCAATCAAATGAGTTTATTGTGATTACCCGGGTAATCCCGAGTCTTTTTCGAAAATCGGGTCAAGTCTCGACTTCCGAATCCGAAATAAGCCAAAGTAAACTAGCCCAAATGCAACAACTTGAGTAATTCACAAGTCCACCATAGGCCCCCAAAAGATCATGATTTGTTGGTGCACATAGTAGTAGTACTTTTACTTATATATTAAATAATTTATCTCAATCTACTCGATGTGGGATTGGGGTGTTACATTTATGGTACTAGTTTGGGTTGCCTACCAAGAAACCTTGCTTTGTTCCTTCTGCATATCGTCCAAACATGACGCTTGCTCATGTCAAACTATGTATTCTTTGTTTCCTCTTGAGGATTCCACTCCATGCCATGGAGACTTTCTGTTGAATAATGATCAACTCTCTAAATCAAGTGGTTATCGAGATGAAACTACCTCCACTTACTCTGATTCAGAGAATAAACAGCTAGAAGAATCAAATTACCTTGTGGAGATCTCGTCTAAAGTGCTACCTAGCTAGGAAAGAAGGTAAGATCAAATACATGGACATTATAAGAAGCAAGGTTTGGATAGGTTTCAAGCTATGATTGGGGTTGCTGGGGATAACCGAAAAGCAGATTCTGCTCTTCATCAGCAAAGGAAAAAGAAGAAGAGGGGGAACAATGAGGTCTAGCATGCTAGTCATGGCTTCTAATGCTTTGTTCATGCTGTTTTAATCTTATTTTTGTTAATATTTTGTTAAGACTTTATCTATTTGTACTTCAAAATTCATGTTCCATGATTTCTTGATATGAACTTGGGTATAAGAGGTAGCCTCTTATATACACTACGCCATAAGTGCTCATAGACAATGCTTTTTTACAGCGTTGCACTGAAAACGTTGTAGTAGCTCTGAATTTTTTATCCTTTTGCAACACTGCTAAAATAGTATTGCATTAGATAAAATTTCGTGTTGCATATTACTCACGGTGTTACAGTGAATGCAACACTAATGGATGGTGTTGCATTAGCTATTTTTATTTTTAATAATTACTGACGTGGCAGTGGGGTCGATGCTGACCTGGCAGGTGGGGCCCACCAATGGGCCATCACTGCTGACGTGGCAGGTGGGGGGCCCACCACTATTGACGTGGCATGTGTGGGGCCCGCATCTGCTGACGTGGCAGCGGATCCCGTGCTGACGTGGCATGTGGTCCCCTTCAAAAGTGTTGCATTTAATATTGTAGCATTGCATTTGGTTTCTCAATGTTGCCTTTGCATTTTCTAGTCTTTAATAGTAATTAGTATTACCCGAATGGTGAATCTATTTTTTAAAAATTCTTTTTCGATGATCCAACCGTACGGATGTTAATATCTGACTATTTCTATGGTGTGAAAGTTTTTTTTTTAATTTTCCAGATTTATTCTATATGATTTTATAGTAGTCAAAGCGGTCAAACCATGTCTTCTCTTTAACTAGTCTTGTGACGAATGTTGATTCTATTTTTTTAAAAATAATTTTCGACGATCCAACCATACGGATGTTAACATCTAACTATTCTAGTGATGCGAAAATTTTAAAAAAAAATTCCAGATTTATTCGGTATGATTTTATAGTAGTCAAAGCGGTCAAACTATGTCTTCCCTTTAACTAGTCTTGTGACGAATACTGATTCTATTTTTTAAACATTTCTTTTCGACGATCCAACCGTACGGATGTTAATATCTAACTATTTTAGTGATGTGAAAATTTTAAAAAAAAATTTCAGATTTATTCGGTGTGATTTTATAGTAGTCAAAGAGGTCAAACTATGTCTTCCCTTTAACTAGTCTTGTGACGAATGCTGATTCTATTTTTTTAAAAATAATTTTCGATGATCCAACCGTACGGATGTTAATATCTAACTATTCTAGTGGTGTGAAATTTTTTTAAAAAAATTCCAGATTTATTCAGTATGATTTTTTAGTAGTTAAAGCGGTCAAACTATGTCTTCCCTTCGACTAGTCTTGTGAAGAAAGCTAATTCTATTTTTTTAAAATAATTTTCGACGATCCAACCGTACGGATGTTAATATCTAACTATTCTAGTGATGTGAAAATATTTTTTAAAAAAATTAGATTTATCCAGTATGATTTTATAGCGGTCAAACTATGCATTCCCTTTAACTAGTCGTGTGACGAATGTCGATTCCATTTTTTTAACAATAATTTTCGACGATCCAACCGTACAGATGTTAATATCTAACTATTCTAGTAATGTGATTTTTTTTTTTAAAATTCCAAATTTATTCGGTATGATTTTATAGTAGTCAAAACGATCAAACTATGTCTTCCCTTTAACTAGTCTGGTGACGAATGCTGATTCTATGTTTTATTCTATGTGATTTTATACTAGTCAAACCGGTCAAACGAGACTTTCTCTGTAACTAATGTTGTGCTGAATGCTGAATCTATTTTTTAAAATTTCTTTTTCGACGATCCAACTGTACGGATGTTAATATCTGACTATTTTAGTGGTGCCCATTTTTTTTAAAAAAATTTCAGTTTTATTTTATGTGATTTTATACTAGTCAAACCGGTCAAACTAGACTTTCTCTATAACTAGTGTTGTGCTGAATGCTGAATCTATTTTTTTAAATTTCTTTTTCGACGATCCAACCGTACAAATGTTAATATCTGACTATTTTAGTGGCGCCATTTTTTTTTTTAAAATTCAGTTTTATTCTATGTGATTCTATACTAGTCAAACTAGACTTTCACTGTAACTAGTGTTGTGCTGAATGTTGAATCTATTTTTTTTTTAAAAAAAATCCGACGATCCAACCGTACGGATGTTAATTTCTGACTATTTTAGTGACGCCAATTTTTTATTTTAAAATTTAAGTTTTATTTTATGTGATTTTATTCTAGTCAAACCGGTCAAACGAGACTTTCTCTGTAACTAATGTTGTGCTGAATGCTGAATCTATTTTTTAAAATTTCTTTTTCGACGATACAACCGTACGGATGTTAATATCTGACTATTTTAGTGGTGTCCATTTTTTTTAAAAAAAATCAGTTTTATTCTATGTGATTTTATACTAGTCAAACCGGTCAAACGAGACTTTTTCTGTAACTAATGTTGTGCTGAATGCTGAATTTATTTTTTTTAATTTCTTTTCCGATGATCCAACCGTACAGATGTTAATATATGACTATTTTAGTGATGGCAATTTTTTTTTTAAAAATTTCAGTTTTATTCTATGTGATTTTATACTAGTCAAACGAGACTTTCTCTGTAACTAATGTTGTGCTGAATGCTGAATCTTACACGTAATTGGTAGACAACGTATTTATATTTGTTAAATTTGAAGTGAATATTACACGTAATTAGTAGACATACGTATTTATATAAATTAAATATTATATTTTTAACATATGTATTTTATAATTTTTTTTCCAATGATATAATAGGTGTAATTTTTATTCAAAATTTGGTTAATTTGACTGAAAAAAATCAAGTAGGACAGATAAATTGGCGCATTGGGAATATATATATTTATAGATATTATTTTTTAATATATATGGGAGGGAGAGGTGCAGTTGAGGGGCGGAGCGTGGAGCAGCAAGTTCTAGAAGTATGCAGATCATTAAAATTTCTATGTTTCCCAGAATAATCAATCTATTACAGAAGGGGGGTTGAATGTAATAGTGCCTGTAAATCGATTATGAACACAAGTATGTTGAATGGAATACTGTTTTGTATTAATAATGAACTTGAATACAAAACTCTCTCAAGATATAAAGTTCTTAAGAGCTGCTAGGTTACAAGATATTGCTTTTATATAAATTCTTAATTCGACATTGAATTATAACCTATCTCTGTGTTTATATAGACACAGCTACAAATACAATTACAAAACAGATTATGATAAGAATAGATTTAATAAGGTAATTAGACTTGCACTTGAATTCCTTCTTACTATCCAAATCAGACTCTGATTTGTCTGTTTCCTTTTCTGATAAACTCTGTCGGTTGATAATCTCTGATAGAGCATTCTCTGTTAGAGTAAACTCTGATCGAGTATTCTCTGATAGAGTAAACTCTGACCGACAGCTTCCTTAATTTTCCCTTTCCTTCCCATAGCATATCTGCAATAAATTTGTTTTGATCTTCGAAGACTTTCCTTTAAACTAGCTGTTTGAATCAACCGAATACTCATCTCCTTTAAGCTTCGAGAAGTCAGGCTGTGAGCTAATCAATCGAGTACTTGTGAGACTTCTCGATTGGTAAATATCCATTGATGACTTCTCGATCAATAAATATCCGTTGATGAGTTCTCGATCAGGAAATATATGTTGTCGAGTTCTCGATTGATAAATATCAGTTGATGACTTGAGTTCTCGATTGATAAATATCAGTTGATGACTTGAGTTCTCGATTGATAAATATCAGTTGATGACTTGAGTTCTCGATCGATGACTTCTCGATTGGCTTTATCAGTCGATGGCTTATTATCAGTTGATGACTTATCGATCGATATTTATCAGTCGATTGCTTCTTGCAGATAGATATCCGTTGATTGATTCTTGCAGATAGACTGTGCTAAATCCTGTTCTAGTATTTTGTACATCATCAAATTAATATATTCCTAACATTCTATTTGTTTTCTTATAATTTACTGAACTTGGTGTACGAGATGAGTGTGGATAATGGTTTGGGTTTTTACTTTCTCTTAGATATGTCAAGTAATTTCATACAAAACTTTTAATTTTGGCAGTCTAATCCTATTCTTGAAGCATTTGGTAATGCAAAGACTGTGAGAAACAATAACTCAAGGTGTCGTAGTTGTTTCTAAAACCTCTTTTCTTAGCCTCTGAATTTTATACAAGTTATGTATTTTTGCTTTTCACTATTTAAAACTCTTTGTACTCACATGTGATGCATGTTAGCCGCTTTGGTAAGTTTATCGAGCTTCAATTTGATGACCGGGGAAGGATCTCAGGTGATGCTATCAGAACTTATCTGTTGGAAAGGTCCCGTGTTTGTCAGGTGTCAGATCTTGAAAGAAATTATCATTGCTTCTATATGATTTGTGATGCACCGCCAGAGGTAAATTTTATATTCGGTTACATTGTACTATTTCATGAATCTGTAAATCTGTAAACTGCTACATTATTTAAATCTGGATTATGTATTCATGTAGCAACCATGTTTATTTGGGCATGACTATTATTGCATTCATTGCTCTTATGAAATTTTTTTACTTATTTGTTTACAACCGTCATTTTTGACAGGTATGAATGATAGGGATAAAAGAGAGAAAAGCAGAGACAGAGGCAAGGAAAGAGAGAACAAATTTAGGGAACGCGAAGATATGGATAGATGCATGAGCATAGGTCATGAGAGGGACAATGGAAGAGTCAGAGACTGGGGTTACGATAATGATACGGAGTTCGTATTATGTGATTATTTATAGTATTATGTGAAGTTGGTTTTGGTACATTTTAAACTAGCCATATTTCTATGCTTTTGGTAGTTTATTTTATCATCGATAGATTTGTTGAGGAACATAGCTAGATCTAGTAATCTTTTGGTTTTATTATCTGCCTTCGTTGTTCATGGGATTGATGTATGTACAAAAAGACTATTTTAAAAAATTTATTAAAAGTGTTGCTTTTTGCTTTTATAAGTGTTGCATAATGAATATTTGGTATTGCAATATATTATAATACACTGTTGCCAATGTCAATATTGATGTTGCATTTTACAAATTTAGTGTTGCTAAAGGCTTTCAATTTAGTGTTGCATTATAGCATAAAAGTGTTGCATAAGGTCAGTTGGGCCCCACTGTTGACGTGGCACTATTGGACCCCACTGCTGACGTGGCACTGGTGGGCCCCACTGCTGACTTGGCCCACATTTGTTTCAGCTTCACATTTAAAACAACACTAAATTTTGTTGCATTTATACCATGGTGGTGTTGCATTATGACCAATATGCAATACTTTCAGCGGTGTTGCATTACACAACAAAAGCATTGCATTAGAGGTCAAAGGCAATGGCCGTAGATGCAACACTCAAAAAGTGTTGCCTTTTTCGATTTCAGGCCTAAGGCAACAACATTTGGCACATAAGGCAACATCGGAGAGCATTGCATATGAGCACTTATGGCGTAGTGATATGATATAATCTTTAGGACTTTATCCTTTTGGAGCTAGTGACTTTTGTTCATCCTTTTGCTTATTAGAACACAACTAACTTAGTAAAAAATGAATTCCAATCAGATGAGAGTCAAGTTCTTTTTCTCTCCCTTATCCCTTTCTCCCTCTTCAAACCCTAGCGACCCATCCAGCTTTTTTCAACATTCTGCCTCTTTCATTCTTTCTTCTTTCGGTTTGTTGTGTTCCCATACCTTTTCTCCGTCCTTTGAGAATCTTCAACCTTTTGCTTGGAATATTTTTAAAGACTTAAGTTTTGAGATTAAATCTAATATTTCTATTAACTTTTGCTTTGAATATGAGGATTCGCACTTTGAAACAACACTCAAATCTCCTTTAGGTATTTTAAACACTACCACTTTAAAGAACTTAGATTATGATTCTGTTAACATGGGTTCTCCAAAGGAAAGGTGTGACTCGATCACTTAAGAATGATGTGTTGAATATGTGTAACAAAGACAATACAACACCTCAAAATAGTCAAAACAAATGGGTTAATACCATTATGATGGGTTTTTCACAAGGGACCCAGTTCTCATTTGGATGCTCATAAATCAAAGGATCTGATGGGAAACAAGGATACTCATGACAAGCTTCACACGACACAACTAGCTTCCAAGGAGAGTTCACTTCAACACGTTTTATCACTTAGCAATTACCTTAGTTCACAAGTTTTAGATGTTGTTTATGCTAAAGCTGAAAACATTCTAATTAGAGTGAATGGTATTACTTGTGTAAAACCCCTGAATTTCTTTTCTCGTTTACTATGTTCTGGGAAAATGTTGTCTTGATTGGTTTTATGTTAACTATTATTTTTTCTGTTGAAATTGGTTGTTTTGAGTTGTCACGTGTTCTTAAACTTGTATAATCATCATGGTGGGTATATGAGACATATACCTTTTTCTGTCAAAGTTTGTTGGTATCAATTCAGTTCTTGGTCAGCACATGTGTCAACTCTAACCTCTAATGGTAAAATGAGGATGGGGATATGTTATCCCAGAATAATATCAATATGTATTTGTAGAAGGGGGGATGGTTGAATACAAATACTAAAAAAATTTGAGTTCTTAGTATTTGTTCTTTTTATAGACTGGGTATTTTGAGAAGTGTTTATAAGAAAAATGGAAACTAAAACATCAATTGAACAAGATATTAAAAATTACTGATGGATTGGTTTTTTCATCAGTGTATATATTTCTCAAATAATATAGGTTTGGAAAAACCTAGCTTTTTTTTACAAAGTTAGAAAATAAATTAATTATTCTTATAAAATGCTCTAAGGCTTAAATAGTTGATTCTGAATGATATTCTAACTTGGTTATTTTCGAACAATGGTACCACTCTTGTTTATATAATGCAATAGTGTTAACATTCTCAAGAATAGAGTACAAACAAAAATAACTATTCTAGGAATGTTACTAATCTATCTTTGTATTCTGTCTTTTTCCATTTTGGGAGATGTCTTGAGTCTTGGAAAGACAGTTTCAACTTGAGTCTTCACAGTCAATGTAGATTGCTGAAGATTTTTTCTCTTTGTGTAGTCTCTATCAATTAATAATTTGCTGTTAAGCATATTAATTGATTCTTCCTTGCATCCATCAACTGATGTTCTTCTTCGATTGATCTTGATATCCATCGATTGATAATAGTTGTTGACTTATCGATCGATCGATGTTATCAATCGATGGGTCTTCACATCAGTTGATAGTCTTCAATCTTTGACTTGACTTATTATTAATCGATACTTCATCCATTGATGCTTCCATATCAATTGATCACCCTTCACTTATATAATTTTCCTGTCTTCAAATAATTATAATTTGACAGCCTAAGTTATACATCATTTGATGACCTATATCAATCGACTCTAGTATCAATTGGTGAGAACACTATCAGTTGATTTAAGCCATATCAATTGAAATAGACTAAGTATAACTATGCTACCATCCATATCATCAGTTGATTCAACTAATAAATGGTTTCTTGATCAATTGATATTTATAAACATCGTATCAATTGATCAATTACAATAAATAAAATTTCTATGATTTTAAGGTTAAAGTTATCATCAAGTCTATATAGATTCTTAACAATCTCCTCCTATTTGTGTATGTGACATTACCAGGCATAAATCTACTTGATGATAACAAAACCCATAACTTGATTTCATTTATATAGAATCATGAAATTTAAAAGCACTTAAAATTTAGAAGTACCAGTTGAATTGAATTGCAGTCTGCTTCAATTCTTCAATCTTCTCAGGGCTTTAATTCACTTCTTCTTCTTTCTCTTTTCAGCATTTTCCTTTAATTGCCTCAGGAATGATCCTCTTAGAATTTGCTCATCTCTATCTGAGTCTCCAAGTTTTCTCATCAAATAAACAAGGCTTATTTACAATTTAAACCCTATATTATTAACAATATACAATTCAAACTCTCTTTTAATATATTTAGTAAATTTAACCCTACGTTTTTTAACTATTTACAATTGAAACCTTTTTTAAAATAATTACTAAAATTTTAAAATAATTAGTAAATTTAACCCTATATTTTTTAACTATGTACAATTGAAACCTTTTTTAAAATAAATAGTAAATTTAACACTACATTTTAAAACATTTATTAAATTTAACCTTGACTTTTTAATTTCGGAATAAAATAAATTTTATATCGAAAAAGTATTTTCGAGAATATATTCATCAAAGAGTATTTTTGAAAATAAATTAAATTCGGTGATGAACATTCATGAATATATTGAGCGGGAAGTGTGATGGCAAGATTGAATAATATAAACACATATTAAAATTTTATTGAACATATATAATATATTATACATATAGATATATTAATATAGAAAAGAACATCTAAATATCCATTTTATAAGAAAACCCCCTAATAATCGTAAATATCTATTATGCTTAGATAATATCTATACAAAAAAATTTGACAATAGTGCATTTGACAAATATTTATTTAAAATTTTGTCATAAAATTTATTTTATTCCGAAATTAAAAAGTCAAGGTTAAATTTACTAAATGTTTTAAAACGTAGGGTTAAATTTACTATTTATTTTAAAAAAGGTTTCAATTGTACATAGTTAAAAAACACAGGGTTAAATTTACTAATTATTTTAAAAAAGTTTCAATTGTAAATAGTTAAAAAAATGTAGGGTTAAATTTACTAAATATATTAAAAGAGGGTTTGAATTGTATATTGTTAATAACACAGGGTTTAAATTACATTTAAGCCAATAAACAATCTCATGATCTGTGATTTTATCCAAGTACTTATAGATGTCAAAGTACTTTTTCTTCCCTTCAATATCTGTAAATATCATTGCATATATTGGTTCCAACATTGTAGTTTTGACTTGAGATTATCATAGCTTCAAAGGTGGATCAGGATCAGTTTCTGCAGTCATTCTCCTTAGCTTTGTTATTTGATGTTGTATTTCCTGAGCAATTATGATATTGAGCTTGTATCTTTTGTTGAGTAGAGGAAGAATGGTCTTCAAAGTAGTGTAACCTTGCTTCATTATTAGCCTCATAGGAAAAGTGGCTTTATGACCATCTTCATACTCCAATCTCATGAATTCCTTATGATTTGAAGTTGCATGGTGAGTCTTGTAGGCTATCAGACCGTTTTCACTAATCCTTGGTATTCCTTGCATTTCATATCCTTCAAGAACATTTTTCTTTTGATTTTCTGCATCAGTAGCTCCTTGTACCTCCTTGGAAGTAGATTGTTCTTTCAGAGTATTTTCTTGAGTTGTTGCAACCTTCTTCTTAGACATTGCAATTTTTCTCTTTGGCTTTGCAGGTTGATCAACAACAGGTTCCTCCATGTTCCATTTTATTTTTATTTGCATTTGCTTGGCTATCTCTTCATCCTTCTTGTTTTGCCTAGCAGCATCTGCAATTCCTGTCACAATGGCTCCTTTAATTTATTTCTCCCCTATTGAAAATGAATTCTTCTTCTTTTGTTCTTCAATCATTATAGTCTTTCCCTTTCTCTTTTCTTCTAAAGCTTCTTGACTGAGAAATATTTCTACATTTTCATTGACTTCCTTGGCCGCATCCTTTGCACTTTCATTCACTGTTTTGACTTGAGCAATGAATTCATCTAGATTCCCAATTTGAGCAGCCTTGGTCATCAATTCAATATTCTTCTTTAAATGTTCAAACTTTCTCCTCTCTTTATCAATCATTTCTTGTGTCTCTTTTTCCCTAGAAATTCTTCTAGCTTCTAAGTCATCATCAAACTTCTTTGCATCTCTCCACTTGTTCCACTCCTTTCAGCCTTACTGCTTCCTGCTTCATGTGTATTCCTACTACTCCTAGCTGCTCCATTTGTACCACCATTACCATTGTCATCCTTATCTTTCTTTCCATTCTCCCCCTTTTTTTTATCATCAAATTGAAGATGTGGAGACATTTTGTCTAGAAACCTTTGAAGGATGAAAGCATGAAATGCTTGACCTTTGATAATATCATATATCTTTAACTCTATAGATGTCACCCTTTTTTCCAACTCATTGAAACCCTTTGCATCTTTCAAGAATTTTTGTTGAATGTCATGGAGAGTGCCATGATGTAGTTTTTCATCCAATCTTCTCTCCAAAGCATCTTTGGTGGATTTGATGGAATATTTGATTGAGTCCAACTCCCTTTTAACTCATGTGACTGTCATCTTGTTGATCTTTAATTGTTCTCTGAAACAGGTAGCAATTCTGCTTTGTATTGGGTCTGCAAAAGTCACCTCCATCATGGCTCTTCCGTATTGAGAAAGAATTTCTAACTCAGCACCAGCCAAACTTCCATCAATGGTGCTCATTCATGGCTCTTCATCACTATCATTGTCAATATCACTAGGAGCCATATAGCAGGTGTCTGTTGTATTGACTAGAATTTCTTTTAAATTCCTGGTTATCTGCTCAGTATGCTCCAAACCCAAAATTTGCTCTGCATTCTTGTTGGTTGAGGTAGCCAAATCTTGATATCTTGGATCAGTATGCATAAACTTTCTTGGATCTAAGTCACCAGCATCCACTTCTTCATCTTTGTAGCTACATCCTCTATTTATTAATCTTCCTTATTAATTCCACTCCAACTAGCTACATTTACATTAGGGACTCCCCTTATCTCCTGCACTCCTTCTCCTTCAGACATTAGCTCCATCTCCAATTCTTGTGCATATTGAAAAAATTTCTTGTCACTCTCACTCATCTCTCTATTTTGCATTAGGATCTCATCTTGGAACCTCACCTCTCCCTCACTCATAGTGTTTTCAACATCTAAGGTGAAACCCTCAGTTGTTTCACTCACATTCCTGATAGAAAGATGAATGACCTCACTCACTCCTACTCTTTTTTCTTGGCTGTAATTCCGCCTCTCACTTAATCCTATAAGTGTTTGAGCAACATCAATTGATTGAGTGTCAATTGATGTAGAAAGAATAATAGTTGATATGTGTGGGACATCCATCTATTGAAGCATACCCATAGATTGATGTTGTGTATCAATCGATGGCTTATCAGTCGATGGATGATTATCAATTGATGAAAGAACATCAATTGGTGGAGTAGAAACTGTTGAAGTATAAGTAAATTGAGAATTTATTTAAAAAATAACTTTAGAAATGGAATCCTGAATTTCCTATGAAAGAGAATCAGGAGAGAGTGTTGGCTTCTTCTTTAATAACAAAGAAGGAGAATTTAAAAATGCTTGATTGTCTATTAAGACATTTTCTAAAGAAATTTGAAGTGGGGGTAAAAAAGGAATTGTAATAGATAAGGAGTGGGGCTGCATCTCCACATTTACTAGAGATGCATCAAGCAAAGAAGATGAAGGCTCTACCACAGTTACCTGTGGCTTTGCAGTGTGTGATTCCCCAAGTTCAAACCTGGTTTTCTTCTTCTTTCTTTCATATGATTTAGGGGTTTTGGCTTGAGTGTCCTCACCCTTGTTCAATGCCCCTGATTGAGGGCAGTTTTCAATATTAACACCATTTTGACAAGATACCAATAGGGATGTGGTAGAATCCTTTTTAACTTTCACAGTCTTTTGAGAGACTGTGGAGTGGCTAGGTTGGGTTTGCACATCATCACTCTCCTTATTCTTCTGGGTTCTTTGATGTTCCCCAGTTCCCTCACCAGAACCAACCTCCTTTATTCTATCAACAATAATAGGTTTTTTTCTTTTCTTTGTTTTTGTAACAACAGGTTATTGAGAATCTATTGAGGCTGGCTTCTTAGACTTAGGTTTTGAAATTTGTTGTGTGGCTTGGGTTGGAGGGTTGGGGTTATTGCTAACACCATCCATAGCCACAGAAGCCAATGAAGATTGATAAGGAAGAAATAAATACTTGTACCAAGGCTGGATAGATCAAATTCTCATCACTGTGAATATTGATCCAAACCAAGTCTTTGAAAATTCTTTTATTTTGGACCCAAAAGTTCAATGTCTCTGTTTTCCCGTTGATCTCAATGTCCTTGACAAAATGGTTAATAAACAACATAATAAATCTAGCATAATATATATGGTTTGATCAATTGGCTTTATTACCCAATTTAGGTGCAATCTCATTCATAATAGTTACAGATAAATTGTAATATCTATCAAACAAAATACTATGATCTATCTTTTACATACTGTTGTTATTGCATCAAAATTACTAATTTTACCACTAAAGCACTTAATTATTGCATCAACGAAGTATGACCATTCCTTCCTAAGATGCTTTCTAACTACATGACCTAGACTAATATCAGGTTCCACATAGTTAACAGATTTTAGCATACTCCTTATTTCATCATTTGTTGGTGCTTTATCAGTATTATTAGCAGGTAAATTCAAGCATTCATTAATAATAACATTAGTAAATAAATACTTATCTCCCTTACAAGTGAATGCAATATTAGAATTGTCTTGAGTAACTTCAGCACTTGCCCATAATTCTTCCACCATGTTGCAGATAATCTTTGGGGCCTCCTTCAAGGTTTTCCTGACTTTGCAACTATCAAGAAATCTCATCAATGGATGAAATCCCTCTGGCGCTTCTTCTACAACTGTGCAGGCCACGAAGTTGTTTATTTCATAGTAGCAACCACTCTGAGAGATTTTCTTTGGTGAAGATGCTATTTCTTTAATAGTTGTTAGTAATAACAAAAGAGACTGGGATAGATTAAGAATTAGAGAAAGAGATCACAGAGAGAATTGGAGAATTGAGTTTGTAGAGATAGAAAGAATCAGTTAGAAAATGCAAGTAAGAATTAAAAGAAATTTTAATTTCACTATTTATATTTTTGAAGAGTTACTGATTTCTCAATCGATTTCTTTCTCAAGATGGAACTCAATTGACCATTGGATTGAAATGTAAAAGAAAGAATTACCAATTTTGGTAATTGACTGATATACATATAGAGTTGTATGTATTCATCATTTGATAAAAGAAGTAATCAACGGCTAGATATGGTACAAGTTGATTGATGACATGGACGCTAAAACTTCATGTCATCGATTGATAAGAAACTTATCCATCGACAGGTAACATTATCCATTGATAAACAAATATATCATCAGTTGATATATTTATCTGTTGATAGCTTAAAATATCCATTGATACATAAAATGTTTATCAATTCATTATAGAAAAATCAACAATAATCATAATCAATGGCTACAATTAAAAATAACATAAACAAATAACTTGTCAGACATTTAAAAGATTAAACATAGTTAAACATACTTAAATCACATACCAATCTATTTAACAGGTTTCAGCCATTGTGATAGAAAGTTGGAGCTAGGATCACCACTTGTAGTAGTGACTCTCTCGGTGTCTATTTCCTCATCCAAATGTTCAGCTGAATCATCAATATACCCTGGATGGATAGGTGAGTTCCTCCAAGAGGACAGTCTTTGAATGACTGGGGAGTGTCCACTGGATGTTATTTTCATGGTGTGGAGGACCCCTATATTTTCCAATGTCTGTGAAGACATTTGTTGCTCCAATGGCTCATTAATGAGACTGAGGGGAATTGTTTCCTCAGCCACCACAGTGTCTAAAGTAAAAACTCCTAGAACCCCTAAGGTTTTGATGGTGTCATCAGGATATGCCTCAGCATGCATTCCCTCACCATCTAAATGTGTGTCCTGAGTGGTGAGCAAGGTGTCATGCACTAAGTCACTTAAAATTGGCTCACCAGGGAAAGAAGAATCCTGATGATCAAAAACCTCATGTGTTTGGCTAGACACATTTGGTTGTGAAGAAATATGAGGAGTAGAAGAAGTTGTTTGATTTGATTTGAGTGTTGGCAACTCCCCCTGGGAAAATGGGAAAGTTTCAATAGATTCTTCTATGTTTTCTTGTGTCTCCTTTTCAACTTCACACCTGGCATCAACTGGAGTGAGTTCCTGTGATGGTGCAGACTCTTTACAGATTGGAGTGGCCTGTCTCCCAATTTTAATAGATGCACTTTGTTGAGAAAGTGCACCTAGTAACAGGTGTAATCTTTTTGTAACCTTGAAATCCTGTTGGGAGGATGTAGAGTGGTCTAGAGTGGCATCTTTACTTTTCTTTCTCCTTTTTAGAGGTGCCACAGATGACTCATCTTCAATTACTTCTACAACTACCTCTAATTTCTTTTTAGCAGCTAGTTTCTTCCTTTTCTTCTTTTCAACTACACCCTGTTGAGAGGATGTAGAGGTCGGCTCACTAACATCTAGTGGATTTGAAAGAATAGGCTCAATTTGGTTAAGGTTCCCTGGGTTAGGTACAATTGGTACTTCTGCAACCTTAGGATCCTCTACTGTATGCAAGTAATCATATGTAGGCTGCACAAGTAGATACCCTTCAAACACACTCCTCATATGAGGTGTGATTTGAGAGATACATTCATTGTGGTTCTCTTATCCAATGTAATAAAAATGATTTTTGACATGGATTTGGAGTTACCAATTCTTTGTCTATTCATCCCAGGTAGTTCAATCAAACTAGCATTTTTATAATTGAGAATTGATTGAGTTTTTGAAGGATTATTATATTTTCACTTGGAAATTAAAATAACAATTTGTTAGACACATTTTTCAGAAATAAAATCTATTTAATTCTGAAATTAAAAATGTATTTGCAAAATACAGGAGTCCCTGCACCCATCAAGAAGAGTCTACCAAACAGCTTCGCGGATTCTCCATTTGTGGATAACATTGCCTTGTTCGAGATGCGTGAGAAATTCGTATATACAACCATAAAGATGTACAATGGTACAACAGATCCAAACGACCATACTGCTAGTTACAAGCAGAGGATGTTCATGATTGTTATTTCTAGGGAGCTCAGAGAAGCCTGTATGTGTAAAGGCTTTGGATCAAGTTTTATTGGACCAGCTCTTCAATGGTACACACACCTTCCTAACAATTTAATCTCATCATTTACTTAATTGACGGACACTTTTGTGGAGCAATTTACAAGCAGCAGGAAGCTAGAAAAAGTTTTAGATGACCTCTACCGGATCAAGCAATGTAGAAGGAAATCTCTAAAGGATTATGTTGCCAGGTTTAATGCAGAAAAGGTGTCCATCACAGCGTTCAACTTGGATACTGCTACTGCTATCACCGCATTCAGGAAAGGTCTTCATTTTGACTCCGACCTCTATAAGGAATTAACTAAATACCCTTGTCGGACCATGGAAGACGTGTTAGTCAAGGCTTGGGCACAAATCAAATGGGAAGAAGACGAATCTAACAGATCCGTCAGTCATCATTCATATTTAAAAGATCACAGAGCTAGCAGATGAGCAGAACGCAGGCCTGAACCATACTCAACAAGACGGGATGATCGAAACAACAAGGAGCCTAGGCGTGGACTTCAACCCAGGCATGAATCAACAACAATTCCAGACTATACTCCCAATGTGGAACCTATCGAAATTGTAGCAGTAATGAAGAAAATAGGTGACAAAGTCAAGTGGCCAGAAAAGATGAAGAAGCCAGCAGACCATCGAGACTTAAACAAATGGTGTGAGTTCCACAATTAACATGAACATACCACTGACGATTGTATTTCCCTCAGGTTTAAAGGAGTTGGGTTACTCAAAAGGGGTCATCTCAAAGAGTTCTTATCCAACAAAGACAAAGAGACCTTTAACAAAGCAGAAAACAAGGCACTTCCACCGCCAGAGCCACCTCAACAAATCAGAACATGTAATGTGATCAGTGGGGGTTCAGAAGTTAGTGGAGTGACATACTCGACTGCCAAGAGACATGCGAGAGAGGTTTCAGTAGCTGAGGGAAAGCCGAGAAGAGCTCCAACCAACTACATCGGCCAAACCATTAGCTTCGTTGATGACAAAGCTACAGATTTTCCCTTCCCTCACCAAGATGCTTTAGTCATTTCATTATTAATATCTAATTGCATGACTAGACGTATTTTAATTTATCCTGGTAGCTCGGCTAATATCTTGTTTTTAAATGCTCTCAGGGAGATGGGGATCGATGAGACCACCATCGTCCACAAATCAACTCTGCTGGTAGGCTTCAGTGGTGAGCACAAACATTCAATTAGTGAAGTAACATTACACGTCTATGCCGAAGGAGTCAATCTACCTATAACGTTCATAGTGGTTGATGCATCTTCATCCTACAATGTAATAATGGGGCGACCTTGGATTCACGAGATGAAATCAGTCCCCTCCACTTATCATCAAGTCATCTGTTTTCCTACCAAATAGGGAGTCAGAGAAATTAGAGGTACCCCAAAAATAGCAAGGCAGTGCTATCAATCGACGCTCAAAGACTCAGTTTCAAAAGACCAGTCGGTTGAATATCAAGTGAATAATGTGAAGCTACCAAACTCTATTGTCGAACCAGCCATGGAGGATCTCGATGAAATTAGTATTAGTGACGAGTTCCTGGTTCACAAAGTCCAAGTTGGGTTGAAATTAGCCCCAGAGCTTTGAATTCGACTCATTGAATTCTTGAAAAAGCATCACCATTGTTTCACATGGTCTCATAAGGACATGACTGGAATTGATCCCAACATAGTAACTCACAAGCTACAAGTGGATCCAAACCACCCTCTAGTTAAGCAAAAACACAGAAAATTTGCTGTCAAGCGAAATCGAGTAATCAATGAAGAAGTCCAAAAGCTCCTCGATAATGGTTCTGTCCGAGAGGTCAACTACCCCGACTGGGTCGCCAACGTAGTGGTTGTAAAAAAGAAGAATGAAAAACCCAGAGTATGCATAAACTTCACTGATCTCAACAAGGCTTGTCCCAAAGACCCATTCCCTCTACCTCACATTGATTCAATGGTCGACGCAACAGCAGGACATGAACTTCTTAGCTTCCTAGAAGCATACAGTGGTTATAACCATATCCTTATGCATCCAGATGATCAAGAAAAGACAGCCTTTGTTACTGAAAGGGGAATCTTCTGCTTCAAGGTTATGCCTTTTGAACTCAAGAACACTGGATCAACCTACCAACAGCTAGTCAACAAGATGTTCAGAAGGTTGTTGGGAAAGACTATGGAGGTTATCAATGACATGCTAGTAAAGTTTTTGGAAGCTCAAGACCATTTGGATCACATACGTCAGACATTTGAAGTACTAGAAAGGTATAACATGAAACTCAACCCCACTAAATGCTTATTTGGTGTGTCTTCAGGTAAGTTCCTTGGATATGTGGTCACAAAGCATGGCATTGAGGCCAACCCAGATCAGATTCGATCAATTCAGAACTTTCAACCACCAACGAGCGTAAGGGATATTCAACGGCTCAACGGTCACATTGCAGCACTTAGTAGATTCATTTCAAAATCGTCTGAAAGATGCCACACATTCTTCTCCAAAATCAAGAAGACAAAGGAATTCGAATGGATAAAGGAATGCCAGAAGGCATTAGATGAACTCAAGGAGTACCTGACATCTCCTCCACTGTTAGCCAAGCCCAAAGACGGAGAACCACTTTATCTTTACTTATCAGTATCAGATTCACCTGTCAGCGGAGTTCTAGTCCAGGAGAAAGGTACAAATCAAAATCTAGTATACTATATTTCTAAATCATTATTGGATGCCGAAACCAGGTATAGTCAGTTGGAAAAGTTGGCTCTTGCACTTGTCACATCGGGGAAGAAGCTAAGGCCATACTTTCAAAGTCATCCAATCATTGTTCGGACATGTATTCACTCAATAGCATCCTACATAGGCCAGAGTTATCTGGTCGACTTACTAAATGGGCTATTGAACTCAATGTATACGACATCAGTTTTCAACCCAGAACGACAATCAAGTCTCAAGCACTTGCAGACTTTATAGCGGATTTCTCACCGGAGATGAAAGTGAAAGCAGACAAAGAAGTGTTATGCTTGGAAAATGAGTTTGACCAACCATTAGGAGCGAAATGAAAACTCGTGGTCGACAGATCCAGCACTAGCAAATGATGCGGATTGGGAATAATGATCACTAAACCAATAGGTGAAGTAATTTAAAGAGTAGTAAGATGCGACTTCAAAACAACAAACAACGAGACTGAGTATGAAGCAATGATCGCTGGACTCGACCTCGCTATAGAACTCGATGCCAAGAATGTGGAAAGTTATCTCAGACACACAGCTTGTAGTGAATCAACTTAGTGGAGTCTATCAAGCGAAAGACTCACGAATGTCTGCCTACGTAGAAGCTGTAAAGGAAAGAGCTAAATCATTTAGTACTTTCTCAGTTAGTCATGTTCCAATAGCAGAGAATGATCATACAGACACACTTGCTAACATTGGGTCATCACTCCAAGTCAATGAAGATATAAACATTCCAGTAGTCTACATGCAATGGCCAGCGATATAGAAATGAGCAGACTATTAGCTTCGTTGATGACGAATCTACAGATTTGCCCTTCCCTCACCATGATGCTTTAGCCATTTCATTATTAATATCTAATTACATGACTAGACGTATTTTAATTGATCCTGGTAGCTCGACTAATATCTTATTTTTAAATGCTCTCAGGGGAATGGGGATCGATGAGACCACCATCGTCCACAAATCAACTGTGCTGATAGGCTTCAGTGGTGAGCAAAAACATTCAATTGGCGAAGTAACATTACACGTCTATTCCGCAAGAGTCAATCTACCTACAAAGTTCATAGTGGTTGATGCACTTCATCCTACAATGTAATAATGGGGCGACCTTGGATTCACGAGATGAAAGCAGTCCCCTCCACTTATAATCAAGTCATCCATTTTCCTACTAAATGGGGAGTCAGAGAAATTAGAGGTACCCCAAAAGCAGTAGGCAGTGCTATCAATCGACGCACAAAGAATCGGTTTCAAAAGACCAGTCGGTTGAACATCAAACGAATAATGTGGAGCTACCAAACTATACTGTCGAACCAACCAAGGAGGATCTCGATGAAATCAGTATTAGTGACGAGTTCCCGGATCACAATGTCCAAGTTGGGTCAAAATTAGCCCCAGAGCTTCGAACACGACTCATTGAATTCTTGAAGAAGCATCACCATTGTTTCACATGGTCTCATAAGGACATGACTGGAATTGATCCCAACGTGGTAACTCACAAGATATAAGTGGATCCAAACCACCCTCTAGTTAAGCAAAAACGCAGAAAATTTATTGTCGAGTGAAATTGAGTAATCAATGAAGAAGTCCCAATGCTCCTCGATAATGGTTATATCGGAGAGGTCAACTACCCCGACTGGGTCGCCAACGTAGTAGTTGTAAAAAAGAAGAATGAAAAACCCAGAGTATGCATAAACTTCATCGATCTCAACAAGGCTTGTCCAAAAGACCCATTCCCTCTACCTCACATTGATTCAATGGTCGACGCAACAACAGGACATGAACTTCTTAGCTTCCTAGAAGCATACAGTGGTTATAACCATATCCTTATGCATCCAGACGATCAAGAAAAGACAACCTTTGTTACTGAAAGAGGAATCTTCTGCTTCAAGGTTATGCCTTTTGAACTCAAGAACACTGGATCAACCTACCAACGACTAGTCAACAAGATGTTCAGAAGGTTGTTGGGAAAGACTATGGAGGTTTACATTGATAACATGCTAGTAAAGTCTTTGGAAGCTCATGACCATTTAGATCACCTACGTCAGACATTTGAAGTACTAGAAAGGTATAACATGAAACTTAACCCCACTAAATGCTTATTTGGTGTGTCTTCAGGTAAGTTCCTTGGATATGTGGTCATAAAGCGTGGCATTGAGGCCAACTCAGATCAGATTCGATCAATTCAGAACCTTCAACCACCAAAGAGTGTAAGGGATGTTCAACGGCTTAATGGTCGCATTGCAGTACTCAGTAGATTCATTTCAAAATAGTCTGAAAGATACCACACATTCTTCTCCAAAATCAAGAAGATAAAGGAATTCGAATGGACAAAGGAATTCCAGAAGGCATTAGACGAACTCAAGGAGTACCTGGCATCTCCTCCACTGTTAGCCAAGCCCAAAGACGGAGAACCACTTTATCTTTACTTATCAGTATCAGATTCAGCTTAGTTCTAGTCCGGGAGGAATGTATAAAAAAAATCCAATCTACTATATTTCTAAATCATTATTGGATGCCGAAACCAGGTAGAGTCAATTGGAAAAGTTGGCTCTTGCACTTGTCACATCGGGGAGGAAGCTAAGGCCATACTTTCAAAGTCATCCAATCATTGTTCGGACCGAGTATCGAATCAAGAGCATCCTACATAGGCCAGAGTTATCCGGTCGACTTACTAAATGGGATATTGGACTCAGTGAATACGACATCAATTTTTAACCCAGAATGACAATCAAGTCTCAAGCTCTAGTAGACTTTATAGCGGATTTATCACCGGAGACGAAAGTGAAAGCAGACAAATAAGTGTTATGCTTGGAAAATGAGTATGACAAAGCATTAGGAGCGAAATGGAAACTCGCGGTCGACGGATCCAGCACTAGCAAAGGATGCAGATTGGGAATAGTGCTCAATAAACTAGTGAAGTAATTCAAAGAGTAGTAAGATGCGACTTCAAAGCAACAAATAATGAGACTGAGTATGAATCAATGATCGCTGGACTCGACCTCACTATAGAACTCGATGCCAAGAATATAGAAGTTATCTCAGACTCACAGCTTGTGGTGAATCAACTTAGTGGAGTCTATCAAGCGAAAAACTCACGAATGTCTGCCTACGTAGAAGCTGTAACGGAAAGAGCTAAATCATTCAGTACTTTCTCAGTTAGTCAAGTTCCAAGAGCAGAGAACGATCATGCAGACGCACTTGCTAACATTGGGTCATCACTCCAAGTCAAGGAAGATATAAACATTCCAGTAGTCTACATGCAATGGCCAGTGGTATGGAAAGGAGTAGAACAACCAACCAACCATATCAATCCAGTAGCATGCATTCAGTGGCCTGCAGTTTGGAAGGAGTCAGAGAGAGTCTTTGACATCAATGATGAATCTTGTATGAAACCCATTCTTGATTACTTATTTAGTGGCATACTTCCAAATGACAAATATGTATCAAGGAAGCTCAAAATTAAAGCAGCAAGGTTTACTGTCTATAACGGGCGACTTTACAAAAGGTCCTTCTCGGGACCATTACTCAGATGTTTAAGCCCAGAGGAAGCTAAGTATGTAATGACCGAACTACATGAGGGAGAATGCGGAAACCACTCTGGTCCAAGGAGCCTGTGTAACAAGGCCCTAAGAACATGCTACTATTGGCCTACAATAAGGATGGATACATACGAGTTTGTAAAATGATGTGACAAGTGCCAGAGGTTTGCCCAAGTCTCTCATATGCCACCTGAGAAGCTTCATTCTAGACGAACCCCATGGCCCTTCATGAAATGGGGGATGGACATAGTAGGAAAGATGCCTGTTGCACCAAGGCAACGAGTGTTCATGCTAGCAATCACAGGCTACTTCACAAAATGGGTCGAGGCTGAAGCATTTTCTAGGGTACGTGACAAAGAGGTGAAGAGCTTCATTTGGAAGAATGTCATATGTTGGTTTGGAGTTCCAAAAGAGATAGTGACAGATAATGTCTCACAGTTCATCAGCATGGACTTTCAAAACTTTTGCAAGGAATGCAGCATTCGACTATCTTTTTCAACTCCCAGGTATCCACAAGCAAATGGATAGGCTGAGTCCATCAACAAGTCAGTAGTATCAACACTTAAGAAGTGCCTTAATAAATCAAAATGGGGATGGGCAGATGAACTACTTGGAGTGTTGTGGGCCTATCGTACTTCCACTAAAACTTCAACAGGGGAAACACCCTTCTCCCTTGCATATGGAACCGAGGTAGTCATCTCAGCAGAAGCCGGACTACTCACCGCAAGAACAGAATATATTACCAAGGAAGACAATCAACAAGCACTACAACATGAACTAGATTTACTTGACAAAAAGAGAGAACAATCCCTCATCAGAGTTGCAGCCTATCAAAACCAAGTGGCCCGACATTTCAATAAGAACATTAGAGTCAAACAATTCAATGTGGGCAGCTGGGTGTTGAGAAGAGTCTTCCAAAATACCAAGGAAGCTGGATTATGCAAGTTAGGACATAACTGGGAGGGTCCTTACCAGATTACCAAGGTTGTGGGGCAAGGAGCATACAAGCATTTGATGGACGTGACATTGCCAACAGTTGGAATGCAGTTCATCTTCGACAGTATACCTTCTAAACTTCAGTTTACTAATTACATCTTATTTATGTTATATGCAAGTGCTAATATGTGTCCCAGATGACCCAAGGGTCGATCAAACCACACTCATCAAGCCTTATGCAGGTTCACTTAATCTAGCGCTTTAGTGCCATACTTGAGCTACAGGGGATGCATCTTCTTCAATTGAATCGACATACCTCAAGTAATGAAATTACACCTACCATCCTTGTGTTAGGGGTCCCAGACAAGCTTCAATATAGCGGACTTAACAGCTCTATAAAAAGTTTTTTGTTCCTATTTTCAATTACATTTTTACTTCAAGAAGCTTACTGACTCAATAGATGGTCGGTGGTCCATGCCATCGACCTTATCAGAGTGGTTCAACGGTAGCACGATGGGGACACAAACCCATAGGTCTAGGATCGACACCTGGCTTTGATGAAAGCACACAAACTTTCTATTACAGGGCAATTTAAAGTCACCTGGAGTTCGATCATCGAGTAGCTTCAATCTTGCTAAATAACTTCACCTACATCAGAGCTAGGGGAAACCAAGTCTTTGACATCAATATTCTTCATTTTAATCATTTGGAAGAAGCACCAAACACTCAAGGTATCTCAGTAACTTGAGCATCAACAATGTGTTGTATATGTGCCTATGATAGTATTATACTTGAATAAATTTTTTATTCATTTTTAGCTACTCATGAAAAAATATTGGCTTATGATGCTAAAATCATTAACTGCCTCATGTAACCCGACTACATCAAAAGAACATGTCAATTTCATAAAGGTCGTTCATTATTAGAATATAAGTAAAGTATCGACGCGATCAACGTTGTTGACCTAAATAGAGTACAAGGCAAAAGTACTACAGGTATGGCTCAAACCAACATACGAAGTTGAGACGCCTATAGTAGTATCATCAAAAGTTACCTAGGAAATAAAACTTCTAGATATAATACTGTCAATGCATATATGATATATCAAGCACAAGTTGTGTCAACATGAGCCTCAATCAAGCCATCTGCATCAGGACCCCCGTCACCTTTAGTGACATGCTGATAGGTCTCCTCATAATCATCAGGAAGCAGCTCTTTGAAGTCATCAAGAAACTCATCAACCTCCCACGCAACAGATTTGCCCAACTTGAATTCCAGTAGCAACTCTCCCCGTGACTTCATAGCTGCGTCCTCAAGTTCTCGCTTGACACCCTCAGAGAGCTCTTGATACTTGCCCTCAACTTCTTTCAACTTGCTTTCAAGAGCTTCTACTCGACCGATATTCCCTTTGAGGGACTCATTCTCTTTCTCTAATGACTTGATTCTACCATTCAATACATCATTCTCCTTCTGAAGAAAAGAGACAAATGTAGCCTTATCATAGAGTGCCTTGCGCGTGATAGCAGTTGCCAGGAATCCCTGAAATTAAGCACACATTAATCAATTTAATCAACCATATGACTTGATCGCTACATGAACCAACTTCATATTTTGGTACAACACAAAGTATAAATCATACCTTGTAGCTTGAGTACAATGCCTCATCAACAGCTCCAAGTTCCCCAAGTTTATTCAACTTGAGGGTATCCAATGAACTGACCAAAGACTCAAGGTAACCATCAGCGCTAGGAGGATCATCAAAGATGCCATCATTCTTTGGAATGACAACCATGATGGAATCTTCATCACTACTGTCAGTCCTTGGCCTCTTTAAGTGCACCTTGGTTGCCCTGGATGGAGGTTTGGATGCGATGAGAGCAATGCTTTCATTGGACTTGGATCCAATCAATTCCTTTTCATTCTTCCTGTTAACCATAGTAGTCGACCCAAGAGGTAGTTTAAACATCTCTGCTTCAGCAACAAGAGTACGTTCTTGGTCAGTAAGTGGGGGGAATGAGGAGAAGCCCCATAGAGCACTTCAAAAGACCACCTATTAACCAGTTCAAGTAAAGAATGAGGTCTCTTAAAAATATTACCACTAGTTGGTTGTTCAGTGATCCCACTCCAAAGTATACTGTGAGGAAGATCTAACTCGTATAGAAGAAACTGATAGCTTCTTTGAGTTTTAGATATTTTAAACAACTCCTTAATGCGGCTTTTCTGGTAACCGTCTAACTTTGATATAGTATTGAGACTGTGATCTGCAAAAGATATAGTCAAACTATTAACACAACTTTATAATCCAACGCGCCATAATAACAGTCAATTCAACAATATAGCAATTCAACGAACTATATGTAATTTCATTCGGCTGCAATTATGTATAAAATGCAACCAACGGACATATTGTAACAGATAGAATAGCATTCATGACCTCTCACATTTAAAATTCATCAAACCATGTGTGTCTATTCGACTTTAAGTTTGTGTGGTATACATGCGTCATCCATTCAGTTGGTTCAATTAGCTACGGTTTCCCCGATTTTACTCTACTTTATTATTATTGGAATCGATGTTGAACTTGGTATGAAGAAGATAGATGGAGCTCAATCGATTCAACTATAAATGTAAAACTAATAAGCATACCTAGTTTTTTCTAACAAAGGGGAAACTTGGGAGCTTCCTTGGAGAACATATGATCTCCACGGAAGTAACAATACTTCTTCTTGAAGTACCTACAGTTAGAGGTAATACCAGTGATCAAGGTTCTCTTACGTGGACGAGTGTACACCAGTATTTGACCTTTTTCTTTAGTGTGCTCCTTCAAGTAGTAAAGGCTTAGGAACCCATGAAAACCTATACCAACCCCAAACACCTCAAATAACTGGTCAATACTAAGAACTATCCTTCAAACATTGGGCATCAACTGACTGTGAGCTATTTAGTAATACTCACATAGAGTCGAGATAAATGGTGGAAATGGAAATCAAAACCCCTCATCAAATACACAAGTATACAAAGGACACCATTCGTTTAGTTCACTATCAATTCTTTCATTGATCCTTGGAATTTTTATGTCAATATCTTGATGGATCTTTTTAAGCACCCTCAATTCAAGAATTGTAGGTGGCGTAATTGAGGAAGCCACATTGTATATCTCCTTTAAAAAGCCTTGTTGATAAGCTTTACCTTTTACTATAGCCCCGCTCGATCCAGCCTCACCATCTACACTCTCAAAGGGATGACCGCATGAAATGGATGCTTCGATAGCTATAGTAATGCGTTTTGACAAGGTAACATCAGAATCAGAAACCTCGTGTGATGTATCCTCTATATCATCTATACACGTGGTATCACCCTCAACAGTCGAGTCATCTATATCGGGTTGGAAGTCGTCACATGGTGGGAATGACAATGAAGACATGACACCTACACAAGAAAGAGAAGAGTGAGTGAGTTATATATATATACGTACACTTAACAACACTCACTCAACTCCATACTTGTATAACTCTACAACTGTGTTACACGATCCTAGTATGTACCAATGGCCACTCCAGTAACCTATATATGCTGGTCTCATGCAATTGCACACATCAAAGCTTATGCTGGACACTATGATTCAACATGGGTTGCTCAATTGTTTTGACTTCACGTAATTATACTAATATTGAGTACCTTTATAAGGTCCCTACATGAAAAATGTTTTGTTTAAACTATTATTTGAGATGGCCATATTGGGCCCAGGTGTCCTAACTCCGTTCATTTTCTTTACCCAACTGAAAAGTTCATCCTACTATATCGCGTTATATATACCCATGGGTGCATGCATACAAGTTACTAGTTCAATCAACTATACCTTTCAATCGACTATATCCCTTGTTCATGATGGTTCTACCACATGTCTGGAAAGAACCTGATACAAGTCCGGACAACTATATACTAACCAAAATACTACGGCCCCTCACTGATACCAGTTAGGGACGCGGTTGACCCTGTTGTTATCAATGATCCAACCGATCATATGTACGACCCTGCTAAAGAGGTACCAGCATTGAGGTTTGTTCGACCATGTATAGTTGTTTGGATAACATGTGGTCACTTTAATTAAGGTACTTTTAATACTTCAGAACCACATAGCTAGCAGACCTCAGGGGCATCAGCCACATGTTAAATACGGTTGTGCCAATAAATCGGGAATGACTTAAGCACCAAATGGGTTTATTTATGTGAACCTGTTATTTAACGGAGCTACAACATGATACTCAAAGGTTCCCAGTACTCACGGATAGATGCATATATCAATAAAATTTTGGAGTTGTTTCGATTACAATTACCAATTTATTACATGGCAGGATACTATCACCGAGTAAATGATATTAAAATTGAAATTAATAAAATAAGACATCGAATCTCATGAAAAGTCTGTATGGATGACTACAAGCAAGACCATTTATTATGGTTCATCAATTAGACCCAGTAAACATACATTCACTAAAACAAAAATGATTTTAATTAAATCAAACTTATACGGGGATACCGGTGACAAAGAATATTTTTCTTATCCATACGCCTCAGTTGCTCTATTTGTAAATAATAGTTTGCATAAGTTCTTACATGAAAAGGCAAGGCAATTTTTCAGGCCTTCAAGAGATTGCATAAGTATATACAGGAAATCAAGAATCATTGGCAAACAAGCATTAACATTGACAAAGTTTTAAATTACAAATCTCAAATGGATTAAGTCCATGTATAAAATAAGGTTGTTACTATAAAAACTTGTTAAAAGCAAACTACTACATTGCGAAAATTATCAAAAATCTAGAAATGAGACTATAAAGCATTTTAAGAAGTTTTCAAGCACAATATTGTGTTCCAGAGTGAGCAAAACAGTTGTACATTAAGTGAAGGCTTTGCATCCAAGAACATATTTTATATTAAACTAGAGTCATAAATTCACGAATTAGAAATGATAAAGAAGCTAGATCTTGTATGTATAAGCTTCTACGACAATAAAAATGAAAGCATAAATGTGCATATGGTGCATAAGAAAGAATTATAAACTTACCAGAAGAATAAAAATTTACAGGTATGGATTTGAGCTTCAAATAAAGGGAGCCACCTGCAAAAGGGAAAGTGCATAAAAATAAGTTCAAAAGGTGGGTTTTGAAGAAAAATAACAATTATAAAAATCAGTTACACACTCCCGAGTCTAAAATCTTTTATTTAACTCACACACTTGAAGATCTGCTTAAACTCTTATGTGGTGGTATATTTGGAGAATCAAGAGTTGGTAATATCCCGAATACGAAAAGTAGGGTCTCGAGGATTGTGAAACTCAAACAAAATGGAATAATGAGTCAAAGAGGGGAATACTCCTAATATCAAACCAGATATGTATAAGTATTTTGGACACCATAGTATATAAACCCTATTTTACAGATACTATCTAGCATGTGTATTCAAATTTATTAGGACTCAATATCATTCTATATTATATACTAAGAATCCAATGGATATTTTGAAGAGGAATAGTAGTCAAGTTCAAAGTTTGGATAAAAAAAGAGGAGAAAACATACCAGCAACAGATATGAAGCACTGTGAAAATACATCTTAGATTTAGACATCGCAAGTTACAACTTTTGTAATAGAGAAGACAACGGCACAAAGTCTGATTTCCATTACTCATATATCAAATAAATCATTTTAGTTGGCCTGCTAGTCCGGTCCATTTATGTTTTCATTCAAATGACCAGTAACCACGAGGTCACAGTTTACCAAGTAGCATGTGCCATGACTTTAAACATTTAGTTTAATTAATCATTTTACTCACCACCTATATATTAAAAATATATATTTATATTTTCATTGCCATGTAACTCGATTACATTGATTTTTTGGATGCAAAATGAATTAAGTATATCATTTGAAAATGAATTTTATGTCATTTGAAAATGAGTTTTTATAAATACTACATCCATGAAGTTACAAATTTTACTCTCTAAATTTACCCAACCCAACCTAGAGAGTAAAGGGGCAAATTGTAATACCCAAAATAATATTTGGACCAACTATATATTTAGAACAGGTCCAACCCATATCATTAATGGACCGTTCAAACTAGTCAACTGCGCATTACCCAATTCGTATTGATAGAAAGCCAATCGGCCCATTGATCATAACCACCTAATAGTTAGAACGATTGATTACACACACACACACACACACACATATACATATATATATATATATATATAAAAGATAAACATGGGTATTCAAATACTCGGATATCATGGAACACCCCTCAACTACATGATAACCCTTATCAGGAGAGAAGGATAAATATTGTTATCAGGAATCTCAGATAAAATGTTGAACCACCTGTCTATATATACATTGTTGAGCCAACTATGGGGAGGGACACTTTATTCCTCTACTACTCAATATACAACTGAGCCTCCTCTATATATTACTCCACTAGTCTACGATACATATTAACTTACAGGCTTTAAGGTTACCGATCGCATACGGTCCCTTCAACGCCAGACCTCCCATCACAGAGGGTCCTACCTTACCATCCGACGGCTGGATTCAATCTACTTTATCTCCTTTATGCTTTATTTCTCTTTACTTTATATTTATTTGGATATTTCACTAACTTGAGCATCGGAGTCCCTTCGGACGCCGCCACCCCTGGTGTCCCTCGGGCCTAACGTTCTTTCCTTGTTTCTTGTTTGTGGTTGGCAGATGTCGTTCCCGTATCAATCAATGTGACAGTAGATTTATTGCCTCTACAATACCACAACTACAATGTTCTTATGATCACCAGCATTTTAGATCCATCATAAAATAATTACACTTACTGTTAGTTACTTAGATCTAGAAAAAATGATGATTTTTGTTTAAGAAATTTAGTGATTTGCGTTTGAATTTTGGTGATTCACGTATGGATTTTGATGATTTATCATGTTTAAATTTAATGATTTATTGGATTTTCTGAAAATGCAGTTGGTATTGATTGTGAATTTTGTCATTGTGTAGGTATTAAACTTGTAAATGATATTTTTGTTAATAAATTTTATGATGGTTACGAATTAGTGATTGTGGTAATGATTGTAGTTGTTGGCGGTGATGGTGTAGTAATGGTAATTGACGGTATAGTAATAGTGGTAGCATTATGCTTTTGTTTAAATGATATATGGAATTATAAAATATATATCTACATATGTATTAAATTTAGTGATTTGAGTTTAAATTTAGTGATTCTACTTTGAGTTCTTATAAAAATCGATTTAAAATTGAAACTGAACCGAAACCAGTAAATATTAAATCGAATAAAATCGAATCGAAACTGAAATCGAAAAATAAAAAAACTGAACCATTTTTTATATCAAAAAAAATGAACCGTTTTAAAGGATTTGGTTTCAGTTACATGTTAAAACCAAACTAACTAATTATTAAAATAAATATATATAAATTTTATAATAAATTACTGCATAGCATAATACATAAAAAAAATTGGGTCTTACTTTTAATGGGACTAAATTGAGCTCTGGTGTAATTCAGATCAGTGAGTCAGTGTCCAACGTGCTTATGTGCATCAACGTCAAATGAGTCACTAAATTTGTTTATGCAGGATTAGGCAGGCTGAGGCAAAAATGAAAATGTGAGTGACTTTAGTTTCTTATTTGCTGATTTTAGTTTGAAATTGGTGGACTGCTTTACATATATTTATTAATTTTATTAATTTTTATAGAGAATTATGAATTATTTTTGTTAAATTTATTTTTGTTTCTCATTTTTATTTTATCCGGTTTTATAACCGAAATCGAATCGAAAAAACTGAACTGTCCTTTTTAAAATCAAGACTAAAACCGAAACCGATGGTTCGGTTGCAGTTTTGATTTTCGATATTTAAAATCGAAAGTATATAATTTCGGTTCCGGTTTTACTAAAAAACCGAGCTAAACCGGCTCATGCTCTCCCCTAGTGGATAGTGGTAGTGGTAGTGCAAGGATCATTTAAATTTTAAATAAAACTCAACATCCTAGATTTTTTTTATATATAAATATATGTACGACTGTATGAGGATGAGGGCATTCAATACATAATACATTTTGGGTTGGGTTGCAGGAGAAAGCATTCCTGTCATAATGGCCATAACTTCCTCTTTATAAATTATAACTAGCCAACACAGAGGTAATCACTTTGCATTTTTTGAGGTGGGGGAACAATCCCCCTCGCAAGTCCCTGTTTATCCTCAAAATTAAGTAATCCTAACATACTCTATAATCTGAACATTTATACATATATTTATTTCTATAAAAAAATCACGAAGAATAAAGACCACTTCACAGAGTCCGCTACCAGTAGAACAGGAAACAATAAGACTATACCATGCTATTGTTAGCAGGACGGTCCTCTGCTTTGCATCTGAATCAAACTTCACAGATCCAATTAGAGGACAGAACGATAGAGCAGACTGAAATACAGTGTTTTGTATGTACATAACTAGAGGCTGGATACTAAGTGCTTACTAATCACCCTCTCCTCTCCCTTGTAATCGAAAATGAAAATGAAAATACAGTAATAATCTAGTGCAAGGTATATTAACCACACATTCAATCAGAACAAACCCATCACAACCTCCTGCACATTCCAGAAAGAAAATTTTATAGACTAGTGTACTACAGTGCAAAGAAAAATTAGAAATGGTAAAGATCAACCAACTTTGCAAATTAAAACACCATTTGACATTGTTCGAACACAAGTCTTGTCGACAACGTATTAATTAAACTAATTCAAGAGACGGCATAGCCAGACAACAATGTTGATACTTTTAAGATAAAAAAGACAAACTGCATAGAATTCCACACTAGACTTGCTATAAGAATATGGTGAGTCGACAAATAGTGCCACCAAATCTTCTTTTAGTGAGCCCTGTTATCTGCTTCAAATATGACAAACATAATATTAGTATCAACAATATTATCGATCAACTGGTTCAAACATCTCAACATTGACTCGAGAAATATAAAAATGTTGAACTCTCACCTGATTGAAGGCTTGGAACAATCAACGATCTCCATTGACAATGAATGTTAAGAAGTCTGATGATAGAGTAGCTTCATTCCACTTGGACAAGTGATGCATACCAAGCATGCAAATGTCCCAATAGTGCAACATGGAACATTAGAGAACAAAGACCAGAAAAAAAAATCGATTCTCACTTCCGCTTCCCCTTCCCATTTTCTTCTATTAAAAACCAGAAAAATGGCAAGGGAAAGACAACTACTTTCATAAGAAAAATATGTAATAGGGCTTGATTTTTCATCAAGGGTATAAGCAAAAGTATGATGGCAGAAAGAGATTGTACGGTTTGGACAACTATGGACAAATAAAGATATGAACTATACCTACTGAGACTGTGATAAAAGGAATTTAGGTTCAAGAAGACTAGGATATATGAAGAAGAATACGACAGGTACCAACTTAAAACTATGTGACCATACAAGTTATGAATCTACCTGTATATACAAGTATATGTAACTGCATCCTATATCTAACAACAGGACAAACAAAAACACAAATTATGAAAATTGTGAGGAATGTAACAAATATACATGTTCAGTGTTTCACCAATCGAATAAGCCCCCTTCCACACTCGAGTTGATTAAGGTCGTCACTGTAAATCACACCAAGGAACTCAATCCACCAAGTAATTTGATGACAAAATGATATTTACAAAGCCCCCATCTACCACCAAAACATTCATCCATCCCACTGCACATTCCTTTAACAAAGAAATATTTACTACTAACCACTGATATTGCATCACCAATAAATTTTAGCAAGTTCTTTAATACCATGCAGCCTGCTCTTGTAACACCAAATATAAGTATCAAATTTATTTAGGAGTCTGGCTAATTTATTTACTCAACCCATTCTGCTTCCACTACCTTGCAAAGTTGATTCTTATTTACAGGAGTCTATGCTCCTAGTACTTATTCATCCATCAAATCAAGATTTACGATGCGACGCAGATCCTTGGTCGCAGTAGCATAGTAAGCACCATGAAAACCATTCCTAGCAGATTTACAATGTTCTCTATTAGGGGATGGTGGAGCAGATCTAGAAGTGGGCTGCAAGTGAATGTTAGATTCTGAACACGATAGTTCAAGCGATACACTCGGTTTCAGCGGAACAGAAAACTTGGGTAGAGGTAAAGAACTAGGAGGAGGGGAATTCGAATATGCAGGTCCAGCCCAAAGCTCAGAGTAAGACAACTTCTTACAATACGAAAAATTCTCCTTATCAGAACCAACTATAACGCTAAACGGAACCGAACTACTTTTCTTTAAGCTCGACCATCTTGATTTCCTATTGCTACTCTTTCCTTCAACTAACTGACTCTTATTAAAACCCGAACCAGGAGAAAACCTGGAACCCGGTTTCCCAACCGGTGTCTAACACATCTTACCCGGTGTAACCGGTGTTGGAAGTTTCCCATCACCACACTGAAAATTTCCACAACTAATATCTCTCAAAACTATACACCAAGACGAACCATTACCACGAACCCTATTTCTCCCATTGTACCAACTCCTATTCTGATCAACAACCACAACCAACAATTCCGAAAAAATCATCAATTCTATTCAATTAACTCTCACAATATATCAAATCAACTAAGCTGCTACACGAAACTTAATAAAGCTGTAATCTTTCAGTTTACGATGCCACGAAACGAAACTAAACTAAACCACCAAACCCTAAGCAAAGCAACAGCAATCTCAGTAAAACCAAACCATATACCAAACATATATACAATATATGTGTGTATACATACAACTACCAAAATCACTCTCTATTTCTTCAAATTAGTAGCTGATTAAACATCAAATTAGTAACTGGTAAATATGTATAAAATATTTTTAAAAGTTCTATCAAATTATATAATGACATATAATACATTTTGATTCCTAAGCGGAAATATATGTACAAAGGATCTCATTATTAGAAACATTACTAATTATACATGTAATACATCATTATTTGGAAAAAAAATTAGTCTCCTTTTTCCTGTAGTCATACAATGTTGTTCCAACAAACTGATTAGCACCCAAACACAGAAACACCCCACCTATCCCTAAACCAGTGTCAAAAGTGAACATTTTGTTCCAAAGCAGCTCATCAGTAACTAATTCCGCAGCCCATAAACTGGTCTCCGCCACATCAAGTGATCCATCTTGAACAGATTCAAATACCACAGCAACAGAACCTTTATAATCCAAAACATTCGACTTCCTTCTTTGCATAAAGCTAGGGAACGGAATCACAGCAAACATTTCTTTATCCAAATCAAATGTTACGATCTCATTTCTACCTTCCAAATACAATACCCCGTTTACAACAGAACCAGATATCAAATCTATCATAGGTTTCATAGAATATCTCCTCAATAGCTGTCTTCCGCGTGATTATTTGTAGGTTCAAATCTATCATAGGTTTCATAGAATATCTCCTCAATAGGTCCCAGTAGGTCAATCCCAGGCTTCAATTCAGTTTCAGGGTTATCAGTCTCAGCTTCAGAACAGACAAAAGCTATATATATATTTACCTTTAGGATTCACGTTGTGCAAGTACGAGCAACATAATAGGTACCTGTAGCCGCAAAAAGATAGCACACATATGCATAAAAATCAACATCGGAGACTATGGTTTTATGAATAAAGCCATGTATAACAATTCCACTATATATATTTTTTACTAAATGTATAATGGTTTCTTAATCCCTGACTGTTGTGTATAGTGAAAACATAAATAATGAAGACAACTGTAAATTATTAAAGAACCAATAATCAGAAATTATATTCAACTACAAGTCTGAAAATTTTGACTTACATATCAGAGCTACGACCAAGTTGCTTCTGCGGCAGAATGACCTGTGCAGAGTGGGAATCATTGGTGTCTGGGATCATATGATTCATTATGCATATAGCACGGGCAACCTTTCCAACTTTCTTCACCTGTACAAAAGCATCATAATTAGCTCTCCAATTCATGAATGTACAAATAGGTATCAATGGTTCTATAGGCAATTCCCTAATTTTATGTCGAAATTGCTCCCAATTAACAGATAATTTATTGAATTTTCTGAGGTTACCTTATCAGATAAATAAGATGGATCACAAACAACCCCTTTCTTGCATTTAGCAGTTTCTCCTTCAGAAGTCACTCTGACTGCCTTTCCGTTATCAAATTCTACCTGTTAAAACAAAATTACATTTTTAGTATGTTCTCATGCAAGAAATATAGCAACACTGACCGTCCATGTAACAGTAGTGGTCACCATATAGTTTTGTTTATTCTTCCAATGTGTATACTTTACAGTAATCA
Source organism: Oenanthe sinensis (assembly GCA_028671895.1). Taxonomy (NCBI): domain Eukaryota; kingdom Viridiplantae; phylum Streptophyta; class Magnoliopsida; order Apiales; family Apiaceae; genus Oenanthe; species Oenanthe sinensis. The sequence goes on from CM053806.1 coordinate 38,721,579, forward strand.
CATAGTCAGATTTAACTCATTGATATACAGTACTCAGAATGTTAGATTTAATGCAGATGGCCCGATACCAATTTTAAGTTATGCCTATCAGGCAACACAGTATAAAACTGAGTAGTCGAATGCCTAAAACATAAATTTAATGCAGATGGCCCGATACCAATTTTAAGTGATGCCTATCAGGCAACACAAAGTATAAAACTGAGTCGTCGAATGCATAAAACATACCAATGAACAATTTAATTTTCTATTAATGAAGATGAGAAAAAGCTCCAGCTGGTAAAATTATATTTACTAATTATAATTAATTAAAGTGTTGAATGTACTGAGATTTTCTCATAAGAGGCAACACATTCAGCAATTTACAGTGGAATACGTTAAATTTGTAAGATTTGATGGATATACTAGAGATCAGCTGCAAAAGTCATCCATGGAATAACTTGAAATGGAGTTTCACAAAATAACCTTTTATCAACAAACTGAGATTCTTAATTTGAAAAAAATTTATGCAACACGATTATTAAGCTTAACAGTGGAAGTAATTGAAGTGACATATAAAGTGGAACTCAGCAGTACAGGATATACTATTAAAACACAATAGTATTAACATAAAAAATGTTAAATTATACCTTGCACTCTGGCTTGTTGAGCATGTAGGTTCCACCATAAACTGCACTTAAACGTGCAAATGCCTGCACTTTGCCACCACGAACACACGACATAGTTATATCAAAGATGTCCCAACAAAGAGGCATAGAGTTACAGTCTTACAAACAGACAAACCTTAGGCAGTTCTCTTAGTCCATACATCTGATAAATATCGGGAGATCCAGCCTGAAAGTGTGCCAAGGATTCTGCGTAGAGCTTTATAAAGCAAAAACCACAAAAGTTGCAAATGAGTATCTATGTTGAACCACGTTTATACAAGGAATAAGGCAATGAGACATATTATATGTTCAATATGCAATGTACTTATTCTGATTTTATCTATCCAAGTTATGTAACCCGATTTCTTTATTTCCCCTTGAGTATCCATTACAAATCTCCACATTCCGTTTTGGGGTATGCAATTTTTCTAAACATATTTTCTAGTCCGACACCTGGACACCTTTTTATGTTGGACACTTGGAGCAGAATCCGGATATCATTGCATCGAAACGAGAATAGAAATAAAATGTAGTTCCCTAATGCCAAATGCCAGAAGGGCACAAATACATCAGAAGTTTGTTTCTTTTGTGACCACCACATCCAGTTACTCCCACTGTTGATCCACATTTCTGATCCGAGCCAGCACATGCAGTTACTCCCCCCTCCGGAGGATATTTGAACAACGAGCCCCATCCCCCATCCCCCATCCTTTTCAAACAGTACAAGTAGAATTTCATTCTTCAATTTATACTTTATAACTTTTTTTCATAAATTGACTGCCTTTTCAAAATAAATTGACCGTCAATTACAGATGCCAGCTCCGGCTCCAGCTCCCCTTGCTGCTCTCTTGCTCCCTCCGGCTCCAGCTCTTCTTCTCCTCCCTTATATTTTAATTCACAAAAACAAAAATTTAAAAGTATAGTTTTAACTATGAAGTACTTAAAATTGGGTGCACAAAAACAAAGACATCTTGATTTTTCATTGTACTTTGAGAAAGAATAATCACCAAATCAATTCTAATCCTACTCTAGTTCTAACTCATAATAAAACTAGTAGCTAACAACCTTAGGCTTTGAGGTGAAGCTTAAGTTTCACCAAGATAACCCCACCCATTTCTTGAATGTTAATGCTGATTCCCTCTTTTTTAACTGAGATTCGGACTCGAATTTTGGAGCCTTTCCCTTGTACAGTGTTTTATGATATTTTAGGAAGAGGGTGCGATATTTGTACTTGTCAATGAACATTCTCGCTCTTTCCATCAATTCCACTACTTCATTTGCTCGAGCGAAGAAACCACCTCTCACAAATGTATATAATACAGAATCCAGTAGTTCCTGATCGAATTTCATCCCACTGGAATATGCAAGAACCTTCATCTCCCCCCAAAGCTCTGCAACCTCCACATATTTGCCCCCAACAGCAGCATACCCTGTTACCATAGAGTGAAAAGTTTGAGCATTTGGAGCATGCCCTAAACTCAACATCTTCTTAAGAGCCTTCTCAGCATCTTGCATTAGTCTTTTCCTGCAGAAAAAATGAATTACATTGTTCCAGTCATGAACTCCACAATCCACTTTTTGGCCATCCTTTATTTCATGCAATAGCTTAGCCATCAACCCAGCGTTACCACTCTGCGCGCAGCCTCTGACTAACATGTCAAATTCTCCATGACCACTTCTTGGTATCTTAGACTCTTTCATCTCTTTGAAAAGATTCAGCGCCCCCAGAGTATCTTCCTGTAGCACCCGTGATTGGATTAAAGTCCCGTAACAGATAGCATCCAGTTGAATCCCAGCCTTACGTGCATCTCTTAGGAGGGCTGTCACTTCCGCAGGCCGATTTTCTTTGCAGTAAGCTTTTAGAAGGGAGGCATACAAAGAAGAACTAGCTCTAATGCCAGCCAAACGCATTTCATCAAGTAGGTCATGTGCCTGATCTAGCCTTCCAAGTGAGATGCAAGAATTTATGACATGAAAAAAAGCTGAATCATCAACGGAAACAGGGGAATCCTCTTTCTCTACCTTGACTAAGAATTCTGCCAATTCCTTTGTCTTCTCAGCTTCCAAGAAAGCCTTGACCAACTTCACATAAGTTCTTTCAGTTGGTCGAAGTATACCACGCCCAGTCGTGAGTAAATCAACTTGTTTCTGCAACTTCACTAACATTGCGTCTAGTAATTCTTTCGTTTGAGCCTCAAGTTTCAAAAACTTGTGGTCCCCACAAAATTCTTCAAAAGATAAGTTACGGCTTTTAGATAAAACAGTAATTTCTGGTTGATCTGATTTTCCATTACATGGACCCTCTTCAGTAACCTGTCCACTGGAATAAATTTTTGAACAACCATTTGCAGCAGCTTCAAATGCTAGTGTAGCAATACCAATGGAATTTTGTGCTTTCTTTGCCTTCTGCAGCATTTCAAGAACCATGTGAGATACACAATCCAGATCACTAAATTTCAATTGACATGAAAGTAGACAGTTGTAAAACTGCAGATATTGGATGTCATTGAGATTGTGCGATTCATCAATATGTCTTTTAAGCTTCCTAAGGTCTTCTCTTCTCCCATTTCTTTCATAAATATGTGCCATAATAATTAACAAAGTAATATCAGGTTTCAGACCGATTCTAGGCATCATGTCAAAAAGCTGTTCTGCTTTTCTAGTGGTGCCGAATAATAGACACCCCGCCAAAACAACACTAACTACAGTTGTATTAGGTTTCATAGCTAGCAGAGGTCCATTTATCTTTTTGCGCGGGTCCACTCTGCCATCTTGGAACAAGTAACCAATCTCAAGAACCAATTCAGCAGCAAGGTAAGCTCCATCAGACGACTGTGACATATGAGCTACAGTAGCAGACCAAGCAGTCACAGGGGGGAATTGCTCCATTTCTATAAGCTTTCTCAGAAGAGTTGATGCAGGAACATGCAACCCGCATTTGGCAAGATTTAAGGAGAGATACATTAAAGTCTCCTTCTGCAACAAATTCTGCTTGTGCTCCTCAAATGATTGTTCAGTCAGTCCATAAGCCTTCTCAAGCCATTGACAATCTAGACTTTCAGCAAACCCTTCTAAAAGATTGTTCACGACATGTTTCCTAGGAAACCCTTCAATTTTCATGTGTTGTTGGTTCAAATTCCACGCATCACTGAACCTGCGCTCCTTGAGTGCATTCTGCATCCCCTCAGATATCTTACCAGCATCTCTTGCCTGGACCAAGATAGTTCCTTGCATAGTTGAAAACAACTGTAAGAAATTGGTGTACCCATTCCTATATTGAAATCTTCTAGACGAGTGGACAATCAACTCTGAAACAGGGACGTGACTCCGATAAGCCTGATACTGGCATCTAAAAACATTACAAACATTGAACTGATTCCAAGAAATTACTCTCAATCTTCTCATTCGCATCATTAATTTTCAAGTAAAAGATTTTCTTCCCTCATATCCCATACGAACGATATCCAAATCTGCACCACAACCAACAACATTCAGCAATCTTTCGAAAACAAATTCAAGAAACATACTACTATACAACATATATCAACAACCACATCAAATCATAAGAAGCCACAGTCTGCACCGCAAAGCATATAAACTATATGTAATTACCAATTAAGGCAAATTCACCCAATTCGACAATTAAGTCCATAATTTTCGATTTTCATTACTCACTGAGGCATTTCATCAAACAAGACTAAAGGGTCATTTTTTAAACCCGCATTAGTTCAACTTATATGGTTTACCAGCCATTGATATGTATAAAAATATACAGGCCCCAAGACACAATGTAAACAATAGAATACAACAGCATAAAATCTAAACTTGATAACAAAGAACAGACAAATATAACAAATAAAAATTGAAAGTTACCAGAGATGTGAGATGGCACGCCGGAAATTGGCCAGAGACAAGACAACGGCGAGGATATTAAGGAGGGGAGTGTTGTTGCAAGTAACTGCAAGTCTGCAACACAGAGAGACAGCTCAAGTGTTTCAAAGTGGAATATAAAAGAGAGGGAGAATAATATAAATCAATGTAACATGAACGTTAGCTTAAATTTAAAATAAGTAACTTATTTTAATTTATTTTTTTATATATTTTTTAAAAAAAATTAGATAAATATTTGTTTAAGAATTTTAAAATCAAATATGATTTTCAAAATTGAAAATAAGTTACTTATTTTCGGAAAAAATACATATATACTTACTTTTTTCTGGAAATAAGCACTTATTTCCAGAAAATAAGTTAAGCCAAACGGTCACTTAATATTCATAATTCCTAAATACAGGTAAAATTTGCTTTATACATTTTGGAGAAATTACTTTCACAACCCGTCCTAGTATTTTTGTGTAATTTAAACATTAATGCACTTACACCTTACTAATATGTTGACCTGTCAAAATGGGTCTGGATCTGAAAAACTGAACCGAAATTCATGGAACCGGATCTGATTTTATATCCGAAATTACATAATTCGATAAATATCTGAAAATCGATTTGATCCGAATCGAAAATTACCCAAACCGAAAAATTTAACCAAAAATAATCTGAAATACTAGACCCGATAATGACTTGGAACCAATTAGAACCGAATATATAATCACCTGAACTGAAAATGACCCGAAGTATAAGATCTGATTCAATACAAATACGAAATACATTGAATTAGAAAAGATATGTTAGGTATGAAGAACTTATGAGATCAGAGAATGTTGAATCAGAGTTTACTGAAACTGATCAGAGTTTAGTTGATAACATCAGAGACTAGAAGTGGTCGACAGAGTTTAGTCTAACAGAGTTTGACAGATGGAAATCGATAAATCAGGAGATGATTGAAGACAGAAAAGGAAGTGATTGTGTGAAATACAATTATCTCATTGGAAGCTATCTTTTATGAAGATAATGATGGAAATTGTATATTTGTATTTATTGATCATTATCTTTGATGTAATTAGATAGGTAGCTGTGTACTATATAAACACAGGATTAGGTTTACATTGAGGTATCGTTCAAGTTATCATTTTCTCATAACCTAGCAGCTCTTAAGGACTTTGTTTTTTTCTTGAGAGAGTTTTGTATTAATTTTATCAAAATTAATACAAAGCATTATTTATTTTACGTACTTGTGTTCATAATCGATTGTTTGGTACTATTATATTCAACCCCCCTTCTATAATAGTTCATTATCTAGTAACAATTGGTATTAGAGCAGGCAGTTTACTTTAACCTAAAAGATCTTATAAACAATGTCTAGAAACAAGTATGAAAGCATACGGATTCCAATTTTGAAAAAGGCTGAATACTCTACATGAAGGGTAAAGATGTTAATGTTCTTGGAAGCTACAGATCCTGGTTATCTAGACAGGATCAATGAAGATCAATATATATCTAACAACAAAGCTAGTTCATCAACATTAGTGGAAGTGAGACAGGTTCTTGAACACTACACTCTGAAAGACAAAAAGGAGTGGACTAATAAGGAGAAAATTGAAGTTCTCAAGGATGCAAATGTGAGAAATATCTTACATAACAGTCTTGACTCAGTGATATCTAACATAGTAATTGCTTGCAAAACTGCTAAAGAAATCTGGGATGCACTAAAGGTTCAATGTCAAGGAACCAAGGAAATCAAGAAGAACAAAAGATCTATTCTTATACAAGAGTACGAATACTTTGAGGCTAAATAGAATGAGTCTCTCACTGATATGTATGACATATTTCTTACTCTGTTGAATGACTTAGCTTTGGTTGATAAGGTGTATGATAATGAGGATTCAAACACCAAGTTTTTAAGGGGTCTTACTGAAGAATGAGATTTATAAACATCCTTAATAAGAGACATGATTGATCTGGAAGACATGTCTCTAGATGCCTCGTGCGACCTCATCCGCATAACCGCTCGTACGACCTCGTGAGACCACATCCGCTCGTGCGGCCTCATCCAACCTCGTCCGCCTATCCGCTCATGCAACCTCGTCTAACCTCATTCGCTCGTGCGGCCTCGTACAACCTCGTCCGCATATCAGCTCATACGAACCTCGTTCAACCTCGTTCACTCGTGCGGCCTTGAACAACCTCATCCGCATATCCGCTAGTGCGACCTCGTCCAACCTTGTCCGCTTGTGTGGCCTCGTCCAACCTCGTCCGCATACCTGCTAGTGCGACCTAGCCAAATTGTACGGCTTCGTCCACTCGGTTAACTTCGCCCAAAAGTATAGGCCTAGCCCGAATGAATTGAATTAAGCCCATGGAACATAAAGACCTTGCCTCTATGGATGAGGCCTCACCCTTGTTACGACAATTGGTTTAGAAAAGTAATAGGTTCAGGCACATCTTTACATAGACCTCGCCTACTTTGCGGAGGATGGAGTCATGTACGCTCTTCCAGTACATCATTGTTTTGGAAGAATAAGAAGTTGATCCTCGCCTTTATCCTATTTTGGTAAACCTCGCCCCAATTAAGGAACCTCGCCCAATATGCGGCCATTTATTCTGAACGACATGTTTTGGGCCATTGGGTCTGGGCCAGTGTGTATGGGATTAATACTATCGTTCTTCGACCTCGCTTGTTTTGCAAAATGTTTATATTATGGAAGATCTGTTGTATGGACCTCGCCCAAATTGAAAGGTCACGCCTGGTTACATGTACTCTGACCTTGGATTACATATTTAGAGTTGTTGGGCTAGTTTGATATATATGGGCTCAGACATCATCGATAATCAACCTCCCCCACATTGAGGAATAAACATGGACATTCCTCCTAGATAATTTATTTATCAAAGGATTTATAGATTTGGCTTCGCCCATATGTATTCAACCTCGCCCAATGTGGGCCTAAAACATACTATCTTCTGAAGGACTTGCTGATTATGACTTTTATGAAGGCTAGGTTCCATCCAGGCTAATTGGGTCTAAGCCCAATTAGGGGGATCTAGTTCTCTCATCTAGGATAACATTTCTGGAGGTTTAGCCCATTAAGGTTACGATATGAGGGGTGATGGATTGGGCCTAGGCCGGTTTGCGACGATGTTGTACTGATCACCTAACCCCCACATTCCTTGTACATAGTTGGGTTTCAATGACCTGAGCCTAGGTGTATTCTAGGTGGTGGACCAAATCAATTTTGGAGAATGAAATCTAACCCTATTAGGTTTCGTGCTCTCCAAGAACTACGTTGTGCTTGATCCCTATATAAAGGGTGCGTAGGCATATTGTTGGGGACCCTAAGTAGTCACTGGCACGCAAGAACCGTAATTCTTGTTCAGACAAGATCGCGCGGGGTAGAGAGCCAGTCATAGTAGAAGAGGAGGCGACCAAGGAAAAATCTCTAATTCCACAAAGGAGGGTTCATGAAATCACACCTCGGAGGCTAGCGTATGGAGGAACAGGATGAGGTTATAGGCTCAGGCAAGATTTGGGATGTACATCAGTCGAATCACAACAACAAGGTCCTAGCCAGGATCGGATCAATGGACGAGGACATGGTAACACCCGTGATTCCGAGGAAGGAATATTCAGACGAAACACCAGTTATTGTGGAAGGATTGATGGTCATAATTATGGCGGATGCGGACCTGGAGGAAGGTTCTTGTGGAGGTTTCTATGGTGACTGCCTATTGATAGTCGGAGAGCCCCATATGCGGATGATGTTGAGATTATCTAGCCTACCTCTAGACGAACAATTAGGCCTCTTAACCATGTGCCCGAAGATTAGATGACTGGGAGAATGAGGAAAAGAATCTGGTGGGATGATCGTGATCAGGTAAGAGAATAAGAAGATTGTCGACCAAATTATGGTCGTGATGAAAGAAGAGATTAGGGGGATTATCGGATGAACTTTGGTCGCAATCAAGGTAAAGATCAAGGGGATTATCATGCAAACTTTTGGTCGCAGTGAAAGTGTTTGACCTAAAACCAATCATGTATGATGAGTTAGGAAAAACTTTCTGCTACTCTTATTTAATTTCATTTGATAATAATAAAGTATTCATTTGTTATGTTACGGGCTTAATCTATTTGAAGTGTATTAAATAAGATGTTCCATAGTTTAGAGCAAAGCTTCTAGAATTATAATGAGATTGTAATAATGAGATCTAGAAGATAATAGCTTTAGACTTAAACAGTTCCTGATCATAGGATAACTAATTGGAAATTGGTAAATCCGTAAAGATTAGTACATACTATGCTAGCTCTCTTAGGAGGATGTCTGTTCTCATAGACATTTGTGTGGTGACACTATAGCTAATATGTAGGTGCTTATTAAGGAATAAGTTCACTGAACATGACTCGATAAGTAGAACAACTAATGGAGTTTACTCATGTGTCGATAGTTGTTTATTAAGTAAATAGTTGTACAAGTATCCTTAGACTTGAGATAGTTAGAGTAATCTCGTACACAATGATTTATGCTTTGGTTTAGTCCTTAGTCTCTAGGACATTCATTAGGTCCATTCTGGGCATAGTGATTTGTGTATGGAGATAGTTAACGGATCAATAAAGGATCTGCCCCTTCCAGTAAAGGAAGTGAATATCCTATGTTATTCTTAGATATGCAAGTTCAAGAATCTCGGGCCAGAGTGAATGAAATTAGAAAGAGTTTCTAATTTGCATTAAAAGGAACTTTGCATTATGAATAAGAAATCATATGATTAAATTAGATAGGCTTGACACGAGTTCCATGCCTCGTATTTAATCGGGATATTGAAGGGTAGAAGGAATTAATTGTACGGTAACAAATTACTGACAGGTTCTAAGTATTCTAAGCAATGATTTCGTATTATCTGGATAGTCGTGATATGTTGAGAAGCATCACTCACGATGTAGAATAAATATAATTAATCAGATTAATTATATTTAATGAATTAATAGAATTCATATAAATAATAAATAAAATGTTTATTATTATTTATTTCTACTACCGGCTTAATATTGAACCTAAAGAGTCACACCATAAAAGAGATTAAATTATAGATGAAGGAATAATTAATAATAGCTAGTCATTATTTATTTATGAAATAAATAATTACTTAGCAAATTTTATAAATTAATTAAATGAGATTTAATTGATTATAAATTATTTAAGATAAGATCTTAATATTATTAATTAAATATTTAATTAAAGTAATTAAATATGAAGAGAGAATAATTTTCTAAAAGAGTTTAGAAAAAGGAATTAATGATTAAAATAGTTTTAATCATTAACTAATTAATTAATAAGATTAATTAATTAAAAAGGGAATTAATAATAAGATATTTATAGAAAATATCTCAGCTGAGATATTTGCCTATATATATAGGATTATAAACCCTAATAAAAAAAAACCCTAATATTTGTGAGAAATATTTTAAAAGGGAGGCAACCCTAATTTCCTCTCTAGCCTCATCCTTCATCTTTTAGTTTGATTCTTTGTGGATATCTTTAGAGTACTCCACACTTGAGGGGTGATTGCAAGGATTGAAGAACAAGATCTTCTCTAGCTGTTGCCGGAAAGCAATCGAGGTATTCTTCAATTTATAAAATAGTTTTGTATCTATATGTATGTATACATAGGAATATATGCAAATAAATGTTATTCAATGCTTCCGCTGGTGCATAAATTCCTACACGCAGGATACGCCAAAAATCGTCAATGATTATCGTAGATAACGAAGAAGAAGTATTACAACCCAAAAACACCTATAGATCATGGTGATATCATTAAAAGTAAATCACCAATATTCGTGAAAAATGAAAAGTGATGAAGCAACTTTTGCAAGATTGGTGACCCAGTTTACAGCTTGGCCGAATGTCTAACCACCTTTGAAGGAGGTTGCAGGTGTCGATGTAGAGCAGAAGAAGGATCACGGCTTGGTAATAGTAAACATCATTCCAGGAAAGATCTTATGTGATAAGATAATCAGTACATAAGATGACACTATCTCCAAATTGGTGGTTTCGTATGGTTACCCTTAATGTTTTGACACATGAAGGATCTTGGGATGAGAACATGCTGCCAAGGTAAAATGCTAACGGAAGTCAGTTAATGGGAAATAAAAAAGGCCTTGCCAAGACCGGATTGAACGAAAGCGACATGGAAGGTTTCATGATTGAGTTAGAAAGGGGTTATCTAACAATGATCTGAGGATGATGTTTAATAACTCTGATGAGCCATGGAGGAGAGGTGCTGAGAGGTAACATGAGCTAGTCGTAGGAGAGCCCACCCTTTAATGAAATGGAGGTTCTTGATCCAATGCCCTCTGTAAGTGGTGAAGCCCAAAAATTTGATGTTTGATGATCAACCTCCTCCTAAAGGAAGAAAAAGCCCTTAAGGAGCATTTTCAAAGTGGTACGTCATCTGCCAATTTTTACAAAAGACCCTAAAGGGTGTTACTACTAACAGGTTCTATATTCTTGTCATTTCATAATCTTTCAATATAATCATGTTGTTCGTAATGTGCATGATATTTATCGTATAGTAGTAGAAGGCTTTATCTTATTTACTTTTCACTAAACTTTGGGGTAGTATGTGTAACTCTCTAGCTAGTGTTTTTTACGACCATGTTTCAATTTTTTCGGATAAAGCATTCTTTATCCACATCTTCATTATGAATTGCAAAGTTTAATGTTTTGATTGAGGTCTGATTAGGCATGTTATTCCTGGGGGTGGCGAGGCCCTTAGTTGACTTTATGTTTCCTGGGTGTGGCCTAGCCCCCAGACGATTGATTTTATGTATTCCTGGGTATGGCGTGTGAAAGGCAGAGTGTCTAAACTTGTAACACTATAACTTATGTAACTCAACTAAAAGAAAATATAGTTAACTAGAAGACAATCAAGAACATGAAGCCACAAAGAAATCAATATTAAATGAAGACAAGGTAATTGATACAATTCAACATGTTAACTATGATCAAACAAAGAAGAAATCATTGAAAGAAGTTCAAGACAGAGTTGTTCATGCCTCAGTGATTTGTAACTTAAAGGTTCAAGATCATAACTATCAGTATCAATAAGACTAATTGATTTCAAGTGAACAAGAAGGAAAGCAATAATTGGAAAGCCACATTATTAATTGAATATGGTAATCTATTCAAGAAGCAGAGACACTATCAAGACTAGTCACTTATGAATCAGACCATTGTATCAAGTGTCAGGACATTGATAGCAAGTTTATGTCAGTAATAGAGATCCAGGTTCAAGAGCTTGTTGAAGAATATGGAAGACATAAAGAAATCACAAGTTCAAGGTGTTGCATTGAAATTTCAAGTTGAAGCCCAGAATTTCTCTAAGTACAAAATGTTCGAGATAGCCAAGTAGAATATTCCTATGTAGAAATTCTACTTAAATGTTCGAGATGGCCAAGTAGAAATTCTCAAGTAGATTTTCTATATAGATGGCAGTTTCAACATGACACATGGCATCATCTAATTGGCAGATTTCCAAGCTTTCAAGACAAGATAAGATTTATGTGGACATCATTGGGCCACGTATATCTTAGTCTTTGAAGACTACATGACATAGATTATAAGTAGTATAAATAGAAGTACTTGTGTATTATATTAATAGGGCAATATTTTCGAGATAAACACTTGAAAAAAAGAGAGAGAGTATTCACAGAGCTTAGTATCATTTACTACCCTCTTTACTTCTGGTGTACTTTGTAATGAATGTTGTAGCAACCCTTTCAAATTATATATAAGACATATATTCCTTGAATTATTGTGTTCATTTATTACATGGTATTTATTGCTTCTTAAATTTGAAAAGTTGTATTCACCCCCCCCCCCTCTACAACACATTTGGACCTAACAGCGTGGCCCCCGGTCGACCTTATTATTTCCTGGGTCTAGCCTAGCCCCAAGATGTATTTGTTATTACTGCGTGTGGCCTAGCCCCCAGATGTGTTTATTGTTCCTAGGCAAGGCAAGGCCCCAAGTCGACTTTATGTTTCCTAGGAGTGGCATAGCCCCCAGATGAGTTTATTTATTTCTGGGTGTGGCCTAGCCCCTAAATGTGTTTATTTATTCCTGGGTGTGGCCTAGCCCCCAAATGAGTTTATGTCACGGTGTGGCCTAGCCCCCAGAAGAGTTTGTTTATTCATGGGTGTGACCTAACCCCTAGATGTGTTTATTTATGCCTGGGTGTGGCTAGCCCCCAGATGTACTTATTATTTCCTGGGGGTAGTCTTGCCCCCAAATGTATTTATTATTCATAAGTGAGGCGAGGCCCCCGGTCAACTTTATATTTCCTGAGAGTGGCCTAGCCCCAGATGGGTTTGTTTATTCCTGGGTATGGCCTAACCCTCAGATGTGTTTATTTATTCCTGGGTGTGGCCTAGCCCCTAGTAGAGTTTATGTTTGGGTGTGCCCTAGCCCCCAGATGAGTTTGTTTATTCCTAGGTGTGGCCTAGCCCCCCAGATGTGTTTATTTATGCCTGGGTGTGGCCTAGCCCCCAGATGTACTTATTGTTTCCTGGTTGTGGCATATCCCCCAAATGTATTTGTTATTCCTAGGTAAGGCGAGACCCTAGTCGACTTTATGTTTCCTGTGAGTGGCCTAGCCCTAGATGGGTTTGTTTATTCCTGGGTGTGGCCTAGGCCCCCGATATTTTTATTTATGCATGTGTGTGGCCTAGCCCTAGATGTACTTATTATTTCCTGGGTGTGGTCTAGCCCCAGATGTATTTATTATTCCTGGGTGAGGCGAGGTCCCTAGTCGACTTTATATTTCCTGGGAGTGGCCTAGCCCCCAGATGGGTTTGTTTATTCTTGGGTGTGGCCTAGCCCCAATATGTCTTTATTTATACCTGGGTGTGGCCTATCCCTCAGATGTATTTATTGTTTCTTAGGTGTGGCCTAGCCCAAGATGTATTTATTATTCCTGGGTGAGGTGAGGCCCCCGGTTTACTTTATGTTTTCTGGGAGTGGCCTAGCCCCCAGATGAGTTTGTTTATTCATGGGAGTGGCCTAGCTCCCAGATGTGTTTATTTATTCCTGGGTGTGGCCTAGCCCCAAATGAGTTTATGTCCGGGTGTGGCCTAGCCCCAGATGAGTTTGTAATTCCTGGGTGTGGCCAAACCCCCAAATGTGTTTATTTATGTCTGGGTATGGCTTAGCCCCCAGATGTACTTCTTATTTCCTTGGGGTGGTCTAGCCCCCAGATGTATTTATTATTCATGGGTGAGGCGATTCCCCCAGTTGACTTTATATTTCCTGGGAGTGGTTTAGCCCCCAGATGGGTTTGTTTATTCCTGGGTATGTCTTGCCCCTAGTTGTGTTTATTTAGTCCTAGGTGTGGCCTATCCCCTAGATGAGTTTATGTCTGGGTGTGCCCAAGCCCCCAAATGAGTTTTTTTATTCCCGGGTGTGGCCTTGCCCCCAGATGTGTTTATTTATGCCTGGGTGTATCCTAGCCACCAAATATACTTATTATTTTCTGGATGTGGCCTAGCCCCCTGGTGTATTTGTTATACCTAGGTGAGGCGAGACCCTAGTCGACTTTATATTTCCTGGGAGTGGCCTAGCCCCCAGAATGGTTTATTTATTCCTGGGTGTGGCCTATCCCCTAGATGAGTTTATGTTTGGGTGTGCCCTAGCCCCCAGATGAGTTTGTTTATTCATGGGAGTGGTCCAGCCCTCAGATGGGTTTATTTATTCTTGGGTGTGGCTTAAACCCCAAATGTGTTTATTTATGTCTGGTTGTGGCCTATCCCCCAGATGTATTTATTGCTTCCTAGGTGTGGCCTAGCCCAAGATGTATTTATCATTCCTGGGCGAGGTGAGTCCCTCGGTTGACTTTATGTTTCCTAAGAGTGGCCTAGCCCCCAGATGAGTTTGTTTATTCCTGGGTGTGGCCTAGCCCCCATATGTGTTTATTTATTCCTGGGTGTGGCCTAGCCCCCGGATGAGTTTATGACTTGGTGTGGCCTAGCCCCATATGAGTTTGTTTATTCCTGGGTGTGGCCTAGCCCCTAGATGTGTTTATTTATGTCTGGGTGTGGCCTAGCCCTATGCTGTACTTATTGTTTCCTTGGTGTGGTCTAGCCCCCAATTGTATTAATTATTCCTGGGTGAGACGAACACCTAGTCAACTTTATGTTTCCTTGGAGTATCCTAGCACCAGATGGGTTTGTTTATACCTGGGTGTGGCTTAGCCCCCAGATGTGTTTATTTATTCATGGGTGTGGCCTAACCCCCAGATGAGTTTATGTCTGGGTGTGACCTAGTTCCCAAATGAGTTTGTTTATTCCTGGATGTGGCCTAGCCCCAAGATTTGTTTATTTATGCCTAAGTGTGGCCTAGCCCCCAGATGTTCTTGTTGTTTCCTGGGTGCGGTCTAGCCCCCAGATGTATTTATTATTCCTAGGTGAGTCGAGGCCCCAAGTCGACTATATGTTTTCTGGGAGTGGCCTAACCCCTGATTGGTTTATTTATTCCTGGGTCTGGCCTATCCCCCTGATTTATTTATTTATTCCTGGGTGTTTCCTAGCCCCCAGACTAGTTTATGTCTATGTGTGGCATAGCCCCCAAAGGATTTTATTTGTTTCTGGGTATGGCCTAGCCCCCATATGTGATTATTTATGCCTGGGTGTGGCCTAGCCCCCAGACGTACTTTTTGTTTCCTAGGTGTGGTCTAACCCCAGATGTATTTATTATTCTGAATTAGGCGAGGCTTCCAGTCGACTTTATCTTTCCTGGGAGTGGCCTAGCCCAGATGGGTTTGTTTATTCCTGGGTGTGGCCTAGTCACTAGATGTGTTTATTTATTCCTGGGTATGGCCTATCCCGCAGATAAGTTTATATCTGGGTGTGGCCTAGCCCCCAGATGAGTTTGTTTATTCCTGGGTGTGGCCTAACCCCGAGATGTTTTTATTTATGCTTGGGTGTGGCCTAGCCCACAGATGTACATATTTTTTTTTGGGTGTGGCTATAAACAAAGTAGTTAAAAAACGTACTTGATCTCATTCAAGTCAAAAATATTTGGTCTATATCTTGACCTTATATTTCCTATATAAATATATTATATATATATACATATATATATTTACATTCTGTACTTGCATTGCATCATACGCTTTACATATCGCACTTTACTTTAGCATATTTACTTTAAGCGCTTGCATTGCATTCATATGCTTTACATATCGCAATTTACTTTAGCATACACATTTAATTTCGTGCATTCATACGCTTTAATTTCCGCACCTTACTTTAGCATACGCACTTAATTTCTTGCATACACGTTAGCACACAATGTGTGGTTCGTCCTTTTGACTAAGTGACTTGCCCTTTTTAGTGGTTCGTCCTTGTCTTTAAGTGACTTACCCCGACTCACATTTATAAATATATTATTGCTTCAGCTATTTTATATATATTTATTTGTCACTTTGGTTTAGTACTGTAACATACTAGTCCACCACTTTCTTTTCTAAAAACAGGGATATTAAAGTCGTAGTACTTGTTGTCTAGACTTTGTTAGTGAGGTTAAAGTGAAGTGACGTGATCCTTGTTCTAAGACCCAAGTCCTAGACATGCCGACGGGGAGTTGGGTGTCTTTACACCATGAGGAAAAGGAAAGACCCAATACCTATGACCCAAATCCAAGACCTACATTGTTATAGAGGAATATAGTCTACGCAGGGATTTTTACGTATCTTTGAGGAGGTAAAGGGGAAGTTACGCTCTAAGACCAGCTCGTAGAGGTACTACTTGTCTGTGAGGAAGTAACGGGGAGTTACGCTCTAAGACTAGCTTGTAGGGGTTCTACTTTGATTGTGAGGAGGTAACGGGGAGTTACGCTCCAAGATAAATCAAGTAGGTTTGTTATTGTATTTTGAGGGGTTAACGGGTAGTTAAGGTCCAAGATAGATACATAGTGTTGTAAAAGGCTTCTCTGCCACTATAAGGAGTACATCTTTTTATACTGCAAAATCTCGAGTTCAGGGAGGGACTCGGGGACTGGACTAAGGGTGAGAGGATTCGTTAGGGGATTGCGCCATCGCAAACCAGGATAAAAATTCCGTTGTGTAGCCTATTTCTTTTCTCTGCTTTTATTTTCCGCACTTATATTACTAGTTGACTGGTAATATTTTAAAAAGAGAAAAGAAAATTTTAAAATGCCAAGCTCAATTTTTAAAACGGTATTAATTTATTCAACCCCCCTTCTAGCTTATACCCCCCATTTTGGGCCTAACAGTTGGTAACAGAGCAGTGCTCTTAATCGTGTTCGGTGACCTTTTTAAGTGCCTACGAACGCAATAAAGAGTAGATCTTTATGGCGTATTTGAGTACCATTGGTTGTGGTGAAGGTATCTCGAGTTCGAGACCCCCTCTATTCGATGGCACCAACTTTGCTACTTGGAAAATAAGATTTAGAATTTATGCTAAATCCCAAGATGTCAAAGTGTGGATGGCTATTGAAGACGGTGTTGTAGTTCCGACAAAAGTAGTTGACGAAATAGTCATCGAAAAGAAAGTCAGTGAATACACCCGTGAAGAGGAAAAGTTAATGAACATAGCCGCTAAGGCGGAAATGGTCTTAACTAGTGCACATGCAGAGAAAGAATACAAACGCGTTAATAACTGCAAGTATGCACAAGATATGTGGAACAAATTGGTCATAACCTATGAGGGAACCATGGATATTAAAGATTCTCGTATGGATACGTTGATCCAAGAATACGAGAACTTTAAACTCCTCGAGGGTGAAACCATCATCGATATGGAAACGAGATTTACTCGTATTATCGATGAACTTGTTCAACTCGAAAAGTTATAATCTATTAATGAGAAAAATCGAAGAGTCTTAAAAGCCTTACCTCTAAGTTGGAAAGTTAAAGTTACCACTATAAAAGAAATGCATAATCTAAATGCATATACCATCGATAGTGTATTCGGCAACCTTCGTGCTTACGAAGAAGATAATGCTCCGGATAAACCTCTTCCTAAAGTTGAAGAGAAGAGAAAGAGTATGGCCTTAAAGGCAATATTTATCGAAAGATGAAAACGACGACGATTTGAACGAAGAGTTAGAAAATCTTGATGAGCATGAAATTGCTTTACTATCAAGACAACTCCGTCGCATTTTATAAAGCAAAGCTCAAAGATACGGAAAGGGCTTTCTTAACTCGGGTAACCAATAACGAGTTTTTAACTCTAAGGGTAGGCCTAATTATAAGAACAATTTTCCTACTACGAGCTATGCTAAAGGCAAAGGTGTGCAACAATTACAAGCAAACAATGCTTATAATAACTCGAAATTTGTGAGTAATTATGCACCTAAGCATAAAGAGGCAGTTCCCGAAGAAACCGAGATTGTTTGTTTTGAATGTAAACAACTGGGTCATTTTAAAAGGGAATGTCCAAATTTGTCTAAGGGACAAATCATTGTAGCCAAAAATGGATGGGATCTTAGCGAGGATGAGGAAGCTCCCGAACAAAACAAGGAAACTGTAAACCTTGCTTTGAGGGCGATCGGAGATGAAGCTACTCCAACGGAAGACTCCACTTTTCTGCAAGAGGTAACATATAAAACAATCTTGATTTCATTATGTTATAGTAGTGATGTTAGCTTGTCCAAAGTAGATCATTATAATATGGATATTTCTGAGCTTAGAAACTTGGTCAAAAATTTGAAAATTGGTTATGATGAGTTGAATCAAAGTTATGTTAAAACAAAATCCGAAAAATATAAATATGAGGATTTGTGTCTTGAGCTTCAAAAAGAGGTCACTAGTTTGACCGACGTACATGTCAAAGACATGGAATACGTTACTAACATTATCTCTCAAAATTAAAGCTTAAAAATCGAGACGAATGGAAAGGATGACCAAATTCGCACTCTTGAAGTCGAAAATGTGTCTCTAATTATTCAAGCTAAAGAGATTGAGAATGATGAGCTTCATTTAAACGAATGCAATCATGAGCTCCATGTTGAGATTCTAAACCTAGAAATTCAAAATGAATCATTGATTCAAGAGAATTCTTCACGATGCAAACGTATAAATGACCTCGGAAAATCTCATACGGGAGATAGAGAGGAAGAGCTTCATGAAACCTTAAAAGAGCTTGATTTTGATTACCAACTTTAATTAATGAATAAAGACAACGATTATGCCAAACTTAAAGGCAAGATCAATGTTGAATTCGAAAGTCATCAAAGACTTGTCTCGGAATTAGAAACGATGAAGTTGGAAAATCAAAAGCTTAAAGATGAAAATTAAAAGCTCTTAGATCAAGTTATGGATAAAGAGACGTTCCTAACTAACAAGATTAATAACTTAGTTAAGGAAAAGGAAGATCTCGAATCCACCTTAAAAGAATTCACTAAGAGTAATGCTATTTTAGAAAGGATGGTATTTGGATCTAGGGAATCATTTAATCGTGAAGGCTTGGGTTATGAACATAAAGCTCCTACTAAAAAGGAAAATCATAAACTTAATCCTCTGATTAGTACTCCACCTAAATCACCTACACCTAAATGTACATATTGCAATGTAAGTGGACATATTCATCTATTTTACAAAGCTAAAAAAGGTGAACTTAAAGGGAAGTACAAGTGGATTCCAAAAGGATCAACTTCTAGAAATAGAGATGGAAAGAAAATATCTCAAAAGAAGAATGATTCTAAAGTGAATGTTCAAAACCAACCAAAGTTTTGGTATCCTCGAGAACCAATTACCTATGGACCAAGAAAAGGCACTATGACTCAAAATCCTAACTATTATGGTCAAACTCGTAAAATAAATGCATCTATGCCTAGGAATACGAGTTATCAAGCTAGATCGAGTCATCATGCTAATATGATTCATCATGCTTACCCTAGTACTTCAAATGCTCATGTTAAATGTAATAATTCGAAATGCAATGCCAATGCTAATTCTAGAAATTCGATTATTACCATATTTTCCTATATAAAGAATCATGAATATGCTAGATGTAATAAATATACACCCAGGAGAAACCCTTATCATATATCTACTAGGAATGAAGCATCTAGAAACATACATGATTATATGCAAGCTTATCCCATGCCTAGATTTGTTCATGCTAGTTCGTATATGCCTTATGATGTACTAACCCAAGGACCCTTAAGACAAAAGGGTACCAAAAGGTTTTAACTAATCCTGTGTGTAGGTATGCCTTACTGCTACAAAAGATGTGTGGTATCTTGATGGTGGATGTTCACGTCATATGACTGGTAATAAGTCATTGTTGAACAATATTAGAAAGGTACCCGCCAGAAATGTAACCTTTGGAGATAGCAGTAAAGGCAACATCATTGGCATTGGAGATATTAAAAATGAAAGCTTTAAAATAACAAATGTACAATTAGTCACGGGACTAAAGTAAAACTTGCTTTCAATAAGTCAACTATGTGATAATGGTTGCAAAGTAGTTTTCCGGTCAACACATTGTTCTATTTACAATGTAGACGGAAGACTAGCCTTAAATTGTCCACGTAACAAAAATGTATATACGTGTGACACTACGAAATATGAGAATGTATGTTTGGTATCCTTTAATGATGATCCATGGTTATGGCACTGAAGGTTGTGTCATATAAACATGAAACTCATTAAGACTATATGTTCGAAAGAACATGTACGAGGATTACCGAAACTCAATTTCGTTAAAGATCACATATGTGAAGCTTGTGAAATTGGCAAACAAATAAGAGCAACTCACAAAGCCAAATTCATGGTGTCTACGTTTAGACCTCTTGAGCTATTACATATAGATCTCATTGGACCTGTTCCCGTGCAAAGCCTCGGAGGAAGTCAATACACCCTAGTGGTTGTTGATGACTACTTTCGTTATACGTGGACTGAGTTCCTAAGGTCAAAGAGTGATGAATTTGAATCTTTTGCGGCTCTTTGTAAACGCATAAGTATAAATTTCCTTCTAAATTATCTCAATTCCTTTCCAGTTTAAAATTCCTTACTTTCTACAATAAAACATTAAAATCTATTAAATCAATACCCAATTAAATATAAAATAGAACTATTATGAGGATAAAAGTCATCTAAAATATATATAAATATAGACTCTATCAGGGAGTATCCATTAAGATCTAGCTCTGTTTTAGTTCACAACCAACCTATATTCCACTTTTGTTCCTTGAAACAAAAAAAGTGTCTAATTTTTACATATAAGATGCAGTGGAGGATACATATTGTTTGCACCAGATTTTTGAAGGGTAACAAGCTAATAATAATTAAATATAATGGTAATAAAGTGCAAAATGGAAAGTGAACTAAAATGACAAGAACAATATGATGACGCGGAAAATCTCTTTATGAAAGATAAAAATCATGGGTGGGTAGAGTCCCAACCGAAATAATACATTATAATGTTATTGATATCGAGTACATGATGGTTAAATGTTTAAAAGATAGAAATTTAGCAACTGACACTAGATAATATTTGAACTTGATGATATGTACTAGTAAAATAGGTTTCTAGTTCTTCAGTTGTGTATTTGATGTAAAGTTCTATCATTTGTATGAATGATCTAGGTGATATCCATCTTCTTGATATTTATCTTATTTTGTTGATAAGCCTCCTATTTTTCCGTTGCTATCTTCTAGCCCACTCTTCTCTCTATGATCATGTTAATTCGAATTGATAATTATCTTATCTCCTAGTTTCTAGGGATGGGGGAGCTAATTGTAGACCAAGTCATTATCCTCCTTGTACCTATCATGTCAGCACCTTCACGTTGAACACCTTTTTATTGACTAGGACATCAACTAGGTCTTGACATCTACTTATTCATGTAGACAGATAAAAAAAACGAGTGTCAACAATAGCCCCTGATTTTGTTGGTGTCCATAGCATGCAACCAATAAAATCAAACCTAGATAAATGTGACTAGAATCCTTTTAATTTCAAATCACTCGTCGTATTCATCAATTGCCCTTTCCCCACTCCAATCCAACTCTTCTAGCCGTTGCTCGTATATATATATATTATATATATATATATATACATACATACATAATTAACTTCTAAACCTTTTTACCCTAACTCATCTTTTTTTCAATTCTCAACTCTCAAATCCCATAAACATGGTTAAGAAGAACGGTAAAGGCGCAGCCAAGACTTCTGCAGCAATCAAGGGTTTTGAACTTACAGCCACATCCCTACTAGACTCTAAGGATAACAATATGAGTTTGATGAAGGAAGCTAAACTTGAAAATTTTAAGACCTTTCACACCTTTGATATCAACGTCGTTTTGCCCCTTAGTGGTATAGGGGCCGATTGGAAGTCCGAGGGTTGGGTATGCTTTTACTACTATCCCTTTGAGATTGGTATGAGGTTTCCATTTTCCTGACTTGTGACAGATTCGTTAAATAAACTTAATATCTCTCCTGGCCAATTGATGCCGTCTGCTTGGAGGCTTTTAACTTGTTTAGATGCAATTGAAGAGAAACACCGGTTCAGGATCAACATCGATGTTGTGTTTCATACCTACCAAACCAAAATTTTCAATGGTTGTCGTTATGGTTTAATTTGCAGGAAAAAAGACAACAAGACGAAAGAGGAGCCTTTAGTTTTGAATCTCGATATGGTTAATGATCGTGGTTGGAAGAATTAATTTTTCTTCATGGAATGAACCACTTTGGGCAAGTATGGTGAATCATTTCGTGAAGAATGGAACTCTGTTGGTAATATTCTTTCTTGCACTTTAATTGCTTGTTTTAATTTGTCTAGAATGTCTTTGTAGAATACTTGATCGTTGTCGTCAATTTCTAACTGTCTTGTCACAATAGTGTAGATGTTCTTTTATAATGTGTTTTCTTATTTGTGATTGTTGTTGACTAATGTATTGTTCCAAGTGAAAGCTCTATTTTTCTAAGTAACATTCTGTATCGCATTTTGGTACTTGATAAGTTTATTGTTGATTATAGTATCAACACCCTTCTTTTTGAAGTAATCTTAAATAGTTGTTGAAAGTTTTTGTGCCATCATAGATGAATTTTATTTATATGTTCTTTGTTGGTTTGTTGACGTAGTGTTTTGTATGTTTATTAGATTGTTCTATCGATGGTCGTGATGGTAATGAGGTCGTCATTGGTATCGTAGAAAAAATCCTTGCTCTTCCTATAGCTGATAAGATTTGGCCTAACTATTTGGACCGTCCCATTCGTAATGCTACCAATGTCATAATTGAGGATTGGCTAGAGAAATAAAATAGACAAGTTGTGAAGTATGATGGTAGTGTTATGACCAAGAGTGTAGCATGCAGGACCAGGAGCAAGAATATATCGGATACACCCAAACTTTATAAGTCCATACATGACATTTCCTCTGAGACCAATGACAGCCCTGAGCTTGAAGTTGGAATTGAAATGAGCTCTAGATGACAATATGTCAAAGGTATTTGTCAACTAACTTCTCTTTTGGCTTACATATCTTTGGAATTTTGTTTGTTACTGCTGGTTTTAATGGACATTGAACCATTCTGTATCGCATTTTGGTACTTGATAAGTTTATTGTTGACAATAGTATCAATACCCTTCTTTTCGAAGTAATCTTCGTATTCTATAGATAGTTTTTGATAGTTTTTGTGCCATCATAGATGAATTTTATTTACATGTTCTTTGTTGGTTTATTGACGAGTGTTTCGTATGTTTATTAGATTGTTCCATCGATGGTCGTGATAGTAATGAGGTCGTCATTGGTATTGTGGACAAAATCCTTGCTCTTTCTATAGCTGATAAGATTTAGCCTAATTGTTTGGGTCGTCCCATTCGTAATGCTACTAATGTCGTAATTGAGGATTGGCTAGAGAAATAAAATAGACAAGTTGTGAAGTATGATGGTAGTGTTATGACCAAGAGTACAGCATGCAGGTCCAGGAGCAAGAATATCTCTGATACACCCAAACTTTCTAAGTCCATACATGACATTTCCACTGAGACTAATGACAGCCCCGAGCTTGAAGTTGGAATTGAAATGAACTCTGGACGACAATATGTCAAAGGTATTTGTCAACTAACTTCTCTTTTGGCTTACATATCTTTGGCATTTTGTTTGTCACTGCTGGTTTTAATGGACATTGAACCATTTGTGTTGATTGTAGAGTTCAAACCCCTTGTTCTCTATGCTCTAACCATCTTCTATAAGGACCTCTTCCCCAAACGTGCTCATGATGAAGGGGCTACTGGCACTGATTCCTCCAAATCTCCTCAGGGTTTTAGTCCTGACACCAAACCGCTGAAGAAAATCAAGAGTTTGCCCGCTCCTTCGACCTCTACTGTTAAAAGTGATCCTTTTGGTCCATCCCTCCTGTCGAGATACAACATTGATGCACATCCCAACTCTTTCATGCAGCATTTGGGATAGTCCCTTCTTCCCCAAACGGTGGAAGGCCATATGACTAAGAGTGTCAAGCAAGTGATAGACACCTCTGTCGGCCATGTCTTTCAATGGAGTTCTTCAACTTGTTTTTACAGTGTTGTCTTTAATGTGTTCCTAACAAATTTTTTGTATGTGTAGTCTTTTCAAGATGTTTTAATGCTTAGGGAAGCTCATGAAAAATAGGCAAAGTTATTTCCCGATCTCGAAGCCGAACATCAAAGGTGTGATGAAAAACTTCAAGCTGCCCAAGCTCAGGCTGAGGCTAATTTGAATACAGCTACTGATGTCCGGAAAGAGTCTGATGATTATGTTATAAAGGTGCAAGGTTTAGAGCGAAATATTGAAAATGAAGCCAAAGCTCTTTCCACTCACCAAATCATGCGCATTAGGGTCGAAATGATGCTTAAATTTAAGCGTGGGGAATGCATGTCATGGGATGTCGAAGACACTGTCAGGGTTTATAATGAAACCTATCCTATAGATGTTTTCTATGTTGATGGCATGGATGTGGATGGTAGTGTACATAATTCACCCAAGGACGACGATCATAATGACGAGTAATGAACTTTTAGTATTTTTAAAGTTTTATGAACTTATTTACTCATGCTCGAAGTTTGAGCAGTCTCGAACAATTTGTTGCTTTATGTTAGAATTTCAGATTTATCATCCCTGTTTCACTCTTAAAGTGGGGGATTAATAGGTTTTCATATTTGTGGCATTGCCACCGTGGTCGAATAATTGACGTGGTTAATCACGTTGTTAATGTGACAGCTTTGTTTCGCTTATTGTCATGTTTACATATCTTAATGCCTTGGCATGTATAATTTATGTGTAAATTCACACACTTCTTTTGATAGTTAGATCGTAATTGTCAATCTATACAAGGGACATTATATATGTATATTGTGTAAGTTATTTTTGTCTGTTACTTCTAGTAACTTACAACAATCAACATTGCTTTTGAATATGCGTTAGACATATGTCATGTATGCTGTATTCATATTTTGTAGTATGAGTTTATTAATTCTTGTAGATGCATGCATGTGATTAACTTATTAAAAGGCCTTCCCCTCTTAAAATAGGTTTAATGTCGTCTTGCTATCGTCACGTGTCGATGTGCATTGTTTCATTTCTAGAAATGTAAATTTAAATTCACACAATATGCCAAGTTCCTTATATTTTTGTAATGTATGTCAAGGGTGATAAGTCCCCTGTAGTAATTGAGTTAAAAGCAAAACATGTCGTAAAGAAAGAACTAATCAATATGACATATAACATACAAACTTAAAATAAACTAAGGCAATCATTTATGCATTCAGTATCAATATGTCATGACACAAATATAACTTTAATTTGAAATACATATTAATCATAAAAATAAGATAGGTATCCAGGAAGGCATCATACATTTTATTTGCATATAAGGAAATGTCTTGACATTAAGTCTCGACTAGAACATGATGAAAGTAATTCAAAAACAAACTACTTGTCTTGACTGAAGTAATTCAAAAGACAAATGAATAACGCAAACATACTGAGTTAAACGTGATAAGCCTTAAAGTGATGTGCAGTTCAATTTCTAAGAATTTGTTGTCCATCTAGTGTGGACAATTTGTATGCTCATATTCCCACGATGTCAATGATAAGGTATGGTCCTTCCCGATTATCAGCAAACTTTCTTGCATTGACATCAATAGTATTCTAGAACACTTTTCATAACACCATGTCTCCCACCTGAAATGTCCTGACATGGACATTTTTGTTATAGTAGTTTGTGATCCTTTGTTGATAGGACGCTATTCGTAAGCCATTTTTCGTGTCTCGTCCACCATATCCAAATCATACGTCAATTCATCTAAGTTGTCTTCATTTGTCAAGAGGCCATATCTTGCTGTTGGCATCGAAATTTTAATAGGTAAAACGGTTTTTGTTCTGTAAACTAGGTTGAACGGTGTTTGTCCTGTCGATATCTTAGGTGTCGTCCTGTTAGACCACAATACCCACGGTAATTGTTCTGCCCATTTACCTTTGCATGTTGTCAACTTTCTTTTAAGGCTATTGATAATTATTTTATTGCTAGATTCAGCTTGCTCATTTGCCTACGGGTACCTGGTGTCGATTTTGTCAGTGTAATGTTCCATCGTCGATAAAAAACCTCCGTCTTGTCACAAATAAACTGCAATCTGTTATCATTTACTATTTCTGACGGTATTCCAAACTTACACAAAATATTCCTCTCGAGAAATGATATTACTTCTTTTGATTTGACTTGACGAAAGGTATCTGCTTCAATCCATTTAGAGAAGTAATCTGTTACAGCCAACATGAACACTTTTTGATCGGGTGCAGGTGACATCTTTCCTACTATGCCCATCCCCCATTTCATGAAGGGCTATGACGGTAAGGAAGGGTGTAGTTTTTTAGACGGTAGATAGATTACAAGGGCATGTCGTTGATAGGCATCACATTTCTTGACGTATTCCATTGCATCTTCCCTCAATGTTGGCCAATAGTAACCCATTCATAAAATCTTAATGGACAAGTTCCTTGCTCCCAAGTGATTTCTACATTATTCGTCATGAACGTCCCGTAAAAACATCAACAGCTTCATTGTTTTCTAAACACCTTTGTAATAGTCCTAAAATTGACTTTTTAAACAAGACATTATTGATGATGACATACCTGGACGCCTTCATCCTGAGTGCTCTAGCTTCATTAGCATTATTAGGTTGAACACCATGTTACAAGTACTCCTTGAATTTGATGGTCCAGCTTTGTTGTTGATCCCCTATATCAATCACATCATCCACATTCTTGACATCATATGTCTTATCATTCATGTCCGTTGCAGGCTTCATGACATGAATGATTGGTATATTGGTTAGGCCGATATGTCGAAATACAACCCCTAAACTAGCCCAGGCATCATCATGTGTGTTTAACTCCCTTGGTACTTGTTGGATGTCAAAACCATCAAATTCCCCTTGTAATTCTTTGACTATGCTCAAATATGTCGACATCTTATGGTCATTGGCTTCATATAGTCCTTTGACATGATTGACAATTAGAAGTGAGTCACAAAATACATCGACACATGCAACTTTCAATTCTCTTGCATCTTTCAAACCCATGATTAACGCTTCGTATTCTGCCTCATTATTTGTGGCTTTGAACTCATAACAGATAGAGTATGCCATGATATCCCCCTGTGGTGACTTCAGGATGAGCCCCAATCCCGTCCCATTGACAATAGATGCCCGTATATATAATGACCATGGCTTCATTTCTATTTGTTATTACCAAGTGTTGCAACTCTTCATCTACTTGTGTTAATAAGCTTGGGCTAAAGTCTGCAACAATGTCTGTTAACACCTGAGACTTGATGGATGTTCGTGATTCATATGTGATGTCGTAGACACTCAATCGTACTGACCATTTGGCCATCTGTCATATCAACTCTGGTTTACTTAGAACTGTCCTTAGAGGATAATTCATCCTAACACAAATCCTATAGGATCCGAATTAATGTAGTAACTTGACGGATGTCATTGCAAGGGCGAGAACCAACTTTTCCAAATACAAGTACCTAGTTTCAGCGTCCACCAAACGTTTACTTACATAATAGACTGGGGATTGGACTCCATTTTCTTCCTTTACCAACACCCCACTGACAGCTTGCTCAGTGATAGAAAGATAAACATATAGCATCTCACCTGGTGTCGGTTTGGACAACAAGGATGTTGTTGTCAAATAACGTTTCAAATCATCGAAGGCTTCTTCATGTTTTTCTGTCCAATCAAACCCCTTATTCCTCCTCAACACGTCATAGAATAATTTGCACTTGTCAGATGAACGCGAAATGAATCTGTTTAATGCAGCCACCCGTCCTGTCATCCTTTGTACTTCTTTTATAGAGGTTGGTGACGTCAACTCAGATATTAGTTTAATTTGTCTAGGACTAGCTTCAATTCCTCTCCTTGCACCATATGACATAAAAATTTCCCTAATGATACGGCAAAATTGCACTTGATAGGTTTAGCTTTATGTTGAATGTCCTGAGTATGTCAAATGCTTCTGTCAAGTCCTTGACATGATCAACTGCATTTTTTGATTTGACCACCATGTCGTCAATGTACACCTCCATCGTATGACCAATTTAGTCCTCGAACATTTTATTCACAAGTCATTGGAAAGTAGCACCTTTATTCTTTAATCCAAATGGCATGGCCAAGTAACAGTATATACCCCTTTCATGAAGGGTTTCGAGGCACAAACGCAATGGAATAAACGTGAAAAATAAATCAAAAGAGCGAAACCCTCGGCAGGATCCATGCGAAAACAAAAGATTTAATTCGAAGATAAAGAATAAATACCTTTAGAAGCTTTAACAGTTCATTAATGGAAGATTAATGGAGGTCCAAAGCTTGTTTAATCACCACGTATCCCGCTCTCGCGATCTTCGCTCTACGGTATCCACACGAACACTTTTCATGAAAGATTGATGTGTACTAGCACCCGAAAACTGCTTCTCTCTCTATATCTTCCTCTTTTCTCAAAACGGCTAGGGTTTTAATAAAAATATGTCCCACTTATTAAATCAGCCCATAAAGAGATTATATAGAGAGGGAAATAA
The DNA here is from genome assembly GCA_028671895.1 of Oenanthe sinensis. Classification (NCBI taxonomy): domain Eukaryota; kingdom Viridiplantae; phylum Streptophyta; class Magnoliopsida; order Apiales; family Apiaceae; genus Oenanthe; species Oenanthe sinensis. The sequence goes on from CM053806.1 coordinate 38,750,201, forward strand.
GTTTTCTAATTATAATCCAATTATAATTAATACTAATCCAAAATTCTAAATTATTTAATTAAGTCTCACTTAATTAATTAATTATTAATTTCAGAATTAGTTTAAATAATTCATTTATTCTATTTATATAATTAATTAAGTCATACTTAATTAATATCATAAATAAAATAAATTACTTATTTAATTTAAATTCACAATTTAAATTATTTATCCTTCAAGCATTCTTTGTGTGTGACCATGTAGGTTATTATTATGTTGGTAACAATTTTAATATCTAATTAAAATTGTAAACAATGAGCGGCATCTAGTAATACATCATTGCTACCCAAGTAATAATAATAAATCGGTGATTCGATTAAGCCTTTCGTGAATAATGTTTCATGTAATATAATCCATTTAATCTTGATATTATAGATTAAACTCAAAGCATGTCTCGTGTCATCCTCTTCATAATTTAATCTTTATTTTCTTGATCGATGAGTAGACCATTAAAATCAAATCAACATTTGAGCACGACCGTGCATTTCATAGTCTCACTCAAACAAGAGGCCAATAATATCACTCCTAAAATTAGGAGGATTAAATCACATCTAGATCATTCATATTTCTCATACGATTCATAATATACCAAATGTCCACTTTTATCATCACCCGGTCAAAGGTAACTTTTAATGTAATCAAAGTATATTAATTCTCGTATATAAATATAATGATTTCAAGTCTAAGGATCATTACACCATTATCACAGTGAGAATTACTTATGACACTTATTTAACATGTAGAATCTCACGGCGGGTCATTCGAGTGCCATGCATTGAGACATGCACTTATGTTCTTGACTTTAGTATCACCGTACCTATGATCAATGAGATGTGGTCATTTGTCAAGAAGCATACTAGTCTTTGTGCATTATTATTGTCTTTAAATAATAATACTCGACTAGAGAATTTTAGGAATAAGATACTATTCATATAATCTCATTTTTAAGTCACATACTTAAAGATATATAATACGTATCAAAATTCCAAGGACATTTATTATGCTTTCAATTTATTACACAGTAAATAAAATATAATAAATAAATAATAATCAATAAAATATAATCCTTAATAATAAATATTTTCCTTAAAATATAAAAAGTATTGTCTCTAGAGAATAATTACTAACATGTCAGTCACAAAGGCTGTATTTCTTGAATCCGAAAGGTGCATTTGAATTTGATTAAAGCCACTAGAGGCATCCAAGAATGTTAACAATTTGTATCCTGCCATTGAATCAACCATGGTATCTATGTGTGGTAGGGGATACGAATGTTAATAAGGTAATATTTGATTTGAGTCACTTTAAAACATTTAAATTGTTAATTAGTTGTGCAACATTATAAGCCTCATCATCAAAATAGAATAAACAACTATTGTTATTTAATTAAAATGAAAAAGCCTTTTTTGTCCAAACAAGAAACTGAAATAATGTCTCTGTCAATTGCAAGCACGTTATAACAATTATCAAGTTCTAAATTTTCCTTATAGGCCAAAAGGTAAGTAAGGAGTTCCTCTAACCAGAGCAACTACCTTTACTCCAATTCCAACCCGATACCTAAAACTTGACCCTTATTGATCATCTTTTTCCGATCTTCCAAATAAGCATGACAGTTTAATTTTCAATCTCCCAATTTTCCATAGAAGTGACAATCGTCTTCTTTATCAATACCTTATTTAGACTTTAGAGTCTGCTTTAAGGATTGGACTTTGGTTTGACAACGGAACTAGATCAAATCTTCTTCTTGCCTTTCCTTTTTGCATTTCATATGTTTACCATCAATATAGTAGTAGTTCATGCATTTATCATATTGCTTTCAGCAGTTCTCAACATGCTTAGCAACTCAATGGGTGTTTTACCAATCTTATTCATTTTATTGTTCATAACAAACTAAGAATAATATTTGTCCAAAGATTTTAAGATCAAATCTAACTAAGTCTCTGGACCTATCTGGAAACCCAAATATCAAAGGTACTCATTATACCCTATACTCTTTAAAACATGTGGTGTAACCGGGTCTCACTCTCCCTACTTGTAAGTGTATAGTGCCCTTTTATTTTCAAATATATCTTGTGATCAATCGTCTCATAAGCATCTATATGCTCGTGTTGCTTCTTAAGCTCATCACACATATTTGCGAGCATGAGACATGAAACATCAATCGCAACATCAATTTGCTTCTAATAAGCACTATGATTTGCACATGTTACATTCTCAACTTTAAGAGCAGGGGAAGAGATTTGACTAACATCGTGGTGTCCGAGGACGATCCTCAAGCTCCTATGTCAGTCAAGGAAATATATTCTCGTCAACTTGTCTTTCTCAAGAACTGATCGCATATAGAAGTTGTTTGTGTTTATCATTTGATATCTACAATATTAAAGTGTATAAAATAAACTAGATTGTAAATTTAATATTAATTATGTTTAAGTGATTATGGTATATCACCATATACCTCCCACTATTTTTATGAAACTAATAGCCCTAACTATTAATTCGGAAAACATTTCTTTAAATCTTTCTAGTGAGCCAAGATCCATATTTCATCCATGTTTTAAGATAGCGTTGGCTAATACACTAAAAATATGACTATTTAGGTAGACAAAATTTTTCGATTATATCAAATATAACTCTTGAAAAGTTTGGTGGAACAACCATTTGTACACATTTATCCAATAAATCTCACCAAACTCTATGCCTCTAAACCCATATTCCTATTGTGATGATTTAGTTAAGTTAGACCCAATGTTTTAACAAACTAAGTACACTTACTTATCAAGTCTTTCCATAATTGATAAAAGCACATTGCTTTGGCAAACCCACCCATTCTCAATCTAGATCTTGACGAGTATTAAACATTGGAAGGCATCCGATTAACTTAATATGTATTTAGGGATTTTTATTGTTTATTTTAACGACCATGATCCCATCATAAAGAGAATCTCAATTTTTCCTTGATCAAATAATTCATTTCAATATTCGTCAATGGATTGATTTCCAGGTCGTCGGAGAAGTCACAAGCGGTCTCACTTAAAACCCAATTTCCTTATGAATTAAACTAATAATCCGCTTTTGACAAAATCTCCCCATATCAAAAAAAGAAAATTCATATTTAATACCGTTTTTCATAAACACAAGAATCTCATGATCGTTTGTTCAATTTTAAAATCTTGAATTGTTACAGATTTTATCTTTCTTAAGCAAACATGGCATGGGTGTCGTATCTAATACATACGTGATTAATCAATATTAAGCATGCATCTCGATTATATCTACGCATACATACCAATACATGCAATTATATACATATATGTAATGTGCATAAATTAAACGTGTTTGGTTATGGCCCCATCCTATGTGATCTTTCCAAGCTAATGGAAATATCAAGGTCAGTCTATGGTGGTTTTAAAAATACTATCTATTACATGTCTTCTTTCTTCATTGCTCCATCATCCCCTTTTGGATCGCCTCCTTTCTTGCAAGTCTTCATGATAATTACATTGAATAATAAAAATAAAACTATTCTAATGAAATTACAAGAAGAACTCGAGTTACATTCGAGATAATTAAATTACAATGAATAAACGACATGCAAGTCGTATTTAGAAACCAAAATCATAAATCAAAACCACTATACTATGGGTCTTTAGGCCATAACCATCCACCATGCTATCACATAACACATATAATATATCTCAGATTATATAAACATATCATATAATCATATATAACAAATTTTGAAATTTCAGAAAATTAAAAACAGATTTCTGAAGACAATAAATCGCTGTTTCGAGGCCCTTAACGACGTCAAACGCCTTACAAACCTGTCGATGATAGAATAACTATCAGTTTTGTTCATTGGCCCGATTCCAGTCAGAAAACACATATCGTTTGTGAAAATCAGATACGGCAATCAGATTTCACCAAATCTGACGGTATTTCAGAAATCGTATCATATACAATCCCCAAAACAAGAACAAGAATATATCATATATACATACACAGTGATACATACAATCATCACATGATTATACATCACATGAATATCATATATTCATAATATATACATACATATACTCAAAATTTTAGAAAATCATAATCTACGGCAGCCGTTTCAGAATTCGTATCGAATACAATTCTCATTATAAGAACATACATGTATCATATACATACATCAAACACACAATCATCATATGATTATACATCATATGAATATCGTATATTCATAATATATAAAAACATATACATATTGTATCAATACAAAATCATGATAGATCGCATACATGCTTACATATCGAAAACTATTAACACATAACCGAATTAAAACGTTTCGCAAGTAGCTCTGATGCCATTGAAGGGTTTCGAGGCACAAACGCAGCAGAATAAACATGAAAAATAAATCAAAATAGTGAAAACCTCCGCAGGATCCATGCGAAAACAAAAGATTTAATTCGGAGATAAAGAATAAATACTTTTAGAAGATTTAACAGTTCATTAATGGAAGATTAATGGAGATCCAAAGCTTGTTTAATCACCACGTATCCCGCTCTCGCGATCTACGCTCTACGGTATCCACACAAACACTTTTCATGAAGGATTGATGTGTACTAGCACCCGAAAACTGCTTCTCTCTCTATATCTTCCTCATTTCTCAAAACGGCTAGGGTTTTAGTAAAAATATGTCCCACTTATTAAATCAGCCAATAAAGAGATTGTATAGAGAGGGGAATAAGTTTTCTAATTATAATCCAATTATAATTAATACTAATCCAAAATTCTAAATTATTTAATTAAGTCTCACTTAATTAATTAATTATTAATTTTGGAATTAGTTTAAATAATGCATTTATTCTATTTATATAATTAATTAAGTCATACTTAATTAATATCATAAATAAAATAAATTACTTATTTAATTTAAATTCACAATTTAAATTATTTCTCCTTCAAGCGTTCTTTGTGTGTGACCCAGTAGGTTATTATTACGTTGGCAACAATTTTAATATCTAATTAAAATTGTAAACAATGAGCGGCATCTAGTAATACATCATTGCTACCCAAGTAATAATAATAAATCGGTGATTCGATTAAGCCTTTCTTGAATAATGTTCCATGTAATATAATCCATTTAATCTTGATATTATAGATTAAACTCAAGGCATGTCTCGTGTCATCCTCTTCATAATTTAATCTTTATTTTCTTGATCGATGAGTAGACTATTAAAATCAAATCAACATTTGAGCACGGCCGTGCATTTCATAGTCTCACTCAAACAAGATGCCAATAATATCACTTCTAAAATTAGGATGATTAAATCTCATCTAGATCATTCATATTTCTCATACGATTCATAATATACCCAATGTCCACTTTTATCATCACCCGGTCAAAGGTAACTTTTAATGTAATCAAAGTATATTAATTCTCGTATAGAAATATAATGATTCCAGGTCTAAGGATCATTACACCATTATCACAGTGAGAATTACTTATGACACTTATTTAACATGTAGAATCTTACGGCAGGTCATTCCAGTGTCATGCATTGAGACATGCACTTATGTTCTTGACTTTAGTATCACCATACCTATGACCAATGAGATGTGGTCATCTGTCAAGAAACATACTAGTCTTTGTGCATTATTATTGTCCTTAAATAATAATACTCAACTATGGAATTTTAGGAATAAGATACTATTCATATAATCTCATTTTTAATTCACATACTTAAAGATATATAATACGTATCAAAATTCCAAGGACATTTATTATGTTTTCAATTTATTACGCAGTAAATAAAACATAATAAATAAATAATAATCAATAAAACATAATCCTTAATAATAAATATTTTCCTTAAAATATAAAAAGTATTGTCTCTAGAGCACAATTACTAACATGTCAGTCACAAAGGCTGTATTTCTTGAATCCGACAGGTGCATTTGAATTTGATTAAAGCCACTAGAGGCATCCAAGAATGTTAACAATTTGTATCCTGCCATTGAATCAACCATGGTATCTATGTGTGGTAGGGGATACGGATCCTTAGGACATGCTTTGTTCAAGTCCGTGTAGTCGACACAAACTCTCCACTTACCATTTTTCTTTTGTACTATCACGACATAGGCCAACCACTCCGGATAATTCACTTCTTTGATCATTCCAGCCTTCAAAAATCTATGTACCTCTTCATTGATGATTTTGTTTCGTTCTGGTCTAAACTTTCTCCTTTTTTGTTGAACAGGAATGTGATTTGGATCAACATTAAGTTTGTTCATGATGATGTTGGGACTTATCCATGTTATGTCGTCATGTTCCCATGCAAATGCATCCAACCGTTCTGTCAAGAACTCCACCAAATTTGCCTCTATTTCAGGGGGCACGTCTTTACCCACCAATATCTTATTTTCTCATGTCATCAAATTGATCTCTATCAACTTTTCTAGATTAGTCGACGCTATGATTGGTGTCTCTTTTCCCCTATGTTGTATTGTGGGTTTGACTCAAGTCTTGTAGCATTCTCTAGCTATAAATTGATCACCTCGAATTTGTTATACCCCCCATGGTGTCGAGAACTTTATCACTTGATGGTATGTTGAAGAGATGGCCTTCGAATCATGTATCCAAGGTCTTCACATGATGATGTTGTATGTAGATTGGTCATCAATGACCAAAAACTTTTGGATCAAGTTGACACCTTGTGAAAGGCAGAGTGTCTAAACTTGTAACACTGTAACTAATGTAACTCAACTAAAGAAAAGATACTTAACCGGAAGACAATCAAGAACAAAAAGTCACAAAGAAATCAATACAAATTGAAGACAAGGTAATTGATACAATTTAACATGGTTAATTATGATCAAACAAAGATGAAATAACTGGAAGAAGTTCAAGTCAAAGTTGTTCATGCCTCAGTGATGTGTTACTAAAAGAATCAAGATCATAATGATCAGTGTCAATAAGACTAATTGATTTCAAGTGAAGAAGCAGGAAAGCGACAATTGGAAAGCCACATTACTAATTGAATATGGTAATTTATTCAGAAGCAAGAACCCTATCAAGACTAGTCACTTATGAACCAGACCATTGCATCAAGTGTCAGGACATTGATAGCAAGTTTATGTCAGTAATAAAGATCCATGTTCAAGAACTTGGTGAAGAATATTGAAGACAAGAAGAAATCACAAGTTCAAGATGTTGCATTGAAGTTTCTATTTGAAACCCAGAATTTCTCTAAGTACTTACAAGGGAACCTAAGTAGAAATTTCTATCTAGAAATTCTGGATAAGTTTCTACTTAGAGCCAAGTAGAAATTCTGCAAGTAGAACATTTCTATCTCGAAATTCCTATGTAGAAGTTCTACTTAGAATATTCGAGATAGAGCCTATGTAGAAATTCCTATATAGAAGTTCTACTTAAATATTCGAGTTAGAGTGTAAGTAGAACATTCCCATCTAGAAGTTCTACTTGATGTTCTACATAGTGTAAGTAGAAATTCCTATATAGAAGTTCTACATAGAGGACAGTTTCAACATGACACATGGCATCATCTGGTTGGCTATTTCCAAGCTTTCAAGACAAGATAAAATTTACGTGGACAACATTGGACCACTCATATCTTATCTGTTGAAGACTACAAGTCATAGATTACAAGTAGTATAAATAGAAGTACTCGTGTAACTTTTTAAAGGGTGAGCAATATTGAGAGAAACACTTGTAAAAGAGAGAGAGAGTATTCATAGAGCTTAGTATCATTTACTACCCTCTTTACTTCTGTTGTACTTTTGTAATGAATGTTGTAGCAACCCCTTCAAGTTATATATAAGACATATATTCATTTAATCAGTGTGTTCATTTATTACAAAGTATTTATTGCTTCATAAAGTTGAAAAGTTGTATTCACCCCCCCTCTACAACACATTTGGACCTAACAATTGGTATCAAAGCTATATGTTTAACATACAAAACATAGATCCTTGTGTCTGGTAGAAGATTTGTGAGTTTTCATTAACAGATCTATTTTTCAAGTTTTTCTTGAAAAGTGTGCTTTAATTCGTTTCACAGTGAAAACTCATTCTAAAAATTATTTAAACACTCCAGGTGTGATTATCTTGCTTTGGTGAAGTTTAGATAATTTTTGTGAATTATTCTGGGTACTTTGATTTTTGGTGTTCTTCAAGAAGTCATCACTGTTCTTGATAAAGAAGACAAACCCAACAACTTTTGATTACCTTTTCAAAAAGACAAAAAGTGAAAAAGGTGTTATTGACTTTTGATTGGACAACTTTCTCACTACACAAAAAGATATTAAAGATTACTCTGTACCTGTCACGTGGTTGTTAGGTGAGTTAGGTGAGAAAAGACAGAAAAGTCAAAAAGTGTGAAATTAATATTGTTTATTCAATATTGAAAGTGACCTGCAGTAAATTTTTTCCAAGGACAAAAAGTTCTACATAGAATTTCTATTTGAGATTTTCTATTTGAGATTTTTTACTTGAGATTTTCTACTTGAGATTTTCTACTTAGAAATTTCGACTTGAGCGAAATCTCTACTTGGTGAAATTTCGACTTAGGCAAAAGTTCTACATAGAGTTTCTACAAAGCCTAGTCTTGGGTACTTAGAAGTTTTTGGTGACCAGAATTTGAACTTTGATTTATTTTGAGAAAATTCGATTTTCTTTCAATTACTAATCAAGTAATAAGAAAAGTTTATTATCTCTACTTTAAATCTACATTAAGATGGCACCTAAAAATAATTTCAAAATTTCAATGTTTGACCGAGATCACTATGAAGAATGGGTGTTGAGAATGAAACTTTACCTTGAGTCCATCAATCCTGAATATCTGGAAGTCCTTGACAAGGGTAAATTTGTACCAATGGTTGTTGTTCCTGAGCATATGGAAGGAGATTTGATAGTACCACAACGGTCTGAGCCTAAAAAGACAGTAGACTTTTCAGATGCTGATAAGGAGCAAATAGCTTTCGATACATCTGTTCCACAAACATTAGTGGAATCCCTAGATCATGAGATGTTTAATGTAGTAAAAGGACTAACTACAGCGAAGAAGATTTGTGATAAAATAGAAGTCGTCATGGAAGGTACCGCTGAGGTCAGAAGCAACAAAACACTTATACTCAAGATGGAGTATGACACCTTCAGAATAAAAAGAAGAGAAAGCATAACAGATGTCTATCTAAGATTTAGTCAGTTAGTGTTGGATTTGAATCTGAGAGGTGTAACTCTCCCCGTGGTTGAAGTCAACACTAGATATCTAAGGAACCAGCCAAAGAGCATTGAACATAGAGTCTACGCTGTTAGAGAAACCAGAGATTTGCCTACAACTTCTCTGGAAGAATATTATGGAATATTAAAGATCTATGAGCTGGAGACCCTTCAAGATCAAGCATGGGATAATGATTCAAGAGGAAAGGAAGCGGCATCAGGATTAAATGTTGATGAGGAAGAGTCTAAAAAGGCAATGATTGCAGAAAAACCTAGATCATCACCTGCACCACATAAAATTGAAAATGATGATGAGTGCACATCAAATAGTGATGATGACTATTTCACCCAAGAAGAGCTGGACAACATGGATGATAGTGTCGTGGCATACATGGCAAGGAAGTTCAGCAACATAAGATTTAGAAAGAGTAACCGTCCACAAAGAAAATCTTCATCTTACTATCGGGTTACTAAGGGTGGTGGTAGTTCTCAAGGTTATAAAGGGAAAAGCAAGAGTACCAGCTACAAATCACCTTTGGATTTCAAAATGAAGTTCAAATGTTACAACTGTGGTGAAGCTGGACATTTTGCTACAGATTGTAAGAAGCCGAAACAGACATATCCCAAAGAAACTTATGAAGCCCTCAAAAGCAAGTATGAAGCCTTAGTGAAGGAAAGACATGGAAAGAGAGCTTTAGTTGTAACAGAAGGCAGAGCTTGGGATGATTTAGATGAGGAAGAAGTTACCCATGTAGCAAACTTTGCCCTCATGGCTGAGACATCGGATGAACCAGAGGTACCAGTTCTAACCCTTAAAGAAGAAATGTTTATTGATGATTATAAGGTGCAGAACGGGGTTCTTAGTGAATAGATCTATATGTTGTGCAAAAGCCTAAATACTTCTCAAAAAGAACAGAAAACACTTGTTGCCAAATGTAGAATGCTTGAGGCAAAAGTAGAAGAATTAGAGGCTGCTTGCACAATAGATACTTCCCTAAGAGACTCTATTAAATCTTTGGAACACAAGCTCAACCTTAAAGATGAAATAGAAGCATGTCTTAGGAATAAACTAGCTGAGGTAGAAACTAAATTCAAAGCTTATAAACTAGCAGCTAGTAAAGTGAATGTTGATAGTGACACATTTAAGAAGATAACTGGAGTCGGTGTAGGACTTGACTATTCTAACTTATCTAAGAAAGAAGGAAAAAGACCTGTAGACACTAATTCCAGTGAGATTAATAAGGAAATACCTACAATTCTTAAATCTGCTGTCAAACCTATCTTTAAACACTTCGTTCCTCGTGAAGAAGGAGAGACTGAATTGTTAGTTAGATATGAGATTGAAATGGAAGATCGCAAGGAAGAACAACCTGTAACTCCTACTAAATCAGTTAAAATCAATTCCCCTAGAGATGAGTCTAGACCAGGATTAGGAGCTAAGGCTGTTAAACAACAGAGTAAAAAGGAAAAAGGCTTAAAAGAGGTTAAGGCAGAACGAATAAAGAAAGCAAGTTATCACTGTAAATCAACTGAACATTTTTCTTATGCATGTAAATCTAACATGAATATTCCTGTTGCACATGCCATGCCTGTACCACAAACAATGAATAACATGCATCAAAATCATGCACAATGTGGTCAACCAAATTGTATGCCATGCACTTTTAACGTCATGCAAACGTTTGTGAACTTGATGAATGCAACTAGCCAATCATGTCTAAATTCTTCTGCTAGTTCTAATGTCAAAAAGAAGCATGTAAGAGCTAAGACTGTTAGTCCTCCTAAAGTTAGGAGTGACAAGCCTTCTCCTGAGACTGACAAATCTGTCAAGTCTGAAAAAGGAAAAGACAAAGTCGAAAGCTCTAGTAATGTTAAAAAGGGTGCATCTCCTGTTGTCAAATCTGATAATTCTCGATCTTATAGAAAAGTCGGGCCCATTCAATCTTGGGTTCCGAAGAACGCCTAATCAATCTGTTATTGCAGGGCATTAAGCTGAAAAGAAATAAAGTTATATAGGTGCTAGATAGTGGAACATCAAGGCATATGATAGGAAACAAGTCCCTGCTTACAGATTTGGTTATGATGGCTGGCCCTTATGTCACCTTTGGAGATGACAGCATAGGTGTGACAAAGGGATATGGCAAATTGAAAACTGGTAATGTCATCATTGAAGATATTTCCTATGTTGAGGGATTGAGACACAATCTATTGAGTATCAGTCAATTCTGTGACAAAGGATACGAAATTGTCTTCAATAAGAAATGTGTATCAATCACTCACATTAAAGAAGGTTCGTTGGCTTTAAGAGGAGTTCGAAAGGTAGATCTTTTCGTCGCTGATATGGATTCGGCAAACCAGAATGAAGTCACATGTTTCTACAGTAAAGCTTCAGATGATGAAAGCTGGTTATAGCATAAAAAGCTATCTCACTTAAACTTCAAAACGATGAATGCTCTCGCAAGGCGAGAATTGGTGAAAGATTTACCTCAAATGGAGTTTGCTCCTAAAGGACTCTGTGAAGCCTGTGAAATGGGAAAGTCAAAGCGAGCGTCGCATAAGAGTAAAGAAATTTCTAGTATCACTGAGCCTCTGCAACTTCTACATATGGATTTATTTGGCTCAGTAAATGTCCTATCATTGTCTAGGAAAAGATATGCATTGGTAATCGTGGATGACTTCTCCAAGTATATATGGGTATTGTTCATTATGACAAAAGACGAAGTACCTTTCCAAATCATTGATCACATCACTGAAATTGAGAATGTTTCAGCACTCACTGTGAAGACGATTAGATCAGACACCAGCACTGAATTTAAAAATGCAATACTGAATGATTTCTGCATTTCTAAAGGAATACGTCGTCAGTACTCTGCCCCGAGAACTCCACAACAAAATGGAGTAGTTGAAAGGAAGAACAGAACATTGGTTGAAGCAGCAAGAACCTTGTTGTATGAATCAAAACTTCCTCTATACTTTTGGGCCGAAGCTGTGAGTACAGTGTGTTACACTCAGAATAGAACCTTGATTATAAAAGATAAAGAAAAGACACCATGTGAACTAATGAATAACAGAAGACCAACAATCAAATACTTTCATGTCTTTGGAGCTAAATGCTATGTACTAATAGACAATGAAAAGCTAGGCAAGTTTGAAGCAAAAGCTCGTGAAGGGATATTTGTTGGATATTCTACAGATACGGTGGCAGCTTATCGGGTATTCTTAGTGAATGATCGAAAAGTGATTGAAAGCTACAATGTCAGATTCGACGATACAAAACTCCCATCAATTTCTAAAGATAATAGTGAACCTGAGTCCCTAAAATTTCAGAATCTGGACTTGGATGAAGTTGAGGATGAACCTGAGTTGATTGTTACTTCAAATATACCAAGTGTTCGTGAAGAAATACATGAGTCTAGTGGACAAATGATTTCTACAAGATCATAAGAAACTTCTTCAGCACAGTCCGGCAACAACTCAGGGGGAGTAAATAGCAGCTCAAGGACAAGTGCTTAAAACTCAAGAAGAGATGACACTAGTTCTGCGGGATCTGGCACTAACTCAGAGGGAGTTAGTAGAAATAACACAAGTAGTCAACACAACAATTCAGAAAGTCAAACTGAATCATCAAGACATTTACCAAAAGAATGGGTATGGAGTAGAGACCATCCGTTTGAATTAATCATTGGTGATCCAAACGCCGGTGTGACTACTAGAAGAACTACAAGAGCTGACATGGCTAATATCTGCTTGTACTCTGGGTTCTTGTCCAAACTTGAACCTAAAGAAATAGAAGAAGCTCTTGGTGATGCTGACTGGGTAATTGCAATGCAAGAGGAGCTCAATCAGTTTGAAAGGCAGAAAGTTTGGAAACTGGTACCCCCGACCAAAGAACAGATCTGTAATTGGAACTAAGTGGGTATTCAGAAATAAACTGGATGAAGACGGACTTGTAACACAAAACAAGGCTCGTTTGGTAGCAAAGGGTTATTCTCAAAAAGAAGGTATTGATTATGATGAGACCTACGCTCCAGTTGCAAGACTTGAGGCAGTCAGGATGTTCTTGGCCTTTGCAGCACACAAGAACTTCAAGGTTTTTCAGATGGATGTGAAAAGTGCCTTCCTGAATGGAGAGCTAGAAGAAGAAGTATATCTGGAACAGCCACCTGGCTTTATTGATCCAGAACTTGTGGATTTTGTGTACTTTCTCTTCAAAGTTGTCTATGGCCTCAACCAATCCCCAAGACGATGGTATGAAACCCTATCCTTGTTCTTAATTGAAAGTGGTTTTACTAGGGGAGTAATTGATAAAACATTGTTCTATAAAAATATAAAGGGTGATTTAATACTTGTTCAAGTCTATGTGGACGATATTATTTTTGGGTCATCTAATGAGCGCTTGTGCGAGAAATTTGCCAAGTTAATGCATGATAAGTATGAGATGAGCATGATGGGGGAGCTGTCATTCTTCCTTGAATTACAGATCAGTCAGAGAAAAGAAGGAATCTTTATCTATCAGTCCAAGTACATCAAAGATTTACTCAAGAAGTACAATCTAGAAGATGCGTCAGCAGCTAAAACTCCCATGGCAACTGCCACGAAGCTTGATGAAGACAAATCAGGTAAACCAGTTGACATCACAAGCTATCGAGGTATGATTGGCTCACTTCTTTATTTAACTGCAAGTAGACCCGATATAATGTTCGCAACTTGTTTGTGTGCAAGGTTCCAAACGGATCCTAGAGAGTCATATCTCATAGCCGTCAAACAAATCATTAGGTATCTCAAGGGAACATCAAATCTAGGGATTTGGTACCCAAGAGATACAGGTTTTAATCTAATAGGATATTCAAATTCAGACTATGCGGGTTGTAGGATTGATAGAAAAAGAACATTTGGTTCCTGTCAATTCCTAGGAAGAAGATTGATGTCCTGGCAAAGTAAAAAGCAACATACAGTATCTACTTCTACTGCTAAAGTTGAGTACATCGCTGCTGGAAGCTGTGTAGTTCAAATACTGTGGATGAGGAACCAATTGAAAGATTATGGCATGGAGCACAAGAAGATTCCTATCATGTGTGACAACACTAGTGCCATTGCCATGACCAACAATCATGTGGATCACTCCAGAACCAAGCACATAGATATAAGATATCACTTCATAAGAGAACATGTTGAGGAGGGGACTGTGGAGTTACATTTTGTACCCACAATGCAACAAATTGCAGATATATTCACTAAACCTCTTGATGAAGTCACATTCAATAGGTTGGTTGGTGAATTGGGGATGCTTAACACAAGTTAGTAAATCCTCTTATCTGTAAAATCCCAGTTTTGATAAAGTACATATGTTTTTCTTCTTGAAAATTGTAAATTTTAATTGTGTCTAGTTGAAAACATATGTAAATAATCTAGAAAATTGCTAAAAATATCACTTCTGCATGCTATTTAATCATTATAGACTTAGACTTTAAAATGTTTCATTAATGATTATTATATGTGTATGTTGTGTTATTTTTCATGAATTCATTGTGCATTGAGTGAAATTATTTGTAAAAAGCTTTGAATTTATGCTTATTTAATTGCATGAACATAGGGGGAGTTAAATCCATAGATCTCTAAATTTGTCATGATTTTTAAATGGATTTTTCTATGTTTTTCATGTAATTTTTATGCTATGAGAGGCCTTAAAATTGTCAAGGAATATTTTTAATATTGTTTATTTTAAAAATCCTTGAATTGGTATTTATTTTAATTTGGCAAAATTTAATTATTGTTTTTCATGAAAAATTGCCAAATTTTATTAAGTATCTTCAAAATTTCGAGATCTGTTCTATCTCGAAACTCATCTCGAAATTCGACTTGAATTTCGAATTTGAGGCTTCCAGGAGTGAAGTTTTGAAAATTCTAAGTGTGGGAAGAAATTCGACTTCATGTTCGACTTGAGTTCTATCTCAAACATTATCTCGAATATCGACTTCATGTTCGACTTCGGTTCTATCTCGAATATTATCTCGAATATCGACTTCATGCTCGATTTAGGTTCTATCTCGAACATTATCTCGAATATCGACTTCATGTTCGACTTAGGTTCTATCTCGAACATTATCTCGAATATCGACTTAATATTCGAGATAGTTTTCCCTGGTGGGACTTTGAATTTGTTTAAGGGTTCAGTAAAATTCGAGATAGTCTCTATCTCGAACCTTATCTCGAATATCGACTTGATGTTCGAGATAGGTTTTCCTTGATGGTTTTGACTGTTTAAATTGTTTTAAGTGACTAAACTTCGAGTTAGCACCTATGTCGAAACACAAGTCGAAGTTCGACTTGATGTTCGACATAGTGTTCGACTTAGATTACCTTGTACGTACTTAAGTTTTTTTCTTTTCACATGGGTATTTTTGTCATTTCTTAATAATGCCTATATATATACATAGCTAACCCGATTTTCTTTTCACTTGTATCCATTGATTAAAACCTAGTTTTTACAGCCCCCAACCCCACCCTCCCTATGATTTCATCAAACTCAGTATTGTTCGTATTTTTACGTGTCTAATCTCATACGTATAATGAATTAATGCCCGTTTTCATTCTCTGTTCCTTATTTGTATTGATTTTAATAGTAGTTTTGTGTTTTTAGTCGTACCTGTTCATCGTCACTTTCGATCTATACACACGGCAATACACACACTTCTCACATCTGTGGTAACACGTGCATACTAGGTTCAGGTTTGTTCCCGATCGATCATTAATCTGTACTTTCCTAAGTTTGGTTTCGTATTGATACATTAAATTCCGTAGTTTAATTACCACTTAGGCCTATTCGACTTATTTGTTGATTAAAAGGAATTTATTGGCAGTTGTTTAATTTCCTTGCTTATTTGTCTGCATTGTTTGCTTATTTTTCAAGAAAAAATTCATTTAATTCAAGGAAAATTATTTTTCACAAATGGCTCACCAATTTTCACTTGCTAAAAACAATTTTTATAATATCTCTACGGAAATTGGTGATCAACTCCTGCGATTCAAGTTTTGGGTACGATTTCTCAATTTGTACTCCAAAGCTAGTACTGCTTTCACTGCCAAACCAACACTGGTTCATGATGCTTTGCAGCAATTATGGACCAGTGCGGTTCCTTATCAGAGTAAATTGACCCCCTATGGTTTTAAGTTTACCATAGAAGGTCAAGAATTTGAGGTTACAGAGGCAGTTTTTAATAGAGTTCTTGGTTTCCCAGTCAGGGATTCTTATGACCCATACCTACAGCGGCCGAGCGCCTACAGTTTTTTGAGAAAATTGGATGTTATCCTCCAACTGGTAAAATATCCACTTCCACTATTCAAAAACAATTTTTTCATGTGGAATGGAATTACTTTTTCAAAGCTATCACTAGATGTTTTCGTGCACGCGAAAGAGATTTTCATCAAATTCCTATTCCCATGCAAATGTTTGGTGTTTCCCAGGCACGTGAACTAAACATCACTTATGGAAGAATCGTTCTTTCTGAAATTGTGGCCATGATGGGATCACCTGATACCAGGGACATTGCAACCACTGATGTTGTCTGCTGGTATCCCCGTTTCTTACAAATGCTAATTAATCATCTTGTACCATCAAATGCTTTATCACTTAGGCAGGCATTTGTTAGGAGTCCAACCTCTGCATCTCTCGGTATGGGAACTAAGTCACTAACAATAATTGCTAACCAGGATAAGCATCAGGGTAAACCGATGTCTATTCCTGAGAATATTCGAGTGTGGCTTTCTTATGATGCAGGTGTTACTACTCTGGCGGGGACTTCACAACTATCATCACATGCTCAGAATCCATCTGCTCATACTGACGCATTTCAAGGGATTCCTGACGAGCAACTTGATGATGAAGAAGAAGAGGGTCATTCTCTCAGTCAGTACTCTACCGGGTAAAGGGAGTAGCAACCGTCTCCTAGGTTACCTCCTGCTGAATCTGACCCCTTTGCTGAACAAGGTAATGAAGGAGGTACTTTCTTTGAACATGAAGTACCCTCTGTTCACACTACAAATACTTCCTCTTCATCCCATTCTGATTCCGTGGCCCAAGATTCTGCTAACCCGCAGGATCTATCCCAGGGTGATAGACAAATTTCTGAGTCTGATTCCTTGACTTCTTCACTTTTACCCTTGTTGACGGGAGTTAAAAGGCCAGCACCTGTAGAATTAGGTGAGAGTTCTGATGAGAGTAACCCTGAAGTGCAGCCCCTAATACGGAAGTGAGCCAAAATTTCTCAAGCTGCTACTTCACAAGCCCAGTCCAAACCTAGTGTGTCAATCACAACCACTCCACCTCACGTGAGTGGTTCTCCCCTTGCACATTCTACACCTAGGACTTTTGGTGAGGATTTTGTGCCTTCTGAGGAGCCTGTTGCTTCAGATAGGCCGGAAGTTTTATTTGCTTCCAAAGTACCTTCACCGGTACATATTGATGCTGTAGAGAGGATCGGTTCAGATGTTGTACATGAACACTTTGCAGCCTCTCAGCCTGAGATTCCACCTCAGGAACAGACATGATCTTTAGATCTGAAAGGCATAGGTGTACTAACTTGTAACACTTAATTACTATGTAACTCAACTAGGTAAAAGATAAAACAACAGCAAAACAAGAGAAACTGAAGAAGCACATGGAATCAATCAACTGAAGAAATGGTAATGATACTTGGTAACTACAAGTAACTAATTTGATTAATCCAGAATGCCTAAGTGAGAAGAAGTTCAATCTCAGTATTGCTCATGCCCTAACTTATCTAATGGAGAATCAAATTAATGTCAAAGAAGTATCAAGAAGACCAAAGTGATTTCATGTAATGCATCTCAACAACTGGATAATGTAAAGATTAATCAACAAATGAGAACTGACATTCAGAAGCAAGAACCCCTTCAAGACTAGTCACTTATGAACCAGACCATTGCATCAAGTGTCAGGACATTGAAGGTAAGTTCTGTCAGTGATAGAAGATCTCATTTGAATGGAGTGAGGAAAAGAAATTGAAGAAGCTAGGGAAACTTACTCATAAAGGTTAATCCACAATTAGTCACTAAAGAAAGTCAACATTGAATGAGTACATTGTTGCCAAGGCAAATGTCGATCCACAGCAGATCGAGATGCGGATCGAGATTTATAATTGAAGTAAAACATCAAGGCAAATCTCGATACATGATAGATCAAGATTCTCACAGATTAAGATCGAGATCCTCACAGATCGAGATCGAGATTTTCATAGATCGAGATTGAGATTGAGATCGAGATTGAAATCCAAGATCGAGATTGAGTTGGATCCAGGCCGAGATCGAGATGCGGGTTGACATGTAGCATTCAATGTTCAAGGGACAAGTGGCTTATTGTGAACGGTTGATCCAGAGTGGTTGGGAGAGTACTTTTTGTTGTCGAGTCCTGATTGAGCCACGTACACAAAAAGGACAAGATCAAGTCTACACGACATTATAAAAGTAGCACTTTGTTTTATTTGTAAAAAAAAAAAAAGCAATCTCTGTATTTTCTACTGAATATTTTTCAAAGAGAGCATTTACTGTAAAAAGAAAGTGAGAGAGAATCAGTTGAATCAAACTTTAATTGTTGTATTTATTGTTCAACTGATTATGATGTTTTTATGAATGTTGTAGCAAATCCTTCAATGAATATAAAGATATATTCTTGAAATTCCGTGTCATCATTTATTACCTGCATTTATTTTATATTCTCTCATTATTCGAAACAGTTGTATTCACCCCCCCACTACAACACTTTGGACCTAACAATTGGTATCAGAGCTTCCTGTTAAACACATCTAACAGAGATCCTACTGTGTTGTTTGAGTTGGTTCTTGAAAATCTCATATCTTTTTTTTTTGAAGTTTGTGCCGAAAGCTTCTATTTGGTTCTTCATGAAAAGTTCATAGATCTAAAAAGTTCTGAGTCCTAGTGTAAAGAATATTTGTACAATATTTCAAAAGGTTGTACTTAAAGAGCTTTGTGGGTTTTTCTTGTGGTCAAAAATCTGGTTATAAAAGAATATTTGATTGGTTGACTAGGTAACTTGAATCAACTGGTTGACTAAACAAAAAGGTCACTTTCGAACTTCTGTCAACCAAAAAGTGGACAACCTTTTTGTTTGGACTTGAAAATTTTGTGGACCCTGCCACTGTTCCTATGATTAAAACTAACTTGCTTGAATCTTAAGTGCAAAACCCATTGGATATTAAGTGTTGAATATTTAAAGTGAGATAATCAATTTTTCAAGTAAATACAATTTATTGTAATTTAAAAAGTGTATTATCTTAATTTTAAACTTCATTAAAATGGCCGCCGCACACAGATTTAAGATACCTCCTTTTGATGCACAACACTATGACGAATGGACCGGAAGAATGAAAGCCTACCTTGAATCAATAAACAAGGTATACTTGAGAATATTGGAGAACGGTCCATACATACCCATGAAAATTGAGCCAGAGCGAATGGAAGGAGGGATATTAATACCATCCCGGTCTGTTCCTAAAGAGGAAATGGAGTTTTCAGACGCAGATAAAGAATTGGTTGGTATGGATGCGTCGTTACGCAACGTCATAATTGAATCCCTAGACTCAGAGTACTACGTTCAGATAAAGGGATTAAAAACAGCTAAAGCCATGTGGGATAAACTGGCAGTAGTGATGGAGGGGACCGAGGAAGTTAGAGATAATCACAAGCGCATTCTGATATCTGAATATGAATCGTTCAGATGCGAGCGAGGATAAAGTGTAGCGGATGTTTACACACGTTACAGTAAATTGCTTATCGAGCTGAGTATAAGAGATAAAGTCTATCCACTGGCAGACTCAAATATCAAGTTTCTTTTGAATTTGCCCAAACATCTGGAACACAAGATCACTGCCATTCGAGAGTCAAGAAATTTAAACAATACTTCTCTCGAAAAGCTGTATGGTGTTTTGAAGACCTACGAGCTGGAGCAAGAACAAAATGACAAAAGAAGATCCTACAATAGTGGAGAATACAAAGCGGTAAGTGAATCTGGACTTGTAGCTGAAGAGTCTACTGCAAAGACACTTGCAGCTGTCTCATTGAAAACTGCTGATCCTGAAAGGGTGGTATTAGATATTGAAGATCCATCCGAAGAAAGCGAGGATGAAAATTATACCCTTGAAGAGCTTTACAAATTAGAAGACAAGTCATATGCTTGTATTGCTCGAGAATTTGCTCATATCAGCTTCAGGAAGCCAAGAAAAGGTAAAGGACGATTTGGTAGTTCTTTCAGCCGAAGAAGCAGAGGTAGTAGCAGAGGTAGTAGTGTAAGTGGCCGGGAAAGTTACAGCGGTCGAGGTAGTACATCTAGTAGTGGCTACAGACCTAACCTGGTAGACAAGAACAAGTTCAGATGCTTTAACTGCAATGAATTGGGGCACTTTGCAACAGAGTGCAAGAAGCCCAAATACGTTCATCCCAAGGAATCCTATGCTGATCTGAAAAAGAAATATGACGCCTTGGTTAGCAAGCAACAGAAGGGAAGCCGGGCTTATGTTGTGACTGAAGGGAAGGGTTGGGACGAGTCTGATGAAGATGAAGATCAGGAGCAATGTAACTTCGCTTTAATGGCAAGATCTTCAGAACAATCAGAGGTACCAATTCTAACCGTAAATGAAATGTCTATTTCTGAGTATCAAAATGAATTAGCTGCCATGACTAAAGACATGTACAATCTCCAACTAAATCTAATCGTTGTTAATGAGGAAAATGCTAAACTCTCCCTTAAGAATAGACTTCTCGAGGCCAAGGTAGAGGAATTAGAATCAGGAGAAAGTAAAGAAAGGCAGTTAATGAATCAGGTAGACGTTTTAGAACACAAGCTTAAGATTAGGGAAGACCTTAACGAAGAACTTAAGAATGAATTAGCTGAGCTTAAAATAACATGTCAATCTTTTAAAGAAGCCGCTAATAAAGTTTTCATAGAAAGGGACATGTACATGAAACTGGCAGGCAAGAGTAAAAATGAAAAAGTAAACATAGGACTTGACTACACACAGAAAAAGAAAAATAGGGCTGCCGAGCTGTTAGAACCAGTATTAGTCAAAGATGGTGTGCCTGAAGTTTTAGGGGATGTTAGAAAACCTATCTTTAAGCAGTTTGATCCTAAGACCATAGATCCTGTTGCTGTTAAAATTGAACATGAGATTAAAATGGAAAAAGAGTCGGAAGAATAAGTAGTAGAACCTACAACTTCTAAGAGAGTGAGTAAGATTGCTTATGCTAAGAGAGGTGTAGGAACCAAGGAGGCTAAGACGGTGTCATATAAACAATGGGTAGCAGGGTCAGAACAAATGAAAACACCTATTGAGGCAGTTAAAACTGAACCTGTATCTGTATCTACATCTACATGAGCTAGGAAGGCATGCTATATTGGTAATCAAACTGATCATTTGTCTTACTATTGCCCGTCCTATGTAGAGGAGGAAAAACCTGCTGTTTGTAATACTATGCCTGCAACTATTGCTTTGCCTAATGTGTATGCAAATCATGCCAAATGCAATAATCCTAATTGTATGCCATGTGTTGTAAACATCATGCATGCTTATTTTAACTTGATGAATACTGCTGGTGCATCTGTTGAACATAAATTTAGTAATAGTAAGAAAAAGGATGCTGGGTCAAAGACTAAGACTTCAAGTCTTCCTAAAGTTAGGAGTGACCAGTCTACTCCCAAACCTGACAAACCAGTCAAGGTTGACAAGGGAAAAGACAAAGTCAAGATGGATGCCCCTGATGGAAACCAGGCAAAGCCTTCTATATCTGATAAGAAAAAGAAAATTATTGATGCTGGGCCCAAACATCATTGGGTTCCGAAGAACGCCTAACCTTTCTGGATTTGCAGGGCAGTGAACAGGAAAAGAGTAAAGTCATATAGGTGCTGGACAGTGGAGCATCGAGGCATATGACCGGCAATAAGTCCCTGCTAACATATTTGGTGTTGAGAGCCGGCTCCGTGGTTACTTTTGGAGATAACAGCAAAGGTTACACCAGGGGATATGGCAAGATTGTTTGTGAAAATGTTATCATTGAGGACGTGTCTTTTGTGGAAGGATTGCGACATAATCTTCTCAGCATTAGTCAATTCACCGACAAGGGTTTTGATGTCAACTTTGGGAAGCATGATTGTTCGATTCGAAGCAAAAAGGATGGGAGCCTTGCTCTTAAAGGAGTAAGGAAGTCAAATTTGTTCATAGCCGATATGAATTCTGCTGATCAGTCTGAAGTCACTTGTTTCTACAGCAAGGCTTCTGCTGATGAAAGTTGGCTATGGCATAAAAGATTATCTCACCTGAACTTTAAAGCAATGAATAATCTCGTAAGGAGAGAATTGGTGAAAGGGCTGCCGCAGATGGAGTTTACTCCAGAAGGACTCTGCGAAGCATGTGAGATGGGAAAATCGAAAAGAGCCTCGCACAAGGATAAGCAAGTGAATAGCATTACCGAGCCCCTACAACTCCTTCACATGGATTTGTTTGGACCTGTTAATGTTATGTCAATGTCAAGGGAAAGATATGCGCTGGTGATTGTCGATGACTTTTCCAAATACACATAGGTGATGTTTGTGACATCGAAAGATGAAGTGCCACATGAGATCATTAGGCATGTACTGGTCATTGAAAACGTAGCAAGTCTGACTGTGAAGAATATCCGATCCGACAACGGGACAGAATTCAAGAACTCAGTGTTAATGGATTTCTGCATATCTAAAGGGATCAGACGACAGTATTCAGCACCGAGAACACCGCAGCAGAATGGGGTAGTTGAACGAAAGAATAGGACATTGGTTGAAGCAGCTAGGACAATGCTGTATGAGTCAAAACTTCCTCTGTATTTTTGGGCTGAAGCAGTTAGCGCGACTTGTTATACACAGAACAGAACCCTGATTACAAAGGACTATAATGAGACACCGTATTATCTGATGAATAAACGAAAACCATCTATCAAGTACTTTCACGTGTTTGGTGCCAAATGCTTTGTGTTAAGAGATAATGCACAACTTGGAAAGTTTGATGCCAAAGCAGATGAAGGGATTTTTGTTGGATATTCTCTTGAAGTAGTAGCAGCGTACAGGGTGTTTGTGCTTAATGATCGCAAGGTGGTTGAAAGCCTTAATGTCACATTTGACAACTCAAAGCTCCCTTCTATACTAAAGAAAGACAGTGAGCCCACTTCTCTAAGATTTGAAAATATGGATATTGATGAAGTGGATACAGTACCTGAGTCTGTAGTGCAGGGTAGTGATCCAATGATAAATAATGTAATTAATCAAGAGTCTAGTGTTTCGCCTATGCAAACCACTAGGGCTGAGGGATCACCTTCCGTTAGACCTGGTACCAACTCAGGGGGAGCAGCTCACTCAGGGGGAGCTAGTGGAAGTGATTCTAGAATAAGTCACATTCACTTACAAGATCAAGCTGAGTCATCAAGAACATTTGCTAAGGATCGTACTTGGAAAGAGGACCATCCGTTTGAGCTAATCATTAGTGACCCAGATGCCGGAGTGACTACTAGACGAAAAGCTAGAGCTGAAATTGCCACCGAGAATGAATGTCTATACTCAGTGTTCCTTTCTCAATTGGAACCTAAAGTGGTGGAAGAAGCCCTAGATGACGCTAATTGGGTGATTGTTATGCAAGAAGAACTCAATCAGTTTGAAAGGCAGAAGGTGTGGAAGCTGGTACCCAGACCAAAGAATAGATCTGTTGTTGGAACAAAATGGGTATTCAGAAACAAGCTGAATAAAAACGGACTTGTAACACGAAATAAAGCTCGCCTAGTTGCTAAGGGTTATATTCAAAGAGAAGGAATTGATTATGATGAAACCTATGCACCAGTAGCAAGGCTAGAGGCCGTAAGGATGTTCTTAGCATTCGCAGCATATCATGGTTTTAAAGTCTATCAGATGGATGTCAAGAGTGCATTCTTAAACGGTGAACTGGATGAAGAAGTGTATGTTGATCAACCTCCTGGGTTTGTCGACAGCAAATACTGTGATTATGTTTATCGTCTCTGTTAGGAATCTACATGTGATTTGATGATAACATTAATCTTAGAATCATAGAAATTTTATTTGATGTAACTGATCAATTGATATGAAAGTTATAAATATCAATTGATCAGGAAAC
Source organism: Oenanthe sinensis (assembly GCA_028671895.1). NCBI lineage: Eukaryota > Viridiplantae > Streptophyta > Magnoliopsida > Apiales > Apiaceae > Oenanthe > Oenanthe sinensis. Next base: position 38,774,647 of record CM053806.1, read on the forward strand.
CATTTATCAGTTGAAGTGTTTATATGAATCAACTGATAATTTGGATTGTAGCATAGGTGTTCTTAGTTTATTTCAATCGATAAGGTGTAAATCAATTGATATTTTGTTTATCAATTGATGTTAGAGTCGATTGATATAGATCATCAATTGATGTGTAAATTAAACTGTTAAATTGTAATTATGTGAAGATAGGAAATTACACAAGTGAAGGATGATCAATTGATATTGAAGCATCGATGGATGAAGGATCAATCGAAGAAGCCAAGTCAAGCATTGAAGACCATCAACTGATGTGAAGACCCATCGATTGATATATCGATTGATAAAATCTATCAATCGATAAGCCATCTTTTATCAATCGATGGATAGAAAGATCAATCGAAGAAGTACATCAGTTGATGGATTAAAGGACAGATCAATTGGTATGCCTAACAGCAAATTATCAATTGAGTGTGACAACACAGAAAGAATATCTGTTGAAGATCCAGAGAACAAAAGCACTCATATGGAACACAGTCTAGAGTGGCTGTGAAGACTCAATCTGAAGCTGTCTTTTCAAACCTTTTTAAAAGATAGAAAAAGGTAAAAGAAAGGCAGGTAGAAACAATCCTACAATAGGAATTGTAAAAGAACACTTGTGGTATATAAACAAGTGTAGCAGCATTATTAGAAAATAGATAAGTTAGACAATATCTCTTAATCAACTGTTCAAGCTTAAGAACACATTTATAAGAACAGTAGATTTGTTTTCTAATCTTGTAAAAATGCAGCTAGGTTTCTTTTAACCTAGGAACATTGAGCAAAAATATACACTGATGGAAAAACCAATCCATCAGTAATTTTAATTCTCCTTGTTCAATTTACGCTTCAGTCTTAAATTGTTAGAACATATTCTCTCTATATTCTCAAACTTCAAGAACGAATATTAGAACCAGTAAAAAGTTTTAATATTTGTATTCAACCCCCCCCCCTTCTACAAATATTGACATTGTTCTAGGGAATAACAATTGGTATCAGAGCCTGCTTTCAACATACAGAAAGTTTAAAGATCAAGAACAGTCAATATGGGCCAAAAAGATTCAGGTGTAAAGATTCCAATGCTGGAAAAGGATGAATACTTTCCATGGAAGGTAAAAATGCATTTGCATCTTCTTTCTCTTGACCCTTCCTATGTTCACTGCATAGAGAAAGGTCCTCATGTTCCCATGAAGCTAGTCACAGGTGTAAACCCTGATGGAACTCCTGCAGTTGATAGACATGTTCCAAAACTCATTTCTGAGTTCATAGAAGAGGATGAAAAAGAAGTACTTAAAGACAAAAGGACCATGAACATTTTGTTTAATGGTCTAGATAAAGATATGTTTGATAATGTGATAAACTGTACTTCATCAAAAGAAGTGTGGGACACTCTTCAAACTCTGTGTGAAGGAACTGAACAAGTTAGGAAAAACAAGGTGCAACTCTTAATTCAAAAATATGAATCATTTCATTTTAAGAGTGGTGAAGCCATCAATGATACCTATAGCAGATTCCAAAAGTTATTGAATGGTCTAAAGCTATATGGTAGGGTTTATGTAACAGAAGATACAAATCTCAAATTTCTGAGATCTCTTCCAAAGGAATGGAAGGCAATGACTGTCTCCATTAGACAATCTCAAGACTTCAAAGATTATACTCTAGAGAAATTATATAGTATTCTCAAAACATATGAACTGGAGATTCAACAAGATGAAGAGATTGAGAAGAATCAAAGAAAGGAGAAAACTGTGGCTTTGATGGTAAATGGGAATGAAGACAAGAAAGAAAAGAAAAATACTGGTTGTTCAGAAGAAGTCATGATGGTGGCTAATGATGCTGATGAAGAATCATCCAAGGGAAAAGGAAAGACCAAATGTGAGGAAAATGAAACATTCTCACAGGATGATTTGGATGAGATTGATGAGCACCTTGCATTTTTGTCAAGGAAGTTTTTAAAGCTAAAATTCAAAAGGAATCCAAATGCTCAAAGGCCTGGATCCCAGTTTAGAAACAACAATCAAAATAAAAATTTGGTTGATAGATCTAAATTCAGATGTTTTAACTGTGGATTGGCTGGTCATTTCTCAAGTGAGTGCAGGAAGCCAAAGCAAGAAAAGGCAAAGACATATGAGGGTATTGATTATAAAAAGAAATACTTTGACCTTTTAAAACAGAAAGAAAAGGCTTTTGTCACTGAAGAGAAGGACTGGGCTGCTGAGGACAGTGATTCTGAAGAATATATTAATCTAGCTCTAATGGCCAACCATGAGGATGAAGAAGCTAGTTCAGCATCCAATCAGGTATTAGCTACAAACTTTTTTGAGCTTTCAGCTGATGAATGCAATAGTATTATTAATGAAATGTCCAATGAATTGTATAATTTGCATGTCACTCTAAAATCTCTAAACAAAGAAAATCTCAAGTTAAAGAGCACCATTGATGCCTTAACTGAGAGGAATATTTTTCCTGAAAATGAACTTGTTTGTTTAGAAAGATTTAAGCAGGAAAGAAAGGATGCTAGGAATGAACTAGTAAACAGTTTGAAAAGAGAAGAATTGTTGAAAGAACAATTGGCTGAAGAAATTGAAACCATTAGCAAATGGAATAGGTCTGCTAAAACTGCCAAACAAATTATTGATGTTCAGGGTGTAGATACTCTAGGAGAACTCCCCAAATCAATAGGCAAGTCATTGGATGATACTTCAATGGATAAAGATCAATCGACTGCTAATCCTTCATCAACTGATAAGGATTATCAACCGATTGATGCTGAATCAATCGATAAGCATCCATCGACAAGTAAATCATCAATGGCTAATAAAAAGAACAAATTTAGCACTCCTATTAAGTTTGTTAAGGAAACCAAAAATCAAGTTGAGGCTGAGGCTGAGAAAATCAACATAGGTAGCTTATCCAAGAAACAACTAAAAGAAAAATTAGAAAAGATAGCACTTGTGGAAATTACTCAACCTAAGTCTGAGAAAAAGAAAAAGAATAGGAATGGTAAAGTAGGCATAAATAAGCACAACAACTACACTCCTGATATGTATGCCCCTAGAAAGGTATGTGCTAAATGTGGTAGTGTAAATCATTTGTCCATGCAATGCAAGAATGAAAAGAAATCTATATCTGCAAATGATTTAAATATACATGCCATGACTGCAAATGCCATGTTTACCAATCCTATGCTCATAAATGCCATGTCTTCTAATCTGGTTGCACCTAATGTTCATATGCCTTATGCACAAGTTCCATACATGTATAATCCCTTCTTTGCATATCCTAATATGAACATGCCTGGAATGCCATGGAACATGCCTAATGTAAATGATGAAATTCATGAAAATTCTGCCATGAGTTCCAAGGTGTCAAAGCCCCAAAAGTCAACTCCCAAAGTTAAAGTGGATTTAAACCCACCAAAACAAAAGGAACCGAAGTTGACAACAGGGGCTCAAGCTGCAACTAATAAAAGAGGACCCAAGGCAACTTGGGTACCAAAAGCAACTTGATTGTTTTATGTGTGTGCAGGGAAACAGGAAGAAAAATCTCTGGTATTTGGATAGTGGATGTTCAAGGCACATGACTGGAGATTTGTCCCTGCTCACAAAGTTTGTGGAAAAGGCTGGCTCAGGAGTTACTTTTGGAGATAACAGCAAAGGTTTTACTCTGGGATATGGTTCAATTGCAAAAGAAAATGTTATCATTGAACCTGTAGCACTAGTTGATGGATTGAAGCACAATTTGCTCAGTATTAGTCAACTGTGTGATAATGGTAATGGTGTGTGGTTTACAACTGAATCATGCATCATAGCCAACAAAGAATGTGGTGAAATTCTCTTAATTGGAGAAAGAAAAGGGAATGTCTATGTGGCTGATTTTCTCTCTGTAAAAGCAAATTCAATGACATGCCTTCTTAGCAAAGCCAATACAGATGAAAGTTGGTTGTGGCACAAGAAACTAGCTCATTTAAATTTCAAAGCCATGAATTTATTGGTTAGAAAGAATTAAGTTAGAGGCATTCCACAGATGGAATTCACCAAGGATGGACTGTGTGATGCCTGTCAAAAAGGAAAACAAATAAAAGCATCATTCAAGTCAAAGTCTGAATCATCAATTGATAAGCCTCTGGAATTATTGCACATGGATTTATTTGGTCCAGTCAACATCATGTCTATTGCCAAAAAGAAATATGCCTTAGTAATTGTGGATGACTTCACAAGATTTTTATGGGTATATTTCTTATTCTCTAAGGATGAGGCAAGCAAATTAATTATCAATCATGTGAAGAATGTTGAAAATGGCACTAAATGGAAGGTCAAGAAATTTAGAAGTGATAATGGAACTGAATTCAAGAATTCAACCATGAGAGAATTCTGTGAGGAAAAAGGTATCACTCATCTTTTCTCTGCTCCAAGGACTCCACAGCAAAATGGAGTAGTTGAAAGAAAAAAATAGGACCTTGATTGAAGCTGCTAGAACTATGTTAGAAGAAACAAAACTTCCTACATACTTCTGGGCAGAAGCAATTAATACTGCTTGTTACACTCAAAATATTTCCATGGTCAATAAACTTCAAGGCAAAACACCATATTAATTGATGAAGAAAGACAAGAAGCCAACAGTTAACTTTCTTCATGTCTTTGACTGCAAATGCTTTGTACTGAGAAATCAAGGTGAAAATCTAGGAAAATTTGAAGCCAAAGCTGATGAAGCTATATTTGTTGGATATGGAATAACAACCAAAGCATACAGAGTCTACAATCTTAGATTACACATTGTTATGGAATCTATGCATGTAGTCTTTGATGACAAGAAAATTCAAGGGTTGTTTGATGAAGGATTTCATGATCTATTGCATTTTGAAAATGAATCCTCAAGTAATATTGAAGATAGTGATGATGATGATGAGGAAATTACAAGTATACAAGTTCCTAGAATCCTCCCATCAATTGATGTCATTGCTTCAACATATAACTTATCAGTTGACAATCATCAATCGACTGATAATACATCAATTGATAATCATTCAATGGATAACAACTCTGCTCAACAATCTTCAAATGGAGCGTCCATCACAGGGGGAGGGTTCTCAAATAGTCAATCATTTCACAATGATCATAACTCTTCCAATGATCATGAAACATCATCTTCAAGGACAATCATACCATCTCAAAGGAAATGGACAAAAAGTCATCCCTTTGAACTAATTATTGGAAATGCAAATGATGGTGTCAAAACTAGAAGTGCAACTCAAAATGAATGCTTGTATAGTAGCTTTCTGTCACAAGAAGAACCTAAAAGGATTGAAGAAGCCTTGAATGATCCTGATTGGATAAATGCTATGCAAGAAGAGTTGAATTAGTTTGATAGAAACAAAGTGTGGAAGCTGATTCCCAAACCAAAGAACAAGACTATCATTGGTACAAAATGGGTATTCAGAAACAAAATGGATGAATCTGGTACAGTGACAAGAAATAAGGCAAGATTAGTGGCAAAGGGCTATTCACAAGAAGAAGGCATAGATTTTGATGAAATATTTGCACCAGTTGCAAGGTTGGAAGCAATCAGAATCTTTTTAGTATTTGCTGCTCATGCAAATTTCAAAGTATATCAGATGGATGTAAAAAGCGCTTTTCTCAATGGAGAACTAGAAGAAGAAGTATATTTAGAACAACCTCCTGGTTTTATTGATCCTATTCATCCCGGATTTGTATACTATCTTCTCAAGGCACTTTATGGATTAAAACAAGCACCTAGAGCCTGGTATGACACTCTGTATAAATTTCTGATTGAGAATTACTTCATTAGAGGTACTGTTGATAAAACTCTCTTTCATAGAAATGTAAATGGCTCTATGATTCTTGTTCAAATCTATGTAGATGATATTATCTTTGGCTCAACTAATGAAAAACTTTGTAAAAAGTTTGCTAAGTTGATGCAGAGTAAATATGAAATGAGCATGATGGGAGAACTAACCTACTTTCTTGGCTTGCAAATCAAACAAGTTAAAGATGGTATTTTCATAAATCAAACCAAATATATTTCTGATTTATTAAAGAGATTTGATTTAAATGAATGTTCCTCTGCAAAAACTCCCATGGCCACTGTAACTAAACTTGAATTAAACACTAAGGAAGCAATAGTGGACATTTCAAGTTATAGAGGCATGGTTGGCTCATTACTTTATTTAACTACAAGTAGGCCAGATATAATGTTTGCTACATGTCTTTGTGCTAGGTTTCAAGCTGATCCTAGAGAATCTCATTTGATTGCAATAAAAAGAATATTCAGATATCTCAAAGGAACTCCAAATCTTGGAATTTGGTATCCTAGAGATTCTGGATTTGATCTAATTGGCTATTCAGATGCAGATTATGCAGGTTGCAGAATTGACAGAAAAAGCACAACAGGCTCCTGTCAATTTCTAGGAAATAAGCTTGTTTCATGGTTTAGCAAGAAGCAGAATTCAGTTTCTACATCTACTGCAGAGGCTGAATACATTGCAGCTGGAAGTTGCTGTGCACAAATTTTATGGATGAGGAATCAACTACTTGACTATGGGTTCAACTTGAACAAGATTCCTATTTTATGTGATAATACAAGTGCCATTGCTATAACAGAAAATCCTGTGCAACATTCCAGAACCAAGCACATTGATGTAAGGTATCACTTCATTAGGGAACATGTAATGAATGGTACAGTTGAATTACATTTTGTCCCTAGTGAAAGACAACTTGCAGACATTTTTACCAAACCATTAGATGAATCTACCTTCAATAGATTGATCTGTGATTTAGGAATGCTTAATTATATTTAACCCTTTAAATATCTGACAAGTTATGTAATTATATTGATTGTAGCCATTGATTATGTTAATTTATTGATTCCTCAATAATCAACTGATAAATATTTTACATATCAATGGATATTATTGGAGCTGTCGACAGATAAATATATCAATTGATGATATATTTGTTTATCGATGGATAGGGGTAACTATCGACAGATAGATATATCAATCAATGATATATTTGTCTATCGATGGATAATTGTACCTGTCGATGGATAAGAAATTTATCAATCGATGACCTGGAATTTTAATAGTCCAAGTCATCAATCGATCTGTATAAACTCTAGCCGTTGATTACTTATTTTATCAATTGATTAATACATACACTCATGTATGTATATCAGTCGATTGCCAAAATTGGTAACTTTTACTCTTAAATACTCTTCCAACGGTCAATTTTGTTCTATTTTGAGTAAGTAATTGATTGAGAAATCAGTAAATATAAATAGTGAGATTAAAACATCTTTTAATTCTTACTTGCAATTTTTACTAACGACTTCTCTATCTCCTTCACTTTCTCAATCTTAGATCTCTCTCTCTCTGTATCTACACTTTGCTAATAACCCTAATTTACTACTGTTTAATTGTTGTTTCTGCTTTATTACTAACAAGTTTGTCAGATAATTCAATTCTATAACCTTAGACTCGATTATGGCATCATCAAAGAAGGTCTCTCAATCAGGATTCTACTATGAGCTCAACAACTTCGTTGCTTGCACTATGGTGGAGGAAGCCCCAACAGAATTCCATCCTCTAATAGAATTTCTAAAGAATTCAAAATTTTCAAAGGCCCTCTCAGAAGCACCAAAAATAGTGTGCAATCTAGTTGAAGAATTCTGGACAATAGCATAAGTAGTAGATGATTTATCTTCATCTCCTTTGATTGCAAAGGACAAAGGTATATTCTAACCACTGTGGTCTTGGGTGAGTGTTTAAATATTCCGTCAAATAATACTGCAAATGCACCCACTGACACAGATATTAGAAACCTGCTTAGGGAAATCAATTACCTTGCTCCTGATGCTAGTCTAGGTAGTATTGTTAGAAAGAATCTAAGAAAAGAATGGTCATATTTCTTTGATGCTTTAATAAAGTGTTTTTCTGGTAAGGTTAGTAATTTTGATGCAATAACAACAAGTATGCAACAAGTAGGGTATAGCATTTTATGTGATAGATATCATAATTTAGGAAGCCTGTTACTCAATGAAATATCTGCCAAATTGGGGAATAAAATAAATAGATCTAATCATATTTATTATGCAAGATTTATTATGATTATTATTAACCACTTTGTCAAGGATATTGAGATTGACAGGAATACAGAAATTTTGGATTGCTGGACTCAAAACAAAAGGGTCTTTAAAGACTTGGTTAGGATCAATCTTCACAGCAATGTGGAATTGATCTATCCCCCTTTTGTTCAGGTATTTATCTCTACTTTAAACACTTCTCAACCTAACTCTTCTTTGCCTTCTGTGACTATGGAGGGTGGTAGTAATGACCCCAACCCTCCTACCCAAGCCACACAACTAATCTCTAAATCCAAATCTAAGAAACCAACCTCAACAGGTTCTCAAAAACCTGCTGTTGTAAAAACCAAGAAAAGAAAATCAACTAGTGTGGTAGATAGATTAGAGGAGGATGTAGGTGGTGAGGGAACTGGGGAACATCAAAGAACCTAGAAGGATAAGGAGAGTGAGAGTGTGCAACCTCAACCAAGCCACTCCATAGTCTCCCAAAAGACTGTGGATGTTAACATGGAAAATACCACATCCCTATTGCCATTCTCTCAAAAGGATGACAATATTGAAAATACCCACATCTAGGGGCACAGAATCAAATTGGGGACACAAAAGCCAAAACACTAACACCATACAAAAGAAGAGAAAAGAAAGTCACCTTTGCACTTGGGGAATCACACACTGCAAAACCACAGGAAACTGTGGAGGAACCTTCACAAAGTCTGCTTGATGCATCTCATATAAATGATGAGATGCAGCCCCATTCTCTTTCAATTCCTATCTCTTCTATTCTTCTTTCCCCATCTCAAACTTCTTCAGAAAATGTTTTGATAGATTATCGAACATTTTCAGATTCTCCTTCTTTGTTTTTCAAGGAGAAGCCAACACTCTCTCCTGAATCTTCTTCTCAGAATTTTCAGGATTCTATTTCCAATATCATCTCAAACATAACTTCACAAATTATCTCAACTGTTTCTTCTCCATCAATTGATGTTCCTTCATCAATTGATATTCAGCCATCGACTGATAAGCCATTGATCGATACTCAAGATCAATCGATGGGTATGCATCAATTGATGGATATCCCAAACACCACTTCAACTGATAATGTCAATACATCAATTGATGCTCAATCAATTGATGTTGCACAAACACTCTTAGGATTGAGTGAGTTGAGTGAGAGGCAGGATTGTAACCTGGCAAAAGGAGATGAAGTGAGTAAAAACATTCCTATTTCTTCCAGGAATGAGAGTGAAACACTTGAGGGCCCCACCTTAGTAGGTGCACAAGAAATGAGTGAGGGAGAGGTGAGATTCCAGGATGAGATCCTGATGCAAAATAGAGAGATGAGTGAAAGTGATAAAAACATTCTACTTTTTGCACAGGAATTGGAAATTGAACTGATGGCAGAAGGAGTAAAGGAGATAGGGGGAGCAAATAATGCTGAAGCTAGTGGGAGTGGAATTGCTAAAGACTTTGAAGAGGAAATAGATGCTGGTGAATTGGATCCAAAGAATTTCTTTCATCCTGATCCACAATATCAAGGGTTGGCTACTTCAAGTAACAGGAATGCAGAACAACTCTTGGGCATTATTCATACAGATCAAAGGACCAGGAATCTGAAGGAAAGCATTGCCAATACAACAGACACTTGTTATATGACACCTGAAGAGTTAGAGAGTGATTCTGATGAAGAGCCATGGATGAGCACTATTGATGGTTCCTTAGAAGCTGCTGAGACTGAAATTCTCTCTCAATATAGAAGAACAATGGTGGAAGGAGACATTGAAGATCCTACTCAAAGGAGAATTGCTCACTATATGAGAGAATCAATGAAAATACAAAAGATGACAGTAACAGGAGTAAGGAGGGAACTGGAGAGGATTAAGGACTCTATCTCATCTAACAAGGATGCAATGGACAGGAGATTGGATGAGAAGCTACCATTCAACACTATGAATAGCATCAAAGACAAGCTTTTCAAAGAATCCAAAATTTTTACATCTTTGGAGACAAGAGTAGGTTCTCTGGAAAAGAAGATGGATGATATTATCAGAGGTCAAAATCTCCATGCTTCCATTCTTCAAAAGTTTCTTGACAGACTTCCACCACCCCCTCCAATTGATGATAACAAAAAGGGGGAGAATACAAAGAAGAAGGATGATGGTGATGGTGGTGATGGTAAAGGTGGTTCTAGTATGGATAAGTCAAGTGGCATTGGTGGTTCTGCACCCAGAAGAGATAAAAGCAGAAGTAACATGGACAATCAATCTTCAAAGAAATCTAAGTCATCTAATTCTCTAAAAGATAATTTAGAACAGAAAAAGAAAGATTACAAGAAGTTTGATGATGATCTTGAAGCTAGGAGAATTTCTAGGGAGAAAGAAACTCAATCAATGATTGAGAGAGAAAAGAAGAGAATTGAAGATCTAAGGAGAAACACTGAGTTAGTAACAGATGCAGTAGAAAAAGGAGACTTGGATGAGTTCATTGCTCAAACAAGAAAAATAAATGAAGATGCACTAAAGGCTGCCAAGGAAAGCAACTTAGATGCTGAAGCCTTTTTATCAGTTGATCAAGAATCCCTTAAAGAGAAGAAAAAGGGAAAAGCCATAATGATTGAAGAAAAGAAGAAGAGAAAAGAGCCAGTTGGCCAGAAGCTTCTTCAAGAAGCCATTTCATCAGGATTGTCAGATGCTAAAAAGAAAGAAAAAGAAAATGAGGAAATAGCAAGGCAAATGAAAATGGAATGGGATATGGAAGATCAACTAATAGATCAACCACTGAGGAAAAAGAGAAAAGTTACTATGGCCAAGAAAAGGTCAAGTTCTACTCAAGAAATAGTGGTTCAGGAAAACCTCCAGGGTCAACAAGAAGAAATCAAGCAGGAGGTCACAATTGAAGGATATGATTTGAAGGGAATACCAGTAATCAATGAAAAAGGATTAATTGGAGTAAGGACTCACCCGGAAACCTCTAACCATGAAGAATCAATGAGGTTGGAGTATGAAAATGGAGTGAAAACAATCTATTCATTGAAGGTGATAATGAAGCAAAGCTACAATGTTTTAAAGACTATTCTTCCTCTACTCAACAGAAAGTACAAACTCAACACAACAATTGCTCAGGAGATACAACAACAAATTTCAAAGTTAAGAAGATCCAAGGCAGAAGCTGAACCTGATTCACCTCTAAAGCTATGGAAGTCACAGGTCAAAAAGGTGGTGTTGGAGCCAAAGTATGCTATGATTTTTACAGATATAGAGGGCAATACAAAGTTCTTTGATATCTGCAAATATCTGGACAAAATCACAGATGAAGAAATACATTACCTTATGAGGCAACTTGGAGAAACTGACAGGGATGAAGCAATCTTGAGAAGTTCTTTCATGAGGCAACTAAAGGAAAATGCTGAGAAAAGGAGGAAGAGGAACTAAATTAAATTATGAAGACATTGAAGCTGCTTGCAGGAGTTATCTATCAATCTGGTACTTCCAAAATTAATGTGCCAATTAAGTTTCTTGATTCTATCTAAATGTAAATTTTAAGGGTTTTTGTTATCATCAAGTAGATTTATGCCTGTTAATAACACAGACACAAATAGGGGGAGATTGTTAGGAATCTACATGTGATTTGATGATAACATTAATCTTAGAATCATAGAAATTTTATTTGATGTAACTGATCAATTGATATGAAAGTTATAAATATCAATTGATCAGGAAACCATTTATCAGTTGAAGTGTTTATATGAATCAATTGATAATTTGGATTGTAGCATAGGTGTTCTTAGTTTATTTCAATCGATAAGGTGTAAATCAATTGATATTTCGTTCATCAATTGATGTTAGAGTCGATTGATATAGATCATCAATTGATGTGTAAATTAAACTGTTAAATTGTAATTATGTGAAGACAGGAAATTACACAAGTGAAGGATGATCAATTGATATTGAAGCATCGATGGATGAAGGATCAATCGAAGAAGCCAAGTCAAGCATTGAAGACCATCAACTGATGTGAAGACCCATCGATTGATATATCGATTGATAAAATCTATCAATCGATAAGCCATCTTTTATCAATCGATGGATAGAAAGATCAATCGAAGAAGTACATCAGTTGATGGATTAAAGGACAGATCAATTGGTATGCCTAACAGCAAATTATCAATTGAGTGTGACAACATAGAAAGAATATCTGTTGAAGATCCAGAGAACAAAAGCACTCATATGGAAGACAGTCTAGAGTGGGTGTGAAGACTCAATCTGAAGCTGTCTTTTCAAACCTTTTTAAAAGATAGAAAAAGGTAAAAGAAAGGCAGGTAGAAACAATCATAGAATAGGAATTGTAAAAGAACACTTGTGGTATATAAACAAGTGTAGCAGCATTATTAGAAAATAGACAAGTTAGACAATATCTCTTAATCAACTGTTCAAGCTTAAGAACACATTTGTAAGAACGGTTGATTTGTTTTCTAATCTTGTAAAAACGCAGCTAGGTTTCTTTTAACCTAGGAACATTGAGCAAAAATATACACTGATGGAAAAACCAATCCATCAGTAATTTTAAATCTCCTTGTTCAATTTACGCTTCAGTCTTAAATTGTTAGAACATATTCTCTCTATATTCTCAAACTTCAAGAGCAAATATTAGAACCAGCAAAAAGTTTTAATATTTGTATTCAACCCCCCCTTCTACAAATATTGACATTGTTCTAGGGAATAACAGTCTCTTCAAATCAGTGTATGGCCTTAAGCAGTCTCCGCGGAAGTGGTATGAAACTCTGTCAGACTTCTTACTAGAAAGTGGTTTCACCAGAGGAGTAATCGACAAGACGCTTTTCTACAAGAAATGCAAAGATGATCTAATAATGGTGCAAGTATATGTGGATGACATTATCTTTGGGTCTGCAAATGAGAAGTTATGTGCGAAATTCGCTAAGTTAATGCAATCGAGGTATGAAATGAGCATGATGGGAGAGCTGACGTTCTTTCTGGGTATTCAAGTTAGTCAAAAGAAGGACGGGGTATTTATCTTCCAGACCAAGTACATTCATGATCTATTAAAGAAGTATGGTCTCGAAGACGTATCACAAGCTAAGACTCCTATGGCAACAGCCACGAAGCTTGACGAGGATAAAGTGGGAAAACCTGTAGACATCTCAAGCTATCGAGGTATGATCGGCTCACTTTTGTATTTAACTGCTACCAGACCTGATATTATGTTCTCCACATGCTTATGTGCAAGGTTCCAAGTGGATCCCAGAGAGTCACATCTTATAGCCGTAAAGCGTATTTTTAGGTATCTCAAGAGAACATCAAATCTCGGGATTTGGTACCCAAGAGATACAGGGTTTAATCTTGTTGGCTATTCGGATTCAGATTACGCAGGTTGTAGAATAGATAGAAAGAGCACTTCAGGAAGCTGTCAGTTCCTTGGAAGAAGGTTGGTGTCTTGGCAAAGCAAGAAACAACACATAGTATCAACCTCGACAGCTGAAGCAGAATATATTGCTGCTGGAAGCTGTGTGGCCCAAATACTGTGGATGAAGAACCAACTCAAGGACTACGGTGTGGAAGTATCTAAGATTCCTATCATGTGTGACAACACAAGTGCTATTGCAATGACCAACAATCCTGTGGATCACTCAAGGACTAAGCATATTGATATAAGGTATCATTTTATTAGAGAGCATGTAGAAAATGGAACTGTAGAGTTGCATTTTGTGTCTACTGAACATCAAATAGCAGATATATTCACTAAACCTCTAGACGAATCAACATTTTCTAGATTGGTTGGTGAATTGGGGATGCTTAACACTTGTTAGTTTTTGCTACCTATCTGTTATAATTCAGTTTGGGTACATATTGTTGTGGTACATGAATATTCATAATTAATAATGTGAACTTAATTTCAAAGATATTTGTGTTGCATGAAAAAAAAAGAGGGTGAGTTAGAAAGTTTCATGACATTAATCTTATGATGATCTGTGTATCCATATGATTAATGTCTAATAATGTGATAGGATTTAATGCTAGACTTAATTTTGTAATGCATGATTTATTTGCTAAATTCCCTGTCATTTCAAAATTGTAAGTTTCTAAAATGGTGTGAAAATTTGTGGTGAAATCTTGTGAATTTTACATATAAATGTTTAATTCACATAATTTCATTAAAATTTTCTAAGGCAAATCTCGATCTGTTTCTGGATCGAGATCGAGATTGACTTGCAGGATATGCTTAAAAAGTTTAAGGTAAATCTCGATCTGTCCTCATCAAGATCGACATCGAGATGTAGATCGAGATCGACATCAAGATTGACATCGAGATGTAGATCGAGATGTAGATCGAGATCGCCATTGAGATCGACATCGAGATGCAGATCGCGATGTGTATCTCGAGATCGAAATGTGACTTGTCTTTTCAGTTACTTTCCTTTTAGGCGTGCAAGTATATAATATAGCATTATATAGACTGTTCATTATTTCACTTAACTTTCTCTCTCTCACTAGTTCAAAAAGCTGAAAGCAAATACACACGCATATACATACATTCACAGCATCCTCTTCCTTGCCATAACACCAAGTTTTTCTTGTGATTTTCTTAAACAAAAATCACTAACTGTTACTTGAAAACATTAATCACTAAAGCAAAACTCTGCCAAAATTTTGTTTAAAGTAAACTGTTGAACTTTTTGCGCATATTCTACGTCATTTCTTAACATTAGTGTTCTTGCAAATCGTTGTTCAGTTCTCCTGTTATTCGAGTGAGTTTGTTTTTATTGATTTCGTGTCTTCGTGTTTTTCATTTTCTTGTGTTTTTCCGAGATATTCGCATTTTTCAAAACAAAACGACTGTTCACTTTAATTTCCTAAAGCTAAACCGTCAATCATTAGTGGGGAGTTAAGTGATCATTAGTGGGGAGTTAAGTGGTCATTAGTGGGGAGTTTTATTACGTGGGTAATTAGTGGGGTTCGTGTACGTTTTTTTTGTGTTTAAATTTAGAACTTGTTCTCTAAAATTTCCATTGCAAAATCTTTACAAAACATTTCTCTTCTCAAACACAAATCTCAAATGGCCAACCCAAATTTCACAATTCCCAAAACCAACTTTGTTAATCTCTCTGCTGATCGAGCAACTGGTAGATTCATTCACTACCAGTTCTGGATTGAGTCCCTCAACAACACATCCATGATAAGTCATGCCTTAACCACCTCTCCCATCCTGAATGTCGAAGCCCTTCAAGCTGCTTACTCAACATTAGAGATTCAGGGTGGTAAAGCAAATCCAACAGGCTTATCCTTCATTATCGGTGGTGCAAAATATGAGGTCAGTATGCAGAAGTTCAATGAGATTCTTGGGCTTCCTTCAGAAAATTTTGCTCCGGAACCCACTATGGAAGAAATGTTGCAATTATTCACGGAGATAGGTTGTCGCCCTCCCACGGGTCCTATCAAAGTAACAAAGGTTCACACAGGTATGTTACAGGCTGAGTGAGATTATGTAGTTCAGGCCATTCAACGCTGCATGTTCCCAAAGGACAAAGACTACAGGCCAATGAACAACAGCTGTCGAGTAATTCTATATGGAGTGGCAAATAACAGAAGAGTGAATGTGGGCAAACATCTGTTGATTCAGTTGCTTGAGAGGTGGGCACTGGAAAAGAATGCATCTCGGAATCCGGAAGATGGACCAGTCAAATGTTGGATGCCAAGATTCCTTCAGATGGTTCTGGATGACGTTCTTTCAGAGGAGCACAGAAGAATATTTCAAGGCTCTGAAAGGTTGGCATGTTTTGATATGACCTTAAAGAGTATCTCCACCATGGAAACCCAGCAAAAGTCCAGACTTTTTGAGTTGCGCCTGACTCCGTACTTCCAGGATCTGCAAGATGAGTATGCTAGGGTGCACGTTTCTCAGTTTACCGCAGTAGAAGCAGAAGGTGGTGGCAACGAAGCTGCTGGTGGAGATCAAGTGTCTGGCAATTTGGGAGAAGCAGGTGTGGATGTTGAAATGGCTGAAGCAAATGTTGCAGAAGCTGGAGCTGACAAGGATGAAGATCTTCTGAGTCAGGTACCTATTCTTGCTGATCTTGATCAAATTTCAATTCAACCAACCCCTGTTTTCTACAGCCATGGGCCTGAAAACCCCCAGGCTCTATCCCAGGCTGCAAGCCCTTCTGTTCATAAACATTCAGCCAGCCCTAAAACTGGTGATAAAAGGAAGGCAAGCCCATCTAAGTCGAGTGAATCGAGTGGAGGGAGTGTAGGAGTTGAGAGAGTAGTAAAATCAGCAGCTCTGCCACCCTCAAAGAAGCAAAAGATGGATTCTATCCCAGTGGCAACTGCGCAACCTGTTAGGGATAGTTCACCTCTCACAGCCACCACACCTCACGCTGGTGGCTCACCTCTCCTAAATATTCCAACACATTCGCACTCGCCTAGGCATGTTGGTGAGAGTCAAGGAGGGGGTTCATCTCAACAGCTAATAGGAGCTGACCCTACCTCCCCTGAGTTGTCCGCTCAGGGCTCTTTGAGCAATTTCTCGGAAGGGGAATGGCAAAATGAGACTAGCTCTTCTGATGCTAGAATCTGAGGAAGTTTATATGAGGAAGAGTCTGTCGAATCCAGCACGGATGACTCTTCCCCATCTAAATCAGAAAACAAGTTGCTCGCAGAGCAACGACATCTGGTGACTGGTGGGTCTACGCCTTCAGAACAGCCCAGCGAACCAGAAAAGGTTCTTGGTGAACAAGGGGATGACATGGTCATAACGCCATCTCCTAATGTAGACACAGCGTTTAAAGGTTCAGTCTCACTGACCGATATCGCCGACCAACTCACCGCTAGTCCCCAGCGACTAGTGGATGAGGCTCTAGTTCTGCTAGGTTCTAAACACGAGGGAGAGACAGGGAGAGTAAATCCCTTCTCTTTAGGGATCTTGAGTGAAACAGAACCCGGCGAGAGTAAACAGTTTAACCCAAGCCAAACACCGTCCCTTACATTGCAGGATCTAGTGAAGAAGGTGGAGGTTTTGGAGGCTGGAGTTGCTGGTGTTACTGCTGCTGTCTCTTCCCACTCTGGAAGATTGGAGGTTGGAGCACAGTTCATGGAGAACCTGATTGCCGTTCAAAATCAGTTGATTGACAAGATAAACAATCTTGGATTGGTATAGGTGGAGGTTGGGCGGTCAGTAGATGATGTCACTCATGGCATGTCTCAAGTCTGGATGAAGCTAAATGAATTACTTGATGCTGTCTTTGGACGTAACAGGGCTGGACCTGGTCCTTCAACCGGTGGTGGTGGTGACGATAAAAATGATGATGATGCTCCTGATGAGGATAACCCACCTAAGGGAGAGAAGGAGGATCAGGGTCTGAAAAAGCTGACTAGTAAGGGTCCGGTGATCGAGTCCTCAAACAAATCTGGTGAAAAGGTGGAGGAGGCTCAACCGGCTCTTAAAGACAAAGGCAAGCAGAAGATGGTAGTTGAAGAAGCAGGAGCTGAGAAAGAAACACCTCTCGTCGATGTATTTATGAGAGACTTTATTGAAGATTCTGATGATGATGATGAGATGGATTTAGAAGCCTTAGTGGTAAGGAGGTCGAGACTCGAGCAACGGGCAAGAGAGTGGGAACAAGAAAGAGGTCTAAATCCTGGCGGATCTAGCGCAGGAGTTGCAGGTGATGCAGGAGACCACTCGGTTGCTGACGAGCATGTGCCGGAAGAAGAAGTTGATGAAGTAGCGAAAGAAGCGGAGATGCAAGAAGAGATTTTCAGGGAAGCCAGAAAAAGAGTGAATGAAGAAGTGCTTCAAGGAATCGTGGAAAAGGAACTAATGGCAAAAGAGAAGAGAGTGGCTCAGAAAACTCAGCATGAGTATGAAATGCAAAAGATCAAAGATCCTAAGTTCCAGGCTGACATAAGGAGGGAAGCTCCCGAGTATGACAAGGCTAGAGAAGCCTTAGCTGGACCAAGAGCCTATGCTCCTGACTCAGAAAGATTGAGTTTCCTTCTCCACAAGCTAGAAAATCTAAACCCTGGGCTTCTGAACTATCTAAACTGTATAAGACAGGGATGCACCTCTGTTCAAGTTATATTCAAGGAGAAAGCATGGAGTCTGATGATTACTTGGGCCCCCATAACAAGAATCGAGCCGTGTATGGTTGATGAAGCATTCTTCCATGCAAGGGGTGCTAGTGAACTGGTAGAATATGCTCACAAGGTAGACACCTCTATCAAGACTGGAGTGCTGTTTAAAGAGAAACTATTGAAGATGGCTGAAGACAGAGGGGTTGACATTATTCTAAATCCCTATCAGATCAGATATGTCCATGACAAGGTCTTGAGGATTGTAAATCTGCATGACTCGAAACTGATACCGAACGTAAATGTACTGAAGGCAGTTGCAAAGCTAGTCCTCTCAAAAGGTTTCCTATCAAAGGAAAAGAAACTGGTGGCTAAGGACTTGGAGAAGTTGATAAGAAGGCAAGATGTTAGATACAAGTTGCCTGAAGCCAAACTACCAGTGGTTAAGAAGGAGCCTGAAGACTATGCATTCGAGCAGCAAGAAGAGGTAATAAAAGAGTATGTGCAGAGATACGGAGATCCGAGAGTAGACATTCCTGAAGAAGGAGAAATAAGGGAGGAAGCTAGTGCAGTGGTTGGTGCAAATGTCAAGTTTGTCAAAAGCAAAGCTGAGAATGAAAATGATCTGCTGATCTACACAGACAAGCATCAGGTGGAAACCGTCATTGAAATCAAGTACAACATCTTTGCAGAACACAGTCATGAAACACTGTGTATCATAAGGGAATTGATTGATGAGATGGATGATGTTGACGAGTTTGATCAGGATTATCTTAGGGTCACATTTGACAACTTCTGTAGAAAAAGACAACAGCTTGATATTCAGAGGCTACAGCAATGCACCACCGCTATTGTCATTGGATACCCTAAGCAGCTGGTCATAAGGAAGAAAGGTGAAAAGGGGTATCCTGACAAAGTCACTAAGCTGAGATTTGAAGACATTCCCACGAAGCTTACCACTCGCATCATGGTTGAAAGATGGTTGAGGTTGTTTCGAGATTATAAGATCAGAAATCATGTGGAAGCAGAAGGACTTAATCTTCTCAAGAAAAGAATGGATGAAGTCTGCAACCCTGAGTTCATGAAGAAAGAAAAGGCAGCCAAGAAGAAAGCTCGTGAGGAAGAGGAGCGCAAGAAATCGAGATTTTAATGTATTAAGCTTGTAATGTTTCTTTGCGTTATAATTTGTTTTCTTGTTTTCCTGCATTGTAAGTACATTATCTATTTTCTTGTGTAGTGTAAGGTAGAAGTTAGTTAGCTAAGTGTCTTGAAACTGGTTTATATTAGGCGTCAATTATTTCGCGAAGTTCGGCGGTGGTAATACTGCTAAAAGGACTTCAGAAGGATAATTGAAGATTGAGTGGACCGTGCTCTTAAGTACTTAGAGAAAATCTCTAGAAGAGCATGAAGCCATTTGATCGAGCCAACAGGTGTCCAATTTTGGCACTTGAAGTATCAGTGATAAACATAAAGCTAGTTAATCAAGCCAAGCATTATGCAAGTTGACATGATCGTTTATGAATGTTAGTTTATCTTTTTCAGTCCCTGGTTAGTTGAGTTATCCTCATTGTGAATTTGGTTGTCATTGTTAGACAATCAAATAGGGGGAGATTGAAAGGCATATGTGTACTAACTTGTACCACTTAATTACTATGTAACTCAACTAGGTAAAAGATAAAACAACAGCAAAACAAGAGAAACTGAAGAAGCACATGGAATCAATCAACTGAAGAAATGGTAATGATACTTGGTAACTACAAGTAACTAATTTGATTAATCCAGAATGCCTAAGTGAGAAGAAGTTCAATCTCAGTATTGCTCATGCCCTAACTTATCTAATGGAGAATCAAATTAATGTCAAAGAAGTATCAAGAAGACCAAAGTGATTTCATGTAATGCATCTCAACAACTGGATAATGTAAAGATTAATCAACAAATGAGAACTGACATTCAGAAGCAAGAACCCCTTCAAGACTAGTCACTTATGAACCTGACCATTGCATCAAGTGTCAAGACATTGATGGTAAGTTCATGTCAGTGATAGAAGATCTCATTTGAATGGAATGAGGAAAAGAAATTGAAGAAGCTAGGGAAACTTACTCATAAAGGTTAATCCACAATTAGTCACTAAAGAAAGTCAACATTGAATGAGTACATTGTTGCCAAGGCAAATGTCGATCCACAGCAGATCGAGATGCGGATCGAGATTTATAATTGAAGTAAAACATCAAGGCAAATCTCGATACATGATAGATCGAGATTCTCACAGATTAAGATCGAGATCCTCACAGATCGAGATCGAGATTTTCATAGATCGAGATCGAGATTTTCTCAGATCGAGATTGAGATCGAGATTGAAATCCAAGATCGAGATTGAGTTGGATCCAGGCCGAGATCGAGATGCGGGTTGACATGTAGCATTCAATGTTCAAGGGACAAGTGGCTTATTGTGAACGGTTGATCCAGAGTGGTTGGGAGAGTACTTTTTGTTGTCGAGTCCTGATTGAGCCACGTACACAAAAAGGACAAGATCAAGTCTACACGACATTATAAATGTAGCACTTTGTTTTATTTGTAAAAAAAAGAAAGCAATCTCTGTATTTTCTACTGAATATTTTTCAAAGAGAGCATTTACTGTAAAAAGAAAGTGAGAGAGAATCAGTTGAATCAAGCTTTAATTGCTGTATTTATTGTTCAACTGATTATGATGCTTTTATGAATGTTGTAGCAAATCCTTCAATGAATATAAAGATATATTCTTGAAATTCTGTGTCATCATTTATTACCTGCATTTATTTTATATTCTCTCATTATTCGAAACAGTTGTATTCACCCCCCCTTCTACAACACTTTGGACCTAACAAGATCCCATAACTGCTCTTCACTTTTCTTATCCAGTTTCTGCAGGTACTGCTTTTAATCTTGGTGATATTGTTGAAGATATACATGAGCGTGAGACAGGGAGTGTGTGTGAGCGTTTAGGGAGTGAGGGACCTTCATTTTTAAGGCCCGAAACTGAGCGACAAACACTAATAGAACGATTTTTAGAGCGAGAACACCTAAGCCAAACACCGTCCCTTATTCTTGACAATCTTGATACTCGTATGACAGCAATTGAAAATCAGGTGAAGCAGTTCGGGCAGACGATGGAGCAGTTAGGGATAAATGTTGGAGACAACCGGAGAGCTCTTGATGACTACGCAACACGAATGGTAAGTCAAGTGGAAGCTTTAAACGATGTATCAAACAAGGTGAATGACTTGGGCCATGCTGGTGGAGTATTGGGCAGTACTCTTTACGATCGGATGGGGAGCGTAGAAAGTGTAATGCAAACCATGGCAACGGAGATCAGTCGAATGATGTATGCAATTCGCCATTTGGTGCCCCCGGAGTGCTTTGACGAACAGTACAATCAACCTCCCCCAGATGATGGTGGTGCTGGGGGAGCTGGTGGAGCTGGTACTGGCCCTTCTAGATCTGCCCATGGTGGTTCTCAGCATGCTGCAGGATCTACTGCTCAGGGTGATGTTCCGGATAACTCACTTAAGGGGGAGAGAGAGCCTGAGACGAGACAACAGTCAACTCTGGTTGAGGAGCAAATAAGGGAAGTGAGCCAGTGACTAATGAGGAGGCTCAGAGGAAGAGAAAGGGTAAAGCAGTGGTGGTTGAAGAAGAAGAGCCATTCACTGACTTTGGTAGTCGACAGGAAGAAATACATGTTGTTGATTCAGACTCTGATATGGAGGACGTACCCCTAGCACATGCTATTAAAAGATCTTTGAAGGAACAAGGTGGAGGTGCTGGGATGTCTACTGGAGAGACTGAAAAGATCCCTGTTGATGAAGAGACCCTGAGAGCTCAACAGTTGGCCTTGGAACAAGCTCAGTTCTTTAAAATGAAAATGATGCAAGAAGAGGCTGTTTTCTTTGAGAAAAAAGTGGAACTCAAGGAGAAGCAGTATGACTATGAGCTTGCAAGGTTAGCTGATCCACAGATTGAATTGGACAAACGGAGGATTGGACAGAAATGGGATGATGCAAAGAAGATACTAATGGGGACTTGTACAAATGAAGTTCATAACAAGGAGGCGGATGATCTTTTCTATAACTTGAACCTGAAAAATCTAATGACGGTGGACTACATAAATGCTTTGAAAATGATGGTTTCAAAATTCCGTGTTGGATATAAACCAGTGGTAAAGGAGTGGCAAGTCATTCTGACCTAAATTGAAGGAGCCCCAATTTCTTTCATGTACGTGGATGATCAATTTATCTCAAGAAGATCTGCGTCAGAGTTGTTCTTGCTAGCAACTAAAATTCAATACTCTCAAGCTGAGGAACTTAGCATTCTATATAGAGATCAGTTAATGCAGCTAGCAGAGGACAAGAGATCAGAATTCTCAGCCAATCCATATGTTGTTTGTATGGTAGTAGATGGAAAAATGAAGAGGGTTAGTATGGAGGAAGAAGATCTGATGGCTCTATCAGTGGAATCCTTAAAAACGATATGTAGACAAATGATGAGCAAAGGATTCACTTCTGATGTTAAAGAAAAATCAGTGGAATTCATTGAGAATATAATATTCAAGAAAAGCAACGAAATATAGAAATGTGATATTATTGCTCCAAATCTTCTAGACAACGTGAAGATTGAGCCAGAGCTAATGGAGAGAAAATGGAATATTCTACAAGCTGTGAAAAGTGTAGATGAAGCTCTGACTCTTCCTTCTGGACCACTAGAACAAGGAGAAATAAGGGAGGCAGTTGGTGTTCCAGGAAGAGAAAGTGTATATTGGATTCACTCTTACGCTGATGATACAGCTGATGCCTTGGTATTCATTGATGCAGACCAGAAACAGACCTTCTTGTATATGAGTAGGAAATGGCTGCTACAGACTCAAGATGCTGCATTTCTAGATAAAGTATTGGAAGAATTCAAATGGGGTGATGTAGAGGATACGTTTGTTGATGAGAAGCAGAGACTACTGAAGTACTTGTCTGAGATAGTCCAGGAGAAAAGAAGAATGGAGTTAGATGCGGTTAGTGTCTACAATACTAACCGTGTCAAGGGCTACCCCCAAAATGATCTACTGTCAGTTTAAGGCTGATAAAACTCACTGGAAATCACAGCTCATCATGAAGAATTTTGAGGATATTCCAAAGATCAGGACTACTCAGGAGGTGGAAAAACTCAGAAGACTTTTCAAACATCCATATCCAGAACCCAAGAATCCTCTAGAAATGGATGCAGTAAGTCTGTTGAATGCTCGATGGGCACAGTTACATGATCCAGTATACAAAAGAGAACAACAAAAGAAAGAGAGGCGCAAAAAACAAAGAGAAAATAGGAGTGATGCTGAAAAAGAAATTAAGAAAGGGAAACGGAATTAGAATGAAAGCTCGAGGAATGTGAACTTGAAGTTGGAAAAACTTCATATCTTTTGGTTGCTTTAACTCACTTGAGGAAAATTCACCTGACCACGGTATGCGAGATAAGCTAATTTACCATACTGTAACCGTGAATCAGAGTGGATCCAATAAGGTGATATGAGTTTGACTGAAAGACATGAAATAATCCAGGTGATAGAAATCATTCCAAAGATCTTTGATTTGAGGTTCGAGTTCTCTTTCTAGTATAAGTTAATTATTAAGTTCTTTGTATTGTTTTTCAATTTTCATTTCAGTTGTAACTTGAACAAGACTTTAATGTTACTTATCTTTTCTCGTCTCATTTATTTAGTTGAGTTATCCTTCTTTAATTTGAATGTCATTGTTAGACAATCAAATAGGGGGGGATTGAAAGGCAGAGTGTCTAAACTTGTAACACTGTAACTAATGTAACTCAACTAAAGAAAAGATACTTAACCGGAAGACAATCAAGAACAAGAAGTCACAAAGAAATCAATACAAATTGAAGACAAGGTAATTGATATAATTTAACATGGTTAATTATGATCAAACAAAGACGAAATCACTAGAAGAAGTTCAAGTCAAAGTCGTTCATGCCTCAGTGATGTATTACTTAAAGAATCAAGATCATAACAATCAGTGTCAATAAGACTAATTGATTTCAAGTGAAGAAGAAGGAAAGCGACAATTGGAAAGTCACATTACTAATTGAATATGGTAATCTATTCAGAAGCAAGAACCCTATCAAGACTAGTCACTTATGAACCAGACCATTGCATCAAGTGTCAGGACATTGATAGCAAGTTTATGTCAGTAATAAAGAACAATGTTCAAGAACTTGGTGAAGAATATTGAAGACAAGAAGAAATCACAAGTTCAAGATGTTGCATTGAAGTTTCTATTTGAAACCCAGAATTTCTCTAAGTACTTACAAGGGAACCTAAGTAGAAATTTCTATCTAGAAATTCTGGATAAGTTTCTACTTAGAGCCAAGTAGAAATTCTGTAAGTAGAACATTTCTATCTCGAAATTCCTATGTAGAAGTTCTACTTAGAATATTCGAGATAGAGCCTATGTAGAAATTCCTATATAGAAGTTCTACTTAAATATTCGAGATAGAGTGTAAGTAGAACATTCCCATCTAGAAGTTCTACTTGATGTTCTACATAGTGCAAGTAGAAATTCCTATGTAGAAGTTCTACATAGAGGACAGTTTCAACATGACACATGGCATCATCTGGTTGGCTATTTCCAAGCTTTCAAGACAAGATAAGATTTACGTGGACAACATTGGACCACTCATATCTTATCTGTTGAAGACTACAAGTCATAGATTACAAGTAGTATAAATAGAAGTACTCGTGTAACATTTTAAAGGGTGAGCAATATTGAGAGAAACACTTGTAAAAGAGAGAGAGAGTATTCACAGAGCTTAGTATCATTTACTACCCTCTTTACTTCTGTTGTACTTTTATAATGAATGTTGTAGCAACCCCTTCAAGTTATATATAAGAAATATATTCTTTGAATCAGTGTGTTCATTTATTACAAAGTATTTATTGCTTCATAAAGTTGAAAAGTTGTATTCACCCCCCCCCCCCTCTACAACACATTTGGACTTAACACCTTGTGCATATGTTGGTAGATTTATTTCTCAAACTGTCATTTTAGTCTCTCCACTAAAACCAACTA
Organism: Oenanthe sinensis; assembly: GCA_028671895.1. Classification (NCBI taxonomy): domain Eukaryota; kingdom Viridiplantae; phylum Streptophyta; class Magnoliopsida; order Apiales; family Apiaceae; genus Oenanthe; species Oenanthe sinensis. The sequence continues at coordinate 38,799,947 of CM053806.1, forward strand.
GTGTTGTTGACTTCTTTATCATGTCTGCCTCCGCTAACCCCATTTATTGCAGGGTTCCCAACATCATGATGTTCACTGCACTTCCAATGTCAACTAGAATTCTTCTGATGAGGCAATTCCCAATTGGTATGAAATTACCATATTGTCATGCTGAGGTTCTGACACATGTTCCCAATCTGTTTCATCAAATCGTATGATAGGCATGTCACAGTCAATGATGTCAGCCCTCACAACTCGTACTCCCGTCTCTGTAGCCATTCTTTTGACTTGTGAATAGGTGACACCACACACTTTAGAACCTCCTGCAATGTAATTAATCACCCAGTGATGAGGAGGTGGTGGTGGTTGTTTTGTAAGTGTCAGCTTCTTCCTTTCATGTCCCTTCTGTCCGTCCATAAATTCAGTCAAGTATCATTTCTTGACTAGTGCTTGGATTTCTCTTCTCAAAGCAACACAATCGTAGGCTTTGTGTCCATAGTCAGCATAGAAATCACACTATAGTCTGGAATCTGGATTGGCCTTGGGCTTGTTTGACCTTACAGGCCAATTGACGACATCACCTAATTTGTTGAACTCATGAACCAAAGTAGATGGGCTGACATTGAACTTGTAACTGTTAAATATTGGTGGAAGGTGAGGATCATTTCTCCAATCCGTTTGACCCTGTAAGGAGTTGACACGTTGTACATCACGTCCATTCCTAGAGTATGGTTTGTAGTCGCTTTTTGTATGGTCACCTTTCTATTTTGATGATAGTAATTGTCTTTATCTTCTCTCATGTCTTCCTCTAGTCTCACTTGTGCCATGTATTTTGCCTCCACATCATCCATCGTTTTACGTGGGTACTTTCTTAACTTGTCGTATAAATGTGAATCCCTTATCATCTCTCTACGAAATGCTTTTATTGTCATCGGGACATCACAGTTTGTTATGGACACCTTCTCCTTATTAAACCTCGTCAAGTAATCTCGTAGTGGTTCTCTATACCTTCGAACAATTCGGTATAGATCACTTGTAGTCTTCTCAAATTGCCTACTGCTTGCAAATTATAAATTGAATCCATCTACTTAATCCGCAAATGACACAATGATACCGTTAAATAATCCCACAAACCATTGAATAGCAAGCCCTGACAATGTAGAACCAAAACCTCTGTACATACATGGTCCTCGTAACTCTTTTGGTATGGGGACTGTAAACATTCATTGTTTATATTGCGCAATGTGCTCTTAGGGATTTGCTGAGACGTCATACATCTTCATATTTGGTACTGAGAATCGTTTTGGGATGTCCATATGGGTTATGCTGTCACCAAACGGTGAATCTGCATAACTAGTAGGTGTAGCCTTCTCTAATGGCTTTGGGATACCAGGAATTCATTAGATTATCTCTCTCATCTCTTGTAGCACTTGTTTGACAGATTCTAATGTAACATCGTGTGATTTTGAGCTTTTATGCCTTGACTTTCTGCTAGACTTATCCCTATCATTCTCACATTCATTGTTTGTTTTGTTCATCGTAGTGTCCTTATTTCTGTTCACATTTGCCGTTGGTTCATCTGTCTCCTCTTGCCGATTGTCTCCTTCTTCCTCATCCCAATTAAGACGTCATATCACACTTGATATTGACTTTTGTGATACACTTTTGCTATTTGATTTCACCATGCACAATTCTTTCCTCAAATCCTCAGTCTCTTATCGTAACGCATCCATGTCCGATTGTAATTTCTATATTGCAGAGATCATGTCCTCGTTTCCGTCGGGTTCGCCTCGTTTGCTCGACGTTCCTTCACGTGGAGAATCTCCTTCCATTTTAGTGTAGTGTATAGATTACTAGCTTATTTTCCCATAGACGGTGCCAACTGTTTGTACCAAATTTTTGAAAGGTAATAAACTAATAATAATTAAATGTAATGGAAATAACGTGCAAAATGGAAAGTGAACTAAAATGACAAGAACAATTTTATAACGCAAAAAATATCTGTGTGAGAGATAAAAACCGCGGGTGGGTAGAGTCCCAACCGAAATAATCCACTATAATGTTATTGATGTCGAGTACATGATGATCAAATGTTTACAAGATAGAAATTTAGCAACTAACACTAGCTAATATTTGAACTCGACGACATATACTAGTAAAATAGGTTTCTAGTTCTTTAGTTATGTATTTGATGCAGAATTCTATCATTTGTATAAATGATTTAGGTGATATTCATCTGCTTGATATTTATCTTAATTTTGTTGATAAGCCTCCTATTTTTCCGTTGCTATCTTTCAGCCCACTCTTCTCTCCATAATCCTGTTAGTTCGAATTGATAATTATCTTATCTCCTATTTTCTAGGGATGGTGAAACTGATTGAAAACCAAGTCATTATCCTCCGTGTACCTGTCATGTCAGCACCTTCACGTTGAACACCTTTTTGTCGACTAGGACATCACCCAGGTATTGACATCTACTTATTCATCTAGACAGCTAAAAAAAGTGAGTGTCAACACATATCATCTATTGTTAGACTTGCGCAGATAATTTGTTTAATCTATTATGTAACACATCAGGTAAAATAGATGAACAATTAAAGAATACAATAATTGATAAGTAGTAAAGGAATATAAGACGTTATTGACTTGTATATATAAGCACCTAGGTTTCACATCTTTGCAGATAAATCTCATTCTTTTAGAAAAGGAAAAAAAGTAAAAACTACTGCAATTTCAAGTTCAAAATCATATATGTCTTTATTTATACGTTCGCATCTACAACAATAAATTTTGTAGTCATGCTGCTATATGATTATATTTCTGCTTTTTGCAATAAATCTTGATATTTTTTTTCTTTCCTACTAAAGCTGTCATTCTTAGTCAAGAAATTGTTATACCACATGGCACAAAAATTGGGGATACGATCAAGTGTGTGGGGATCGACATAGTACAATCTGAATCTCACATCATATCTGATGATGTTTAAATATTATGAAGATAGAAATCAATAATATTTAAACTCAATGGAGATTCTCTTTGTATTTATTTCTTTACTAATTGTCTAACCCCTTCTTTGTGGGATAAGGGGTCTTATTTATAATGGTGAGAAAAGGGGTCCCATACTTGGGGAACAAGTAAAGATCCTATTCGGCCCTATCGGCCTTTACATAAAGGTAATACTATTACAATCTTCATGGGCTATTTACAATTTAGTTGGGCTATGGCCCAGTATTTGTCCCATCCACTTTGTCTAAAAATCTTCAGATTTGTCTTTAATACTTTGGGCTATGTCTTTTTGTTGGGCTTGACGATTGAGGAGGTGCTAGTAATCATTACGCTTTTTTCCATATGTTTCTTAAAAAACATTTGTCGTGTAATATTGTGTCTATTATCATAATTATTGTTCCAAAAATTGTCTTTCACCGGTTTGCATTCATGCGTTTCATTTCCTGAGCCATTTTATAAAAGGAGTGATTATATTCACTATCATTGGACTCATCGAGGATTATTATCAGCTGTCGTCACCATTCCTCGTACTGCATTTGTACGTATCTCTTCCCTCTTTTTCTCTTTCTTTCCTCACTATATTCACCATCTTTCTCTTATTGTTTATCTGTTCTATCGATCCCTAATAGTATAGGAATGTCGTCTTCTGACACAGTTAACGACCATATTATCTTGTCTCTTGTAAAAAAATGGCAATGATATCGGTAATAGTAAGCGTCTTGGGAAAGACCACTTTTTGAGGGTGAATCGAGTAACCGTCTAATTAAGAAACCTGCAACTGAGGATGAACCTGAGTTAAATCTCGACCATCTAGAAATCCCTGATATTAGTGTTGAAGCTTTAGAAGATTTTGAGTCTCTTGAAGAGGGGTCTGCCATGCCCGAGCTAGAATTTAGCCCTCGAACTCTAGAGCGATGGATGTCAGTTGTAAGGAATTCGTATGTTGAGGGCCGGAAGCTATTTCGAGATAACCCATCTTATTGTCATCCTAGTAAATATAATGTTTCCCCCACAGACATGAAATTGTTGAGAAAGTATGTCGACTTTTCAGTAGGTTATAGGTATCGGGTTCCGCAGCCTAATGAGCGGGTCTAGATGATGCACGACTTTGAAATGCGAAGGATTTCAATGCTTTATTTCAAATTTGGGCTGAAATTGCCTATGCACCCGTTTCACTCTTGTATTTATGATCATTTAGGTTGCGGTTTAGCTCAATTGTCACCTAACTCATTTATTCAAGTGTTTAGTTTTATTGCTCGTTGTGCGGAATGCAGATTCAACCTTCTTTTTGTCTTTTCTTTTCTGCTTATCGTGCCAAGTACAGTGACGGTCTGGTATATCTTCATAGTCGACCTAAGAGGCGGAAGCTCGTGTTGACAAAGTCATCCAATGCAGGATTCCATGAGAAGTGGTTGTTTTTTCATGGGCCTGATCTTGAATTGTTCTAACCTTTTAGTGAGGTGTCCGCCAAGAAGATTGATTATCTTAACAGTTTGGAGCCATATGATAGGGAATTTTTATATCATTTTTACGGTTCAGACACTTTATATGGCTATAAAAAGTTCTCTGATTCGTCTTTTTTAGTTGGACATAACTGTGAGTTGTGTTGGTCGTCCTTTCATAATTTTTGTATTATAGACTTTTTATTGATCTATTGTTGTGAATATATCTCCCTTGTTTGTCTGATTTAGGCCTTACTTTTTGCAGTGGGTGGTCGTTTACTTCAGCAAGTGCTAGAACACGGAGTTCAATTAGACATGAGGAAACCTGCTTTTGCTAAGCTTAAGAAGTCGACTGGGAATCCGGGTGATAGCTCTGGTCTACCATATTCTCTTGAGGAGAGTCCGAGGGATGAATCAGTGCCTCGAACTATTGACTTTGAGGATGCTCGTGATTTGAAATGCAAAAAGTCGAACAAGGAGAGCCATTCTCGTCGTCACTTATCATGTCGATTAGAAGATGTTGTAGTTGGGAAAGAAGGAAGTTCGTCTATTGTTCCTCATTTATCAAGTCTTAGCCTGGCCTCGGGTCGTTCGCCATCCAACTTTCCACTAATCATCCAACTGTGACCTCGTATCGTGATGAAGGTAGATTCATCTGAGCGTTGATGTGCTTAGAGTCATTCGCCCATCCAAACTCTCCAAGTTTTTAAACTTCCCCAAGATTGTAGTTGGTATGTCGGTCGCTCTTGCACTGACATTGCAAATTTGGCCCGGGCACGGATAGGTCGAGTAAGTTTTGTTAACCCTCTGTTATTTTTTTTTGTGGTACAGTTTTTGGCAGATTTTTTTTGAACGTATGTTGTTGCTTGATGCAGGTTATGTCTGATTATGTTAGGATTATCGATGCCTATGAGGTAGAAGGAAATGCAACTTAGATGGAAAATACTCTCGAAGAAGGAAAGATTTTTTTAACTCAAGCTAACAAGAAGATTGGTGAACTAGAACATACCATAACGTCTTTGACTGAAGCCAAAAATCGTGCTGAAAGTGCTGTTACCCAGGCCCAGTCTTCTTTTGACCGTGAATTATAGACCCATAAAAATCATTTCGTTGAGCTTGAGAATGATGTGAAGAAAATACAGAAGGATCTTGATGAAGCTAAATCGATTTATGCACAGTTGAAAAGTGAAAACAGCGTTTTGCGCGAGACTAATGTGCGGTTGAATGATCGTGTCGAGCTTCTTCAAGAAGAGTTAGGCAAAGGAGTGACAGATATGGCATCGACTATTAAGGATGAGTACATGGGTCTTCATGCTCGCCTATCGGTGTTAGGAATCGACCTTACTGGTCACTCCTTCGACAATTTTTGTGCAGATATCGAAATCGAGGATGAGGAGACCGAACCAGAGCTTAACGAATCAGTTGTGAAGGATCATGCATCCGATGTTCCTGTTACTGACCCAAGTACCCTACCCAAAGAGCCGAATAAGGCGGTGAATGCCTCGTGAGCAATGTATTTGACAAACATTTACTTTTGTATTTTTATCTTGATTTTCATATATAGTGGATAATTGGTCGAGTTTGACCTGCAAGTTGATTCTACGGTCGTTTGTAGACCTGGGATAATTTTATGCTTTTCTAAACTATGCATGCTTTATGAATGCAAATTTTGTTTTTAGTGAAAATTATGTAAGAATTTAAAACTTTAGAAAGTAAGATTTGATCATTTAAGAAATTAAACTAAGTTTTGATATGATAAGAGACATGCTAAAAGAACTTAAATTTTATGCTAGTTGAAATATGTCAGCAAATAAAAATGAATAAAAACAGAAAATAGAGTTGAGCAAAAGTACTTAAAATATTTCATTAATAAACTTCATTACATGATCGGAGAATTTGGAATGCCCTGCGTTTGATCCTGCGTTTAATCCTGGCTACTATGCCTTGATTGAACAATAAGTTAAATATGGCTCTTAGGCCTTCTTAAAAACTTTCTACTTGCCTTGCAGTTATGGGAAGAACTTCTTTAGATGTATGGCATTCCATGTATTCTTGATATTTTTGCCATCTAACTGGGTGAGCTCACAAGTTCCCGGTCGAACCATTTTAATGATTTTGTAAGGACCTTCACGTGGAGTTTTCAGTTATCCCGAAACTGTTGGCATTGATGTTGCGCATTAACGAATCACAATATCGTTGACCTGGAGATCCTTGGAGATGACCTTTTTATTATAATATTGGGCGATTTTACTCTAGCAGGTCAATGCTAGGGTTTGCACATTTTCTCGCACTTCTTCAAGAAGATCATTATTGAGTCTAAGTCCATTTAGTGAAGAAATAGGATTAAACAGCTCGACTCGAGCTGTATTCAGACTAACCTCGATAGGCATGACGGCCTCTGTACCATATATCAATCGGAAAGGAGTTTCACCGGTTGCTATTTGGAGAGTTGTCCTGTATGCCCACATGACATTGGGGAGTTCATCGACCCAACTTCTCGGGGAGTCCTGAATTCTCTTCTTAAGGCCATAAAGTAAGATTTTGTTAGTCACCTCAACTTGACCATTTGACTGAGGGTATGCTATGGAAGCACGCAGATGTTTTATTTTAAGCTGTTGAAGAACCTTCTCAAAATCTTCCCCCACAAACTGCGTTCCATTGTCAGTCACAATAGTCATTGGGATACCAAAGCGAAAGACTAAAAATTCCATAAAGAATTATATCATGTCTTTCTCACGAATTCTTGCCACTGGCTTTGCTTCCACCCACTTGGTTGCATAGTCAATGGTGACCACGAGGTATTGTAATTGTCTTCGAGCTTTGGAAAACGGTCCCATCATATCTATTCCCCACATAAATAATGGGCATGAGATTTGCACCGGGGATAGCTCGATGTGAGGTCAATGTTCCACCGAGCTGTTGAGTTGGCATGACCGACATTTTTTAACATAATCTTCACAATCTTTTCACAGGGTTGGCCAAAATAGACCTTGTCTGATAATTTTGTATGCCAGATTTTTAGCACCCAAGTGATCTTCACAAATTCCTGTATGAACTTCGATTAAGGCATGTCAAGCTTCGTCTGAATTAAGGCATAGCAGCATAGGCTCTATTAATGCTCGTCGATACAACTTTCCATTATGAACAGAGTAATTGCGGGCCCGAAAAGAAATATATCTTTCTCATTGTTTATCATCTAGGAGCTTGTCATGAATTATGTAGTCTAGGAAAGGTGTTCGCCAATCATCAGGAGTAGATATTTCACATATTGGTAAGACAATTGAAGAGGGACTGACTAGCTCATCTCGATATATGGGGTCATTTGTCGAGTGATCACCGGATGATGCTAATTTAGCCAAGCTGTCAGCCCACTGATTTTCGGATCTCGTAACGTTTGAAAGCATCCAGGATGTAAAGTTTTTTAACATGGAAAGTACCAAAGTCAAGTAACGATACATCCTTTCATCATGGGTTTTGAATTCCCCTTTGACTTGCTTGACTATCAACTAAAAATCGCTAAAAATATTTATATTGGATATTGCTAATTCCCGGGCCAACTTAAGTCCTGCTAGGATGGCCTCGTATTCAGCCTCATTGTTCGTAGCTTGGAAATTAAAACAAAGTGTGAGTTGAATCTTAAAATTTTCTGGATTTAAAATAATAATTTCTTCCCCTAATGTATTTGATGTGGATGAACCATCTACAAACATCTTCTATGTTAACCTTAAGTGGTCTGTGCAAGGCTGTTGTTCGATTGGATTCTCAAGGAACTGATTCTCGAGGATAAAATAAGATAGTATCTGAGCTTTAATCGATGTCCGAGGTCAAAACTCAAGGTGAAATTGGCTTAACTTGATTTTCCACGTGGCCATACAGTCGATCATGTCTGGTCGATGCAATATGCACTTTAAGGGTTGATTTGTGAGAACTATTTTATCTTGTCCTTGAAAATAATGTCATAATTTCTAACTTGAGATGATTAAAGCAAGGATGAGCTTTTCGATCTGGGGATATCTAGTTTCTGCGTCCTTCAATGTGTGACTGATGTAATATATAAGACGTTTGATCTGATCAACCTCGCTGACTTATACGGCCGCTACTGTAAGATCTGATGCCAATAGGTAAATTCGAAGTGGTTGGCCTGGCTGAGCCTTAGTCATAATTGGACGAGAAGATAGAAAAGCTTTTAGCTCGTCCAGATTGTTTTGACACTCTGTTTTCCATGAAAACCTTTTGGCAATTGACGCCTCTTCAATAGCCTTGAAGAAGGGAAAACAACGCTTAGAGGATTGAGGAATGAATCGTCGAAGGACAACAATGCAGCCTGTGAGGGTTTGTATATCTTTAAGAGAAAATGGGGTTGGTAACTCTTTAATGGCTCGTACCTGGGTAGGATCTGCCTCAATGCCTCGTTGGGATACGAGATATCCTAAAAATTTGCCAGAAGAGAGACCAAAGGAGCATTTTGTCGGGTTGAGCTTCATTTGATGAAGTCAAACAGTTTGAAAACATTCTTCGAGGTCATCGACATGAGAATTTTTCATTTTGGACTTGACGATCATGTCATCTACATAGACTTCCATGTTGCGACGTATTTGTCTAGAAAAGATTCGGTCCATCATTCGTTAAAAAGTGGCTCCTGCGTTAGTGAGACCAAAGGGCATGTTTAAGAATCTGAACACCCCTCGATGTGTGATAAACGCTATTTTTTCCCAATCTTGGGAATCCATCTTGATTTGATTGTATCCTGAGAACGCATCCATAAACGACAATAGCTCATGATCGGAGGTCGCATCAATTAGTTTGTCAATGTTAGGAAGGGGATATAAATCTTTAGGACAAGCCCGATTAAAATCATAGTAATCGATGCACATGCACCATTTCCCATTGTTTTTCTTAACGAGAACCGTGTTTGAAATCCATGTTGGAAATTTAACTGGTTTGATGAAGCCTGTTGCTAGTAAATGATCCAGCTCGAAGTCAATTGCGAGTTGTTTTTTTGCTGAGAATATCCTTCATTTTTGGTAAACTGCCTTGGCACCTTCCCGAACATGGAGTGAGTGTTGTGTGATTAATTCAGGGTTACCTGGCATATCCCTTGGCTCCCACACAAAGATGTCAGAATATTACCTGAGTAAACTAACGAGTTTCTGTTTCAGTTATGGATCCAGATTCTTATTTATTTTAACGACTTTATCTTATTGACCTTCGACCAGCTCGACATTCTCAGTTTCATCTATGGGGTGATGAGTAGGTGAGGAAGGTATATCAAGTAAGTTTTGGGGGTCGATTTCCACTACTTGGTTAACTGAGGATTCTAGAGGTTTACTCTTTGGGACGACAATTGTTAGATAATACTGTCGAGCGATTGCCTGGTCACCCATGACTTCTCCTACTCCAAATTATGTGGGAAACTTCATTTTGAGATGGGGTATGGAGGTCACAACTCGTAGGGCCGTCAGAATAGTGTGACCAAAAATTGCATTATAGCTTGAGACGACGTTGACCACATGGAACTTGACTATCTGCCAAGTTTGGCAAGGTGACGACCCAAATAAAATTGGTAAATCAATGGTTCCCACTATTTTGACCTCATTGCATGTAAAGCCGAACAAAGGTGTTTGGACATTTTCCAATTTGCGATCTCCCAAGTCCATTCTAGAAAACGCTCCATGATACAAAATATCGACAGAGCTCCCATTATCGATCATGATTTTTTTTACTGTGTTAGTACCGACTTGGGTCATAATTACCAATGTATCTTGATGATTCTCGAGAAGGCTAGGTGGGTAATCATCATCAGAAAAAGAAATGACTAGGGTTGGATTGGGCTTTGCTCTCTTAGGAAACCCTAGATTGATGTTGAAGATTTCACGAGCATAAGATTTTTTAGCATTATTAGATGATCCCCCGGCTGCATGACCACCAGATATTACATCGATGATCCGACTGGAGTATTGGTGAAGGTCATGGTTGTGATCATGTTCTATTTGAATAAAATGGGTATACTGTCCACGCTTGAGCTTACTTTCAATAAAATTGTTGAGCTGGTAACATTGATGTGTTGTATGGCCTATATCTTCGTGGTAGTTTCAATATCTTGAGCTTGAAGGTCGATCAGGCTTCATTGGTCATGGGGGGCGATAGTCGGGTTCTATTTTGAGTATTGCCAAAATTGTATCCTTGCCCGTATTAAGTTTAGTGAATTATGTGGGCTCTCGTGGTTTGGATTGCCATGTCTTAGCATTTTTAGGAGATGTAGATTGCTTAGCTATGTCAGAGGATGCCGTTGGCTGTTCATCTCTCGCAGTTTGGGGAAATTTGTCACGATAACTTCATGGTCGTGAGCGATCGCGATCAAGATCTCGATCTCGATCTCGATCATTGTGTTCATATTGAGAAGAATTGGATCGGGGAGATCGAATACTTCCTACCGCCTCCTGAAGTTTCAGTCTGTGTTCAAAAATTTCAAAGGCGGCTTGCAAAGTGCGTGGGCTTTTTTCAAAATATTCTTGAAGTAAGAGGCCATGTCTTTGTGAGTCGACTCCAGCAACTAAGAAGTTGACGGCGATCTGATCGATCAAATTTGGAACTTCAGCGACAACTGCGCGAAATCAAGACAAGAAGTCTCAGAGAGATTCATCTTTTTCTCTGGCGGATTGTCATTAAAGATGCGGTGATTTTTCCTCCCTTCTTGTTGCTAGAGAATCGTGTTTTAAATTTTGTTTTTAGAGAATTCCAGGAGTCGATAGATCATGGCGGCAAATTAGTGAACCACTTTAAAGCCATTCCTTAGTGGCACGTGCTGAGGAAGCGACATCGAGCTAACTCTGAATGGCCGTAAAATGCCATTCAACCATCGAACATATTCAAGAAGTCATTGGGGTCGTTCGATCCATCGAATTGTGACATGGTAGAAATTTTTAGGTGTTGATCGATTATAGTTGACTCAATAAAAATTGACAACGGGCTTTCTGTTGAAAGTTCTGCCCCTGATTGATTACGAATGAAGTCTTTACACAAAGCGACATCTTGCTGGAGTTGAATGATCTCCTCAGGACGCCAAGAGGTTTCGCTACCTTCGCTGCACCTGGAGCCATCTGACAACGTCGTTTGTCGATGTCGTTTGGGAGTGCGTCGAGATGTATACGTAGACTCCGAATACAGATCCTCATCGAATTCAAGGTCCTCCTCGTCAGATGGATCATGCTGGAGAGATGGAGAGATAGTAGCTTGTTGGAGTTCTAATTAGAGCCGTTTTATTTCTCGCAACTTTGCTAGATTATTATCCAAAGCATGCCGTTCTTGATGTAAGCGTTCTAGCTCAACATCATCAACTTCCATTTGTAATTTTCCTTTATCAATCGCCTGAACTTGTGAGGCTTTGATTTTGTCTATCTAGAACCATACATTAGTTGGATGCATTGTTTGTCGCATCCTCGTTTGAACTGTAGCTGTGTGCTTCTCATGAGTTCGACGTTCCCGACCGGTAGGATCAGAGGTCGCTGATGGTTGCAAACGAGAGATTATCGTCTCAGTATCGGCATGAAATAGTTGTTTTAGTTGTAATTTAGTTAGAGTTCAACGAGTTTCATCGTCTTTATCAACCTGTAGCTCGACCGTATATGGCAATTTAGCCAGAGATTTTGAAGGTTGAGCCATCCATGGAAACAACTAGAAAGGAATTAACAAAGCTCCTTTTAGCGTCAAATGATGATGTTTAAATATTATGAAGATAGAGATCAATAATATTTAAACTCAATGGAGATTCTCTTTGTATTTTTATTTCTTTACTAATTGTCCAACCCCTTCTTTGTGGGATAAGGGGTCTTATTTATAGTGGTTACAAAAGGAATCCCGTATTTGGGGAGCAAAAGGTCCGATTGGGCCCTATAGGCCTCTACATAAAAGTAATATTATTACAATCTTCATGAGCTATTTACAATCTAGTTGAGCTATGGCCGAACAATATCCATTCAAAATCATCCAGGCTATCTAGCAGTGTTCATGCAAAATACCCTCGCACATCGATCAGTACCATTCCTGTCATTATAAAATTAAAAATGCTTTAAAGTTTGTTGAACAGTTTCCCTAGAATATATAACTTACTAGTTTGCATTAGACCTTGCTATTTTGTAGTATGGTTGGATATTTCTGTTTAACGAATATTTAATAATACGTGATAAAAAATAAAATAATTATTTGATACGTTATTTGAGATTAGCAAAGAACCTGAAAATAAAATGTATACAAATATTTAATAACGACATAAATTTAACAACAAAACGTGATAAAAAATTGTCTTTTATCAACTAGATTTAAACGTAATTTATCTGGGACTTGGGTGCAGCAAGTAAAGTGAAGCACATTGCATATGTGGTTCTGTATCTGCATGGACCGGGCAATTTGAGATATCAGATCACCTTACATTTTCCAACAGTTCATCTCTACCAATATGCCAGACACACATTTAATTTTTTTTTAATCTATTTATACATAAATATACATTGAAATCATATCATTTTATATAGTATTATTATTTTAATGTTAATATCGCAATTATAACTCAATTTCCTATTTTATTCAAATATTTAACATTTTTAAAATCTAAATTTGTTATAACTTTTTTAAAAATTCATTTAATTTGTATTAATTAAAAAAATTGAACTCAACTATACGAACTTTATTTCTAATATTTAAAAAATTATTAATAAATAACTTATATATTATAACAAAAATGACAAATTTGCAACAAAAATGTACTCATTTAATATATATAATAATAAAGAGAAAACTTGGTCGGAGAATGACTTCTTGAGAGGTTATATTAGTTTCTATTATAAATTCTGTATGACATTTTTATAAATATTAAGTTCTTCCTTGTATATTTACATAAATACTCTTATGTTTGTATTGTAAAATGTTTTAACCTCGGGCAGTCTTGAGATCATCCTCAAATACATCAAGCCTAATAATAATAAAAAAATAAAATAAAATAAAAAGTAATAGATAGATACTCCCTCCATTTCATTTATTTCTTAACACTTTTCTTTGTTAACATTTCTTTGTAATAGTATATTTTTATTTACAAAATTTAATTGATCCCGTCACTTTATTTTAACTTTTTTCTTTACTCTTCTGAATCTGAAAATCGGTGCCCCGCCCAGATATTAACAATGAGGTGGACGGAGGTAGCAGATGTTGAGAAACCAAAGGGCTTTAAAATTTTAACCAATCCAGTAACTGCGGGGCAGTCGAGTTAGAGAACCCAACAGTAAGAAGCCCGTAAAATCCAAAACCCTGGTATGCATAACCTTGAAATAACATACACATACACATACATCTTTTAGGGACACAGGAAGGAGGCGTGGCATAGCAAAATGCAAATCTTCGTGAAAATCCTTTTACAGGGAAGACAATAACCCTTGAGGTTGAGTCAAGTGATACCATTGACAATGTCAAGGCTAAAATCCAGGACAAAGAAGGTACTTTATGAATACTAGTACAGTTCTTTTATATTTTTATGTAAATTTATAATACTGTAGAATAATTGTTTCTACTGTTCTCACCCTAGCACGAGCCTTTATAAATGTTATTGTGTGATATGATTGTTTTGAAATGGAATGTAGGGATTCCTCCGGACCAGCAGAGATTGATCTTTGCTGGGAAGCAGCTTGAGGATGGTCGTACTCTTGCTGATTATAACATTCAGAAGGGTATCATTTTTTCTCGATAAATGTATATATTTTGAGAGATATGTTTTGTGGGTGTATATATTGTCATTTGGGCGATGTTTGTGTTGAGTGTTTATATGTTTTGTGTTAAGTGATGTACATGATGTTGGATTAAATGTCGATATAATTGAAATAAATTAGTTGTATGTAATCTACAATGGTTTTCGATTTTGTTTGAGTTTCTTTAAGTCGTAAATTATATGTTTTGTACAAGGAAATAGTTTGTACAAGAATGGACTCTAACTTATTTATTGGGAAATTGTGTTCTGATTGTTGTATTGTACTATTTTGTTATGGGATTATGATATTTATGTGCATAACATTGTGTTTGTAAGTTCTTGCAACGTATTTTGTATAAAGTGTGTGTTTATGTTGTTCACTTTGTTATATTCAGAATCAACCTTGCATCTTGTTTTGAGGCTTCGCGGAGGAATTATTGAGCCTTCTTTGATGGCTTTGGCAAGAAAGTACAATCAGGAAAAGATGATTTGCCGCAAGTATGTTTTAGTGTCTTGTAGGTGCAATGTTGTTATCTCGGTTTTTTATTTTAGTCGAATAGCAAGGTTAATTAAATAATTACTGATTGCAATTGATGAATTATTGACTTTACATTTAATAACTGATTGTGTTTGACAATGAACAGTCAAGTATTTGATAACTATTTTTATATGAAATGAGAATGTATTGCTACATGGCCATACATGTTACTTAGAATGTACTTCAAATCTTATATGTTTTCTTCAAACAAATGTTAAAAATTAATTATTAGAAGAGGTAATAGGATATTATGGCATATTGATGTGTTGTGAACTTGTTTTAACACCTAGAATTAGAATCTCTTGGGGTATAATATGGGTCATACCTTAGTTACTGATTCTATATGAAAAATATTTAACTTGGTGCTTGTTTGGTTGCACATACGTATTGGCTTCTATGGGCTTCTATTAGAAAGTTATAATCTTTTGGTATTCTAACACTTTAAGAATGTCCTAAGAGGTATAGAACATGTTTTATAGAGAGGTAGAGATTTGTTCTTCTTAGTAATTGTAAATCACCATGGGGAGGATGAATATGCTAACTTCTTTTGTTAAAATTCCACTTTCCGAAATGTCAGCCAAACTCACCAAGGCAGGGGTTGGTATGCAACTTCTTGTGTTGGGATTCCAACTTCCAAAATGTCTCTACTTCCTAGTAAGTTGATATTCCGGATATTTGCATGTTAACCACACTAGAATCAAGACTGTTAATGAGGAATAAGGAACTAAAGTGAAATTTTGAATTAATTTTTATATCTGTTATTATAGTTTAATTATGAATTAATAATAAAGCCCAATTGTTTACATATTATAGTCAGTTAGGTTATTTTATTAGGTATTCTCTTCATTATATAATGATATGATGTAATCCCCCATATTATAGAGACTTGATTATTGAGATAATTTGAAGATTGAATTAAGTCTCTTTTATAGGTTGTGATACATAACTTTTCTCCCTTGGGTAGTAGTAATTGTTTTGTTGTTGAATCTAAGTTTATATTTGTTATGGTTCATATTTTGTTTAGCCTAGGTACTAGTGGTTTTGTCCATAGTTTATCCTAGAAAGATGGGTGATTAATCATCAAACTATATTAGTATCTTTATGTGAATGAGTAAATGTATTCATGCTAGTGCAAGTGTCTTGTAACCTACTCGGCCGTGGCTATGAATAAGCTTTTAAGAATATTAGATTCTGTGCACTTATTTTTTTTGCTCGGTCATCTTATCTGCATCTAGCAGCTAATGTGTTATGTTGCTTTTGGCGTGTCAGATGTTATGCTCGCCTGCATCCTCGTGCAGTGAACTGCAGGAAGAAAAAGTGTGGCCACAGCAACCAGGTAATTCTGTCATTCTATTGGTTTGTCTATATATATTTTCATTCATTTTTGTTCTTTAATTTTGACACTTGCAACTTTTGCTTCTTTTGCAGTTGAGGCCAAAGAAGAAGATCAAGTAAACATAATATCAAGTCTCTGCAGCCTCTCACTTTCACCCCGAAAGTGTTTTTGTTTAATCAAATTATTTTTAGTTTTTAGAACTAATATTCTGTATTAATTTCTAATGTTTTTGTTGGCATTGTGGCTGTTGCACAGTTTATGCTCTGTATTTTAATATGAATTTTCCTTGATATGCTTTTAAATTGTGATATTCTATGTGCATCTAGTTTC
Organism: Oenanthe sinensis; assembly: GCA_028671895.1. Lineage (NCBI taxonomy): Eukaryota > Viridiplantae > Streptophyta > Magnoliopsida > Apiales > Apiaceae > Oenanthe > Oenanthe sinensis. The sequence goes on from CM053806.1 coordinate 38,816,311, forward strand.
ATGTTTATAGATGTCTATACTCGACACACAAAACTAAAGTTCTGTTTATCACCACTTTAGTTTCAGGTTGTGACCTTTGAGTATGTGTTCCGAGTCCCCGGTGTGTCATATCCTTGAACAAATTGAATTTGACTGGATTTTCTTAATATCTAACTTTGCCAAATTCTTGCATTGCCGGAAATTATCTCCAAATAGTTGTGAACTTCGTTGAAAACATTGTTTTTTAGCTTCTTATAATATCTACAGCCATGCCCATGTATTAGGGTGACAGCTCCATTTGTTTGTGTTGCGAAAAACTGTGTTCTGTTTTTGTAATCACATTTATAGGGTAGTTGTTACAGTCAGTTGCAATTGCAGACTTGTGACAACTTCTCCCTGAACTTGTATGTTGTGAAAGAACTGTGGTTCATACTTCATAGCGAAATGAAAAATTATGCATGTAAAATTTATGTTGTAGGAACATATTTGTCAGTTTGTTTGATACACAATTGAAACATATAGTCTGAAATCTGATCTTCTACTAGAATGGTAGAAAGGCTAATAGCTTTTTCTCTACCGCAGAGTATGAACAAAAGCATGTTGATAATTTCTTTATTTCACCTACTTGTATTTGGAGCCACAGATGATGTCAACTGCTGGACCTCCTAACCACTCTGAACTTCTATAATTAGAATGATTGGTATTAACTTGTTTTGATTTGATCACAACAATCCTCGGGTTTCTGGGACAACACTTTGTATATTTCCTGTAGCAGCTTCTACATTGTCATCATTTACAGCTGATGCCTCCATGAAGAATAGGCCTTATTGACTTTGCATCTGCCGCTGGGACTGCAAGATCAGCAACATGATAATGAGGGAGGGACGGGAGTAATTTTACTCCCCAAATAAATATGGGGCAGGCATGGAAATTGTCATTCCCACCCCCATTAAGAACCTTAAATTTATATGAGTAGAAAATCCGGCATTTGTCATAGCCTGTGAAATCACCAGAAGCTAGACGGCCTTAGGACAAAATGATAGTCCAAGTATAACAGTCCTTGTCGTCCTGACAAGATTGATGCATTCATCTATTTGCGTTTTTTTTCTGCGGAGAGAATTAACATTAGGTTTTTGAAATGAGTTCAGGGGTCATGCACCCTTTCGCCGCTTTTAGGGAGCTTTTTAGGATTATTTCTTATTCGTGGATAGATAGTTGTGACAATCATGTGCTGTCATCAGTCATTTGCTGTGCGATTTTGGAGTAATTATCACACATGGTTCTTATTAGCGATTGGCTGTTTTTGCTTGCACTTTTATGTAGCAATATATTAATATTGGTTTCTCCAAGTTGTAAATAATTTCAAAATAGCCTAGCTGCTAAATGTCATTTAATGTGTCAATAAAATAGGAGAACCATTGTAGTCATTAGCACTAGGGAATACACAGACATGCTTTACATATTTACCTGTTCAGAACTGAAGTAGATCATACGTTTTGAATCTCTCCTTTTTGTTGATAATGTTTATACATTTGAAATAGCATGAAACTTAAAAATTAGTAATTATTTTGAAATGGGTATTGTCACATGGGGGTGTAAAATTACTTGTCGTGTAGGTACACTAGCCTTGAACATTGGTAAAGCTCATTCATGAGCCACAAAACAACAAAGTCCAGACCTCTACATCTTATCATCTCATTATTCAGAAGAGGAAACAACTCTCTTACTCTCATCCTCTTGATACATATTCTCTATGGATACTTTGCCAAGCTCAGTATCCTCCTTACAAGTCCCTAATTACTATACTTTAGTTCAAAGAAAATCCAGCGATTTCTCTCGCTTTAAGCTACCGCAGACTACTACTGCGTCCCATCAAAACCTTACTTCTGTTAATAATATTCCGAACCCTTTTGTCTCATCAAACAGACCTTCTTTTTCCCAGAAAGCCACATCCAAACTAACCAAGAATAGTTCTCCTTTCCTTCAGTTACCTCAACGCTCATCATCACCACCCAAACAAGCTCCACTTGTTCATCGGAATGCTGCCACAGGCTATGCAGCAGCTCTTATTGATGTAGCTCAATGCAGTAACCGGCTCAGTGCAATGGAGAAAGACGTGAAAAGGTTCATGAAACTGCTTAGTAATGATCAGCTTCAGGGATTTATGACGGATCCTGGTATGAAGCAAAGCGAAAAAGGGCAAGTAGTGAAGGAGATAGCGGAGAAAGGAAAGTTTCATAAACATTTGGTTGTGCTGATCAAGATGTTAGTTGACAGGACTAAGCTTGGAATGGTGACTCAAGTTTTAAAGGAATTTCAAAGGATTTTTGAGGAGTTGAGTGAGACAAATAGGAGTTTAGTTCCATCATAGATAAGATCATTATTCAAGATAAAAAGGTATCGAATCATATTATCATTTGATTTGCGTTGCCAAGTAGTTGTATTTCAAATAACATTTAATTGCTTGTACTGTATGGTGTTTGAAAATATAAAACTGTTAATTGTGAAGGTAAATTAAGAATTTTGAAAACACACACACTGTCTCTGCTGCGGTTCGAAATTTCGAACTTCGATCTTCTGTTACAAAGAGAAGAGGCCACTAGAGGGATATTGTTTATCTGTGATGTGGTACTGTTCAGGCCACAGTTTAATTCCAGTTGAGGAGATCTATAGGCTGGAGTGCTGTACTACTGAAATTATTATTTGTGTTGTGGTGATAGTAGTTGTAGGATTTACTAAACACTATGTTTTGTATAACAAAATTGAAGTTCTACATCTAGCAACTCAGACTATTGGATGAATTTTTACCTGCAAAGTCTATTTGTAGTCAAGAGGCAAAAGAGCAAAGAACTCTTCAAGTTCTTTGCTAATATTCCTGCAAGTTGCAAAATATTTAGTATTTCAATATTTAATAACGGAGTAAAATGTTCCTAAAGTCACTTTAGCTAATTTAACTAAAATTTGAAAGTATTTTGAATATAAAAGCGGAATGATATTTTTGTAATAATATAATTTGCTCCTTTATATTTGAAAAATAACCTTGACACTGTATTTGAATATGACTTAACTTTAGGTAATTGTGTAAAGGCAATTTTTTTTGTCGGGAGGAAATAATTCCATAAAAGACATGAGCCAATAATACAAAATTGATCAAAAGAATTTTTTCATTCAATAAAATTTATCATCTAACCGAAAGACATACATAAAATGTTACCGGACGTTTAGATAATAAAACCTTAAAATCTGAAAAGAAACTCCCAAAAATTTAACACCAATAAATACCCGTTTCGATTAGATTTCTTAAAAACATTTGATCTTGGTCTTGCTAACACATTTGATTTTATATTATTACACAATGTAAAGATGCCCTCAAAGGTCTAGTCTGTCTGTATCCTATATTAAAGAAAGCCATTGCAATAATTGCAGTTAATTGTGAGTTTTAATTCTTATACCATACAAAAGTTTGATTTTTAACAAATTTTCCATTACGATTACCAATTTACCATTAGCGTGGTATTTCCTCCAACTCAAATTCTCTGCGGTCGTAAAATTTTGTAGGTAAAACAATCTTAAAAATTAACATAATATAATGAAAGAACTGTGTTCTATAATCAAACTCTAGAAGCGCAAATGTTGATACCAAACTACTCTGACCACTCTAATTGTAAAGGCAATTTTAGAACCATTAACCCTTCATAATTTGAAAGCAATCGTATTTTATCGCATACGATTTTTGTCGGAAGAATAAAAAAATCAAGATCAAATTCGACTATAGCGTTGGCATAAATTTCGGAAATCAACATTATTATTTTTAAGGTTAGAAATAAACTACAAATTTAAAAATATTACTCCCTCAACACATAATAAGAAAATATTAATTACATAACTTGTTTTCAAGACTACCCTTTATAATTGCATTAAATTAGTTGAATTGTTTATATATTTGAATTAGTCAAATATTGGAAATACTATATACAAGGGTAATATTTGAAAAAAAATTATAAAATTGTTTTGAAAAGTGAGAAAGACAATTAATTAGGAACAAATTTTTTTCATAAGAGACAACTAAAATGGGACGGAGGGAGTATATTAGTAATTTTTAGATTAAAAAATAAGTAAAAATAATTTAAAATAATTAAAATTTGAATAAATCATTAAAAATCATACTATGTATAAATTTATATTCATCGGTTATATTTTGCAAACAAAATAAGTTTTACCATGTTTAATCATTTTTTAAATAATAAATCAAAAGAAAAGATTATAAAATTAATAAAAAAATAGTCAAATAATTTCATAAAAAAATATTACCAAAAATACTAGGATTTATAAATTTTCATTTGGTTATAGTAGCATGTAAAAAATATATAGAATTCTAAAACATATTATTATCAATCTTTACATTCGTATTCAGAGATATCAATACAATATTTATAAAAATTTAAATAAATTAAATAATATGTCGTTGAGATCAATTGAAATAAATGATGTGACTCTAATATTTAACCCAAATAGAAAGTTCACCGGGACTGGAGTGTCTCTCAGGCGTTGCCGCGTCAGCTCACAGCCCGAGAATGATATCCTGCCGGCTGGACCGAGGAATGCCTCCTTTTCAAAATTTTGACATAGTCTGGGTTGTTTTGACCTCGTTAGTCTGGGTTGTTTTGACCTGGTCGCGCTGGGCTAGTAAACAGAACACTAAGGAAATAATATTATTCTCTCTCCACCGCCCGGTTCCGATCCGATTCCCGCACCGAATAGATGAAAATTTAGGAATTTTTTCGGATACGGGTCAGGAGTAGATATCATAAAAATTTCAGGTATTAGGACGAGGACGGGTATTAGTATCTGCCCGACCCGATCTCCGTTTCCCGATCTTTATATTTAATAAAAATAATATATATAATAAAATAATAATGATATTTATAATTTGTATGTATTATTATACTTTTAAATTTCTAATTCATTTTATTAATCTAAACTTTTTAAATTATAATATCATTTTATTATAATAATTTTATTTTTATCCTTTATTTATGTACATTAATATTAATTAAAATTATTATTTAAAATATGATATAAAATTAAAATATATATTATATATGATAAATTTTAAACTATTTTAATTAAAAAATATAAATTGAAATATAATTATTTAAAAAAAAGAATTCCCCATCTATCCACCAGATCTCAACCCCGTTCAGGACGGGGATCGGGTAAAAAAAAAATTAAACCTCATTCGAGGAACGAGGTTTATGAGATTGGATTAGAGTTTGGGTATCGGGTGACGCTTAATGGGACCGATGGTCATGCCTAAATAACACTACCAAACTGGTTAACGTATGTTTCATAATAAAATGCTTTTCATAATAAAATGCTTAGCAAACAAACCGCGGGACAGTTGACTTGGACTTCATTCTCTTTCCTGCTCAATAAACTTCCAGCTTCTGCAACAACAAAACCAATGTCTCATCCTTCCTAAATTATAGTAACCTTCCAAGAATCGAGGTTATATAACTACTTGATCACATATATTGAAATGCGGGATACACTTGGTCTGTTTGGTTAGCAGGTCGGTCAATCAAGACAAGTTATATTTGTGTTTTGATCTCAAGTTGTTCCCCAAGGTGTTTCTCTTTCACAAGTAACCATTTGATTAAGCTTCATTTTTTGCTAAGTACTATGCAAGCTTCGTATGTTTTATTTATCTATCATTTGTTCGTGTGTTGTGGTTTTGGACTCCTTAATTGGATACTACTGTTAGTTTTGATATTTACTTCTGTGTTGATTACTGTTATTGGATGAGCATGATATATATACGGTGTTGATATATGCATACCCTAAATTTGTTTATGCACACCCCGTTGAATATTCTGGATTGAAATGTCCCTGATTTCACCCTAAATTTATTTATGCATACCCCGTTGAATATTCTGGATTGAAATGTCTCTGATTTTAATTTTAATCATTAAAATATATAATGTTAAGAAGGGTATTTCAGTTCAAAAACTTCAATAGGGTGTGCATAAATAAATTTAGGGTGTGCATATATCACCATATAAGTTGGTAAGTACCAGAACATTTTTGGGCGATTCCAAACTTGATTGTTGTTCCCAAGATGAGCCCAAGTGATCCAGTCCTTTAATCCGAAAATTATGGGTTTTTAAGGGAAAGTTTGTATTACTATTAACATATTACAAGTCTTTGATCCTTAATGTGTGTCTTCAGATAACAAAAAAGAAGGTTGTTGCTATATTTATTGCTTGCACAAAATTGGCCAATTATTCTAATACTGATGTTCCTTTACTTCTTCATGGAATGTAGTTGCTGTGCGTAGATAATAGAGAGGGTTTAGGGTCTTTTTTGAATTGAGGTAGAGGTGAGAATAAAGGCTTATATGGTGAAACGGTAAAGTATTTTCACTTGGAGCAACATGGTTGTTACAGACATTATTCCTGATGTGATACAGGCACTTTTTGAGGCGGTAAATGCTGCAAATGATGTGTTTTTTAAGGAGAATCTTTCAGAGCTTTCTTCTAACTTGCTTAGAATTGTAGCTATTCTAGAAGAACTTAGTAAAAAGAATATTGGTCAATCTCAAGCACTAGACGATGCAGTTAATATTCTCAACCGGGAAGCTAGAGTATTTAAGGAACTGATCGTGGAATGCAGCAAAAGCAACAAAGTTTATCAATTTGTAAAGTACCGTTCCATTGCTAAGCGCATTGAGGATATTAAGAAAGAGATCGTCCGTGCATTAAGTCTTATCTCAGTGGCCTCACTGGATGTCTCATCAAATATAAGTGAGGACATTAAGCAGCTGCATGACAGTATGCGAGCTGCTGAATATACGACTGATATAGCCTATGAAGATATATTAGACAAAATAGATGCAGGAATCCAGGAGAGGAACATTGATCATGCCAATGCATATAAATTGGCACTTCTAATAGGAGACGCTGTTGGAATCTCAACGCAGGCTGCACTAAAGGAGGAATTTGAAGGATTTAAGACGGAAATTGAAAATGAAAAACTGAATAAAGACCAGGCAGAAACCATACAATTGGAACAAATAATTGCACTGCTGGTGAGGGGAGATGCTACTTCCTGTTTCGAGGAAAAAAAAGCTAAATATATTAGTAAGCGGAATTCTTTGGGTACTCAGCCATTGGAAGCCCTTCAGTCCTTTTATTGTCCAATTACTAGGGAAGTAATGGAAGACCCGGTGGAGACTTCTTCAGGGCAAACATTCGATAGAAAAGCCATTGAAGGATGGCTCGCATCTGGGACCAACTTATGTCCCATGACAAACATTGTTTTAGAAACTCATGTACTCCGGCCTAACATAACTCTCAGGCAATCAATCGAAGAATGGAAAGAAAGAAATACCATAATCTTGATTGCGTCCATGAGAACAAAACTCTACTCAAGCGATGCAGAAGAAATTCTTTGCTGCTTAGTACAGCTACAGGATCTCTGCAAAAAAAAATACATACATCGTGAATGGGTGATCCTGGAGAATTACATACCTGTTCTTCTTGACCTTCTAAGAGCAGAGAATCGGGATGTCAGAAATTGTTCTATTGTCATCCTTCATATTCTCGCTAAGGATAATGATGATACAAAGGTACATATTTCATTTACATATACTTTCCAGCTCGAAGTGGATCAGTTGTATTGTCATCCTTCATGTGTAACTTTATGTCTACTGGTGTGGCTGATTATATTTTGAGTCACCAAGACTATTTGAATTTGTAGTTTTCTATTTCCTGGCATTATAGAGAACCAAAGCAACATTTTTTTCACTGTTACAGAGTTATTTTTATTTGACAAAGATGCCTTCAGAATTTGTTCTCAATTTTTATTGGAAAAAATTATAGTCTTCAACTGGTAAACAATGCAGGAAAGAATTGCAAGAACAGGAGGCGCCCTTGAATCTATTGTTCGTTCTCTTGGACGGCGCAATGGGAATTTGGCTGTAGCTTTACTGTTGGAATTATCAAAAAGTGATTCAGTACGTCAGAGTATTGGAAACATCAAAGGCTGCATAATCTACTTGGTGACTATGGCAAACAGCACGGACATTCATGCTGCAAGAGATGCAAGGCAGCTTTTACAGAGTCTTTCATTTTCTGACCATAATGTTATCCAGATGGCCAAGACTAATTATTTTAAACATTTGCTGGAACGCCTATCTTCAGGTTGCATACAAATAAACATGTACAACTAGATCACCCTGGTAATTCTTGCAATCAATCACTCACTTGCATCTGTTTTACAGGACCAGCAGATGTGAAGGTGACAATGGCAGCAACTTTGGCAGAAATGGAATTGAGTGATCACTATAAATCATCTCTGTTTGAACAAGGTGTACTGAATCCACTTTTCCAATTAGTTACAGAGGGCGATGATCAGATGAAAGAAGTAGCAGTTAAAGTTCTCCGGAGCCTATCAAGTCTTCCAGGAAATAGCTGGCATATGATAAGGCAAGGCTCTGTAGGAACATTTCTGCGCCTTCTCTACCACCCTTCATCATCGAGTAATCTGCGTGAACAAGCTGCTGCCACCATCATGCATCTAGCAATATCAACTACACATGAAAATACTGGCGGCACGCTGGTGATGTTTTTTGAATCTGATGAAGAGATTAGCACATTATTTTCTTGCATTAACTTGACTGTCCATGAATTGCAAGAAAGCATACTTCGGTCCTTTCAGGCTCTCTGCCAATCTCCTTCTGCCTCTAATGTCATGAGAAAGTTAAATGAGGTACAGTCAGTTGATGTTTTATATACAGAAAAAACAATGAAATAGACAAATCACACACTAAAAGAAGAATCAAGAGCACGCAAGTGTCACATGGTTCTATTAATGCTAAAAACACAAGAGCAGAAATGTTTTACAGAAGTTCTACTTTTTAGTACAGCAGTTAGGGTGATAAACATATTTCGTATGCAACCTTATTGAAATACCAATCTTGGAACTCCCTGATACTCTGATCCTCCTACAACTTTGAAATTACACTCTTAGGAAAGTGACTGAAAGAAGCAGAAGTTATGGAAACGGCATAGCTAATTACAAACAAAGGAAATAATTCCATGTGATAATTTTCTGGTTACCACTGATTCTCAGTTTTATAGTTTTTTAAAAATTAAATAGGTCCTAACTCTTTGTTGCTCACTTTCCTTCACAGAGCACCTCTATACAAGTTTTACTTGAACTTTGTGAGCTTGATAACCAAAATGTTCGGATGAATGCTGTTAAGCTACTCTATTGCCTAGTGCAAGATGGCATAGCCGAGAACATCATAGAGCTTCTTGATCAAAAGTCAACTGAGAGCATAACCAAAATCATCATGACTTCTGATGACAGTGAAGAGATTGCTTCTGCAATGGGTATCATTTCCAATCTTCCAGTTTCGCCACAGATAAGTGATTGGATTTTGGAATCTGGGGGCCTTTCTAAAATCTTAGATCATCTTTCTGGTGGGAAGCACAATAGTGCACATAAGAATATATTGACTGAAAATGCCTTGGCAACAATATGTCGTGTTACTACTCCAGAAAACCATCAGCTACAGAAAAAGGCTGCTGAAATCGGCATTATTCATGTGTTGGTAAAATTACTAGATCAGGGAAATAGTTTGACAAAAAAACGAGCTGCCACTGCTCTTGCACAGTTCTCAAAAAGTACTCCGACGCTGACAAGGGAAATTCCAAAGCGCCACAGAATATGTTGCTTCTCCACTCAACCGGATACAGGTTGTCCTGTTCATAAAGGAATCTGCACAGTGGAATCATCATTCTGCCTGGTTGAGGCAGGTGCGGTTTCATCTCTAGTGAGACTTCTTGTGGAGCCAGATATTGGTACGTGTGAGGCTTCTTTAGATGCCTTATTGACTCTGGTTGAAGACGCGAGACTCAAAAGTGGAAGCAAGGTGCTCGACGAAGCAAAAGCTATACCTTGTATAATTAAACTACTTAATGTAACTTCTCCAGCACTGCAGGAAAAAGTTCTAAATTTGTTGGAAAGACTTTTCGGGATTCAAGAATTAAGAGAAAAGCATGGAGGGTCTTCGCAAATGCTTTTAGTTGAACTGACTCAGAGGGGACAGAACAGCATAAAGTCTTCGGCTGCTAGGATTTTGGCTCAGCTGAATGTGCTACATGATCAGTCCTCATATTTTTGATGGAGTTTTTTGGTCTCCAAAGACAGTATAGTGCATGCTAGTGCCTTGAGGAATCTTTGATTGCTCCAAGCCAGGAGTTTCCTCTGATTCTTCAGCTTGTGATTACTATAGAAGAATGACCGAACAATTTGAATCTATACCACTATGTTCAGCTGGTAAAGGTCTACTACACAACTAGGGTCAGAACCAGAACAAGTGAAATTTTCATATCAATATTTGAGATAGGTTTACCCAAAGCTGATTCTTAAAACTAAATATTCTTATCATATAATTTAAAAATCGAATTATATTTATGTGTTATTTTAATATATTGTTTTTTTAATTTTATAATTCACATATATGTACATTATTTTCTATAGAGCAATGCTACGTATCCAAAAAACAATTCCAATTTTTTTTTCAAATGACGTATCATGACATTTGACTTATTTTAATTCGTGGACATATGTATGCATGCGAGGTCTCATATTATTATAGAAAACTTACCAATTATACACGTAATAATTCATCATTTTGGACAATTTTTGGGACAATTTTTGGGACAATTTTTTGGGTACCTAGCATTCCTCTTTTCTATAATACTTGCTCAATTGCTAATGAATGTGCCCATACTTTTTTAATTATTAATTATAAATTATGCACTATGCACATAGTAAAAAAAACAGCTTAATCAAATTAAAATTAAAAGTTAGAGAGCATGTAAGATTTATTATAGTTTTGTATTTTCACGTGACTGCTTTACATGTATACTCGAAGGTTTATATTTTACTGAGTTACAGAAAAATGTTTAAATTATTATGTAATTCCTACGATTTATACTATATAAATATTATACTTATCGAACTAAACTAGAAGCAAGATAGTAAAAGTAGTATTCTCTGTTTCTTCCTTTTTAATCACATCCAAAACAACAAATATAATGTCCTATTTATAGGGACTTTTCTGATTACATGTTACACATGAATATAATTAAGATGTACAGTTATCCGTGTATTGGGACTATGCAGTAACTAGCTGGTACGTGTATTGGTAATTGAAAGAAGATTATTACTTCACCGACTCAACTTCTTGTGTTCTAGATTTATATTGACAATCACACTTGTATTTAATGTATTCACAACACTACCCCTTGATTGTCAATTATGAGTTATTACAGAGATTGACTGTCTCGTCAAAACCTTGCAAGAAAAAATCTAATGAGATAAAAACATTGATGAAGGAAAAAAGTACAGTCTCCCCCTAAATAAAGCATCTCATATTTTGACATCTTGTTGTAGCAAATTTCTCAATCTATGCATGCCAATATTATTTCACAGTTTTTCAAATGTTGATGTGAATAGTGACTTTGTAAGTAAATTTGCCAGATTTTCACTTGAGCGAATTTGTTGTATATCAATGTCACAATTTTGTTGGAACTCATGACTATAGAAATTTTTTGGCAAGATGTGCTTTGTTCGATCTCTTTTGATGTATCCTTTCTTGAGTTGCTTAACACATGCTGAATTATCTTCAAACATAATTGTAGGACTGTTTGAAATATTTGATAATCCACATGATTATCGGATATGTTGAATAACAAACCGCAACCAGATACATTCCCTACTTGCTTCGTGGATTGCCAATAACTCTACATGGTTTGATGAAGTTGTCACCATAGTCTGCTTTACAACTTTTCAAGAAATAGCAATTCCACAATATGTGAATAAATAACATGTTTGTGATCGTCCAAAATGATGATTTGACATGTACCCAACATCTGCATATCCAATCAGCTGCGATTTTGAATTGTTTGGAGAGAATAGTCCAAGATCAATTGTCCCACAGAGATATATCAATACGTTTTTAACTCAATCCCAATGCCTCTTAGTTGGATTAGAACTGAACCTTACCAGTAGATTTACAGCAAATGCAATATCAGATCGAGTGTTGTTTGCAAGATACATGAGAGCATCAATAGCACTGAGATATAGAAATTCAGGTCCAAGAACATCTTCATCTGGTTTTCTAGGGCAGAATGGATCTTTTTCAACTTCAAGTGACCGGACAACCATTAGTGTGGTTAGTGGATGAGACTTGTCCATGTAGAATCGATCAAGAACCTTTTCTGTGTAAGTGGACTGATGAACAAATATTCTTGAAGATAAGTGCTCCACCTGTATACCTAATCAAAATTTTGTCTTTCCAAGATCCTTCATTTCAAACTCATTTTTCAAATAATTAGCAGCATTAGTAATATCTTCATAAGTACCAACAAAATTCAAATCATCCACATATACATCAATAATAATAAAACCAGTTTGTGACCTTTTAATAAACACACATGGACACACTTGATTATTAATATACCCATCATTCAATAAATATTTACTAAGCCTATGTACCAAATACAACCGGATTGTTTTAAACCATATAATGATCATTGTAATTTAACAGAATATAAATGATGAGACTTAGTTTCTTCTAACTTTAATCCTTCAGGTATTTTCATATAAATATCACTATCAAGTGATCCATATAGGTAGGCTGTCACAACGTCCATGAGAAGTATTTCCAATTTTTTCATACAAGCCATACCCATCAGAAAACGAAAAGTAACTCCATCCATAACATGAGAGTATGTTTCCTGGTACTCAAATCTAGGCCTTTGAGAGAATCCTTGAGCTACCAACCGAGCCTTATATCTCACAATTTCATTTCTCTCATTTCGTTTTCGTACAAATACTCATTTATTCCCAATAGGATCACATCAGCTGGTGTTTGGACTGCAGGTCCAAAAACATTTCTGTTTCCCAAGGAGTGAAATTCTTCTTAAATTGTAACTTTCCATTTTGGCCAATCATCTCTTTGTCGACATTCTTCCACACTTTGTGGTTCGGGTCGGAGTTTTCAAGAATATCACATGCCACGGAAAAAACATATACATCATCAATTTCAGTACTTCCACGATCCAACAATTTCCCATTATGTACATAATTTACTGAGATCTCATAATTTTCAGGTACCTTTGCTTCTATAGAAGCATGTGCCACTTCAGGGGCAATATCCACTTCTGGAGGCAACACCGCTTCTGGGGTTTTAGTTACAGCCACTTCAGGGGCTCGAACCTCTTCAGGAGGTAATACTACTTCTGGGGTATTTTCTGGAACATTTGTCACTTCAGGGGTAAGTCCAATTAATTTCCGTTTTCGTGGTACAATATCTTTTGCACCAACATGTCTACCACGCTTCTGGCGTAGCTTTGAATCATCAACCAATTCTTTAGGAATTGATTTATATTTAGGGATTTTAATTCTCGCTGGAGCATTAACAGCAGGTATATGTGATTTTATTATGTGTAGAATCACTAAAAGAATCTGGCATTTGATTAGCAATGTTTTGCATATGAATAATTCTTTTAACCTCATTTTCACATTGATTAGTACGTGGGTCAATAGAATTTAATCCTGATGCATGCCATGATATTTCAGAATTTAATTTATGCAAAACTTTATCTCCCCCTAATGAAAGAAACACAGACTCATCAAAATGACAATCATCATAACGAGCAGTAAAAACATCATCAGTCAATGGTTCAAGATATCTAATGATAGATGGGGAATCAAAACCAACATAGATACCAATTCGTCTTTGAGGTCCCATTTTTATTCTTTGTGGTGGAGCAATAGGGACATATATTGTACTACCAAAAATTTTAAAGTGGGAAATATCGGGCATTTGATCAATAACTAATTGATGGGGAGATTCTTTATAATAAGCAGATGGTCTAACCCTGATTATGTTAAATTATTATGTAATTTCTACGATTTATACTATATAAATATTATACTAATCAAACTAAATAGAAACATGAAAGTAAAAGTAGTATTCTATGTTTTTTCCTTTTTAATCACATCCAAAACAACAAATACAATGCCCTATTTATAGGGACTTTTTGTTAGTAATTGTGTTCTAGAGACAATACTTTTTATATTTTAAGGAAAATATTTATTATTAAGGATTATGTTTTATTGATTATTATTTATTTATTATGTTTTATTTACTGCGTAATAAATTGAAAGCATAATAAATGTCCTTAGAATTTTGATACGTATTATATATCTTTAAGTATGTGACTTAAAAATGAGATTATATGAATAGTATCTTATTCCTAAAATTCCCTAGTCGAGTATTATTATTTAAGGACAATAATAGTGCACAAAGACTAGTATGTTTCTTGACAGATGATAACATCTCATTGGTCATAGGTATGGTGATACTAAAGTAAAGAACATAAGTGCATGTCTCAATGCATGACACTGGAATGACCCGCCGTGAGATTTTACATGTTAAATAAGTGTCATAAGTAATTCTCACTGTGATAATGGTGTAATGATCCTTAGACCTGAAATCATTATATTTCTATACGAGAATTAATATACTTTGATTACATTAAAAGTGACCTTTGACCGGGTGATGATAAAAGTGGACATTGGGTATATTATGAATCGTATGAGAAATATGAATGATCTAGATGAGATTTAATCCTCCTAATTTTAGGAGTGATATTATTTGTTGGTCCCTGATATTGTAGAAGGGGGGTTGAATACAATATCTGAAAATTAACCGCGGAATAATTAGGATTAAAAATATTATTTTAATTACTCGCGAAATATTAATTATAATGAAATACTGTTCAAGTGAAAGATATAATTTTAACTTGATTAGTATTACACAATTAATATGAAGATTAGATTCTATAACTGATATAAAAATCTAGAACGAATTCGACATGAAGTGTTCGAGTTTAATCAATTATATTCAAACTTGCACAGAAATCTGTGAATATTACAATGCAGACAAATTTCTGAATTTGAACTGATTTTCTTAACTCTTAACAAGTTGAACTCTAACAAATGAAGAAATCATCTCATATTTATAGAGATTAGAAAAGGCTGGTATGACCTTTTCTTGCATGACTTAATTTCAAGAAAATAAGTCTGTATGACTTATTTTAACACTTGTATGACTTTTAAAAGACTGGGCATGACTTATTTCTGGTCGGTATGACTTTCTAAATTTCGGTATGACTTATTGAAAGTCATATTCGAATTATATTTAATTAAAATAAGTCGGTATGACTTATTAAAATTAAACAAAATTCAATCAGCATGATCTTTACTTAAAACTGCTCGGTATGACTTATGAATAGAGCTCGGTATGACTTATGTAAATAGGTCGGTATGACTTATTTAAATAGGCTCGGTATGACTTATTTATATATATATATATATAAGAAATTCGGTATGACTTATTTAATAAGTCATACTAACTGATTATATATATATATATAAGACATTTTAATCCATTTCTTTTATAGTAAATTAATTCTACTTAAATTAATTAGTTAATTTACAAATTAAATTAAATTCAACTTGAATTAATTTAATTAGATAAATTAAATAATTAATTAACAATTGATAGTAGAATTAAAATACTATCTTTAGTCGCAGCCGTGCTGAAAGTCTTGAAATCTTCCTGTCTTTTCTTCGTCTTCTAATCTTGAAACCTCTTGAATTAAATGAAGAATAAATATTATATTAGTTGACACACAAATGTACTGTCTGGTTCATTTGTGTCATCCCAATAAATATTCTCCATTTAAATAACATTTAACTAGAGGCCTTCTGTCATTAATTCTTCTTCACTGTTTGCATTCTTCTTCTGGAATCTACTTGTAGTAACCACTTGAAATCTTCTATATCTTCTGTCTTCAATAGAAGTACTACCACATTATTAATTTCACTGACGCTTGAACAAATATTTGAACTTCTTCCAGTGTTGAGTAGCAATCCTACAAAATACCTCTGATACTTGGATCCTTTGTGATTAGTTGACTGTCTTCGTCTTGATTCCTGTTTAGTGTTTAGTATTTACTTCTCTTTATTAGTTAGAGTTGAGTTGCCATCTAATTATTACAAATAGGCCTAGTCATATGCCTTTCAATCTCCCCCTATTTGTTGTTAAACATTTAACACACAAATTCCTAGAGGATAACTCAACTAACAACTAAGAAAGTAGTACGACATTTAATGACTTGTAAATAATAAACAAAAGTTCTGGTTTTATATTTAACAATTTTCCAGATTCATACATAAAAGATAAATACAAGATAGATGTTCCTCTAGCACTGAACAAATATTACAAAGTTTCTATCTTGTCCTATCTACGTTTTCAGTCTTTAGAAGTATCAACTTCACCTTCTTCCAGGGTTGTACTTTTATGCACAGGTGTCCTTGGTACCTCTTCGGTTACTGATTGTTCTGTTGTAGTGGCCTCTCCATACAACCTTCTTTGCTCAGCTCTTGCTAACTGCCACAGTACTTCCTGTTCAACAGGATCTACTATCTCTTCTTCTACATCAGATGGTTGTGTTGAATCTATCTTTGGTATTTGCCTGATGTATGACGGAATCCTCTTTGATAGACAGTAGTTTCTTATCTTTTCTGCAGCATCCATCTTAGCTTGGGATTTAAATCCTTTCGACCTTAGCATCCTTTCAACTTGAATCATGTACTTAACTGTGTAGCCCTTTAATGATTCCTCATTTAACTGAAAGATTTGATATAGCTTGTTTGAAAAGAATCTTACCTCGTGAGGATCAAATAAGATTTGAGGACTAGCAGCTGTTGCAAAGATTCTAAGTCTATCCCTGAAAAGTTCATTTTCTTCTGAGCTTCTCTTGACTTTGTTCAAGAACGTCCATATTACTGATAAACTTCTTTGTCTGAAAAACTCCAAGGAAATTCTGAATGTCCCATTCCTGTGTGTATAGACTAGTATCTGCCAGTCTTCAAGAATGTGATCCACTAAGATAGTGATGTAGTCCACTTCCTCTTTCAGAGCTTTCATGAAGTTGTCAATTTTGTCGTTTGTCTTTTCTAGACGATCAATTAATGATTTCAGA
This sequence comes from Oenanthe sinensis, assembly GCA_028671895.1. NCBI lineage: Eukaryota > Viridiplantae > Streptophyta > Magnoliopsida > Apiales > Apiaceae > Oenanthe > Oenanthe sinensis. Next base: position 38,833,422 of record CM053806.1, read on the forward strand.
TGCTTGTCTTCAAATGGACCCTTCTGTTGTTTGTCCATAATTTCTCTTGCAGTATCCCATTTCTTACCAATTTTGAGCTGTACATCTCTCTTTTTCTCTCTGACTGCTATGGCCCAGAGATTTTGCTTTTCTTGGCTTTCTTCTCTTTCTGCCTTTGTTCTTTCTATGACTAGAGCTTTCAGATTTTCAGTTTTTGCATGACTTGCCTTGATGTCTTCTTTTAGTTTCTTCATTGCCTCTTCATAGGCTGGATCAACTTCTTTTTCTTCTGGAAACAGAAAATCTTCATCAAATGCAATCTCTTCCTCAGCTCTGCAGTAGTCAGGAAAGTTTGATTCATCATGAGCACTGTCATCAATGAATTTCTCTTGATCATAAAACTGTTTTTCTGGTTCTGGGTCATACGACTGAAATTGATCTTCAGAGTACAGTTTATCTTTCCCTTTTTCTTGAGTAGAAGCCCCTCCATCTTTAGCTACTTTCTCTTTTGATTTCTCCCCCTTAGTTGAGGGATCCTCTTGAGTTTTAGAGGCTTCAAAAGATGTCAACATCTTCTGCATAGTCAGATAGACTTGCTTCATTCCTTCATTCAAATGTGTCATTCCATCATCCAGTTTGCTGAATCTTTGTGAAGAGATCTTCTCATTTTCAATGATTGTTAATGTCAAGCTTTTCTCAACCTCATCAATCTTTTCATGTAATTTGCTGACTTCTTTCATGTCTTCAGCAATAAGATTCTGTACACTCTGGATGTCTTGAGTTTTTAGAAGAATGGAGGTTTTGACATCATCAACATCTTTTCGTACTATTGTCAGCTGCTGTGTTACAGAGGCAGATGTAGTTTTTTCTTCTGCTTGTGCTTTTACTTTTACCAACTCAGCCTGAACAATTTGCATTTCTTTCTGGAGAGCTTCCATTTTAGATAATAGAACACTGTGTGTGTGTGCACTCAGCTCACTTGCACTCCTGTTTATCTCACTAGCACTCTGTGCATGTGTTTCACTTTGTGTTTGCCTCACATCACTCGTGTTTAGCTCTTCTCCAGATCCTGAAGCTGTACCTGCATATATAACAATAGCTTTTGAAGAGTCAAATTGCTCTTCTGATGCCTGTGAAGGCGCGTCCTCAACAAGATTAACTTGAAGTGGCTCCGCTACTGACGTAGCTACTCCGTGAATGGAGTCCCATCTCCCTCTATGGAGTGGTTGCCTCTCAAATCCACCAGTGGATTCGAGACCTTTTAAAATCACTGGATGTAATATATCCAGGGGGTCACCACCTTAGACAATGTAGTGAATGGCTCATTAGAGTCTGTGGTGCCCCTAAGTACCTCAGAGGGTATCTGATGCTGCATTGCATCGAAAGTGTCATGGTCCACATCATAGGTGGCATCCGACCAGTTTTTATTAAAAACATTTTCTTCAAAAAATGTGCCCTCATGTGTTTGTGTATCTGCAAGCGGAGGTCCTGCTAGTGTGAGAGCTAGCAGTGTGCTTTCCTCACTTTCTGAAGCTGTGGCCGAACAGCGAATTAGATCACTTGGTTGAGCAAGTGTATCTAAAGAACCTTGGATGGCCATGTCAAAATCCATATCCCATTGAGAGGAAAAGGATGAGTCTGCAGGTGTCTCAGGTTGAAATTTAGATCTTTTAGATTGTGGAGACAGAGCTGCGGGTTCACTCACATCAGCACCAAGACCCCTAACTATTCTGACAGGTGTCTTCCTTTTTCTGACTTTTAGCGAAGAAGAGGAGGAAGGAAAAACTGTTTGAGGCTCTAATTCAGCTGGGGGCGGAACCTGTGTGTTTTCAGGTTCGTAGCTGATATCCTGGAGTGTAAGAACACCATCATAGTCCGCCACAGATAAATCTAATAGTGCATTGGATATTTCTATAGGTATTGAACTAGAAGATTGTGAGTGAGATATTACCTGTTGATCTTGTGCCACTTGATCGACATGCTGAGCAGCTTCAAGTAGAAGGTGCGCAGGATGTTCTAATTGCATAGGCACTTGTTCTGCCTCTTGTTCCTGCACAGGATGAACAATAAGATCTAGTATCTCAGCCATATAATCTGTCCTTACCACTTGCACATCTTGAAACTTGGGGTTGTTGTGGAGCCTTGCAAATAAGTTGTTCTGAGAAGTCGGAGATTCTTCTACAGGACCATTCTGAAATAAGGCTTTGTCTTCATCCATCAACAAATCATTCATAAACAGCATCAGGAACCTCGGATAGTAGACTTGAACATTCTGTTCCCTGCTTTCTGGTTTCCCCATCTTCCTTATTATTTCTTTTAGAATCAACTTCCCAAAATTTATCCTCCGATTGTGGGCCACGGAAAACCCTATGATTTGCAGTAGTGAAGATATGTTGTTGAAGTTGTTCTTTGTAGTGGGAGCAAACACTTTGGCTAACGTGTCAAACACATAGTCCCACTCGCTTACCAACTTGGACTTTGTCAGTCTTACCAAATTGATCTCACCCTGATATCTAATAGAATAGAAAAATTCTAGAATTTCTGGTACAGTGGGTGGATCCACGAAGTTGTCAGTTGGAAAGCCCAAAATTCTGTTCACGTCCTCTTCAGTCACCATATATTCATGATCTCCTATGCTGAATGAGAACTGAACTCTGCCTGCAGTACTCCTATTCCTAGCAGTGGAATACAGAGCCCTAAGTGCTAACACTTGCAACGGGGCGTCCAGAGTAATTGCAGTTCTGACGAGTGAATGTTCATTCATAAATACGATCGACGGTCGAAACCTCTCGACTGAACAATTCACCGGATTAAAATATCCAACAAAATTAGTTTTTACTAATTCGCAATAACCAGCCATTTTTGTTTAAACTATTACAATTAATAAAATTACAAAGTGCGATTACAACTTAAAAATTACAATAACAATTACAAGAGCAAAATTCGAAAATTACACAATGAAATTGAAACCCTAATTTCTAATAAACCCCAAATCAACTATAATTAATAATTCACTACACAACTGACTTTAGTCACAATTAACACCACTTGCTTCGATTTTTATCAAGAACAAGAACAATGACTGCGTTTTTTGAAAAAAAATGGGCAGAGTTTTGCTTGTTTTTGTCGATTTTAGCACACTTAGCAAGCAAGGAAGCTTGTAATCAGTAATAAGCAACTGTAATCAGTTGAAAAGAGTAGTAATCGATCGATTTTTGTTAGAGAAAATCGGCTGTTCAAGTGTTTGTGTGTATGGCAGTGTATATGTATGTATAAAGCTGAGTATGACTTATTTAATAAGAATAGAACCTTAGCATTTCTCGGTATGACTTATTAAAAGTCATACCGAGTTTTTTGAATAAAACTCTATGCAACAGTTGGTTTTTAGTCGGTATGACTTATTATACTAAACTCTCGGTATGACTTTTTTTTATTAACTAATAAAAAGTCATGCCGAGCTTTATTATATAAAGTCATACCGAAGAAGGAGAAAAAAAATAAGTCATGCTGTTTATGTAAAAAAATAAGCAGAAATTATGAGTTAAGTATTAATAATTTACATACTAATAAAATATTAAAGTCATAAAATAAACATTTACATTATTAATTTATTTTAATTAATTTAAGAATTAAATTAACTCATGTTTGAATTAATTTAATTAGCAAATTAATTGAATAATTAATAACATACTCATTTATTTTATTGTACAATAATAACGAAGAAAAAAAAAAAAAAACATTAATATACATGTGTTTAAAATAAATAAACAAAAAAAATATATACTTAAATTTACATAAAGCTTAACCATGCTTAATTTAAACAAAATTACTTATGCTTTAATTGAAACAATTATCTTCTAAGAATATTGATTTAATCTTAAGATAATTTTCCAAAAATTCATAAGCTCTAGAATTTTATTAATTCAAGACTCATAAATTCTTTAAATATTAACATTTAAAATTTATGAGCTTAAATTAATTCCTAGCAAACAAAAATTAGCCATTATTTAACATCCCTAATTCACTAACCAGCTTTGAGAAAGTGGATTCATCAAGTGGTTTTGTGAAGATGTCGGCTAACTGTTCTTCTGTGGGTACAAAATGTAGCACCACAGTTCCGTTCATGACATGCTCTCTGATAAAGTGATACCTTATGTCAATGTGCTTGGTTCGTGAATGTTGTACAGGATTGTTGGAAATAGCTATAGCACTTGTGTTGTCGCAGTAAATTGGAATTTTGTTCAACGCAAGTCCATAGTCATTTAGCTGATTCCTAATCCACAAGATCTGTGCACAACAGCTACCTGCCGCAATGTATTCTGCTTCGGCTGTCGAGGTAGATACTGAATGTTGTTTCTTGCTGTACCAGGAGATCAATCGTCGTCCTAGAAACTGACAGCTTCCAGAGGTACTTTTCCTATCCATCCTGCACCCTGCATAGTCTGAATCATGTCCTCGGTGCTTGCTTGAGTCCATAGAGAGCTTTGAAAAGAAAGTACACAAAATCAGCAAACTCTGGATTTTCAAAGCCAGGGGGCTGTTCCACATATACTTCCTCTTCTAGCTTTCCGTTCAGAAATGCACTCTTCACATCCATTTGGTAGACTTTAAAATTGGAATGTGAAGCGAATGCCAGAAATATCCTGATGGCTTCAAGTCTTGCAACTGGTGCGTAGGTTTCGTCATAATCAATTCCCTCTTCCTGGGAGTAACCTTTTGCAACCAGTCTGGCTTTGTTCCTTGTAACAATGCCATCACCGTCTAATTTGTTCCTGTATACCCATTTTGTGCCAATAACAGATCTATCTTTAGGCCTGGGTACCAGTGTCCAGACTTCTTGTCTTTCGAACTGATTGAGCTCTTCTTGCATGGCAAGAACCCAATCTGGGTCAATTAGTGCATCTTCAATCTTCTTTGGTTCTTCTTGAGATAGAAAAACTGAGAATAAACATTCATTTGAAGTTGCACTTCTGGTTCTTACTCCAACATCTGGATCACCTATGATCAATTCAAAAGGATGATCTCTGCTCCATAACCTTTCCCTAGGTAGGTTTGATCTTGATGATTCGCCTCGAAATTCATTGTGATGTTGTGTTCTGCCAGTTGATCCTTCATCTCCCCCTGAGTTGCTGCCAGGATGACTTGTTGATCCACCACTGGTATTAGTAGAATCCCCAGTGTTGCCATTGTTTCCACCATTAATACCTGGATCATTACCATCATTGATGTCATTATTTCCTGCTGCAACCTCAGGTTCTTCTTCGTCATCAGTATGTGAGTCTGGATAATTGTCGAATTTTAATGACTCAGAAGAATCTTCAGTTTGGATACTTGGGAGTTTAGTGTCATCAAAAGTTACATTGACACTTTCCTTCACTTGGTGCTGATCAATTATGTAAACCCTATATGCTCTTCTCGAGTATCCGACAAAAATAGCTTCATGTGCCTTGGCCTCAAATTTGCCAATGCGTTCATCTACATCTTTTAGCACAAAGCATTTGGCTCCAAATACATGAAAGTACTTGAGAGTAGGTTTCTTGCCAGCCATTAATTCATAGGGAGTTTTCATATGATCTTTGTTGATCAGAGTTCGATTCTGAGTATAACAAGCTGTATTAACTGCTTCAGCCCAGAAGTAGATAGGTAACCTTGATTCACTTAGCATAGTCCTTGCAGCTTCAATCAGGGTTCGATTTTTCCTTTCTACAACTCCATTTTGTTGTGGAGTTCTTGGTGCTGAGTACTGCCTTGTTATCCCCTTGTCTGAGCAGAAGTTATTCAGAACTTCATTTTTGAATTCTGTTCCATTATCTGATCTGATTGCTCGGACAGGTAACTTTGAATCTAACTCAATCAGCTTTATATGATCAATCACCAAATGTGGAGTTTCATCTTTAGAATTCAAGAATAAAACCCATGTATACTTTGTGAAGTCATCCACAATCACTAAGGCGTATTTCTTCCTTGACATAGACAGAATATTTACTGGACCAAATAAATCCATGTGAAGGAGTTGAAGTGGTTCAGTGATGTTTGTAGTGTCTGTGCCTCTGTGAGTTGCTTTCTTTGACTTCCCTTTTTGACATGCCTCACACAATCCTTCTTGTGTAAATTCCATCGGAGGCAGTCCTCTCACCAAATCCCTCTTGACTAGAGAGTTCATTGTTTTGAAATTCAGGTGTGAGAGCTTCTTGTGCCATAGCCAACTTTCCTCTGTTGAAGCTTTTGAATAGAAACAGTTTGCTTCAGCTTCAGTTCCCGAGTTGAAATCAGCTACGTACAAGTCTCCTTTCCTTACTCCACGCAAGGCTAGTCTGTCTTTTTTAGAATGAGCTATTAAGCACTTCTCCTTGATAAAGTTTACTTTGTAACCTCTATCACAAAATTGACTGACGCTGAGTAGATTGTGCTTAAGTCCTTCCACCAAAGAGACATTTTCAATGATAACATTTCCTGTATTTATCTTGCCATAACCCGTAGTCATTCCTTTGCTGTTATCTCCAAAGGTGACGATTGGGCCAGCTCTCTCAACCACGTCTGATAGCAGGGCTCTATCTCCGGTCATATGCCTTGACGATCCGCTGTCCAGGATCCATATAACTCGGTTTTCCTGTTTAACTCCCTGCAATTATCAAACGGATTAATTTGTCTTCGGAGCCCAAAATTGATTGGGCCCGGCATACTTAAAGAATTGACCTTTGTCTGCTTTGACAACAGATCCTTTTCGAACAACATCCTTTTCTTCCTTGACTGTTCCTACCTTCCTATAAACAGTCTTAACAACTTTCTGTTTAGACTTAGGAATATATGATTCCTTCTTCTCAGGTGAAGGAGTCGCAGTCTTGGATTTAGCAAATTTACTATTGATGTGCTGTCTAGGTGTCATGTTATCTTTCTTAGCTATCATGCGTTTGAAGTAAGCAGTCATAGCATTAAAAGCACATAACATGCAATTCATTATACCACATGGTTTATGGAAAGCATCAATAGTAGGCATGTTATTCAATACAGTAGGGGGTTTAACAGATTCTACTTCAATTTTATCAGCATATTTGAAGTTTTCAGTAGAATGAAATTTATTGTTACTGTTCCTACTGTTCACAAACGTGTTGGGTCTGTTCATTTTATTCTTTAAGTCTTTTGCACCTACACCAGGTCTGGAGGAATCAGAAGTTCCCACATCTTTCACTGGTGTCTCTAGTGCACATTTTTCTTTCTGGACATTAACTCCTTTTATGTCCTTAACCTGTTCTCCTCTCTTCTTCTCTTCCTCAAGATCTTCCAACTGCATTTCATATGCAATTAGAACAGAGCTCTCAAGGATGGGTTCAGCTATCGGTGTTATGAAGAGAGGTTTCGGTGTGTCTTTAACAACATGTGGGATACCCCTTTCTACAGCACTTTTTCTAAAGGGGGTTATGTTGCTTGGCTTTCCTACAGATTTGTTATACTCGAAACCTATTCCAACTTTACGACTTATTTCTTGTTGGTCAACTAGGTTCTTAACAATATATGAGGAATTCTTATAAGCAAGACACTTCTTCTTTTCTTCTTCTATCTGGTTTCTGAGATTAGTTTCTACTACAACATGACAACTGACTTTGCTGACTTGAACAGCTAAGTCTTCAGTCAACTTAATAGTCAACTTGTCATGATTTCTTTTTAACTGTTTAAAAACTTCAGTCTCATCAATTAACTCTTTGACTTTGAGTCTGAGTTTCTTAACTTTATCTCTTTCACCATCTAGTTCTTTACCTAGCAAAGCAAACATCTTAGGACACGAAGGATTTACCTCTTTTCCTCTGTCACTGGTGGGAGACAGTGATCCCTCTGATGAAGCCATAAGAGCAAGATTTCCCAGCTCTTCCTCATCATCGTTATCTGAGTCATCCCAGCTTTTGCCTGCTGCTAGATAGGACTTTCCTTGATGCTTTTTCACTAGCGCATCATACTTCTCCTTGAGCTCTTCATAAGACTCTCTCTTCTTCCCTTGCTTAGGCTTCTTGCACTCAGTTGCAAAGTGGCCTAGCTCATTACAGTTGAAGCAACGAAACTTGCTTCTATCAACTAAGCCGGTCTTGTAGCCGCTTTTTGATACTGCTGTCGAAGAACCTCCTCTTTGGAATCTTCCAAAATTAGGCTTACTTCTGAATGAGGAGTTTCTTCGGAATCTCATGTTGCCAAACTTCCTGGCAACCATAGCTAGAGATTCATCTTCTAGCTGATCTAGTTCTTCCAGTGAGTAGAAATCACCATCTTCTTGTTTGTCAGCAGTATGTCCAAGTTCTGGAACCACATACTCTGTTGAACTGTTAGAAGGTGCAACAGCCTTCACTTCTTCTTTCTCTGGTGCTTCTACCATTAATGCCTTGGAGGAACTCAGTACCTTACCTCTTCCATACATTTCTCTGGTTTGGATCTGTTCCAGCTCATAAGTTTTTAAAACTCCGTAGAGTCTTTCTAGGGTTACTTCTTTCATGTCCCTAGATTCCCGGATGGCTGCAATCCTGTGCTCCAGATGCTCTGGTAAGGTCAACAAAAACTTCCTGTTCACCTCTTGGTTCTGATAAAACTTTCCATTCATGTTTAGCTCGTTTATCAATTTGTTTAGTCTCTGAAACACCTCAGAGATACCCTCACCAGGGTTGGATCTAAACTGTTCATATTGGGTGGTCAGGATCTCCAGTCTATTCTCCTTAACTTCTTCAGTTCCCTCATTGATAATTTCAATTGTTTCCCAGATTTGTTTTGCATTCTTGCAATTGACTACTTGGTTGTACATGATGTAGTCTAGGGATTCAATTAATATGAGCTTCAGATTATTATCAAGGGACACAGCTTCTGTTTCCTCATCTGTATAGTCTGCCGGACTTTTCGGAAACTGTCTGTGGGGAATTACGACCCCATCTACTGTATGTTCGAGAACAACTGATATAGGGAGCTCAACACCTTTAGCCATAATCAATGCATACTTAGGATTTGCAATCCCGATAAACAGTAGCATTTTTTGTTTCCACAAGTTGTAGTGTTCTCTGTCGAACTGTGGAATCTTGATGCTTGTAACTTTCTGGGTACTCATCTTTAATAAGATTAAAAATTAAGTGTTTAAAAAAAAATTTTAATTTTTGACTGAAAACAATTTTTGATCAGAAATAATTTTTAGTGAAAAATTATTTCGAATAAAAAATTATTTTGAATTAAAAATAATTTTTGAGATCTGTATGAGTTGCGGAATTTTTGGTTTGGATCTGATATTTTCTATATCAACCAGCTCTGATACCAATTGTTGGTCCCTGATATTGTAGAAGGGGGGTTGAATACAATATCTGAAAATTAACCGCGGAATAATTAGGATTAAAAATATTATTTTAATTACTCGCGAAATATTAATTATAATGAAATACTGTTCAAGTGAAAGATATAATTTTAACTTGATTAGTATTACACAATTAATATGAAGATTAGATTCTATAACTGATATAAAAATCTAGAACGAATTCGACATGAAGTGTTCGAGTTTAATCAATTATATTCAAACTTGCACAGAAATCTGTGAATATTACAATGCAGACAAATTTCTGAATTTGAACTGATTTTCTTAACTCTTAACAAGTTGAACTCTAACAAATGAAGAAATCATCTCATATTTATAGAGATTAGAAAAGGCTGGTATGACCTTTTCTAGCATGACTTAATTTCAAGAAAATAAGTCTGTATGACTTATTTTAACACTTGTATGACTTTTAAAAGACTGGGCATGACTTATTTCTGGTCGGTATGACTTTCTAAATTTCGGTATGACTTATTGAAAGTCATATTCGAATTATATTTAATTAAAATAAGTCGGTATGACTTATTAAAATTAAACAAAATTCAATCAGCATGATCTTTACTTAAAACTGCTCGGTATGACTTATGAATAGAGCTCGGTATGACTTATGTAAATAGGTCGGTATGACTTATTTAAATAGGCTCGGTATGACTTATTTATATATATATATATATATAAGAAATTCGGTATGACTTATTTAATAAGTCATACTAACTGATTATATATATATATATATATAAGACATTTTAATCCATTTCTTTTATAGTAAATTAATTCTACTTAAATTAATTAGTTAATTTACAAATTAAATTAAATTCAACTTGAATTAATTTAATTAGATAAATTAAATAATTAATTAACAATTGATAGTAGAATTAAAATACTATCTTTAGTCGCAGCCGTGCTGAAAGTCTTGAAATCTTCCTGTCTTTTCTTCGTCTTCTAATCTTGAAACCTCTTGAATTAAATGAAGAATAAATATTATATTAGTTGACACACAAATGTACTGTCTGGTTCATTTGTGTCATCCCAATAAATATTCTCCATTTAAATAACATTTAACTAGAGGCCTTCTGTCATTAATTCTTCTTCACTGTTTGCATTCTTCTTCTGGAATCTACTTGTAGTAACCACTTGAAATCTTCTATATCTTCTGTCTTCAATAGAAGTACTACCACATTATTAATTTCACTGACGCTTGAATAAATATTTGAACTTCTTCCAGTGTTGAGTAGCAATCCTACAAAATACCTCTGATACTTGGATCCTTTGTGATTAGTTGACTGTCTTCGTCTTGATTCCTGTTTAGTGTTTAGTATTTACTTCTCTTTATTAGTTAGAGTTGAGTTGCCATCTAATTATTACAAATAGGCCTAGTCATATGCCTTTCATTATTGACCTCTTGTTTGAGTGAGACTATGAAATGCACGGCCGTGCTCAAATATTGATTTGATTTTAATAGTCTACTCATCGATCAAGAAAATAAAGATTAAATTATGAAGAGGATGACACGAGACATGCCTTGAGTTTAATCTATAATATCAAGATTAAAGGGATTATATTACATGGAACATTATTTACGAAAGGCTTAATCGAATCACTGATTTATTATTATTACTTGGGTAGCAATGATGTATTACTAGATGCCGCTCATTATTTATAATTTTAATTAGATATTAAAATTGTTGTCAACGTAATAATAACCTATAGGTTCACACACAAAGAACGCTTGAAGGAGAAATAATTTAAATTATGAATTTAAATTAAATAAGTAATTTATTTTATTTATGATATTAATTAAGTATGACTTAATTAATTATATAAATAGAATAAATGAATTATTTAAACTAATTCCAAAATTAATAATTAATTAATTAAGTGAGACATAATTAAATAATTTAGAATTTTGGATTAGTATTAATTATAATTGGATTATAATTAGAAAACTTATTCCTCTCTCTATATAATCTCTTTATGGGCTGATTTAATAAGTGAGACATATTTTTACTAAACCCCTAGCCGTTTTAAGAAAAGAGGAAGATAGAGAGAGAGAAGCAGTTTTCGGGTGCTAGTACATATCAATCATTCATGAAAAGTGTTCGTGTGGATACCATAGAGCGTAGATCGCGAGAGCGGGATACGTGGTGATTAAACAAGCTTTGGAACTCCATTAATCTTCCATTAATGAACTGTTAAAGCTTCTAAATGTATTTATTATTTATCTCCGAATTAAATCTTTTGTTTTCACATGGATCCTGCGGAGGGTTTCGCTATTTTGATTTATTTTTCACGTTTATTCCGCTGCGTTTGTGCCGCGAAACCCTTCAATGGCATCAGAGCTACTTGCGAAACGTTTTAATTCGGTTATGTGCTTAATAATTTTCGATATGTAAGCATGTATGCGATCTATCATGATTTTGTATTGATACAATATGTAAATCAAAATGTAACGTAAAGTAACATGTAACCGAGGTAACTAACTCAACACAACAAGTCGGTAACTTATATTAAGGTGAAGCACGGAATCGACTGCGAATCGTTCATAAGTTGAATACAAAGAACCAAAATATTAGAGGAAGCTTTGAAGACATTGAAGATCACTGAAAGAAGTTCATTCACATGTTCAAGCCTCAGTGAAGAATAAAGTTAAAGTGTTTCAAAGGTTCTGAAGATGAAGAAGGTTTTACTACAGAGAAAGTAGAAGATTCCAGTGAAATTTAAGAAGCACTTCTTCTCTTAATGGAACAGGTCAATTGTATAGCAAAGAATATGTGAAGATCAAGTTCTTGCTAGTCGGTTGTGAACCAGACCAGTTGCACCAATCGACAGCACAAAAGAGTTTGAGAACTGCATCACTGATTCAGAAGAATTGACCAGATACTGAGATGAGTAACCTAAGTGGTATGTGATTAATCCCAGAATAAATCAAGGTCGAATTAACAAGGAAATATTTATTTGACTTGGTTGCAGTGGAAGAAATGTTATTAAAGGCTTAATAGATTCGAAATTGGCTAAGGAAAGAAGACTACAGAAGCGGTATCCAGAAGTCAACCTAGTCAAGCTGTTTCGTCTTATTCCTATTTTGTCCTATTCACCAATGGTTAATAACCATCGGGTGAGTTAAATGGATAAGCAAAGAAAAGCTATGCCACTTCCCGATAGTTATTAACTATCGGGTAAAGAAAATAAAAGCTAAGAGCATGGAAATTCCGATAGTTAATTTATTGGAGAATAATTCCGATAGTTAATATATCTCCGATAGTTGCTCAGTTTGAAATAATTAATTTTATTTCATGAATTGTTTTAAGTGTCTGATAGTTATTTTACAGACTCATCGATACTTAACAATTACTCAGAAATTGTTCCGATACTTAAGAGAAACAGAAGTGGAGCTGCAACTTATTTTACTTGGCACAAAATGGGCCACGTATCCTAAGTTGAAAAAGACTACACAAATAGCAGCAAAGCATCGTCTTTGAAGATTAATTCAGCTACACAGACAGTAAGATACACAGAGCAAATTAAGAGAGAAAACCCAGAGAACATTCAAGAGAGTAAACACTGAAGCCTTTAAGTTTATACTCAGCTGTTGTTACCTTGTTTGTTTTCATTAAAGCTTGTAACTTAACTGACTGTACTAGTGAATCATTGTAACTAATCGAAAGATTAGATTTGTGGAGCACCCTCGTGGTTTATATTAATAAAACGATATATTCCCCGAAGAACTGTGTTTATGATTAACTGCCTGCATACCTTGTGTTTGATTTAATATATGTTCGAACTGTTTAAAGTCCATCAAGAACCATTCCGCGAATATTTTATAAATTGGACAATATCGTATTCAACCCCCCTTCTACGATATTTGGGACTAACAATTGGTATCAAAGCTTTCTGATTGAGTTTACAAATCAGGATCTATTGTTCGGACTTCAGTATTAAGCTTCTGGAATTTTTCGCGAATTTTTTAATTTTCAAAATATTTCACTCAGAAATTGTTTTGAACTTTAAATAATTTTGAAAAATTCAATATCATGAGTTCTCAGAAAGTAGGAAGTATTAAGGTTCCTCAGTTTGATAGAGCGAATTATAATCTCTGGAAAAAGAAGATGACCCTATTTATTAAGGCTGCAAATCTATTGTACATGGGTATCTTAGAGAACGGACCGTTTGTACCAATGAAGATGATTCCTGAATCTACAGTGGACGGAGTAAGAGTTCCTCAAAGGTCTACTCCAAAGGATCCTACAGAGTTCACTGATACAGAGAAAGAAATTGTTGCATTGGACACAGGCCTTCAGTTGATTATTGTTGACTCAATGGATGAAGACATGTGCCATCAAATTCTAAATTGTATATCTGGAAAGCACATGTGGGAAACCATCGAACTGATTATGGAAGGAACAGAAGAAGTAAAAGAGAACCGGTTGGATATACTGACATCAAGATATGAAGCGTTCAAATATACTCCTGGAGAATCAATTACTCAAGTTTTTGAGCGGTACAATAAATTGTTAAATGAGTTGAGTATCTAGGGGAAGAACTATCCATTAAGGGAAACGAACAGGAAGTTTATGTTGACTCTTCCACATCATGTTGAGCATAAAGTCTCTTCAATTAGAGAAAGGGACAACTTCAATGTCATGCCCCTTGAAAAGCTATATGGAAAATTGAAGACTTATGAAATGGAACAAGAACAGAGGTTGATTATCTATGGTTCCGGCTCAGTGGACAGTAAGAGTGCAGCATTAATGAAGACCATAGCTCTTGTGGCAGATGAAGTGAAGACTTCTGAAGCAAAGGTTGTTGAAACCAAGATTGGTAAAGAATTGATCATTGAAGCTGAAATGGCTACAGAATCACAAGCTGAAGAGGAAGATGATTTTTATACAGGAAGAGCTTGATGAGATGGAAGACAAATCTATGGCATACTTGGCAGGGCGTTTCAAGCATATAAGATTCAGAAGGAATCCCAAGTACAAGAAAAGTTTTGGTAGCAGATTTCAGAAGACAGGATCATTTTCGGGATCCAACTCAAGAGGTGGTTACAAGTCAAACATGGTAGACCGTAGTAAGTTCTGGTGCTACAACTGCAATGAACTAGGGCATTTCGCCACTGAATGTAAGAAACCGAAACAAGCAAAAGACAATAAGGTTTATGAGAAGAAGAGTTCATACGAGAAGAAAAGCTATGATGAGTTAAAAAGGGAGAATGAGAAGTTGAAACAGAGATTGGATGCTTTGGTTGCAAAACAACAAGGCAAGGCTTACATTGTTGAAGGTAGAAGCTGGGATGACACAGATTCTGAAGAAGAAGAATATGGAAATCTTGCATTAATGGCAGATACTTCAGAAGAATCTCCATCATCAGCACAGGTACCTATTCTCACCACTGTAGATATGTCTCTATCTGAATATAAAAATACTGTTAATGACTTGAGTATAGAGATGTTTAACATTCATACAAGCATGCTAGCTTCTGAAACAGAAAATGCTAGACTAGTTGCGAAGATTAAAAAGCTAGAATCTGGAAAGGAACAACTAGAGCTTGTAGGAATCACAGTTAATGACCTTAAGGAAAGAAATGAATATTTAGAGAATAAGGTTATCTGTAATGCAGAGGTTGAGACAGCACTTATGGCTAAGATTTCTGAGCTAGAGTTAAAATTGGAAGCTTTTAAGAACTCAGCTAATATTGCTAAAGACATAATGGATAAGCAGAGCTTAGATAACAAGACATGTATAGGCTTTGACTACGATGAACATAAAAGGAAAAACAAGAAGGATAAAAGGAATATAATTTTTAATGCTTCTAGTACTGTTTTATTAGAAAATGAAAATGTTCCTTTTGTCATTAAGAAGAGTAGTAATCCTGTCTTTAAGCTCCCACTCTCAGAACCCTTAGATGAAGATACTATCGTATGGAAACAAGAAATGCTTGTTGAGGATAAGTTAAAAGAGAAAGAAGTTGAGGAAAATAATGTAGAAGAAGTTACACCTAATAAGTCAGTTAAAATTGAATCTGTTAAAACTGAATTAGGTGGTAACAAGATTAAGTCAAAGAGTAATAGGAATGGGAAAGTAGGTGTTAAAATTGCTAATTCTGCTACACCTGCACCCACTGCACCTAGGAAATTGTGTACTAATTGCAATTCTGCTGGACACCTTAGTCATGCATGTAATAAGGGTAAAGTAGAATCTGATGTTCCTATTGTGCAGAACATGTTTAGCATGAATAGTTCTCATTTGCCTTGTGGTATTACTGGATGTATGCCATGTGCTTTTAACATTATGCATGCTTATTTTAATTTGATGAATGCATCTACTTCTAGTAATTGCATAGGCATAGAAAGAAGCATGAATAAGAAAAAGGTAAGGGCAAAGACTGCTAGTCCTCCTAAGGTTAGGAAGGAGACTCAATCTCCTAAGCCAAAAGACAAATCTGTCAAGGCAAAGGAACATGATTCGAGTTCAGTCAAAGTAGAACTTAAAGATGTGAAAACTGAACCTGTTACACCATCTACAAGAACCTCTAAATTTCTTGGACCCAAACAAGTTTGGGTGCCAAAGAAACATTAATCACTTTGTGGTTGCAGGGCATAGGTACTAATGAAAAAGTCATGTGGATTCTGGATAGTGGATGTTCAAGGCATATGACAGGAGACAAGTCCCTGCTGACCAATGTGGTTGAGAAGACCGGCCCAGTTGTAACCTTTGGAGATGACAGCAAAGGCTTTACTAAGGGATATGGTAGTCTGGAAGTTGGAAATGTCATCATTGAAAATATCTCTCTTGTTGACGGTCTGAAGCACAACTTGCTGAGCGTCAGTCAATTTACAGATAAAGGATATAATGTGGACTTCAGGAAGGAAAAGTGTATGATCACCAACAGGAAAGATGAAAAGCTTGCTCTTAAAGGAGTAAGAAAAGGAAATCTGTTCGTAGCTGACTTAAACACTGCAAGCAGAGGAGAAGCAAGTTGTTTCTACAGTAAAGCATCCTCTGAGTTGAGTTGGTTATGGCACAGAAAACTATCTCACCTGAACTTTAAGGCGATGAATTCTTTAGTTAGAAGAGAATTGGTGAGAGGGTTACCACATATGGAATTCTACCAAGAAGGACTCTGTGAAGCATGTGAAAAGAGTAAGTCAAAGAAGGCGTCACATAGAAGTAAGGACATGTCAAGCATCAGCGAACCTCTCCAGTTGATTCATATGGATCTATTTGGACCGGTTAATGTCATGTCAGTTTCAAAGAAGAAATATGCATTAGTGATTGTCGACGACTACTCCAAGTACACATGGGTGTTGTTTTTGCATTCTAAGGATGAAACACCTCAAATGGTAATCGATCACATTAAAAAGATTGAGGTGGAAGCTGGATTGCCTGTGCGGACGATCAGATCAGATAATGGAACTGAATTCAGAAATGCAGTTCTAAATGAATTCTACACGGAGCAAGGAATTTCAAGACAATACTCAGCCCCAAGAACTCCACAGCAGAATGGAGTGGTAGAAAGGAAAAACAGGACTTTGATTGAAGCAGCAAGGACAATGTTAAGCCAGTCAAAGCTACCTACATATTTTTGGGCAGAAGCAGTCAACACAGCTTGTTACACTCAAAATAGGACCCTGATTAATAAAGATCTAGAAAAGACATCCTATGAGATTATGACGAACAGAAAGCCATCACTGAAGTACTTTCATGTGTTTGGTGGAAAATGCTATGTATTGAAATATGAACATCTGGGCAAGTTTGATGCTAAAGCAGATGAAGGGATTTTCCTTGGTTACTCACTGGAGTCTAAGTCATTCAGGGTATATGTGATTGAATCTCATAAGGTCATTGAAAGCCTTAATGTAACGTTTGACGACACCAAACTCCCAAGTCTTCAAAAGGATAAAAATTCTGAATCTCTGAAAATTGAAAATCTATCAGAATACTACTTAGGAGATGAAGACGTACCTGGTGTTGCATCTGGTAGTCATGTACACACGGAGATTGATAATCCAGAGCAAAGCAGTGGAAGTGTTGGTAATACCACACAGTCACAGTCACAGACATTGTCTGAACATCAATCTGTTACTGAACCTGCTAGCTCAACTGGTGGATCATCAAACAGTGGAGGCAACAACTCAGGGGGAGGTGAAGAAGGATCAGCTAGTCACTCTCAACACAACTACGAAGAAGGACAATCATCAAGGGCTAATCTGCCTAGACAGAGGGTATGGAACAGAGATCATCCATTTGAATTAATCATTGGTGACCTAGAGAGTGGTGTGAGGACTAGAAGAGCAACAGAGAATGAATGTCTGTACTCTGGCTTTCTATCAGAGGAAGAACCTAAGAAGGTTGGAGATGCTCTAGAAGATCCAGATTGGGTGATTGCGATGCAAGATGAACTCAATCAGTTTGATAGGCAGAAAGTGTGGAAATTGGTACCCAGACCTAAAGGCAAATCTGTGATTGGCACTAAATGGGTATTCAGGAATAAGTTGGACGAAGATGGCATTGTTACGAGGAACAAGGCCAGACTGGTTGCTAAGGGCTATTCTTAAGAAGAAGGAATAGATTATGACGAGACCTATGCACCAGTAGCAAGACTTGAAGCCATCAGGATGCTATTGGCATTCGCAGCACATTCAAACTTTAAAGTTTATCAAATGGATGTGAAGAGTGCATTCCTGAACGGGGAGCTGGAAGAAGAAGTATATGTAGAGCAACCTCCGAGTTTCGAGAACAAAGACTATATGGACTTTGTGTACTTCCTTTTTAAAGCTCTTTATGGACTCAAGCAGGCACCTCGGAAATGGTATGAAACACTATCTGAATTCTTAATTGAAAATGGTTTTATCAGAGGTGTCATAGATAAGACTCTCTTTCATAAAATGCATAAAGATGCTATGATATTAGTACAAGTATATGTTGATGATATAATATTTGGTTCTACTAATGATGAGCTTTGCAAGAGATTTGCTAAGTTAATGCAGAGTAGGTACGAGATGAGTATGATGGGCGAGCTGACATTCTTTCTTGGACTTCAAGTAAGTCAGAAGAAAGATGGGATCTTCATTTGTCAGACAAAGTACATCAGAGATCTTCTGAAGAAATATGGACTTGAAGATTTAGCTCCAGCCAAAACTCCAATGCCAACTGCCACAAAGCTTGATGAGGACAAATCAGGTAAATCTATCGACATCACAAGCTATAGAGGTATGATTGGATCTCTACTCTACTTAACTGCAAGTAGACCAGATATTATGTTTTCCACTTGCTTATGTGCACGGTTCCAAGCTAACCCAAAAGAGTCTCACCTTATAGCTGTCAAAAGAATTTTTAGATACCTGAAGGGTACTCCAAATTTGGGAATTTGGTATCCTAAAGGTACCGGTTTTGACCTAATCGGCTATACAGACTCGGATTATGCAGGTTGTAAGATTGATAGGAAGAGCACTTCTGGAAGCTGTCAATTCTTGGGAAGAAGATTGGTCTCATGGTATAGTAAGAAGCAGCACTCAGTGTCTACCTCAACAGCAGAGGCAGAATACATCGCAGCTGGTAGCTGTTGTGCTCAGATTCTATGGATGAGAAACCAGCTTCAAGACTATGGCTTTATGTTGAACAAGATTCCGATATTCTGCGACAACACAAGCGCCATAGCTATAACCAACAATCCGGTTCAGCATACACGGACAAAGCATATCGATATCAGGTATCACTTTATACGAGAGCATGTCATAAATGGAATTGTGGAGTTGCACTTTGTACCCACAGAACAACAATTTGCAGACATCTTCACGAAACCACTAGATGAATCCACTTTCTCTAGGTTGGTTAGTGAGTTAGGGATGTTAAATTTAAATTATTTTTTTTTGTTTGCGAGAAGTTGTGTGGATTCACAAGTTATTGAATCTTTATATCCAAAGGACTTGTGAAATCCAGTCTAACTTATGATCTCGGGCTTATGAATATCAATATTAATTATCATAAGTATACCAGTTATGCTTTGTGGTAATTACTCGATATAGCATAAGTAGTTAACTGCTATATAAATGTTTGTAGTTAACAAGAAGCATAACAGTCTGTGGTTTAGATTTAATTGGTGGATCTCAATGTAATGAAATCTTGCTGAGAAATTCTATATCAGACAGTTGTGATTTTTGGTGAGAAACTGGTAGTACTGACTTGGTTATTTAATTTGCTGGCCCTCACTGATAATATATGTAGCAATTACATTTCATGTTGTTATTTTGCATAACTGCCTGTATGGTTTAACTGCCTATATGGTTTATTCAGTATGCTTGCATGATGTATTGAATTGTAATTGGGTTGTTTGTTTTAATTTTTTTTAAATCTCAAATGCAACAGAGTATGGAACAAAATTTATTTTGGTTTTCAAAATCTTTAAAACAACCACCAGTAAATATTATATATATTTATTTATATGTCTGTATGTGTAATTCAAATTGAATTATATTTAATTTTTAGTTATTTCTAAATTAAAATTTTAATAATTCTATTTTAGAAATATTAAATTTTTTAATTCAAGAAATCTCTATTTAATTAAGTTTATGACAATTCGAATTTATGTGTTTTAAATTATTTGATAAATGCAAGTTTATTTTATTTCTTAAATCATCAGTATTTTAAATATTAATGATTTTCTAAATAAAATTAAACTTACATAAATCGATAGTTGTTAACTATCGGAAATATTTTGATTAATTAATTGCATGTTCCGATAGTTAAGAATGTCTTGTTTTATTATTTAAATTGCATGCATCGATAGTTGTTTACTATCGGAAATTTTATTTTAATTAATTAATTAATTAAAAGCTTGCCCGATAGTTACAATTATATATTTTATATGTTTCTTTTCCCTGCATGTTCCGATACTAACTAAGTATCGGATAATTGTTTTTAAATTAAAAAAAAAAATTAAAAAAATTAAAATTTCCGATAGTTGCTAACTATCGGTTGTACATGTTTTACTTAAACAACTTTTCTCTCTCTATCCACTACTTGTTTTCCGATACTTAGCCATCTGCCTTAATACTACATATACATATACACCGACTGTTAGCCAACATCAGAAACAAAACGATTTTTCTTCTTCAAATATCTACGATTCTAGGACTTATTTTGAAAATCTAAAACCGTAGAAGTGTAGATCTGTTAACTAGCTTCATTTCCATACTAATTTTGTTTAGTTTTGTTTTGAAAAATTTTCGAATATTTCGAACTTTGGGAATTTTTCTAGGGTTAACAAGAAGTCAAAAAATCAAAATAAAAATAGTGGTGTATTTCAAATCTCTCCTAGTTTATCATATATTATTTTTAGAATTTTTGGAGAAGTTTGAAATATTGGGTATTTTTGGTTCGTAATCGAATAAACTAAGTTCGTTTTTGTTTCGAAAAAGTTAAAAATTTTAGTAATTTTTACTTGTTAAAAATGGCTGGAATTTTTAATATTACTCGTACGAATTTAGTTGCCGAATATAATATTCAGACCCTACTTGTTGATTATCGGGCTTGGCCGCGAATATTAATCGAATATTCAAGGATCAGGTATGATTTAGTGACAGACGTGCTATTAAATCATAATATGTTGCGTGACTGTTACTGCTCAGCTACTGACTCCTCAGAGGGTGAAGTATTGGCTTTTACGTTTCAATTAGGTAATCGGGCAATTAGGGTTACTGAACATGATTTGAATCGTATTCTTCGATTCCCACAGGATAATTTTGTTCAAAACCCTACACCCGAACAATTAGCTGTTTTCTGTACTTTTGCCAACTACTTCAATTTTGAAGTTCGTGACTTGGGTGAAATGTACAAACAACATTTTCCTAAGGCATGGAATTTCTTTTTCCATACCATTATTCAGTGTTTTTCCTTTAAGAAGACTAGCACCCATGGTATTCCTTATTTTTATCAAGCTATTGGATATGGTGTTGCTAATAATCTTAGGTTAAACTATGGTCATTTGTTAATGCATAAGATTCTTAGCGTAATGGGACTTCCGGATAACAGAAACCTCCAATTTCGCAATGTGGACTGTTTCTTTCCAAGGTTCCTACAGCTTGTTATCAATGATGTATCTACTAACGATGAAAAGCTACGCTATTATAGTAGTCCTACTTCTTTTCCTGTGAAGCAGAAGAACAAGATTGCTACAACGTTGCAGAACAACAATGACTATAACAACAACTCACCAGCACTAATGACAGACTTTATGAGAAGGTGTGTTGTTGACATGGACAGAGAAGTCCCTCTTGGACCACAAGAAGATATTCAAATCCCTGAACAAGATCAAGTGACTACCCCTGAATTGGAGTTGTCACTAGAAGAAAATGTTCAGGTGACCGAAGAGGTACAAGTTACATCTGGAGGAGATTCACTTGGGAATGCTGATAGTCAAGATTCATATCATCCCATATCTCTAACAGGTAGTCAAACAGGTAGTCCAACTGAATCTATATCTTCACTGTTTATTAATTTGCAGAATTTGTTTGAAGATGCTGGAATGGAACTTGCTGCTGAGCCCTCTGTGGCATTAGGAACAGGCAATGAATCTGCAAACCAACAGATTCTAACCCCTGCCTCAGAACCAAACACTACTCAATCCTTACCGTTATCTTCTCTCCAACCCCTAAAAAGAAAATTTATGAGTGAGGGAGATAGTGCCTTAGAAGCACCACATAAGGAAGGTGAGGGAACCCAAACAGCTCTACCTCTGACTAGAAGGAGATTAGAAGAACCTGAGGTATCTGTTAGCCCATCTATGCCCTCTCAACAGGACATAGAGATGAAAAAGGCAAATACACAGTCTCTGGGGACATCCTCTCAACAGGGTGAACCTATTGAAATTCGCCCGTCAGCCAGGGCATCTGAACGAGTGTCAATAATTGAGCCTCCAACCAAGTTAAATGTTGCACTGAAAGGAGCACACACACAGGAAGAATTGACGGATATTGCTACTACAGTAGCAGAACCTATGCAGGTAGATCCTGTACAGGTCATGCCTTCACAGGCTATTGCGGGAGTCACGGGTCCTTCATTGCTAAACATTACAGGATCCAATGTGATAAGCCCCCCAGGAGGAACATTCCTGGCTCCTCATAAGGATGTCTCCACCACTATTAGTGGAAAGGAGAAGCAACTACTTGGCAATAGTTCTTCGGATGAGCCATTTAGGATTTTCACTGCAGGTACAGAAGACTTGCTGGAGTCAAGGAGAGTGAGTGAAACACCAACAGAACGATTGAGTGATCATAATTCACCCACACCCCTAAGACCGAGCGAGCGAATTGAGAGACAAACACTTACAGAACCTGTTAGTGAGACACCTACCAGCCAAATAAACACCCTCACAATGCACACACAATCACTAAGTCAAAGGGTTTATAACTTGGAGACTACTGTCACCGAAATGAAATCTGAATTTCACAGCAATGTCATGGAAATAAAATCTATTCAGTACAACATGCTGCAGGATTTGCAGAATTTCAAGACAGATATGAAGAAGTTTGTAACAGATTTGTTTGAAAAGCATCAATCTCAATCTACTCAAATCCCTGCTTCGAAGGATAACACAACTAAGGGGGAGATGATAGTGCGAGAACAAGAAAAAGAATCTGGTGCAGAAATGAGGAGTAAAGACAGAAGTAAAGGAAAGTTGGTAGAGGAAGAAGCAAACATCTATTCATCTCAGGGGGAGCAAGATGTACCGCTGGAGGTCAGGCTTACACTTGAAGAAGGAGAAATATGGGAACCTTCTCATACGGCTCCTACAGCTCAGGAAGATGATGTGTTTGATGAATTTGTCAATGATGCCGCTTATCAGTTCACCGAGACGGATTTTGTGGAAACATTTGGTTTGCTAGATGCAAATCAATCGATGATAAGGGCATGTGAAATAGCACGAATGTCTCAGGAGAAAATCAGAAAAGAACACTTTAACCACTACATTGAAAGGAGACAAAGGCCGTTGATGTTATCAAGAGAAGGAAGTGCATGGGATCAGGCTAGGAGTCTTTTGCAAAAACCAGAGTTAGGAATAATTCAAAATGAAGATCAAAAAGTTCTGGAAGCACTGCAAGAAGCTCACAAGAGTCATCCATCAATAAACCAGTTCTTTCATGCACTAAGACAAACTATCAAGTTGATATTCATCACGACCAACATCAATGGATGGAAGATTCAAATTCAGTTCAATAATTCGACCACAAAGACCATTTCTTCGAATTTCATCAAGTTGAGGTCTCTAACAGAATTGTATGTCATGAGGATTAGGACGGACAAGAGATCTCATGTGAATGAACTTCTTACTGATATGATTGAAGATCAGATGAGCAAAACAGTAGCTGAAGTTCACACAACTCCTTATACAGTGATATTTTATAAAGACAAGTTGGTTCAGACACTGTGTTTGAGTGATGAAAGACTGAGCCTATATCCTCTGAAGCGTCTGAAATATGTTGAAGGGCTTCTTAGGAGTGAAGGACTTAGGACAGAAGAAAAATGGAAAGTTGCAGAGCGCATTTATGCTTATAGACTTAATGTCTTATCAAGTCAATCTGTAGATATTTCCAAGGTCGGAAGAATAGATCCTTCAAATGGATCTCAACCAAAGTTACTTGTGTATTCAAGAGAAGAAGGAAATTGGGACTTTGAAGAAGTCAAGGTAATGACTGAATTCAGATATAACCATCCAGGGAAGGTGTTCGAATACGCAGAAAAGCCAAATTTTCCAATTGTCTTTCCAGATTTTGATATAATCAGGGAGACAGAGTCAATGGTGCTAAAGGATCCTCCAGCAATCAGGTATAAGAACCCCAAAGGAAAAACTGAAATAGTTGATATTCACAAGATGTCTTACATGACTTCTAGGGAACTGGGTGCTATACTTGATCAAATCAAGACTTCAACGAACTACAAAGACAAATCAGCATTGGCAGAGATCTCTAAGCTTTACATGGAGAAGTTGAGAGCAGAAACATACAACAACACTGATCGGGTTAAAACAGTACCAAAAAGGTTGAGTGTTAAAGGAAAGACGAAAGTTCTTGAATTTACATTCGAACAAGTTAAGCAGATCAGAAGAGTAGCTGTCTTGCAAACACTTCAGGAAGCTTTGTCAGATCCAAAGCCAAGTAATATGCTAGAAGAAGAAGCGCTGGATCTAGTGAATGACCAGCTTGCAAGTCTTGTACAGTGAGAATGACTAAATGTATATCAGGTCAGGCTAGAGGAACTTTCATTCTACATTGTAATTGTTTTTGAAATCTGGAAATGTATAATGTAATCCAGAATTTGTTTAATATTAGTTTACCGTCTTCTATTTACTTTTTCTTGTAAATTAGTTGAGTTATCCTCTTAAGGGATTTGCTTGTCAAACTCTAGCAATCAAATAGGGGGAGATTGTAAAGCAAAATATAACGTAAAGTAACATGTAACCGAGGTAACTAACTCAACACAACAAGTCGGTAACTTATATTAAGGTGAAGCACGGAATCGACTGCGAATCGTTCATAAGTTGAATACAAAGAACCAAAATATTAGAGGAAGCTTTGAAGACATTGAAGATCACTGAAAGAAGTTCATTCACATGTTCAAGCCTCAGTGAAGAATAAAGTTAAAGTGTTTCAAAGGTTCTGAAGATGAAGAAGGTTTTACTACAGAGAAAGTAGAAGATTCCAGTGAAATTTAAGAAGCACTTCTTCTCTTAATGGAACAGGTCAATTGTATAGCAAAGAATATGTGAAGATCAAGTTCTTGCTAGTCGGTTGTGAACCAGACCAGTTGCACCAATCGACAGCACAAAAGAGTTTGAGAACTGCATCACTGATTCAGAAGAATTGACCAGATACTGAGATGAGTAACCTAAGTGGTATGTGATTAAGCCCAGAATAAATCAAGGTCGAATTAACAAGGAAATATTTATTTGACTTGGTTGCAGTGGAAGAAATGTTATTAAAGGCTTAATAGATTCGAAATTGGCTAAGGAAAGAAGACTACAGAAGCGGTATCCAGAAGTCAACCTAGTCAAGCTATTTCGTCTTATTCCTATTTTGTCCTATTCACCAATGGTTAATAACCATCGGGTGAGTTAAATGGATAAGCAAAGAAAAGCTATGCCACTTTCCGATAGTTATTAACTATCGGGTAAAGAAAATAAAAGCTAAGAGCATGGAAATTCCGATAGTTAATTTATTGGAGAATAATTCCGATAGTTAATATATCTCCGATAGTTGCTCAGTTTGAAATAATTAATTTTATTTCATGAATTGTTTTAAGTGTCCGATAGTTATTTTACAGACTCATCGATACTTAACAATTACTCAGAAATTGTTCCGATACTTAAGAGAAACAGAAGTGGAGCTGCAACTTATTTTACTTGGCACAAAATGGGCCACGTATCCTAAGTTGAAAAAGACTACACAAATAGCAGCAAAGCATCGTCTTTGAAGATTAATTCAGCTACACAGACAGTAAGATACACAGAGCAAATTAATAGAGAAAACCCAGAGAACATTCAAGAGAGTAAACACTGAAGCCTTTAAGTTTATACTCAGCTGTTGTTACCTTGTTTGTTTTCATTAAAGCTTGTAACTTAACTGACTGTACTAGTGAATCATTGTAACTAATCGAAAGATTAGATTTGTGGAGCACCTTCGTGGTTTATATTAATAAAACGATATATTCCCCGAAGAACTGTGTTTATGATTAACTGCCTGCATACCTTGTGTTTGATTTAATATATGTTCGAACTGTTTAAAGTCCATCAAGAACCATTCCGCGAATATTTTATAAATTGGACAATATCGTATTCAACCCCCCTTCTACGATATTTGGGACTAACACAATATGTATGTGTTTTTATATATTATGAATATATGATATTCATATGATGTATAATCATGTGATGATTGTGTGTATTGATGTATGTATATGATACATGTTTGTTATTATGGTAATCGTATTCGATACGAATTCTGAAACTGCTGCCGTAGATTTTCTGAAATCTGTGTCCTTTGTCCGATTTTCGCAAATGATATGTGTTTTCTGACTGGAATCGGGTCACTGAGAAATACTGACAGAGTCAGCTCTGAGTCTGTAAGCCATTAGATGTCGTTACAGGCCCTAAAACGGTGATTTATTATTTTCTGAAAATTATTTGATTTTTTAAAATTTTGAGTATATGTATGTATATATTATGAATATATGATATTCATGTGATGTATAATCATGTGATGATTGTATGTATCACTGTGTATGTATATATGATATATTCTTGTTCTTGTTATGGGGATTGTATATGATACGATTTCTGAAACACCGTCAGATTTGGTGAAATTTGATTGCCGTATCCGATTTTCACAAACGATATATGTTTGCTGACTGTGATGTCATCTGTTTTTAATTTTCTGAAATTTCAAAATTTATTATATATGATTATATGATATGTTTATATAATATGAGATATATTATATGTGTTATGTGAGAGCATGGTTGATGGTTATGGCCTAAACACCCATAGTATAGTGGTTTTGATTTATGGTTTTGGTTTCTAAATACGACTTGCATGTCGTTTATTCATTGTAATTTAATTATCTCGAATGTAACTCGAGTTCTTCTTGTAATTTCATTAGAATAGTTTTATTTTTATTATTCAATGTAATTATCGATGAAGACTTGCAAGCTAGGAGGCGATCTAAAAGGGGATGATGGAGCAATGAAGAAAGAAGACATGTAATAGATAGTATTTTTTAAAACCACCATAGACTGACCTTGATATTTCCATTAGCTTGGAAAGATCACATAGGATGGGGCCATAACCAAACACGTTTAATTTACGCACATTACATATATATACATGATTGCATGTATTGGTATGTATATGTAGATATAATTGAGATGCATGCTTAATATTGATTAATCATGTATGTATTAGATACGACACCCATGCCATGTTTGCTTAAGAAAGATAAAATCTGTAACAATTCAAGATTTTAAAATTGAACAAACGATCATGAGATTCTTGTGTTTATGAAACACGGTATTAAATATGAATTTTCTTTTTCTGATATGGGGAGATTTTGTCAAAAGCGGATTATTAGTTTAATTCATAAGGAAGTTGGGTTTTAAGTGAGATCGCTTGTGACTTCTCCGACGACCTGGAAATCAATCCATTGACGAATATTGAAATGAATTATTTGATCAAGGAAAAATTGAGAATCTCTTTATGATGGGATCATGATCGTTCATATAAACAATAAAAATCCTTAAATACATATTAAGTTAATCGGATGCCTTCCAATGTTTAATACTCGTCAAGATCTAGATTGAGAAGGAGTGGGTTTGCCAAAGCAAGGTGCTTTTATCAATCATGGGAAGACGTGATAAGTAAGTGTACTTAGTTTGTTGAAACATTGGGTCTAACTTAACTAAATCATCACAATAGGATTGTGGGTTTAGAGGCATAGAGTTTGTTAGGTCCCGAAATATCGTAGAAGGGGGGTTGAATACGATATTCACAATAATTTAAATTCTTTTCGGAATTTGCAGATAAATAAATTATTGCTTCAGAGTGGGTTTGGCCATTTGTAGTGTTTAGGTGAGCTGCCTACTAATTTTCTGTGAGTCCGGATAAATCAATTAGGTTCAAGAAAATTAGCAAGTAAATTATGGAGACAAGTTTCCGGGAATATTACTCTCGTATTAATCCCAGAGGGTTTTGCTACACCCAGTTAAAATTAACTGGCTTCCAAAGAATAAATTAATTCTTTGCTACTAACACAAAAATATTAGGCTCAGTTCCTATACAAATATATCTAAATTAGTACAAGGAAAAACTGAGTCCGTAGGGAGTGATATCTAGGAGCCCTGAGCATTTTTCGTTAAAGAACCGGGTCCTAATATCTGACCGGGAGCAAGGTATGGGTGTGTATAATTTGTTTCTTCTTGCCCCGGCCATGGCTGCTCTCTACATATTATTTGTGTTGGAGAAGACGACTCCTCGAATGAGTAGCTGACCTCCTTTTATTTGTGTAGACTTTAAATCAATTAAAGTAGCAGTTGTAATTTGATTGGCTAAGGGCTGAGTGGCGCCTGTAGAGTGTATCCTCTGTGTAGCTTCAAGTGGCGCCTTTAATTACTTAACAAAAATTCTTCAAGTCAAGTAATATTATGTTGCGCCTGTCACATTGAATACCCTGTGTAAGTTCAAGTGGCGCCATTTACTTGGAATAATTTTGCTGCCATCTTGAGTTGCGCCTACACATTGGATACCCTGTGAGAAATTAAGTGGCGCCTTAAAAACTAAGTTGCTCCAGAGTGAAGTTAAGTGGCGCCAGCTACATTGCATTCACTGTGAAAGAATGAGTGGCGCCATGAAAACTGTTGGGAGAAACTAAGTCATGCGCGTGAATAACAATCATGGTCAAAGTGCTGTTTAGTCACTGCACTTTGACCCTCTTTTCATTGCTTGACTGAAGTTTCCCAACTTCCATTTCTTGTATCAAAGTCTTGTCACATTACACCCTGTACCCTGAGCTGTTCCTGTTCTTCGACTGTAGTACAGAAACTTTCACTTTTCGTACCAAGGTTGTGACACTTTGCACCCTGCACCCTTTGAGCTATTTAGCTGTTTAGCTGTTAGCTGTTTAGCTATTTGGCTGTAGCCTCTACAAATTACTTTTCATACCTTAATAAATAACCGTTCTTTTCAAGTACGTTCTTCAACTTAACAATTCTTCTATAGTTAATACTCAGATTCCTTTCACAGACTGCTGACGCCTAGTGCAACTGGTCTGGTTCACAGACGACTAACTTCGATCCAGGTCTTCGTATTATTGCTTTACTTACATTGTTAAGTTTGCAGCAACTTCATTGCTTCGAACACTGACTGTCAATAAACACTGTAATTTCACTGGAATCTTTTTTGGTACTTAGACACTTGTCTTTACCATGTCTTCAATTCTTCTAGATTCCTATGCTTCGAACACTGTCTATTTCCAATCAATGCCTTTACACTGAAATCTTCTTGTGGCACTTCTATACTGAATCTTCAACACTTCTGAAACCCTGAAAGTCTTCAACCATTATTCTTCACTAAGGCATGAACATATAAATGAACTTCTTTCAGTGACCTGTAATAGACTTCAAAACTTCTTCTAATGTCTTGATTCACTGTATCTGCCTTGTCTTCATTTCTTCCTGATTTCTGTGTAGACGTAGTATTATTTACTTGTCATGTTCTAGTGTTGAGTTATCACGATTACTATTCATACAGCTTTGTAATCTCCAACAATCTCCCCCTATTTGATTGTTAAACTTTAGCAAACAAATCACCTAGGGAGGATAACTCAACTAACAACTAGAAAAAGTAATCGCCCGAGACTTGTAAATAATGCTACTGGTTTTACTGGATCAGATACTGCATTTCCAGATTTCTTGTGTTACTGAAACGAAAGATGCTTGTTCCTCTGAAGTTGAACTGATGTTCGAATTGAATCATCTTCATTTCTGTCTGTTTGAGCTTTCTCCATTTCAAAATCCTTCATAGTTTGAACTTAAAGAACTTATCATGAACGGAGCTTCATAAGAATCATTATTCCTGGGTACGTCTTCAACCAATACTGAACATAGCTCAAATAATGTTCTCCCCCTAAGAATGTGATTCTCCTTCTTATTCTTCTTCTCCCTTTAGAAAATCAATGGAATAGTCATCTCTATTTTTCTCACTTGGATTAGGAATCCTCTTCTAACAGCTCCTTTCAAGTATAGGATACAACTTCTTGATTCTCCCATATTTCTGTTGTTTCCCCTCAGGATCACAAGATAAGATTTTCTTTTTCGTGTCTAAAATCTCCCCCTAAGGATATTAACTTCTCCCAAGGATTCGAACCCCTTTTTCCCAAGGATCTTCCAGGATACTAACCCCTTAATAACACCAGGATCCAGGAACTTACCTTAAGAGTCCAGGATACGAACCCCTTTAGGATATTAACTTTTCCGAAGTACGAAGATAAGACTTATTAACTTCACTTTTGTCTCCCTATAAATTCTCCCCCTTAGTTGAGGAATCCTCCAATGGCCCACTTTTAAAGATAGCACTAAATTGATAGGTCCACTTTTGAATGGTTTGTCTTCCAAAGAAGGTTCTCGTCTGACGTTGATCGGGAAAAAATATAGTAACTTTTCTTTCAGAAGTAGCAAGTAGCAAGGGTAAGTGTTTGGCTTGTGGTTTCCTCACTTCTACTATGTTCTGTTGGTGTTTACACTTAAGTGTCAAGCACTTAGAAGCGTTTCACTCTTTCTCTCCCTATCTCTCACTCAAGTGTATCTCTCCCTCACTTTCACTCAAGTGTTTCTCTCTCTCACTTTCACTCTGCATTCCAAATTTAGCCTTATGTACCTGCAAGTGAAATCCGTCAATTCATTTCTATTCTTATCACCTGATTCATCAAAATGAAATGAATCACTATCAAGTGGAGAATTGCCTCGTTGAGGTGTTCTTGATCTATCATGCATAAGCACTGTCTCACACCAGACTCAATAGCGATTGCTAAATCACTGTCTAGTGGAGCCTCACCTCTTTGAGATGGGTTATCCCAAGATTTTAAAATCTTTTTGGGAATCCTGCCTTGTTCTATCAAGGAGTTGCCTCACACCTTCTCCGTAAACGGGAGGTGGACATTCCTTTTTAGGATCTGGAAATGTTCCTTCCAAGAGGGGCGACGTAGTAGACAATGTAATGAATGGCAAATTAAAGTCTACGTTTCCCTCGTAACCCAATGACGGGTATTTGTTAACATGCCTATACCTCACACTGTGCACGCCTTGCAATGTGTCCAATTGTTAGGCCCCTAGTATAACTGTTAGGATTGTTAGGTCCCAAAAATTATATAAGGTTCCTAGTATATATCTGTTTAGGCTTACCATCAGCGTGAGTGCCGGTGGTGTGCTTGACTCATTACAAGATGCTCTGGCTGACGAGCGAATTTCAATGGACTCACCCTGTTGAGAGAATGATTCCAGAGACAGTTTTATTACCTTTTCAGCTCTGCATCCTTTTGAGAAGATACAGATGAGCTTACAGTTACCTCAGTTTATATACTTATTTGTTTCTTTGGAGGTAGAGCTGTGGGTGCACTTCCGACTACATCCTTATTTGCTGCATCTAGTGCAGTTTCTCCCTTATCAACCTCTAACTAACATAAGTTCCTTATATCTCCAAGGGTTAATATATGGAAGTGGATGAAATGAGTGTTTGGTATTAAGGCCTGGGTCAGAGATTGATGAGTTTTCAACCTCCTGGCCAGCTTCTGTAGCCACTGGGGGCTAAACGGATAAAAGCATTTTTAAAAGATAAAAAGATAATCACTTTAACATTCCAAAACATATTTTTCATCTCAAGGAGAAAGAAAAATATAAGAAGGAATGGAAAAAGATTGCATTAAAGCACTTTTAATAAAAGAGTTTTGTCAGATCGAAAAATTTATCATATTAGAGCCTGACACCAATGGAAATTTTCCTTAAGATACTTATCCCATAATAAAACGCGGGAGTATCAGAGAAAAAGTTTCTATTGCTTATGAATTTCTTATAAGGCAAACTTCCCATAATAAAACGCGGGAATTTACACCAAAGAAGAAATTCAACTCTCTTATCAAATTCCATCTCAATAAAAATGACTCTTTTCCATTAAACCTAAGCACTGTATGTTTTGAAAACAGTTTTGCAAAACATCCTTATCAGATAGAAGAAAATGATTTTCCGACTCATAATGCAATTATGATTTACATCATTTTCGTCTGCCTGATAATATCCCCGACTTAAAATAAAAACATGACAATTAGGGTTAGGATGAATGCTTAACATAACAGTACTAGGCCTTCAAAGCAACAACCACTGTTTTGGTACTATGAATCAATGTGAAACATACATTGAAACAAGTATTTGAAAACAAATCATTTTACAAGTGATTGATACTTCGAAGTTAAAACAAATTTTCGAAAAAGAGAAAAAGCTTTTAAAGATAAAACATTTAAAACAAGCTTTTGGGAGAGGATAAAATTTCGAGATAAAAGAAAGATTATCCTTAAGAAATTTGAAAAAGAATTCTTAAGTTTTCTTAACTAAAACTGATAGACAAATGAATGTATTTTTGCATAAAACAATTTGAAAAAGAAATAGACAAAAATTTCTTTTAAATACATTCAGGATCGTAAACCAGTCAAAGAAAGAAAACTAAATATATTGATACCAATTGTTGCTAAGGATAAAAACTAAGTAAATCCATTAGTATTAATATATCACAATTATTTTGCAATAAAATATTATTCAATTATCACAAAGTAATAAAAGATAATACTTGTACTACAAATAATTATGCTTCGAATTTATTTTAATTTACTTAAATCATGGAACCAATATATCAATGAATTGTTTTATATCATCATGATTTAAATAAATCAAAATAAATTAAATACTTATGCTATACTAAGTAATTGCCAATCACATGCATATATATCAACTAAACATGACAATCATTCAGCAGAACAATAAGCATTGTAATATATTTTTATTATTAGTGATTTTAAATAAATATTAAGTTGTATTATCACTAATATTAAAAATATCACAGTTAAGTGCACGAATGCAAGAAACTATGCTTCTGTTATTTTATCAAATTAAAATTATGAAACTAATAATCATTGAATTGCTTCAATCCATAATTTTAATAAGATAAAATAAATTCGCTAAATATTAAAATATTCATTAGATTGAATATTAGCATCTAACTTCCTACGCCATATCTAATAATTGTCACTTTGCACATTATAAGCATGCTCATAACAATTATTAATTGATATACGTAAGCTCGAGGTAATAGTTGAAAAGAAATTCACAAGTCCTTTATATAGGGAAAAGATGATACTTGTGATTCTTTTTACAACCCCTCGCAAACAAACTTATTTTTAAAAATATTTTCTAAGTATATAAAATATTGAGCATTTTATACACATAACTTAGAAAATACTTCACCTTCTAATATTAGTGAGTTTTGAAATATGCATTAATTATTTAGAACAGAAATTCTAAATACCGTCACTAACATCAAAAGCATCACAATTATTTGTAATAAAATATATCAGAATATCAGAGCAAAATATCAGAGCAATTAAGCAAGATATCATTGACTAATACTCATCAAATATTTAAAACATACAAATAATTATGCTTCTTACTTATGCTAAGTAATTTAACTACCACTCATGCATATACCAATGTAAGCATGATAATTAAATTAATAGCAAAAAGTATGAGGATCTGGATTTCAAATAAATTCACAAGTCCTTTGGATCGGGAAAAAGTAATACTTGTGAACTCATTTGAGAATTCCTTGCAGATGGGATTTTCAACAAATATATATATTAATAATATCCCCAAGTTTACTAACCAACTTAGATAAAATAAATTCATCAAGTTATTTAGCAAAACTCTGCAAGTTATTCGACTAAGGACAACTCAAAAGAAATGATACCTGGTGTCCATGAGCTTGTTCCTTCAGTGGTGTGAAGAGTTCAACAGTGTTGCTGGTAATTGACAGCTTCTAGGAATGACTTCCCTATCTTTCGTACAACCTGCATTATCTATATCTATATAGCCAATTAGGTTAAACCTATTATCTTAAGGGTCCCAGATTCCAGGAAATGGTGATCCCCTAAGATATCTAGCAATTCATAACTTAGCTATAAGATAAGATTCTCTAGTATCCACTTGGAAACTTGCACATAGGCATATCGAGAATTAAGGTATACTTGCACATATATATGTCATTGTGTGTGCCTTGCATTTCTAGAGAGATATATGTATAACAACTCTAATGTAAAATCATTTTTAAGTAATTAACAGTTAGAGAGTCATACCATGTCCTTGACGTTTTGCTTGAGTCCTTACCTCCGTCATAGCAAGGCCTGAGAAGAGAATGATATACAAATTATAATGGATCTGCAACTTCATCTTCCAGCTCACCATTCAGGAGTGCACTTGTTCACATTCATCTGATAGATCTTCATGCTTGAATGTTCCACATGTGCTAGATGTTAGGTCCTAATCGTTGGGTCCCTGAAAATTGTTAGGTCCCCATTGATGAGTCCCAAGGGATCAAGTCTCATCACTGGCGCTTACTGCTTGATCTTGAAAGTCCCGAAGATTCTGTTTCCATCATCATCGATACCTTCTGCTTTAAAGTCCTGTAGCAACCAGTTTGGCTTTGCCCCTCATAACAATGCCAAAAATCATCCAGTTTCTGTGAACCCCTACTGTACCAGTTTCAGCTTCGACTTTAGTGGTCTGTGGTCTGGGTTCCAGCTTCAGTTGTTTTCTGCCTTCGAACTGATTGAGATCATCTTGCATTGCAATCACCCAATCTGGATCAATCAGTGCTTCTCTAGATATCAATTGTTAGTTGTTAACAGTTGTTCTTTACTTTGCATAGCACTTCTAGCCTCTACACACGAATCCGGATTACTAAGAACGAGACTCCAGGATAGAATTTGACTTCAAACCTTTTGTCTTGGCAGAAATGTTCTTAATGAAATCCTTTGATCTTCATTGTTGAGTATGACTAGTAAATCCTTCTTTTATTTGCTCCCCCTGAGTTGCTGTTAGGATGTGTTGAAGATCCTTCACTTTATACAGCGGATTTCCACTAACAGGATCTGAATCATCATCATTGCCATTGATTCCTTCTGCAACTTCAGCTTCAACATTAGTATCTAAATTTGTCAAAGATTCAGAATAGTCGTTCATTTGAATGCTTGGGAGCTTGGTGTAGATATTCATTACATTCAGACTTTTGATCACCTATGAGTAGCCGAGGAGAATTATTCCATGAGCCTTAACTTCTTGTCAAGATACTCAAATGAATCTTCATTAAAAAACAATTCCCTCCAAACACACGAAAGAGCTTCAGTGTTTGCTTCTGGTTGGCCATTAACTCAAATGATGTCTTTTAAAAAAAAACGATCTTGTTGAATAAAGCAGCATGCTGTGTTAATTGCTTCAGCTTCCAAATACCTTTTCAGTGCAGACTTCATTTAGAACTTCACTCGCGAAATGCAGTTCCAATATCTGGCTTCAAAGTTCTCACAGCTTACCAATTGTTTCCAACTTGATCTTCCTTATTTGATCAATCACCATTTGTGACATTTTGTCTGTTGAATGCACGAACATCACCAATTTGTAATTAGGGTTGTCAACATCAATCACCACTAAGCATATTTCTTTCATGACTTTTCTTTAGTGTGATGTTTTCATTGACTTCCCTATGTGACACACTTCAAAATGTCCTTCTGAATAGAATTCCAAATGAAGCGGTCCTCTCACCAATTTCATCTTTATCAGAATCCATTTCCTTGCTGACTAACAAGTAAGAGAGCTTCATTTGCCATAGCTAACTCTTCATTGATGAAGTTTTACTGATAAGCTCACTTCACCTTTCCATCGAAATTCCATGTCAGCTACGAACAAACTTTCTCACTCTCAGTTGAGCGAGCTTCCAACCTTCTTGCTTGAGATCAAACACCTTTCCAGAAAACCCTTGAAAAAGAATTCCCTAGTGCCCTTTAGTGCTTAAGTCCTTCCACAAGTAAGTTGCTTCCACTGATGACAGTTCTTAAAACATGATGGCCATATCCCTTGTACATCCTTTGCTGTCATCTCCAAAGGTTACCATCGGGGAGGCCTTCTCAACCAACTGTGATAGTAGAGCTTCAATTTTAATCACATGCCTCGAACAATAAATGTCACGAAGTCATATAACTTTTTTCTTTTATTACATACTCTGCAATCACAAATGATTAAGTTTCTTGGTACTCAACTTTAATTGAGTCCAGATGGGTTAGAGATATTATCAAAGGTAACAACAGCTTCAATATGCATAAAGCACATGGATAGAAGAACTAACAAATTAATTACTAATTCTGTCTAATCCATTTCTGTTGTTGTCTAACATTTTTAACTATCTCTAATTACCTAAGTCAGTTTTAGATTAATCCTCGAATCAACAAATGTTACTGACTACTTAGATAATTCTACCATCTTTTATTATTCTATTCCTTAACAAGCAATACATGAAATGATATGACATTTAAGTGCAACTATGTGAGTGTGAGCAAATCATATGAAAATAAGCACATAAATAATTTCAAGAATATGCAGAATATTTGAATAAAACATTATAAGCAATATCAAATTCTACATACACTTATCAAGCCATTTAAGAACAAATAAAATCTGATCTATGACTTGTTTGTCTATTAGCAATTTTCACAACATTAGCAGAGGTATTAAATCACATAAGATTTAACTCAAGTTCCAGCAAATGTTTGAGGATACACCTTATCGTCTAGAACACCCTATTTAATTCTAGATATTCATTTTACTGTATATAAAATCAATTATGAAATGTACTAATCAAACTCATGAATCCTAGCATGCAATCTTATTCTTAGCAATCAATTAAGCATTTAAGTCCTAAGATGCTAACATGCTGTCATGAATATAATACATTTCAATACCTAATTATCATACAGTTCTGAATTAGATAAATGTATACTAGTTAGAAAGTGTACCTGAGAAGTGCTTAGTGATTCATCTCGAGTGTTGGTCATTGAAGCCAGATATCCATTTGGTTCATCACTGTCACTGATAGAATCATCCTTGCATTTAACTTCATCAAATGTTTTCCCTTGCTGCATCCTCACTAATGCTTGAGATTTCTGCTTCAACCCAACATAGTGTCTGTCATCTTTTGCTTGTACAGGCTTCTTCAAACTATGTAGCAAACCCCTGATCTTGTCTTTCAAATATAAACCATCCCTGTCTTGCAACCGCCTCTTGAACTATACTTGAAAATCTCCTTTATGGAATCTATAGGTAATGACCTTAGATTAAGAATTTGGATTCCGTCTGAATCTGATGTCACTGAACTTCCTGTTTGCCCTGCAGGCTTGAATTGCAGTCCAGTTCTCAAGTTATTCCAAAGTGTCAAATTCACATGCAACACCTTGACCACTACCTCGAGCTACAACATCTTCAATTCAGCTTCTTGGATCAATTCGTTTCTGTTCAGAGGTTCTCAACCTTGACGTCAATCAAATTTGGTTCCTGGGTCACAAATACGGTGGATATGCTAATAACCTGCTTTACCAAATATTATCTTCTTCAGCTCTTGTTCTAGTTCATAGGCCTT
The DNA here is from genome assembly GCA_028671895.1 of Oenanthe sinensis. Classification (NCBI taxonomy): domain Eukaryota; kingdom Viridiplantae; phylum Streptophyta; class Magnoliopsida; order Apiales; family Apiaceae; genus Oenanthe; species Oenanthe sinensis. Next base: position 38,870,996 of record CM053806.1, read on the forward strand.
CAACACATACAGGTCTTTTACAGACAATGTGGTTGTATCCTAAAATCCCTGTTGGCTGTAATCCCTGTATTCCAGATGATCTGCAGTGTTAGCACGAACTTCCTGTAATCTCCCTGTAGAATAAACTTTAAGGCTTGTGGTAAGATTCCAGGTAGTCCAGTCTGTTCTCCTTCACTACTTTAACCCCTAAGATTTTTCATCCAAAAAATCAACTCAAATTAACCAAAACCTGTACCCAAATTAATTTCTTCTTTTGCAGCTTCCAAAATATTAGTGGGATCCTATGGAGTAAACCTCTGAGGAAATTAATACCACTATTTCTTCAACCTGTTCCAGAATAATCTTCATTGGATAACCTTCAGTCAATCTCTGTTGTCTTCAATACCCGGAAAAATCTTCAACTACTGCTCCTTGAGTACCCTCAAATTAATATTTAAGAAAAATTTAAATTTACAGAATTTTTAATTTCCTTAGAAAATAAATTAATCAAAAATAAAAATATACAACAAATTAATTTTCAAGAATTTCAAATTTTCTTAAAAATTAAAATATCGTAAATTAATATTTAAGAAAAATTTTAGTTTTCAAGAATTTTAAATTTTCTGGAAAAATAAATAAATCTAAAATAAAAGGGTACAAAACTTGGGGTACCAAACTGATATTTTGGGTTAGTGGCGCCTAGCATTTTAAGTTGTTAAGTGGCGCCTATACAAGGGATTACCCTGTATAAGCGCAACACAACAGCTGAATATGATCAAGTGGCGCCTCTCCAGTGGATTCTCTGTACCAGCGCAACAAAAGAAAACAAAGAGCTGCCATGGTTAACTCCCGCGCGTATGTGGCGCTTCACCTCTACATCGCCTGTAGAGGCGCAACATGAGTTGACCTACATGGCGCGTGCAGCATCAGGCGAGTGTTTGAATAATTCGTGGCGCTGCATTTCTGAAGTACTTGGCTACGAGAAATACCACCTTGTTGTCGAGTGAAAAATTGGCCAGGTTGCGTAAATTTAAATTATAAACTCGTTTTTTTATTTAAAATTTATAAAATAAACTAATTAAAATTTGTAATATAAACTAATAAAAATTTATAAAACAAATTTTATAAAAGTTTCTAAAATAAATTTAATACTAAGTTTATAAAATAAACTAATTAAAATTTATTATATAAACTAATAAAAGTTTATAAAACAAATTTTATACAAGTTTATAAAATAAATTTAATATTAAGTTTATAAACTAAACTAATTAAAATTTATAATATAAATTTATAGATGTTTATAAAATAAATTATATAAGAGTTTATAAAATAAACTTATTAAAAGTTTATAATTAAACTTATTTAACAAGGCCTCCATTCTGAGTCCAGCAGCTTCGACACCCCGAGCTTCACTAAGTTATGGATCTTGATTTGTATATCAATCAGTCAGCTCTGATACCAATTGTTAGGTCCCGAAATATCGTAGAAGGGGGGTTGAATACGATATTCACAATAATTTAAATTCTTTTCGGAATTTGCAGATAAATAAATTATTGCTTCAGAGTGGGTTTGGCCATTTGTAGTGTTTAGGTGAGCTGCCTACTAATTTTCTATGAGTCCGGATAAATCAATTAGGTTCAAGAAAATTAGCAAGTAAATTATGGAGACAAGTTTCCGGGAATATTACTCTCGTATTAATCCCAGAGGGTTTTGCTACACCCAGTTAAAATTAACTGGCTTCCAAAGAATAAATTAATTCTTTGCTACTAACACAAAAATATTAGGCTCAGTTCCTATACAAATATATCTAAATTAGTACAAGGAAAAACTGAGTTCGTAGGGAGTGATATCTAGGAGCCCTGAGCATTTTTCGTTAAAGAACTGGGTCCTAATATCTGACCGGGAGCAAGGTATGGGTGTGTATAATTTGTTTCTTCTTGCCCCGGCCATGGCTGCTCTCTACATATTATTTGTGTTGGAGAAGACGACTCCTTGAATGAGTAGCTGACCTCCTTTTATTTGTGTAGACTTTAAATCAATTAAAGTAGCTGTTGTAATTTGATTGGCTAAGGGCTGAGTGGCGCCTGTAGAGTGTATCCTCTGTGTAGCTTCAAGTGGCGCCTTTAATTACTTAACAAAAATTCTTCAAGTCAAGTAATATTATGTTGCGCCTGTCACATTGAATACCCTGTGTAAGTTCAAGTGGCGCCATTTACTTGGAATAATTTTGCTGCCATCTTGAGTTGCGCCTACACATTGGATACCCTGTGAGAAATTAAGTGGCGCCTTAAAAACTAAGTTGCTCCAGAGTGAAGTTAAGTGGCGCCAGCTACATTGCATTCACTGTGAAAGAATGAGTGGCGCCATGAAAACTGTTGGGAGAAACTAAGTCATGCGCGTGAATAACAATCATGGTCAAAGTGCTGTTTAGTCACTGCACTTTGACCCTCTTTTCATTGCTTGACTGAAGTTTCCCAACTTCCATTTCTTGTATCAAAGTCTTGTCACATTACACCCTGTACCCTGAGCTGTTCCTGTTCTTCGACTGTAGTACAGAAACTTTCACTTTTCGTACCAAGGTTGTGACACTTTGCACCCTGCACCCTTTGAGCTGTTTAGCTGTTAGCTATTTAGCTATTTGGATGTAGCCTCTACAAATTACTTTTCGTACCTTAATAAATAACCGTTCTTTTCAAGTACGTTCTTCAACTTAACAATTCTTCTATAGTTAATACTCAGATTCCTTTCACAGACTGCTGACGCCTAGTGCAACTGGTCTGGTTCACAGACGACTAACTTCGATCCAAGTCTTCGTATTATTGCTTTACTTACATTGTTAAGTTTGCAGCAACTTCATTGCTTCGAACACTGACTGTCAATAAACACTGTAATTTCACTGGAATCTTTTCTGGTACTTAGACACTTGTCTTTACCATGTCTTCAATTCTTCTAGATTCCTATGCTTCGAACACTGTCTATTTCCAATCAATGCCTTTACACTGAAATCTTCTTGTGGCACTTCTATACTGAATCTTCAACACTTCTGAAACCCTGAAAGTCTTCAACCATTATTCTTCACTGAGGCATGAACATATAAATGAACTTCTTTCAGTGACCTGTAATAGACTTCAAAACTTCTTCTAATGTCTTGATTCACTGTATCTGCCTTGTCTTCATTTCTTCCTGATTTCTGTGTAGACGTAGTATTATTTACTTGTCCTGTTCTAGTGTTGAGTTATCACGATTACTATTCATACAGCTTTGTAATCTCCAACAGAGTTTGATGAGATTTATTGGATAAATGTGTACAAAGGGTTGTTCCACCAAACTTTTCAAGAGTTATAATTGATTTAATCGACAAATGTTGTCTACCTAAATAGTCATGTTTTGAGTGTATTAGCCAACGTTATCTTAAAACATGGATGAAATATGGATCTTGGCTCACTAGAAAGATTTAAAGAAATGTTTTCTGAATTAGTAGTTAGGGCTATTAGTTTGATAAAAATAGTGGGAGGTATATGGTGATATACCATAATCACTTAAACATAATTAATATTAAATTTGCAATCTAGTTTATTTTATACACTTTAATATTGTAGATATCAAATGATAAACACAAACAACTTCTGTATGCGATCAGTTCTTGAGAAGGACAAGTTGACGAGAATATATTTCCTTGACTGACATAGGAGCTTGAGGATCGTCCTCGGACACCACGATGTTAGTCAAATCTCTTCCCCTGCTCTTAAAGTTGAGAATGTAACATGTGCAAATCATAGTGCTTATTGGAAGCAAATTGATGTTGCGACTGATGTTTCATGTCTCATGCTCGCAAATATGTGTGCTGAGCTTAAGAAGCAACATGAGCATATAGATGCTTATGAGACGATTGAGCACAAGATATATTTGAAAATAAAAGTGCACTATACACTTACAAGTAGGGAGAGTGAGACCCGGTTATACCACATGTTCTAAAGATTATAGGGTATAATGAGTACCTTTGATATTTTGGGTTTCCAGATTGGTCTAGAGACCTAGTTAGATTTGATCTTACAATCTTTGGACAAATATTATTCTTAGTTTGCTATGAACAATAAAATGAATAAGATTGGTAAAACACTCATTGAGTTGCTAAGCATGTTGAGAACTGCTGAAAGCAATATGATAAATGCATGAACTACTACTATATTGATGGTAAATATAGGGAATGCAAAAGGGAAAAGGAAAATGGAAAGGCAATGATAAGATTTTGATCTAGTTCCGTTGTCAAACCAAATTCCAATCCTTAAAGCAGACTCTAAAGTCTGAATGAGGTGTTGATAAAGAAGACGATTGTCGCTTCTGTGGAATATTGGGAGACTGGAAATTAAGCTGTCATACTTATTTGGAAGATCTGAAAAAGATTATCAATAAGGGTCAAGTTTCAGGTATCGGGTTGGAATTGGAGCAAAAGTAGTTTCTCTGGTTAGATGAACTCGTTACTTAACTTTTAGCCTATAAGGAAAATTTAGAACTTGATAATTGTTATAACGTGCTTGCAATTGACAGAGACATTATTTCAGTTTCTTGTTTCGACAAGAAAGGCTTTTTCATTTTAATTAAATAACAATAGTTGTTTATTCTATTTTGATGATGAGGCTTATAATGTTGCACAACTAATTAACAATTTATATGTTCTATAGTGACTCAAATCAAATATTACCTTTGGCACTGTTGTTGATGCCATATTAATGAGAAACGCATTTCCAGAATACATAAGGATGCATTCATGGATAAATTGATTATGAATTATACAAAAGGATGCGAATCTTGTTTTATTTGGCAAAATGACTAAAGCTCCTTTTACCGGACATGGTGAAGGGGTCATTGAACGGGTATAACTTATACATAGTGATGTATGTGATCATATGTGTACGATGACAAAAGGTAGATTTTATTAACTTCATAAAATTTACTAATTATTTTAGTAGATACAGATATGTATCTTTTGAAGAATTAATCCGAATCATTTGAAAAGTTCAAAGACTATAAAGATGAAGTGGAAAATATAAAAGAAAAGTTTTTTTGATAGAAGGGATCACACCTTGTTGGACATGGTATGATCAATGTTGAGTCAAGGAATCTTCCAATTAGCTTCTGGGGTTGCACTCTGGAAACGACTCCACATACACTTAACCGTGTTCCTACTAAAACGGTTCAAAAGACTCCTTATGAGATATGGACTGAGAAACGTCACAGCATGTCATTTATGAAAATTTAGGGATGTGAAGAGTTTGTGAAACGTCTAATCTCTGAAAAGCTAGGACCAAAATCAGACAAATATAATTTTGTGGGATACCCAACTGAAACAAGGGGTTATTCTTTCTATAATCCTTCCGAGAACAAAGTGTTTGTTGCTTGAACTGCTATGTTCCTTGAGATAGTTGCTCTCTAAGAAAGAAAGTGGGAGGATAATAGATCTCGATGAAGTTCGAGACCCACATGATAACATTGAACCAATGGAGGAACCTAAGCAGAATGTACAAGAAAACAATATTGCTCAAGAAACACAGGTTGTTCGTAGGTCTGGTAGGATTCGCCATGAGCCCGAGAGATATTATGGATTTCTCTTGACTCAAGATGGTGATGTGATGCTTGTGGATGAAGATGAGCCTCTCACCTACCAAGACGCTATGAACACTCCAGATTCTAAGAGATGGAACATTTATTTTCATGAAACAATCAAAAAAAGTTTGACTTTATTCAGAATGAAGATGAAACTTGTGTTTACAAGAAGTTTAGTGGGAACCATGTGGCATTCCTAGTATTATATGTTGATGATATATTACTAATAGGGAATGACATTCATTCTCTACAGACTGTGAAGACTTGGTTGAGAAATAATTTCTCAATGAAAGACTTAGGCGATGCAACCTATATATTAGGGATCAGGATCTATAGAGATTGATCAAGTAGATTGATCGGCCTAAGTTAGAGTACATACATTGACAAAGTTTTACATCAATTTCGAATGCAAAGAGGCTAAAATGGATATGTCCCAATGTCTCGTGGGATAGTGATCTAAAAATAAAATTTGTCTTAAATCATTGGATGATAAGGACGACATGAGTAAAGTTCCATATACATCAGCAATTGATTTTATAATGTATGCAATGAAATGTACTCGTCATGATATCTCGTATGCTTTAAGCATGACGAGTAGATACCGGTCTAATCCAGGTGAAGGTCACTGGATGGTAGTTAAGAATATTCTTAAGTACTTGAAGAGGACTAAAGATTCATTCTTGTTATATGGAGGAGATGTGAAGCTAGTTGTAAGAGGTTTCAGTGATGCTAGTTTCTAGACAAACAATGATGATTTAATGTTTTTGTCTGGCTTTGTATTTTATCTAGTTTTATTGAGATGTTGTATGCTGGAATGGTTCACAGCAGAGACATTTATTGATTCTACAATAGAGCCTGAGTATATTGATGCTTGCGAAGCAGCCAAGGAGGCTGTTTCGGCATGTACTTAGTAGATATCACCTAATTAATGAGAATAATGATCAAGGAGATATATATATATATGTAAAGTACATACTAATAATAATATTGCAGACCCACTGACTAAGGCTTTGTCGCAGCAGAAGCACGAAAGTCATACTAGTTCCATGAGTATTGGATACTTGGGTAATTGGCTCTAGTGCAAGTGGGAGATTGTTAGTAATTGTGCTCTAGAGACAATACTTTTTATATTTTAAGAAAAATATTTATTATTAAGGATTATGTTTTATTGATTATTATTTATTTATTATGTTTTATTTACTGCGTAATAAATTGAAAGTATAATAAATGTCCTTGGAATTTTGATATGTATTATATATCTTTAAGTATGTGACTTAAAAATGAGATTATATGAATAGTATCTTATTCCTAAAATTCCCTAGTTAAGTATTATTATTTAAGGACAATAATAATGCACAAAGACTAGTATGTTTCTTGACAGATGACCACATCTCATTGATCATAGGTATGGTGATACTAAAGTCAAGAACATAAGTGCATGTCTCAATTCATGACACTGGAATGACCCGCCGTGAGATTCTACATGTTAAATAAGTGTCATAAGTAATTCTCACTGTGATAATGGTGTAATGATCCTTAGACCTGAAATCATTATATTTCTATACGAGAATTAATAAACTTTGATTACATTAAAAGTGACCTTTGACCGGGTGATGATAAAAGTGGACATTGGGTATATTATGAATCGTATGAGAAATATGAATGATCTAGATGGGATTTAATCCTCCTAATTTTAGGAGTGATATTATTGGCCTCTTGTTTGAGTGAGACTATGAAATGCACGGCCGTGCTCAAATATTGATTTGATTTTAATAGTCTACTCATCGATCAAGAAAATAAAGATTAAATTATGAAGAGGATGACACGAGACATGCCTTGAGTTTAATCTATAATATCAAGATTAAAGGGATTATATTACATGGAACATTATTCACGAAAGGCTTAATCGAATCACTGATTTATTATTATTACTTGGGTATCAATGATGTATTACTAGATGTCGCTCATTGTTTACAATTTTAATTAGATATTAAAATTGTTGTCAACGTAATAATAACCTACAGGGTCATACACAAAGAACGCTTGAAGGAGAAATAATTTAAATTGTGAATTTAAATTAAATAAGTAATTTATTTTATTTATGATATTAATTAAGTATGACTTAATTAATTATATAAATAGAATAAATGAATTATTTAAACTAATTCCAAAATTAATAATTAATTAATTAAGTGAGACTTAATTAAATAATTTATAATTTTGGATTAGTATTAATTATAATTGGATTATAATTAGAAAACTTATTCCTCTCTCTATATAATCTCTTTATGGGCTGATTTAATAAGTGAGACATATTTTTACTAAAACTCTAGCCGTTTTGAGAAAAGAGGAAGATGGAGAGAGAGAAGCAGTTTTCGGGTGCTAGTACACATCAATCCTTCATGAAAAGTGTTCGTGTGGATACCGTAGAGCGTAGATCGCGAGAGCGGGATACGTGGTGATTAAACAAGCTTTGGACCTCCATTAATCTTCCATTAATGAACTGTTAAAGCTTCTAAAGGTATTTATTCTTTATCTCCGAATTAAATCTTTTGTTTTCGTATGGATCCTGCGGAGGGTTTCGCTATTTTAATTTTTTTTTCGCGTTTATTCCGTTGCGTTTGTGCCTCGAAACCCTTCACTTTTCTGATTACATGTTACGTATGAATATAATTCAGATGTACAACTATCTGTGTATTGGGACTATGCAGTAACTAACTGGTACGTGTATTGGTAATTGAAAGAAGACTATTACTTCACCGACTCAACTTCTTGTGTTCTAGATTTATATTGACAATCACACTTGTATTTAATGTATTCACAACATAAATCAAATATTGCAGAAATCAGTTTTAAATTGGAAAGAATGTTAAAGGAATAATATATATATATATATATATATATATATATATATATATAGGAAAAAGTTCAATGGAGACCCATTTTTAATTGCAGACTCAGAGACCAAATAGTAATCATTGGATTAATATAATATAAACGGTCCACATTGTACTAGACATTTATCTCTCTTACTTAGAGTATTATATAAACATTAATTACATGTTCATCTCTATTTTAGATTGACATTAATTACAATCATATAAATACTCATAAATTTTTATATATATAATTGTACTATACATAATATTATATATCAATTTTAATCATGAATTATATTTTTCTAATACCATCAAAATTTATAATTATTTAATAGTTGTGGTGTGTGAGTGATGATCAGAGGTCAATATAAAGCAATTATTTTATTATGTAGTTGAATAATACTTGTTCTGCAGTTCTGCACTAATTTGTTTAACAATTCTGCACATCATTCATCTGAAAATTATTTTGTTCTACACATTCTTTATTTGAAAAATACTTTGTTCAGTTTGCAGAACAATATGTATCATAATCTTAATTTATAATTCAATATCTTGTTCTACACTAATTTGATTTAACAATTTTGTACATTCTGCATCATGAAAATACTTTGTTTTACTTGCAGAACAATACATAACATACACTTATTTTATAGTTCATCAACACTTTATTTTTATAAGATTATGTTATGCACTGTTTTGCTAACAGAATAAAGCATTTTCGTGATGTAGGACGTGCAGAATTGTTAAACAAATTATTGTAGAACTGCAGAACAAGTATTGTTCAATTATAGAATAAAATATATTTTTTACATCACCTCTGATCATCACTCACACATTACAGCGATTAATTAATAAGAAGATTGTATTAAAAAAATATAATTCATGATTAAATTTGACGTACAATATTATATAGTAAAATTATGTATATATAAACATTAATGAGTATTTATATAATTATAATTAATATCTAAAAAAGATGAATGTATAATTAATGTCTATACTAAATAAGCTGTAAGTAAGAGAGATGGAAGTATGTTACGAACCATTTATTTTGTACAATAGATCTCCGTGATATGATATCATATGATATATTTTGTACAAAAAATTCGATTTAGAAGACACCAAATGATTAATGCTCTTAATATCTGTTATGAACCAACTGAAACAAATCCACGCCAATACACTTAGAAATGGCACAGATTTCACCAAATTTCTGGTAACTAAGTATCTTGAACTCCCAGACTTTACTTATGCACACAAACTGTTTGATTTTATTCCTAACCGAACTGTCTTTCTTTATAACAAGTTTATTCAAGCTTATTCTATTCATGGCCCTTATCATAAATGCTTGTCTCTCTACTCTCAAATGTGTCTTCAAAGTTGCACTCCCAATGAGCATTCTTACACCTTCCTCTTTGCAGCATGTGCTTCGCTCTCTGCTCCGCACCAGGGAAAAATGCTGCATTCTCGTTTCATGAAGTCGGGTTTCATGTATGATGTTTTTGCTTTAACTGCTCTTGTTGATATGTATGCGAAGTTGGGGTTTCTGGCATTGGCACGACAGCAGTTTAATGAGATGGGAATTAAGGATGTGCCGACTTGGAATTCTTTGGTTGCGGGGTATGCCAGGATTGGGGAGATGGAAGCAGCGTCGGAGTTGTTTGATGCAATGCCATCTCGGAATGTGGTTTCTTGGACTACGATGATATCGGGGTATTCACAGAATGGAAAGTATAGGAATGCACTTGCTTTGTTTTTGGAAATGGAGAAGCGGAAAGAAGTTAAGCCGAATGAAGTTACTATAGCTAGTGTTCTTCCAGCCTGCGCGAATCTTGGTGCATTGGAGGTTGGCCAGAGAATTGAAGAGTATGCCAAAGCAAAGGGATATTTGAGAAACATGTTTGTTTGCAATGCAATACTGGAATTGTATGCAAGATGTGGTAGTATAGATAGGGCGAAACGGATTTTTGATGAGATTGGTAGGAGGAGAAATTTGTGCTCTTGGAATACAATGATCATGGGTTTGGCTATTCATGGAAAATGGAACGAGGCCCTTGAGCATTTTTACCAGATGCAAGTAAGTTGTCTCAACTGTTTTGTGAATAACTAAATGTGATTTGGACTTTACTGACGTCTCTTATTTTGTGTTTATTTGCTAAAATAGAGAGAGGGGACTACACCTGACGACATCACATTCGTAGGCACTCTTTTAGCATGCACTCATGGAGGGATGGTGCAGAAAGGTCGCGAGTTTTTTGAAAGTATGGAACAGAAGTTCTCTATTACACCCAAGCTAGAACACTACGGATGTATGGTTGATTTACTAGGTCGAGCTGGAGAACTCCAAGAAGCTTATAATCTTATAAAACGGATGCCATTCAAGCCAGATTCTGTGATATGGGGAGCTCTTCTCGGTGCATGCAGTTTCCATGCGAACGTTGAATTGGCTGAGAAAGCAGCTGAGTCTCTATTTGAGCTTGAGCCATGGAATCCAGGAAACTATGTAATTCTTTCAAATATATATGCTACTGCAGGGCGATGGGATAGTGTTGCAAAGATGAGAAAGTTGATGAAGGGCGGGAAAATTACGAAAATGGCTGGACATACTTTCATTGAAGAGGGAGGACAAGTTCATCAATTTATTGTAGAAGATAAATCACATCCAAAATCGGATGAGATATACTCGGTACTCGATGAAGTTTCAAGTAGGATGAAGCTTAATATTATAGATGACTTGGATATCATGTTTGAAGAATAGTAAATAGAGAGCATGACATAATAGATTATCATGTCATTTGATTATACAAATCTTTAAATGTATTAAAAGTTACAAGTCCTTGTTTTCGATTCTAGAATATCTAGCTACAATATTAAGCACCAAGACCTTCTCTTGGACCTGAACTCTCGACCTTTTTGGTATTCATAGGCTCAAGTCAAGGTACTGGTTTTGCTTTCATGTACTTTATCGATGTTTTTAATACATCAATATGTGATAACATCCATGAGTATATTCTTCATTTCACAATGTATCAGGGATATGAAGTACGACTAGCCAGTAGCTGGCTAAGGCGCATTTAAATTCTTATTATAGTATATACAATCAGTTCGTACAACTCTACTCAATCTTCATATTATAAGATATTATGCGTTAAATGTTATGTATAAGTCATAATTCTCATTTAGTATTACGCTCATGTGATGAAAACTTTGCATCCCCCCCCCCTCCTGGGTTCTATAGTATCTATAGTGGAAAGCATAAAAGCTGCAAGCCTGCAACTGTTATTTTTTGTATATCCTTCTTTTTTCTCTTGTACCTATTTGCATATGTTCCAGCTCACTTTGTTGCCAAAATGCTCATCATTCATCAATTCTAATAATTTGGTTTGCTACCTATCCGATGGTTGTACTCTTTATTGATAAGAAATTATTCTTAATGTTATTTGTGAGTTAATTTCCCTAACCCTCTTTTTTTTTTTAAACGTTCACTCGTATTGTGGTGATGTGCTGCATCCTAGTGGCATTTTGAAATAGTACCTTGTTTGTTATTTATGGGGGCGCTGTTAAATTTTTAGAACATGGTGAAAATTTTAAGACAGTTGCTCACACTTCAGCACCTCAATAGTATGTATAAGGTCTTAGGATGGCCTCAGACATAGGTTAGTCATTAATTCTATGCTGTATAATTTTTTTCTTTTTCAGTTGCATACAGAATTTCTATGCTAACATGTTCTGATAATCTACAATAGTCTTTGTATATTATGTGTGTATAATTCACTGATTCATTGGTGTTTGGTGTTTGTATGTAGAGGTTGAATCTTGGACTGGTAACCAGGCAAAAACATACTCTGGCCTTTTGTACATGATGATGACTCTTGTAAGTACTGCATCGTGACTTCTCTAATTAAGTTTGTGATCTCAATAGTCAGATAATCACAATTCAATATTTCATCAGCAAGCAGTTTCTGATCCAACCAACCTATGAACATCAATGTTTTTTTATTGATAAAACTAACCAGGTACAACAAATTATTAATAGTTTTTACAAATGATATTACCAATCTATTTCAGAGGAGGATCAGAGGAGGCTTTTAGCTCTTGTTCAAAAGCCTTTTCAAGCCATTCCACAGCACCTTGCATCATGCCTGGGCTAAGCCTCACCATCAAAATACAGAACTCTGTTTCATTCAGCGATCCATCTCCGTTGAGATCTCCTTCTTTAACCATTGCTTCTGAATCTTCTTTGCTCATTCCTTCCATTCCAAGAAGTGCTGAATTCTTCTTTAAACTCTCCGATGTGATCAATCCGCTTGTCGGGTCTGCCAGTAGCTGAAAACCACCACATAACTCAGACACGAATGTCTCGACATCCAGCTTCTCTGCCATGACGGGTAACAAATCTTGATACTCACTATTTCTCAAATCTTTAAGATCTTCCATCTTATTATATTTTAGTAAACTTCATCAATATGGCCTTGCTCTTTATACCAATCGAAAGTTCCAATAATCTCAATAGTGGTTTTCGGTAATTGATAATGACATTTATCTACAATTCTACATGTGAATTCTCTGTATTTTAATATATAATCGACAAAAGTCCAAGACTGTTGGAAATTCGGGTTGTGCATAGAATAAGTGGTTCCGGTCACCAGCATTTTAAGTATAAAAAATTGATGTCATTTTTATAATAATAAAATCTGCTTTCTTATATTTACAAAAATAATATTGATATTGTATTGTAATGAATGTTAATTTTAGAGATTTATCTAAGGTAATTTTAGAATTCTTAAACTCATTAAAAATTACCAGGTTGTAAATTAAAATTTTGTAACTTGTAGATTAAATTAAACTGCACAAGACGTATAACCTATAGTATGACTCATAATGTAATGAAAAAGGTTTTTAATTATACAAATAATACAATTTCTAGGAAGGTGTCGAAACTTCTCTCCCAAATTACTTGTTATCGTAAAAATGGAAACCCCACGATTTATTTTAAAATTCTTTTCCTAAAATAAATATTAATTTTTTTTTATAAAAATAATTTATGAAGCTATAGGTGCGGACAAAACACGGTATGGTTGGTAGTGCCGTGACTGATGCTGCATAACAGTGGCTTTCGCTTATATTTTTCCAACTTCCACGAACCTTCCTCAATTCCATTTAATATTATTTTACGTACATATTGTGGTCTATTTTCTGTTTATCACAATTCACATACATACAAAGGACTTGTGTTTAAAATAATACTGTATGAGTTTCGTGATGTGTTTTAAAATTCCGAACTTATCTAATTAAATTAAATGTTCCAAAAATTTAATAAAAAGTTACAACAACTCAATATCTAGCAATTTACAATCCAAAAATAAAAACATAACTCAATTATACAAATTCAAATCTAAATATAATCGTTACAACTCCTCAAAGTCAACAACTCGCACTCTTCTCAAAAGGTGGCCCATCTAATAATGAATACATGTCGGGAGAAATCAAGAAACATAGACCGATAGTGAGCGAAAGGCTCATATACGGATATATATATATATAAAATGTATAAGGTGAACAAAGGTTAAATGATGACAATATGAATATAAACTAAATGATGAGACAATGAGTAATAACAACAATAAGAGAAGAAAAAATTTGTTAGGTCCAAAATCATCATAGAAGGGGATTGAATATGATGTTGTAGATTTTTCGTTGTATTGCGGAATAAGTGTTTGTGTTCTTGAGATATTAAAATGGCAGTTAATGAAACACAAAGATTCGGGGAAATAACAATGTATTATTAATTCCCTGAGGTGCTACACTTCTAATCAAAAGATTAGCTTCAATGGGTTCAATCAATGTTACAATAGAAATACAGTTGGGTGAAATAAATGTTAAGCTTTAATGGTGCTCCCGTCTGTATCTCTTTTGTTGAAGATGAATGAATGTTCTTACTGTCCATATTGATTTTCACCCATATATAATTTGTAGACTTTTTGTAAAATGATTTTCAACAATTCTCAAATCCTTTGTTGCGCCTGCAAGAGTGGTAGTGGTGTGTAGACGCCACATAGAGGTTTGTTGCGCCTCTATACTAAGTTAGTTGTGCCTGTACACTGTCTACACAGTGTAGGCGCCACTAAGGGTGTATGTTACGCCTTCTTTCCTTTTGTTGCGCCTGCACACTAGTTGCAGTGTGTAGGCGCCACAACCTTCATTTCACTTGTGTTGAGCTTTGAACAAAGATATGTTGCACCTAATAGGTTTTGTTGCGCCTGCACACTGAATCCCTTGTGCAGGCGCCACTAAATCCTTCCCTTAGTAGATTTGTTGCTCCATAGTAATTTGTTGCGCCTCTAGTTGTTTTGTGGCACTTCACACTATGTTTCACCTGTGTAGGAACCACCAAATGAATTAGTACTTGCTTTGGTCATTTTCTTGAAATGCTTGAAGTAATTACTATTTTGGTTTTCACTCTTCTGGCTTGTTCAACTGATTTTCTTCTGATTAAACAAGACAATTCTTTTCTTGTTGAGCTGACGCTTAGTGCACTCGTCTGGTTCACAAACGACTAACATTGAATCGAATTCCCTTGACTTCTGTTCTGTTTCAGCTGATTTACTTTGGATAGATTCATTGCTTCTGATCACTGAAAGCCTTTGACAATTATACATAAATCATTACACTGACTTTAGCCTGAAATCCACTGAACACTTATTTGTTGCTGAGGCCTGAACATATTAATGAACTTCTCTCGCTGTAGTTCAGTAAACCTTTCATCTTGAATGCTCTGCAATGATGTATGTATGACTCCTGTTTACAAGTCCTTCTGGATTCCTGTGCTGCATATTAGTATTATTTATTTGTCTTTGTTTCTTAGTTGAGTTATCATTATCACTATTACATACTACGTTACATTATGCTTTACAATCTCCCCCTATTTGGTTGTTAGAGTTTGACAAACAAATCCTGTGAGAAGATAACTCAACTGATACTTACAAGAAAAAGTAAAGTGCAGAAAGACAATAAATAATATTAATTACATTCTGGATTAGAATTTACATTTCCAGATTTCTTGTGTACAATAAAAGTTTGTTCCTCTAGTCTGAATAGATAATTCTATGATCTTCTGCTTCTTTGTACTGAGTCTTGCCTGTTCTTAGATCTTGTCTCAGAGTAATGCTTTCTCAATTCTTCTTCCTTCTGCTCTAACCTTGCATTCACTATATCTCTAGCTTCCACTTCAAGAGTATTGACTGGAGGTGGTTCTTCTAACTTCTTTAAAACTTCAGTGAGAAAAGCGGTTGAGTTTGTCTTGGAGATTGACTCGAAGGCCAGAGATTGTCTCTTAGAAAATACAAACACTGTTATTCGCTTTGGAAAGCCTTAAACTCTGTCAGTGTCATGCATCGACTCTTCTGCCAACTTCTCCACTAAAACATCTTCAATCATCCTCAAAGCCTTTTTGTCTGACTTGACAGTGGATCTCTTTACCCTTGAAAGGACTTTTCGGATAATTTCAGAATTGTTTCTCCTCAGTTTTGATAGCTCTTTCTTTTTATCCACTCCGTTCTTCTTGAAAATGAAGTATTTTGTTCCATTCGGCTCCGTTTGAATGCAAGGTTCAGAATCTCTTATAGCTTCAAGTATTTCAGTGCCATCCTCTCTTCTTACATATACTGGATCTTGGTAATATCTGGTTGTTTCCATTAGATATCTACCAGAAGTTTTAATTGCTCTGTTCAGCCTGAATGCGTAGATCAACTCAGCAGCCTTTAGATCTTCGTTTGTTCTATTCTTCTTGCTTATGAGTCTCCATTCTACATACTGCATGAACATTGCATGACTTGAGTCCAGACATTTATCAGACAAAGTTAGGTTATGAAGAGTTGTTGTTCTGTAGTACTTGACCACCAGAGGCTTCTCAAATGCTTCGACACCGATCTCTATAATTTTCTTCTCAATCATATCTCTCAGTATCTCATTTGTTTTATGCCCATCAAAGATGTATTTCCTCTTCAGCACACACAGCTCCACAATATTCATCTTTTCAAAATTCTTTGTCGACAAAACCTTTGACCCCAGTGTTGTAGAATTTATGAACATTTTCCACCCGTACTTGGATGCACTTACTGACACGCTTGTAATCTCTTTTGATAGCATAGCATAGAATTCATGAACATTTTCAAATCTTTCCCTCATGGTTCTGAAGAGATCAAGGACTTCTCTGTATTTCTTCTGAGTAAGAGACAACTCTTTCTTCTTGAGCAGATTCCTTGCTTCATCCCAATCAGGACCAACTTTAGCTTCTATGTCCTTGATTCTATTTCTCCTTTCTATTGCGTGCTATACTCTCTTCCATTTTCTTTTCATCAATTCTTGAACTTGATCTATACCTTGAGTAACAACTTCATCTATACCAACTAGAAGACAGTCATTATCAAAGGCATGTTCTTCTGCAAACTCCTCCTCAACATCTATTTCAGCAGCTTTTGCAGTTTCTTCTATTTCCATCTCTGTTGGAATCTCCATTGGCACATAGGGTTTAAGAATTTCTCCTACTTCAAGTTGCCTCGCTCCAGGCTTGTAAAAGAAACCTGTCTCCCCCTGAGCTGTATACTCCAAGATCATTTCAGCTCCAACTACTTTTTCTTGTTCTTCTCTTCTCCCCCCCTCAGTTGGGTTATCATCCCTTCTTACCAGAGTAATCTGAGTTGTCGAAGTTGATTGATTGGAAATAGGAACTTTCTGAGTCAACAGTTGTTTGACCAAATCTTTGTTTTCTTTCATTTCTGCTCTCTGCTACTCCTGCACCTCCAAGATCTTTCTCAATGAATAGTGAATTTCAGTTACTTGGACCTCTAGATTTAGAATCCTTTGGCTGTGTGTAGTGTGTGCGATGTAACTGAGTAGTGGATGTCTCACTCCTCATTGTTTCTGTTTGAACACGACCCTCAACACTCACACTCGGAAGATCAGGGTTAGGGAACACAAGATCATTAATGTTAAGTGTTTCACTCATTTTCATAATAGCACTGAGATCTTCTGTACCTGCATTAAAATCCCTATCCCTTCTATGGGTAGGTTGCCTCTCCAGCGGACCACTTTGGGTGGGGAGAACTCCTTTTTCAGGAACTGGGGGTTTTAGACCCAGTATGGTCACCACTGTGGATTCTGTAATGATTGACAAGAATGTAGAATCCGTGATGCCAGCTGAAGCCATTGAAGGTCTTACCTGTTCAGAGACACCTTGAACAGGTTCTACTACCGAAGTAGCAGATACTCTATTAATAGAGTCCACATCCCTTCTATGGGTGTGTTGTCCCTCCACCTGACCTATTAAGGTAGGGAGGACCTCCTGTGCAGGAGCTGGACTTGGAATTTCCACGGGGGTCACCACCTCAGGCAATGGGGGTCACCACCTCAGGCAATGTAGTGATTGACAAATGAGAGCTTGTGGTGCCCCGCGACGCCTGTGAAGGCATTTCCACTTGAAGTGGTGATGCTATTGATACAGCTACTCCTTGAATGGAGACCTCTTCCCTTCTATGGGAGAGTTGTCTTTCCACTTCACCCACATGGGGAGGGAAAATATCCTGAATAGGATCTGGAGATGTTAAGTTCAGGGGGGTCACCACATTTGACAATGTAATGAATGGCTCATGAGAGTCAGTGATGCCCCCTAGGTTCTGAATTGATTCAACCAAAACAGTACTAGCTACTGAAGTAACGGATTTTATTTCCATCTCTGTTTCTGTTCCCGTACCTTTCAGGAGTTTATCAATTTCAGAATTGAGGTAACGAAGAAAGATAATGTCGTCAGAAATTGGAGAATCAGGTTCCTGGCTCACAGTTGCCTTAGGTCTAAAATCCATTTTACGACGTTTTCTAGAAGGCAGAGCTGTAGGGGATATTTCAAAAATTTCTTGATTTTGTAGGGAATCACTCATATCATCTATATCAATGGTTCTTTTTCTGGTTTGAGGAGATGAAGAGAGTATTTGTTGTTCTTTGGCAGTGGTTAGAACTAGTTGGTTTTGACTAAGTTCATTGCCAGTTTCGAAGGCCACTAAGGGCTCTAGTGTGTGCATTACCGTTTGAGGCACAGTAGAAGATATTGTGACAAATTCATCAGTCAGAAAAATAGAAAAGTCAAAATCCAGAAGTGTACCTTCTTCCATATGTTCATCAGAAAGGTCAGGTATGTACACATCTCTATTTTGAGTCTCTTCCACAGTGTCTTCAACAACTACATCCTTTGTTGGATCTTGTTCAGGATCTGGTTCTTGAGCATTGCCTGAACCACCTTCAGCCATTAACTCATCTTCCTTTTCAATTTCTGATTCTTCTGCTTGAGTTGCTGCTTTGCTTCCTGAATCTACTGATGTGTCAGCTTCAGTCTCCCTTTGAGATGATTGTTCTTCTGAACCTTTATTTGCTGATTCATCAGTTTCAGATACATGATCCTCTTCGGAGATTGCTTCTTCTTCTTCTTCTTCTTCTGCATCTTCTTCATCAACCTGTTTGAGAAGATCAAAGAAATCTCTGATAGGGCCAGTCATTGGAGTAGGAGTATACCTGTTGGGGTAGTCAGCCTCATTCTATAGCAACAGAATTGTCTTGAACTAGAGTGAGGGTGACTCTTCCAACTCACTGTTCTGAAAAGATTGGAGTTGATCAGCAGTCAGAACTTGATTCAATACCAGCTGCAGAAATCTTGGATACAGACAGAAGTTCTCCATTTTTGCCTGGTTCTTTAGAATCTCTGCCATGATTAATTTTCCAAAATTTATCCTGGACCCAGAAACCACTGCAAAGCCAATCACCTTGTTAAACTGATTAATCCCGTGGAATCCACCTATCTTTGGTGCAAAACAGTGAGACAAGATGTTGAAAAATAAGTTCCACTCCTTGGGTAGGTGATTCTTGTAAATCTTTTTTGGAAGATTATTGTTCATTCTGGTGTAGTGCAAGAACATGAAAAAATTGTCCAGATCTGCCTGTGATGGTTCTTCTTCAAAATCTTCATAAGGCAATTCAAGTGCTCGATTGATGTCGTTCTCAGTGATTCGCACCTTCTTTTTCTGAATCTTGCAAATAAAGGCTGAGATGCCATCTGCAGATGTGTCTAGTGCAAACCTGTATACCTATCTTAATAAATTTCTATTTAAAGGAACATAAGTCGTTAGTGCGTACCGGACTATAGTCTGTTCATTTGAAAATCGAGCTCAGTTACCTAACTCTCCTGCTTCAGTCCAATCATTTACTAAAATAGATAAATAATTAGTCTTTTTAATCTCAAAATTACCTGCCATTTTATTAAAATGAAAGATAATTTTTATGAATTAAAATTACTACTTAAAATCGAAACTTTTTAGTAAATTACGAACCAAACCCTAATATTTAAAAATTACTAGGATTTTCGTGAAATAATTATATGGTGATCTCCTAGTAATTTTAAGCACACTTTTAATTTTATTACTATTTTTAATCGATTTTAACAATTAAAAACCCTAGTCAATTAGTTCGAGTTTTTGAAAAATGAGACTTTTATAAACGTAACCACAATCAATGGGACCAATTGCAAATGATAGCCTTGAATGTGGGGTTCACAAATCTAGTCTCGGATTAACAAATGGACAAAAATTGACTTAGTTTTGATCGATTAAAAACTAGTGGATTTGAGGTTTTTGCTGCGCTTCTAAAGGCGTATATACTGTATGTAATGATAAGGATTGCAACAAAAACTCACACATATTTATAGGCGCCACCAAATAACATGATTATTGGCTAAGTACTTTAGTTGCGCCTCTACAGTACTCACACTGTATTGACGCCACTAAATTACTTGGCACAACAAAAAATTTAATGAGATTTATGTTGCGCCTTCACAGTGAATTCACTGTGATAGCTCCACATAAAGGCCTAGCGCCACAAAGAAAGTAATCAAAATCATTCTAAGTGTTTTGTTGCGCCTTTACAGTGCAAGCACTGTATGGGCGCAACAAAACTTATAGGCGCCACTTGACTTTTCATGAAAATATTTCCAAGTGCTTGTGGGTAAATATGTTGCGCCTATACGTGGTTGCACTGTGTAGTCGCCACTAAACTATTGAAGCGCCACAAGTACTTAATAAAATTTTAAGAGTTTCTAGATTTTGCTACTTCTAAATAAATAAAATTTATGAATAATTTGTATAATTAATCAATAATAATTAATTACTCACAAATATTATTTCACAAAATATTTATTAATAACAATAATAACATTAATTGTTAAAATTGTTATTATAAATAAATTATATTTCTTATTATTTTACTTTTGTTTTAAATATAAGAATAAATATAAATATTCATCCTTTTTATTTAAAATAGTTTCAAATAATATTTAAATATATAAGTACTAAGAATTTATCAATTAAATACAAGCACTTAAATATTTTCTAAGATTAAAATTAAATAAATACAAGATTAATAAAATTAGCAGGCATGCACAAGGTATTTATCTAATATTTAATCCTATTAACTGGAAAATAATTTGGTAGATAAATTCACAAGTCCTAAAAATATTAATCATTAATTAACCAGTGAATCTATCAGCTTCAAATTGCAGTTTTAGATTACTAACTTATTAGTTAGTAGAATTTAACATCCCAAGTTCACAAACCAGTCTAGTGAAAGTGATTTCATCCAGTGGTTTAGTGAAGATGTCTGCAATTTGCTGCTCTGTAGGTACAAAATGTAACTCTACAGTATCATTCATGACATGTTCTCTTATGAAATGATACCTGATATCAATGTGCTTGGTCCTTGAATGTTGAACAAGAATGTTTGTGATGACTATGGCACTTGTGTTGTCACAGAATATTGGAATTTTATTCAGCAATAGTCCATAGTCTTGAAGTTAGTTCCTTATCCAAAGAATTTGTGCACAGCAACTTCCAGCAGCAACATATTCAGCTTCAGCTATTGACATTGCAACTGAGTGCTGCTTCTTGCTATACCAGGACACCAATCTTCTACCAAGGAATTGACAACTCCCTGATGTACTTTTTCTATCATTCCTACAACTTGCATAATCAAAATCTGTATAGCCAATAAGGTCAAAACCTGTATCTTTAGGGTACCAAATTCCAAGATTCAGACTTCCCTTAAGATACATAAAAATCCATTTAATAGCTATAAGATGTGATTCTTTAGGGTTAGACCGGAACCTAGCACACAAGCATATAAAAAACATAATATCTGACTTACTTGCAGTTAGGTAAAGTAATGAGCCGATCATACCTCTGTAGCTTGTGATATCTACCTTCTTACCAGGTTCATCTTGATCAAGCTTAGAGGCAGTTGCCATTGGAGTTTTAGCTGTTGATGCATCTTCAAGATCATACTTCTTCAAAAGATCTTTGATGTACTTGGTCTGGCAAATGAAGATTTCATCTTTCCTTTGGCTTACATGGAGTCCAAGGAAGTAATTCAACTCTCTCATCATGCTCATTTCATACCTACTCTACATTAGCTTAGCAAATCTACTACACAACTGATCGTTAGTAGAACCAAATATAATATCATCCACATATAATTGTACTAATATCATGTCATTTTTATGCATCTTATGAAACAGAGTCTTATCTATGACACCTCTAGTGAAACCATTTTCAAGTAAGAATATAGATAGAGTGTCATACCATATCTGAGGTGCTTGCTTTAGGCCATAGAGTGCCTTGAAGAGGAAGTATACAAAATCTACAAATTCTGGATCTTCAAACCCTGGGGTTGCTCCACATACACTTCTTTTTCAAGCTCTCCATTCAGGAATGCACTCTTCACATCCATTTGATAGACTTTAAAGTTGGAATGTGCTGCGAATGCCAGAAATATCCTGATAGATTCAAGTCTTGTCACTAGTGCATATGTTTCATCATAATCTATTCCTTCTTCTTGGGAATAACCTTTAGCAATCAGTCTAGCTTTTTTCCTCGTAACAATGCCATCTTCATCCAGTTTATTTCTGAATACCCACTTTGTGCCAATTATAGACTTATTCTTTGGCCTGGGTACCAGCTTCCAAACTTTTTGTCTCTAAAACTGATTGAGTTCTTCTTGCATAACTATTACCCAATCTGGATCTTCCAATGCTTCTTCCACTTTCTTTGGCTCTATTTCAGAGATAAAACCAGAGAATAAACATTTATTCTGAGAAGCACATCTAGTTTGAACTCCAGCATCTGGATTTTCTAGAATCAACTCAAAGGGGTGATCTCTATTCCACACCCTATGTCTAGGCAGATTTGCCCTAGATGATTCAGCTTGATTATTATTGAAGTGTTGAGTCCTGCTAGTAGATCCTTCATTTGCTCCCCCTAAGCTGCTGCTTGGTTGAGAATGAGATTCCCTGCCACTACTAGTAGTTTCTGTGAATCTTCCACTGTTTCCACTGCTAGGGTCAGAATCATCATTATTGATATTCTCATTTGGTACTTGTATTTCTGTTGCAGCTTCAGGTTCCATTTCACCTTCATTTGAGTTCAAATTTTCAAACTACAGAGTTTCAGTGTCGTCTGTTCTTTGTAGACTTGGGATCTTGAGATCATCGAAAGTTACATTCATGCTTTCAATGACCTTTTTATGTTCAATCACATAAACCTTGTACACCTTAGATTCCAGAGAATAGCCAAGAAATATGCCTTCATGAGCCTTGGATTCGAACTTTCCTAGATGCTCATCATCTTTTAATACAAAGCACTTTGCTCCAAACACATGAAAGTATTTCAGTGTTGGTTTCTTGTTTTCCATTATCTCGTACGGAGTCTTGTCATGATCTTTATTAATCAGGGTACGATTCTGAGTGTAGCAAGCTGTGTTGACTGCTTCAGCCCAAAAGTATAGAGGTAAATTAGCTTCATTCAACATTTTTCTTGTTGCTTCAACCAAAGTTTTGTTCTTCCTTTCTACTACTCCATTTTGTTATGGAGTTCTGGGCGCTGAGTATTGTCTTAAAATCCTCTTTTTAACACATAATTCATTCAGGGTTACATTTCTGAATTATGTTCCATTGTCAGACCTTATTTTTCTAACAGGCAAACCAGCTTCTACCTCTATCTTCTTTATGTGATCAATGATTGTTTGAGGGACTTCATCCTTCGAGGCTAGAAACAACACCCACGTGTACTTGGAGTAGTCATCTATAATTACTAGTGCATATCTCTTCCTTGACATAGACATGACATTGACTGGACCAAATAAATCCATATGCAAAAGTTGCAGTGGTTCAGTAATGTTTGAAGAATCTTTGCTTCGGTGAGATGCTTTCTTTGACTTCCCTTTTTCACATGCTTCACATAAACCTTCTTGACAGAATTCCATCTCAGGTAAGCCTCTAACCAATTCCCTCTTGACTAAAGAGTTCATTGTTTTAAATTTTAGGTGTGAAAGTTTCTTGTGTCATAACCAACTGTCCTCTGTTGAAGTTTTGCTGTAGAAACATTGAACTTCGCCTTTGCTTGCAGAGAATAAGTCAGCTACAAAGAGATTTCTCTTTCTCACTCCTTGAAGAGCAAACTTCGCATCTTTCCTATTTTGGATTGCACATCTTTCTTTCTAAAATATTACTTTGAAGCCCTTATCAGTGAACTGACTGATACTTAGAAGGTTGTGTTTTAATCCATCCACAAGAGAGATATTTTCTATGATAACATTTCCAATTTCCAGATTGCCATATCCAGTTGTGAATCCCTTGTTGTTATCTCCAAAGGTCACTATCGGGCCAGCTTTCTCAATCACATCTGATAGCAGGGTCCTATCACCAGTCATATGCCTTGAGCAGCCGCTGTCGAGTATCAACATGACACGCTTGTTCTTTGCTATGCCCTGCAACCACAGATTGATTACATCTTCTTTGGCACCCAAATTTGATTGGGTCCAAGAGGCTTAGATAAGTAAACAGATTTAGCTGTATAAATTTTTTGGTCCTTGTCTTTCTCATCAACTGAGCCATTGCCCTTCGGTTTAGGCTTGACAGAAGTGTCTTTAGGCTTAGGGACATGAGCTTCCTTCCTAGACTTAGGAGGACTAGCAGTCTTTGCCCTAACATGCTTTCTATATATGTTCACATCTGTATTCATGCAAGTACTAGATGATGTATTCATTAAGTTTATGTATGCAGACATGGTGTTGAAAGCATATGGCATGCATCCTACTTTACCACATGGTTGATGAGGGATAGACATGGCAGGCACGGCAGGCACATTAGGAGTTTCTTCTTTTACTACTTTTATCTTTTTGCATGCATGCATAAGATGACTAGTAGAATTACAATTATTACAAACTTTCCTAATTGCTTTGGGAGAATAGGCATAATCATTTTTCTTGTTAACACCTATCTTACCATTTCTGTTAGTTTTTATTTTTTCATTCTTGTTGCCTAAATTACTTTTAATCTGTTCCTTAGGTTCTACAATTTTTACAGATTTCTTAGGCAACTCCTTTTTACTTACTTCCTCTTTCTTTTGATCCTCAGCAAGAATTTCTTCTTTCATTAAAATCTGTTCTTCATCTAGGGGTTCGAAGACAAACTTCTTGTATAGGGGCTTAACAACATTTTTTAACACATGTGGAATATCTTGCTTCACAGGACTTTCATCAGCAATTGATTCCGCATGTCTCTTTCCTTCCTTTTTATCATAGTCAAATCTTATTCCTGTTTTCTGACCTATGACTTGTTTATTTGTTGCCTCCTTAACAAGATTAGCAGATTTTTTATAAGCCTGAAGTTTTAACTCTAATTCAAAAAATTTATTCCTAAACGCAGTTTCTACTTCTTGGTTGCATTTGTCTCTATTCTGTAGATATTCTATCTTCTGTTTCAGATCTTCTAAGTTAACACATGCAAGCTCTAGTTCTTCATTTCTAGCTTCTAGCATTTTATTCTTTAAAACTAGTTTACCATTTTCTTCTTCAGATGCTAGCATGCTTGTGTGAATGTTAAACATTTCTACACTAAGATCTTATACAATTTTCTTATAATCAGAATTAGACATATCAACTGTGGAAAGAAATGATACCTTGGATGACTGAGGTGATGCCTCTGAAGAGTCTGACATTAGTGCAACATTTCCATATGTCTCCTCTTCATCATTGTCTGAGTCATCCCAGCTCTTTCCATCGGCTATATAAGCTCTGCCCTGATGCTTCTTTACCAGTGAATCATAATTTTTCTTAAGTTCGTCATATGACTCCTTTCTTTCTTTTCCTTGCTTAGGCTTCTGACATTCTATAGCAAAATGCCCGGGTTCATCACAGTTATAACACTTGAACTTATTGCGGTCTATCATCCCCGTCTTATAACCTCCTTTGCTATAAGACCCTGAAGACGAACCACCTCGGTTACTGTTTCTGAAACTGGAACCACTGTTACTTGAGTTACTCTTGAATTTTTACTTAGGGTTCCTCTTAAACTTGAGGTTCTTGAACTTTCCTGCCATATAGGCCATTGTCTTGTTTTCCAATTATTCAAGTTCTTCTATTTAGTAGAAGTCATCTTCACCACCTGATTGAGCATTCTCTGAAATTTCAGCTTCTAGAATCTCTTCTTTCTCAACAACAGGCTTTACTGAGCTGGTCTTTGTGACAGCAAAATCCTTGGCTACAAATGCTGTAGTCTTTAACAGTGCTGTATTTTTACTGTCCACTGTACCTGACCCATAAATGATTTGTCTCTGCTCTTGCTCCATTTCATGAGTCTTGACCTTCCCATATAGAATTTCAATGGACATGTCATTTATGTCACTCCTCTCTCTGATGGCAGAGATTTTGTGTTCCAGGTATGCTGGCAGTGTCAACATGAATTTCCTGTTGATCTCCCTACGTGAATAGGCCTTCCCATTCAGTGATAAGTCATTCAATAAATTGTTGTATCTCTCAAAGACTTGAGTGATACTTTCTCCTGGTAGTGACTTGAACGCTTCATACTGGGATTTAAGAATATCCAGCCTATTCTCCTTCACTTCTGCTGTACCTTCCATTAGCAGATCAATCGTATCCCATATTTGTTTGGCACTGGTGCAATTAATCACTTGATTCAGCATTGTAGTGTCCAGTGAATCCATTAGGATACATTGAAGTTGATTATCCCATGCAACTCGATCTTTGTCAGTGTCAGTGTACTCTGAAAGCTCCTTTGGGGTAAATCCTTGAGGAATCTGTTCGCCGTCATCTGAGACTGTTTCTGGCGTCAACTTCTGAGGTACATAGGGTCCATTTTCCAAAATTCTCATGTATTGAGAATTAACTGATTTAATGAAAATGGACATCTTCTTCTTCTATAAAATGTATTCATTTTTATCAAAGGCTGGGATTTTGATGCTACTAAGTTTTTGGGTACTCATGGTTGTGAATAATTTTAAATCTCAAGAAATAATTAATTTCTTAAAAATTAAAATCAATTCGAATAAAAATTAAATTTTGATAAATAAAATTTTAATTCGAATTCTTGATGATTGATAGTCTTCTTAAAATTAGTGAACTTAAAATCTTTGAAAAAATCGAAATTGAATTTTCTTTAATAATAAAGAAATTTCAATATAAATTTTTCTAGATCTAAAAATGCACTTTTTTGAAAAACTATTTTTGGATCTTGATTCGTAACTTCAATCAACAAGCTCTGATACCAATTATTAGGTCCAAAATTATCATAGACGGGGGGTTGAATATGATGTTGTAGATTTTTTGTTGTATTGCAGATTAAGTGTTTGTGTTCTTGAGATATTAAAATGGCAGTTAATGAAACACAAAGATTCGAGGAAATAACAATATATTATTAATTCCCTGAGGTGCTACACTTCTAATCAAAAGATTAGCTTCAATGGGTTCAATCAACGTTACAATAGAAATACAGTTGGGTGAATTAAATGTTAAGTTTTAATGGTGCTCCCGTTTGTATCTCTTTTGTTGAAGATGAATGAATGTTCTTACTGTCCATATTGATTTTCACCCATATATAATTTGTAGACTTTTTGGAAAATGATTTTCAACAATTCTCAAGTCCTTTATTACGCCTGCAAGAGTGGTAGTGGTGTGTAGGCGCCACATAGAGATTTGTTGCGCCTCTATACTAAGTTAGTTGCGCCTGTACACTGTCTACACAGTGTAGGCGCCACTAAGGGTGTATTTTGCGCCTTCTTTCCTTTTGTTGCGCTTGCACACTAGTTGCAGTGTGTAGGCGCCACAACCTTCATTTCACTTGTGTTGAGCTTTGAACAAAGATATGTTGCGCCTAACAGGTTTTGTTGCGCCTGCACATTGAAACCTTTGTGCAGGCGCCACTAAATCCTTCCTTTAGTAGATTTGTTGCTCTATAGTAATTTGTTGCGCCTCTAGTTGTTTTGTAGCGCTTCACACTATGTTTCACCTGTGTATGAACCACCAAATGAATTAAAACTTACCTTGGTCATTTTCTTGAAATGCTTGAAGTAATTACTATTTTGGTTTTCACTCTTCTGGCTTGTTCAACTGATTTTCTTCTTATTAAACAAGACAATTCTTTTCTTGTTGTGCTGACGCTTAGTGTACTGGTCTGGTTCACAAACGACTAACACTGGATCGAATTCCCTTGACTTCTGTTTTGTTTCAGCTGCTTTACTTTAGACTGATTCATTGCTTCTGATCACTGAAACCCTTTGACAATTATACATAAATCATTACACTGACTTTAGCCTGAAATCCACTGAACACTTATTTGTTGTTGAGGCCTGAACATATTAATAAACTTCTCTCGCTGTAGTTCAGTAAACCTTTCATCTTGAATGCTCTGCAATGATGTATGTATGACTCATGTTTACATATCCTTCTGGATTCCTGTGCTGCATATTAGTATTATTTATCTGTCTTTGTTTCTTAGTTGAGTTATCGTTATCACTATTACAAACTACGTTACATTATACTTTACAAAATTCAAGGATTCTTAAATGAACAATATTAACATATACACTTGAATTCTAATAAAAATAAACTTACACTTACACCATATATTCTTATTACTTACAAATTATACACAAATCATTTAGCTGAAAGTCAATATACTTACTGATATGGGAGACAATCATACACTTATAGGATGTCCTACATTTCGGTTCTCTAGAATATGTAGTCATCAAAACTTACAGGGATTTGCATAGAACAAATCAAATGCTACACAAAATCTTACAGGGGCTTGCATGATACAAAACACATGCTACCCAAATGGCCAAAACACACATACAAATTAGTCATGACTCAACGTGTCTCATAACTCCGGCGACACGCCCATATTATTTAAATACACCGTATAGGTGGTGCCAAGCACGAAATTCTTTTCACTCATGACAGAGTCTTACAATTGCTCTCAAGTCATACATATATCACAAAAAAAAAAAGCGAAAATATCTTACTCAAAATATCACACACGTTAAATAACATTCAATAGTGACTATTACAATAAAATCAGAACTGACCAATTCGGAAAACTAGCAATTTACTCTATCAGAATGACCTCAAATGAAAAAGTACAAAACATGAAACTCGAAGAGGATTTCGAGATCTTTCCAGAATGGTAAGACTCGTCAAAAACGGAGATGTAACGAATTCAGAAACAATAAAAATGTGGACTGCCATAATAGAATCAGACTATGATCACAGTAGTATTTCGATATTTAAGATATCGAAATCACAGAATTTGTCAACGGAATGTAAACAAAGAACACAGAGCTCGAAACGACCTTTTCAGAATGACATTACACATAATTTTTGGATGAATTCTCAATTTATTATGAATTTCTGAAGTTATAGCAGAACAACTCCAAATAACCAATCAGATTACACACAAGACAGATTTTGACATACTTGCATGCGGAGTTTCAGAAAACGCAAACAACGAAAGTTTTAGACAATTGAAATACATTTTTAGGCACAATAAGATTGTAACAATTCGATATATAACGAAGGAGATACAAATTTTATAAGAATCAGAATTGATACAAACTATACACAATATACATACGATTTTGAATCACAAAACGAGAATAAAGAAAGTATTACAAACACAAAGAGAGTATAGTGAAGATATCCGTACATTAATAATACGAGAACAAAAAGAGTGTGTAGAAATATCCGTACCTTAAATCTCTAAATACATGAATGATTATCAAGAAATTCAGATTCTCAATCATATGAACCCTAGTTCAAAACCATAAATCAACCTCTCATGGTATTTTCTTCTTCTCCTTCTTCTTGTTCCTCTCTTTCTCCTCTCTCTCTCTCTATATATGGCTGCTCTAAGAAAATTTATGTAACTTACAAAATCCTAATACCCACACTAATTGTAATTCTCCTTTTCCTTTTCTTTTTTATTCTATTCCCTTTTTTTCTATTCTTTTTTTTCTTTTTCTCTTGTTGCTAATATCTTCTAAATATTTTAATAATAAAATAAATATAACTAATAAATCAATAATAACTCACTAATATTATTTCTAATATTAAATAATATACCAAAATATATTAATAAAAATACGAGATGTTATTTCAGACTAAATAAAAGTGTGCGTTCATAAAATTTAATATTGTAGGGTCGTTCGGATGAATTATTCAAAGACTGGAAGGCAGACCTTGGATTACATTAGTTTCTTAAATTTATCCATTTTTTTAATATATTTTTTGGTGCAATTTCAATCTACTGCAATGATACTTTGAAGAAAAGTTTCACGTAGAACAATCAATTATATAATCACTGTCCAAAAATAATAATTTTGCATTATATGTATTTTTTTATTAATCTCTTAATTAAATAGACAAAACCACTTTTTCTTAGAGTTGACAGACTAATATTTGTCCGGAAAGAACATAAATTTCTTGGTTGTGACTTAGGCTCCGTTGGGGAGTGTTCTTGAAAACTGTTGTGCCGTGAAAAAAAGTGATGTCAGGAAAATTAGATGATTATTTGGTAATTTTTTGATTTATGCATATTTTGAGATATAATATATAAAAATAATGTTTTTGGGAAGATTTGATGATAAAACTGATAATTACTTCTTTCAAAAGCTGAAAGCGCTTTTTTCAAAAGTATGAGGGACATGCTTTTGCTAACAGTAATTTTTAGACTAAAAATGTTTTTTTCACACAACAATTTTTATAATTAACCAAATAACTTTCTCCTACAGATTTCCAACAAAAAGCTGTTGTAGCTGTCTGCAACAGTAATACGAAACGGGGTCATAGTGAGCCTGGGATGCAACTCTAGTTGATTTATTCATCGCTTTGGGCGTGTCTTATCCAAGACTAAAGATTTTAAAAAAAATATTAAAATCAAAATTGCATCCATAAATTTTTATTTTTAGAATTGTATTCATTAATATAGAATCGAGTGGTAAAATTAGGAGGGTATAATGATAATAACCAGATATAAATCTTTCAAAAGTTATACATTAAATAGAAATAAATACATGTTCATATTATGTATATATATAATTATATTCTATAAACAAATAATATGTTTATTAAAAAAATAATTATATCCTGTAAAAAGTTACGTTCTAAAAAAATGATAATATTTTATGAAATATATTATATTATATAAAAAGTAATATGTTTCGTAAAACATAACTATGTTCTCAAAGTAATTGCAAAAATTTATCCAACTTATTTTGTCACTGCATTTCAAAAAAATAAATAAATTTGTCACTAACTCCTAATTCGAGTTGACGTGGACATTTGGTAAAAAATATTTTGTCACTAACTCCTAATTCGAGTTGGCGTGGACATTTGGTATAGTATTAAAGTACAATAAAAATAATGAATCATAAGCGGGTTGGGTTCGTGAATTCTAAATATCATGTATGACCATTCCAAACAATGTTTGGTTAAAAAATTTTAGTTTAAAAACTTATATTTCAAGCCATAAGGTATGTGTTTCTAATATCTTAGAAAAAGGTGGGTATGAACATTATGATAAATCAAATCAAAAATTTATTATATTTATCTTTATTTATAAGATTACATGTTAATTTTTAAAATAAAAATTTTATAATGATATTGTTTAATATTTAATAAATAATAGTGATTTTTTCATATTAATTGCACGCATGTTTTTATTTATTAAAAACTATTTTAAATTAACAAATTTATTTCATCATTCAACCAAACACATGATATATATACTATATTATTATAACCGAAATAAGTTTATTTTGTAGTTTGATATGGTTCAACGCCTTTCAAAAATAGCCTAAATACATATAATTTAGTATAATATTACATATCTAAGAGCATTCACAATGGGCTCCCCATCTTCATCCCATTGGGAACACATTTATTTATCTTCAAAATAGTAATTATAAAAATAGTAATTCCTCAAAATTGTTTTTAAAATTTATTTATCTTCTAAAATTTTCCTACGTTATATTCCTCATCTCTATCTCTATTTTCTTTTTTATTAATTTTTTCTCTCACTTCTCTTTACAACTTTAACTATCATCTATTATTTTATCATTTCTCACACCTCTTTTATATATATATATAAATTACTAAAATTTGGGGACACATTTATTTATCTAATTACTAAAAATAATAATTCCTCAAAATTATTCTTAAAATTTATTTATCTTCTAAAATTTTCCTACATTTCATTCCTCATCTTTATCCCTATTTTCTTTTTTATTAATTCTTTCTCTCACTTCTATTTACAACTTTAACTACAATCTATTATTTCATCATTTCTCACACCTCTTATATATATATATATATATATATATATATATATATATATATATATATATATATATATATATTGTATAGAAAATGAGATGGCGATGAATATTAAGTCCCCATTTTTTGGGACACATTTTCATGTCCCTAAAATTTTTCTCAAAATGGGTAACTGGATGTAAAGCATATTTTCATAAAATAATGGAGATGGGGATGAGGATGGGGTTCAGATGAGAATGCTCCAATACAACTACATCAGTTTCATGTCAAGCTCTTTAAATTTTATTTATAATTTAATATAATATTATATATCTAACACAACTATATCAATTTCATTACTACTCAACAAGGTTGGATAGCCCAAGTGGTTGGGGGTTTATCCTCTGTCGTTCCAGGTCCTGGGTTCGATCCTGGCTCTTTAGAACAGATGCTCATGTGTAAGGCTATAAGCCAAATTAGTAAAAAAAAAACATTTTTAAATAATATTTAAATTATAAATTATTTCATTCCATACCACCTTGATTAATGATCCAGCCTGATACCAATTCATGAACCAAACGATCCCTCAAAATTGATTGGAGTTAGTTTTTTTACTTAATTTCATTTATTTTAATTAGAATAACTTTCTTCTTATTTTTTAATTAATCAATTTATAATTAAAATTTACCAATTATTAATCCAATCGAGAATTTTCAAAACAAATCAAACAACTAATTCAAATATCATTACTGTTAATTTATATCCGTTGGGAGTTGGGGCGTATCTTGATCAATGCACAAAGAATGGGAATATAAAAGATGATTGGGCCAAGAAACGAAATAAAAATATGAAAAAATTAGGGTGTATTCTAAACCCCACCCCCACTAATCAAAAACACTTAAAAGGTAAAACAAATACGGTAGTATGCTCTTAGACAATCATCATTTTCATGAACTCATATATAAATTATTGTATGTATAGGTGGAGTTGTTTAATAGTTGCCCATGATTCTTTGATGGGTTTCACCTACTTTACTGCATTCTCAACACTTTAATAATTTGTATGTCTTTTTTTTTTGCAGGAGTGAGATGGGCATTTTGAGCAACAGAGTAGATAAACATGAGATCAAAGCAGGGGATCATATTTATACTTACAGGGCTGTCTTTGCCTACTCTCACCATGGTATCATTTTTAACTTTTATTTAATTTTATATTTTTGGGGCATTGTATTATCTTTTCTTTTAAAGTTGTTTTGTTTCTTGGCTTAAATGTGATGTACTGTATATTTTTAACTGATTGGAAGGGGTTATCTTGAGTCATAGTATGTTTAATTCCAGTATAATGCTTTCTTCCGACATTTGTTTTTAAAGCGAAGAATGTAGTGATCAGATTATGTTAATGAAGTCGAAATGGAGTTTTTCTGTCTTTAAGAGGTTGAAGGTTAGAATTGGATTCGGGGTTTGCAGTTATACTAATAAGTTTTG
Source organism: Oenanthe sinensis (assembly GCA_028671895.1). NCBI lineage: Eukaryota > Viridiplantae > Streptophyta > Magnoliopsida > Apiales > Apiaceae > Oenanthe > Oenanthe sinensis. Next base: position 38,904,639 of record CM053806.1, read on the forward strand.
TGCATTTAGTGATGGCATCTAGCATTTATTTTGTAATTCTTTTCTGGAGGATGGAGACGATGATTTGATTCGGTTATTTTGTGATTTACGTGGTCCTAGTGGATTTGGATTTGGATTTTGGTTTTGGTTTCTGGTTAATTGTCACTGTCAATGTGAGGAAATGTGGTAATCAACTGCTTGGACGTTTTTGGTCCCAACTTAGGTGATTAGGTGCTCGTGTAGCTGCTTGTATTGATATTGGTAGCTTAAATGTCAGGAGTCTCAGGACGCCCCCAATGAAATCTTGGTAAAACTTAGATTAACACATATTTTAATTTGGACCAATTGGGGCTTTTATGAAGAGATACACAGTAGTCTGAATATTTTTAGGATGTGAAGTTGGACAAGCATTTAGTCTGCTAGAACCATACCTTACAAAGGAGTGTAGATCTTTGATTCAAACTGTCTATCTGACACGTTTCCTTGTATTTAATTGTGTTTTCCCAACTGCTAGCTTAAGCCAGGAAGCTAGCTCGTGGTTCTTGAACTTGGGCTGTAAACTCAGCTGAGTAAAAACTTGAGTCGTGTGTGGCTCGTTTATAAACAATACATGTTTGAACACAAATTTGAGGCTCGATTTATAATGAAGTGCAGCTTGAGCATAGTAAGTTTCAGCTTGAACTCAAATATAGTTAGATAGGAGCTCAAATTATTTATATCTATGTATCTTTTTTTTATAATGTGACATATATAAAATATAAAATTTCATTCTTAGCATGTACAATTGCTATACACATATATTATTTACAAATATGATCAGAGAAATCTTTCATATTTAAAAGTTACTTTAAGAATTAAAATACAATAATAAATATTTAAAGGTCTAGCAAGTGAAAGGCTTCTATTGAGTTAGTGTTGTTGAAGCCATTCCTTGTAAAAAGGAGTGTAGCATTTTGATTCAAAATGTCTATCTGCCTTGTTTCTTATTTGTAATTGTGTTTTCCCAAATGGTAGCTTTAGCCAAGAAGCTATCTAGTGCTACCTTGGTTTGTAAACTCTGCTGTGTAAAAGCTCGAGTCGTGTTTGGCTCGTTTATATATGAGATATGTTTGAACACAATTTTGAGACTCGATTTATCTAAAAGTGGAGCTTGAGCATAATAAGATTCAGCTCCAACTGAAATAAACTATATTTTATAAATCTTGTATCGTAACATATACAGAATATATATATATATATATATATATATATATATATATATATATACCATTTGGTGATGCTACTGAAAGATGATGTTTACTATGTTTACGTAGGAAGAGAGAAAGAATGTTTAAGTAGGAAAATGAGATGATAACAACAATATTTACTCAACCATTTAAACAAGTAAGAAATAATACTTTAAACCAGACAAGAAGTCGGTATGAATCTATGTATGAAACAATATTTACTGAAAATATTATATTACTGGAAGTTACTCGCTAAATACAAGAAAAGAAAATACAATACTAGAGAACTAGAAGAGAAGAGAATAAAACATACAAAACAGTTTACATCCTGCCTTTAACATACAACGGAAGCTCATATATATAGAGCTAGAAAATAGGGAAAGGAACAGTCTTCTCATTAAACAAACATGTTACTTGAGTAAAAGTAAAAGTTATTTGAGTAAAAGTAAAAGTAAAAGTAAAAGTAAAAGTAAAAGTAAAATAACTTGTCAGTTTTATTGTCTTTAACTGACGGCTAGTTTGTCGTTTGCTGAAAAATTCTGACTGATGAGTTTTTACTGTTCATGAATATTAAATTCTGCCTTTATGCATATGGGTCTTGAGCATCTTGTAGACTTTCAATGCCATATGGATTTGTGACTGATTGATGACTGGAATTTTGACTTCCTTCAGAGGTATTACTATCTGAGCCTTCTTCTTTGAGACTGCTAACCCTTTCCCGGATAACTTTCAATAGATTATTTAAATCTGCAGTTGATAACCTATTAATTGTAGAAACATCCAAAGAAGAAGAAGATTCGTCTGATTTAACCTTTTCTTTGGCAACTGGTTTTGATTTTATTGCTGGGAACTCTTTCTGAAGTCTGAACTTGACCTATTATTCTGTTAATATCAAATTTATCCCACCATTTAACTAAATGAACCCTTACAACACAACTATATCCATCATGTTGAGTTACTAAGACTGTATGACTTCCTGCTTTGAGGGTTGTTGCTGTATCTTGTATGAGCATGGTTATTTTGTATTGTCATTTTGAAATCCAAGGTACTTTGTATTTACTAAAGAAATGGAGGACTTCATATCCTGCATAATCAGGATTTTTACTAGTTCTGACTTTATATATGAGCTGCTTTCTAGCTCTATATATATGAGCTGCTTACTATCATTTAGTATGATTTCTTTAAATGAGTGTCAGGAGAAACCCTGAGGGTAGAGGAGGAAGCAGCTCTCGTGGCAGAGCTAATTATGATAGTAAGCTCAAAGGAATCATGGTTCCCCATCCAGTTATTCCAGTCAAACCAATAGATGTATTCAATAGATATCAAGTTTTAGGCCAAATCCCTAAACCTTATAGCACTGTTCTTGCCAGTAATCCTCTAGTAATAGATCCCTTTGCTAATTCAAGTAAACTAATTGTTCCCAGTTAAACAAATTGTTTTTTTAGAACAATTCATGAAACTCAACAATGACCCAGTCAAGCTAGCAGCTCAATATTTTCCCCCAGGATGGCATTTTGAGCCTTTAGCCCCATATAAATCTTTGTCATACTACAAAGAAATTTTACTTCAAACAGATTCAGTAACCATTAAACCAATCTTTCATAGAAGGGATGAATCCAAAATTCTTTATCATTCTATTTATATTAAACAGATAATTTCTCAAGATAAGTGGCATAGCCACCCATGTGATCTTCAATTATTAAACACTAACCCACCTCAACATTTTTGTTATTATGATTATATTGAGTCATGAAATAATGTATTTTTGTATCAAAACCGTCATTCAGTCATTCATGGTTCATACAATTTGACCATAAATTCAAAAGTCCAATTCCACTTTGGTTCAAAGGTTGGTGGGAAATTTATGGTCCTTTAAGGGCCATCATCCCAGAAATACTCTTAGAACAAATAGAGTATTTTAATAAAGTCAGAACTAGTAAAAATCCTGATTATGCAGGATATGAAGTCCTCCATTTTTTTAGTAAATACAAAGTATCTTGGATTTCAAAATGACAATACAAAATAACCATGCCCATACAAGATACAGCAACAACCCCCAAAGCAGGAAGTCATACAGTCTTAATAACTCAACATGATGGATATAGTTGTGTTGCAAGGGTTCATTTAGTTAAATGGTGGGATAAATTTGATATTAACAGAATAATAGGTCAAGTTCAGAAAGAGTTCCCAGCAATAAAATCAAAACCAGTTGCCAAAGAAAAGGTTAAATCAGACGAATCTTCTTCTTCTTTGGATGTTTCTACAATTAATAGGTTATCAACTGCAGATTTAAATAATCTATTGAAAGTTATCCGGGAAAGGGTTAGCAGTCTCAAAGAAGAAGGTTCAGATAGTAATACCTCTGAAGGAAGTCAAAATTCCAGTCATCAATCAGTCACAAATCCATATGGCATTGAAAGTTTACAAGATACTCAAGACCCATATGCATAAAGGCAGAATTTACTATTCATGAACAGTAAAAACTCATCAGTCAGAATTTTTCAGCAAACGACAAACCAGCCATCAGTTAAAGACAAGAATACTGACAAGTTATTTTATTTTTACTTTTACTTTTACTCGAATAACTTTTACTTTTACTCAAGTAACATGTTTGTTTAATGGGAAGACTGTTTTATTTTCTAGCTCTATATATATGAGCTTCCGTTGTATGTTAAAGGCAGGATGTAAACTGCTTTGTAAGTTTTATTCTCTTCTCTTTTAGTTCTCTAGTATTGTATTTTCTTTTCTTGTATTTAGCGAGTAACTTCCAGTAATATAATATTTTCAGTAAATATTGTTTCATACATAGATTCATACCGACTTCTTGTCTGGTTTAAAGTATTATTTCTTACTTGTTTAAATGGTTGAGTAAATATTGTTGTTATCATCTCATTTTCCTACTTAAACATTCTTTCTCTCTTCCTACATAAACATAGTAAACATCATCTTTCAGTAGCATCACCAAATGGTATATATATATATATATCTTTCAATATATATATATATATATATAGGGTTTAATGATCCTAAAGTAATCTTTAGATAACTATCTAAAGTTAACATCTATTATAATACAATATCAAGGTTATTTTTGTAAATATAAGGGGGCAAATTCTATTATTATAAAAATACCATCCACTTTTTATACTCAAAATGCTAGCAACTTTAGGTAATTTATCTAAAGTTAACTTTAGATACTTTTTTCCCATATATATATATATTATCATCATATGCAATTGTTATATGCATATATTATATACATGTATAATTGGAGAAATCTTTCATATTTAAAAGTTATTACTCAGAATTAAAATACAATTAGATTAGAAATTATATAAAGTTGTACTAAGTGAAGCGCTTCAATAGAGCGTTTGTTGTTAAAGGTATTAGGCGGAATGATGCGCAAAACCTCCTGAAGCCTAGGTGTGAGGCGCGATTTATTGAAAACAATTTATATTAAAATACCTACTTATATTACAAAATTTATACTACATATAGTATCTTAAATGGAACTAGTAGGGCAAAAGCAATTCGAACATATGCAAGTTAATATTTTAAAATGTATGCATATGTAGGTCTGTACACACACATATGTATAGTGTATATGTTTGTCGGACAAAGGAGACATGAAGACAAAGATATATATATATATATATATATATATATATATATATATATATATATATATATATATATATATATATATATCCATGTACGACTGTGTTCAAATAGAAACTATCTTAGCTTTCAAACTCTACAAACATTGAAAATTCACTAATAACAACACATGATACACCAAAATGCAAGTAGAATTCATCAAATATTTTGACAATAAAGAAGTAAAAAATTAAAAAACGTCATTTGTATCAACGAATTGAAAATTTATTTATTATATAAACATTTTATGTTGATTAATAAAAATGTTTTTATGGTAATAAATTATTATTTATACATTTTATTTTTCGAATTTTTGGTAAATGCTATTGTTATTTTTGGTGCATCCCGTGTCGATATTGGTAGATACCGGAGGTTTGTAGAGTCCATAGGCTAAGAGTTATGTAGTGGAACAATGCCCCTATCGATGTATAGCCTAGTATTTATATGGGGTATATATATATTGATAAAGTGAAGACACCTCTAAAAGAAGACGCGGCTAGAATGGTGTACATCTTCAATTAGGGCTTTTTTGTTACTTTTTTCGTAGTTGAAATGATAGATATTATTGTGTTAGAACTTCAATTTGTTATTTTTGTTTTAGGAGTTGTTTGTTTGGCCTTTAAATTAATCGAAAAGCAGAAAGTTTTACATTTTTCTGCTGGGCATTAACAAGGCGTGCTTTTTAATCCCCTCGTGTAGTCGTGCTTCAAGACCAAATGTGCGCACTTGTTTGAAGTTATCTAGCCTTACCTATGTCCAGGCGCGCCTGGGTATCACATTTGTGTGCCGCCTAGGCGCACTCTGACAACACTGAATAGAGCTCGTAACATGCTTTGAGCAAACCAAAGCTAGGATTGAGCCCTAGTAAATAAGCTTGTGTTTGTTGAGTTTGTGGAGTCTTAGACTGTTCAGGCCCCTGAGGATTGGCTTACAACCCCTGAGCTAAACATTTGTGCACCTCCTTTCTGCGTTCAGAACCTTGAGCCACAGGTCAGGCCCCTGACTGCGGGATTTTAAGCATTGGTCATGTAATTGTAATACCCTAATACAACACAATTATCAGAGATCAATACAAAATTAGTGCGGCTTGTGGAGTAGGAATTTCCGAACCACGGAAATCATTGTCTCATGTGATTGTCGTTTATTCCTGTTTATTTGCTTTGATTTTGCTTTCGTACTATACTCAACAGTGTTTGAGCTCAAACTAGATTTGTTTATCAATAAACAAGCTTGAGGTAGTCAAAGCTTAGGTCATCTCGACTTGATCACAACCTTTACCTCTGTGTCAGTGTCAGGGTAGCAAAGAAAAAAAGTAGACTCCTTTCATCCTCGGAGCAGGCACATATATATGTGTTGGGACAATCGAATCATGATGCTGCGTTTTATGATATGAAAACGAACGAGTTTGAATAGAAAATTAACCTTAATCGCTACGGCGCAAGCGATTCAAATCCACGTCTTCTACTGTATTCCCGTATTCACCTTGAGCGAAGTGTGGCCTTCGATCCTCCCAAGGTTGCCTCCCTTCTAGCTTTGAGATCTTGGAACCCTAGTTCTTGGTTGCCTCCTTGAACGGCTGCTCACAAAAACCCTAGTATTTCCAACTCATAGCTAGAAGAGAATAAGATGAATATATAGGCTACAGTAGGGATCCTGGATAATTAGGTCGGGCCTTCCAATGACATTCTGGGTCAAGCCCAATGTCATTAAATATTAATTCAATCCACTAAAGAATTAATATTTGCACTACCTCTCCTAATGCCGTAATTTAATTATTTAATTCGGCTCCAATATTATTTGCTTATTAAATTCCCCATGTTTAAGATATCGAATGTCCATTAATTAAATTAATTTCTGATAATTAATTTAATCAATATCTTTTATCCTTGATCATCCACTCAACCTTATAATTATGCAAGAACAAATCTGCCTGCAGGACTTAAGCATAATTATCTTTATGAGCTTTCAAGAGGACATCATCACCCGAATATTTTCGGACACGGTTTCCTTTTATAGTCAATATCCCACTCTGTATGCAATGTCATTGTCCAATACATAATATTGTGATTAACAAAAAATCACATCACATATGAATCAAAACATGTGCATTGCATACAAGTGTCAATCACTGTATCCGGATTAAGAACCTAAGCAATAATAATATTATAGAATCTTAGTTCTTCTTTATTATCAGAATAGAAGAACAATTCTAATATATTAATCCCGTTCAATATACACAAAGCATACAAGTATTATTCAATAATCAAGATAGATTATTTCCAAATAATACTTCAGTCATTCCAGTGGTTTGTTTAACTCCACTTAAACTGTGAACATTTATTATATTATATATAGACACTGACAATCTAATCTTCTGTTATCCCATTTGATATTAGATTATCCACAATATATAATATACAAACAGTGTTAAAATACGCATTCAAGATTCTCAATAAAAAGGACAATGTCATATACTTCAAACGAATAGTTCAGTATACTCCCTAACAATCTCCCACTTATACTCAAACTATTCTTTGAGTATATCAGTGTTTTATTACAAGCAATCCACTACCAATTAAATAACTATTATGTGACCATACATCTGACTCCTATCGCCTCCACGTGCTGCTCAAAAGCCTTAGCTGGTAAGCTCTTTGTGAAAGGATCTGCCCGGTTGTCCTTTGATACTATATCAGTCACAATAATATCTCCTCGCTTAACGAATTGTCGTATAAGGTGATACTTACGCTCGATGTGTTTTGCTGCCTTATGGTCTCGCGGTTCCTTTGCATTTGCCACAGCACCAGTGTTATCACAATACACTGTCAAGCTCCTAGGCAAATTAGGTACCACATCTATGTCCAAAAGAAAGTTTCTGAACCATATTGCCTCTTTGGCTGCCTCCGAAGCTGCCACATATTCGGCTTCCATGGTAGAGTCAGCAACGCATTTCTGCTTTACACTCCTCCATATTACAGCTCCACCTCCTAAGGTAAACACATATCCCGAGGTTGATTTCCTCTTATCTCTATCTGCTTGGAAATCTGAATCGGTATATCCTAGAGGTAACAAATCTGAGGCCTTGTAAATTAGCATATACTCCTTAGTCCTTCTCAGGTACTTGAGTATAGCCTTTACTGCACTCCAATGTTCCTGTCCTGGGTTTGACTGATATCTGCTAACCATGCCCACGGCAAAACAAATATCAGGTCTCGTACATAACATTGCATACATTAAGCTTCCGCATGCCGAAGCATAGGGAACCGCTTTCATGCTCTCTATCGCCTCTGGTGTCTTAGGACACTGTTTCTTTGATAGAGCAACTCCATGTTTATAAGGTAGGTTACCCTTCTTGGAGTCCTGCATGTTAAAACGAGCCAATACCTCATCAATATAGGGCTCTTGGGATAAAGCCAACATCCTTTTCTTGCGATCCCTTATAACTTTGATCCCAAGGATGTATGCCGCTTCACCTAAGTCCTTCATTTCGAACTGTTTGAACAACCATGCCTTTACCGCTGATAACATCCCTACATTGTTTCCAATGAGTAAAATATCATCTACGTATAGCACTAGAAAAGTCACTGAACTACCCCCACATTTCTTGTACACACACGACTCGCTTGGACATTGATCAAATCCGTATGTCTGGATTACCTGATCAAAGCGAATATTCCAATACCTAGAAGCTTGTTTAAGTCCATAAATGGACTTCTTAAGCTTACATACCAGATGCTCTTGGCCTTCCTTAATGAATCCTTCTGGTTGTTGCATATAGATGATCTCATCATCAAGACTCCCATTTAGGAAAGCTGTCTTGACATCCATTTGCCAAATCTCATAATCGAGATGAGCTGCTATAGATAAAAGAATCCGGATCGACTTTAGCATGACTACTGGCGAAAAGGTTTCCTCATAATCGATCCCTTCTTTCTGAGTATACCCTTTCGCAACAAGTCTTGCTTTCCAAGCTTTTACCTTTTTGTCAGATCCTCTTTTTCTCTTGTAGATCCACTTACATCCAATGGGTTTTACACCTTTGGGTGGTTCCACGAGCTCCCAGACTTGATTTGAATACATAGATTCCATCTCAGATTTCATTGCTTTTTGCCATAGATCTGCATCTTTGTCTTGCAGTGCTTCCTCGTATGTCATGGGATCCTCATCATGTTCCTCAGAGACCAAGTCCGAAAACTCTCCCAATAATATGAATCTGCTGGGTTTACGAATAACCCTCCCACTACGACGAGACACCGGTGTGGTATTAGTGATAGGTTGTGTGTTCTCTTGTGGCTGTTCTACTTGTACTATTGGCACTTGTTCATTATTTGTCTCTCCCACTAGTTCCTCTAAAACGACACTGCTCATGGGTTTATGGTTCATCATATAGTCCTCCTCTAGGAATCTAGCATTGGTACTAACAATGACATCCCGATCCTTAGGACTATAAAATAAATATCCTTTCGTTCCCATGGGATAGCCTACAAAAAGCCTTACTTCTGTACGAGATTCTAACTTAGTCACGTTCTTGTTCAACACATGTGCTGGACAACCCCATATCCGAATATGTCTTAGACTAGGTTTTGAACCAGTCCACAATTCTTTTGGAGTCTTAGGAACTGACTTAGAAGGAACTAAATTCAAAAGATAAGCTGCTGTTTCTAAAGCATGTCCCCAAAACGACTTGGGCAGATCTGAATAACTCATCATCGATCTAACACTCTCCAAAAGAGTACGATTCCTTCTCTCCGCTACACCATTCTGTTGGGGTGTTCCAGGTGCAGTCAACTGAGACATGATCCCATTCTTTGATAAATAATCCCTAAATTCTCCAAGCAAGTATTCGCCACCACGATCTGATCGTAGTGACTTGATACATTTTCCATGTCGCTTCTCCGTTACAGTTTTGTACTCCTTGAACTTGTCAAAGCACTCTGATTTACGGCGCAACAAATAAATGTATCCATATCTAGAATAATCATCAATAAAAGTGACAAAATATTCATAACCACCTCTTGCTTGAATATTCATGGGTCCACATAAATCAGTATGAACCAATTCTAACACTTCTTTGGCTCTATTCCCCTTTGCCTTAAAAGGCCTAGTGGTCATTTTACCTTCCAAACAGGATTCACAGACTGGAAATGGCTCCACTGCCAATGAGCCTAAAGGCCCATCTACTACCAGTCTTTGAATCCTCCTCAAGTTAATATGACCTAATCTTAAGTGCCAAAGATATGTTTGGTTCAAAGAAGAAGGTTCCTTTCTTTTAGTAGTGATAGAAGATGTGTTATTTAATACCCTATGTTGTAGTTGCAGTGCTGGTTGATTATGAGTGATTATGTATAAATTGTCTTGCAATGTACCAGAACATATAACTAGTTTATTCCTCATAATTGAAACATTATGATCCAAACAAACATTATAACCATCCAAAGCAAGTTTAGAAACCGAAATTAAATTCCTTCTAAACGAAGGTACATAAAGACAATTGTTCAAAACCAAATTCCTATCATCACCAAAAGATAAATTAACATCTCCCACTGCAACTACTGCTACTTTCGTAGCATCTCCCATGAACACATATATCTCGCCATCTCTAAGCATTCTGGATTGCTGGAACCCCTGCATAGAATTACAAACATGATCAGTGGCTCCTGTATCTACACACCAAGTGCTCGTAGATATAGCCGCTATATATGTTTCTGTAACTAGAGAAAGAGACATACCAATATTGTTTTTCTTCTTAGGAAGAGGACAATCCTGTTTCCAGTGACCCGACTGCTTGCACCTGAAGCACTTGCCCTTGGGCTTTTTCACAGCACCACCTTGAACTCCCACAGCTTTCACAACTTTCTGTGTCTGAGCCTTTTTCTTCTTCTTGGCTTTCGGCTTAGAAGAAGAAGGTTTCTCAGCCACATTGACTTGAACACTCTGCTGAAAAAGTCCTTCAGCTGCCTGAAGTTCTGTCAGAAGTTCCGCAAGACTATACATTCTTTTGTTCATGGTGTAATTCAAGCGGAACTGCTCAAAACTTTTGGGTAAACTCATAAGGATGATATCGATCTGGGTTTCCCCATCAACCTCAGCACCAAGGATCTCCATCTCATTCAGATGTGACATCATCCTGAGAACATGATCCCTTACAGGTGTCCCTTCAGCCATCTGAGTGTTCATTAAAGCTTTCATTGCTACTTGCCTTGCAGCCCTATTCTGATCTCCAAAAAGTTCTTTGAGATTAAAGAGCATATCTGAAGCAGTGGCCATAGCCTGATGCTGATGCTGCAAAACACCTGACATTGCTGCCAGAATGTAACATCGCGACATCTCATCAGCCTTAATCCACTTCTTATAATACTCCTTCTCAACTTCAGAAGCATTCTCAGCAGGCTCCTCTGGCTTGGGTTCATTAATGCAAAATTTGTACTCCTCAGCAGTCAACACAATGTCCAAATTACGTTTCCATTCAATATAGTTAGGTCCAGTAAGTTTGTTATCCTTAAGTATGGTAAAAAGTGGATTAAAGCCCATTATATCCTGAGAATCATACATATAACACATAATTAGAGGGTGTTTAAAAAAATTGGTTCCTCTAACAATTATTTAAAATTAAAACACCAACACTTAAACACCATAGGTTTCCGGTATGCCACGTTGGGTGACTTATATACCACCTAAATTTATTTAAATGTTACTTCGGTCCTACTACTAAATAATTAGTCACGTTAGGGTGATCTATATTATTTTTCATAGCTAAGTGTATACCATTATTAAATCTTAAATTAATAATAATAATACCAGATGCGCCTTTTGACTATGATAAATTCTTGCTCCTAACAATAAGATACTACTAAAATTACAAATCTAAAGAGTATTCAGACTGACTGGCCAGGCCGGTGGAAGCATTGCCAAGAGGCTAACCACTTTTCTAGACACCAATCTAAATGGCCAGGTAAGCTGCACGCTTTCCTAGACACCAACGCAAGAATACTCAAAGATGTGTTATTTTAGATTCTCCTCCTAGTTGAGCGTGAAAGCTATCAAAAAATAGGGTATCCTTTTATTATTTGAATTCTATGAAACTTAGTACGCCACGTTGGGTGACATATGTACCTTCCAATATTCATAATTAATTTTAGAAGTTTGTTCTAGTAATTTCCATAACACTCTAGACACCATAAATTACATGCCACGATGGGTGACGTATACATAATTTATATTCGACTTAGTGTTAAATTACATACAAACAATAATGGAGACCATGGGATTTAATACCAAATTAATTCCCTCTCCCACTTAGTATTTTACTATGAGGATTTTATCTAGATGCATCGTCCTATGTTATTTTTTCGCAGTCCACATGTATCATAATAACAATACATATAACACATAACATAGCAGCATACTCATCATGATTAAAGCATAATAAAACAGCCCTATGTCCATGTCGTTCTAGCATGCGAAGGGTTAGTATCACATGGCATAACAAACAAACATGGAACACATAGTAGTAATAATCAAGATCAGCAAACATTATGTAAAACATAATAAAATACATCCACTATTATGGCCCCGAAGAATAATCTTCAAAATCATCCATCGATAAATTTTCGAAAATCTTCAGCCGCCTGTTTGACTGCCTAAACGAGCTCAGAATGGCTTGAAAAATCTAGAGATGGTTACCATCTCAGCCTGTAGGTCTCGTTCTGCCGTTTCCGAAAAGGTATTATTCGCCCCAATCGGATATCGTATGCAAAATCTGTAGCCAGAACAGCGAAGCAGCCACGAAAACAGCATATAGCAGCGGAAGAACTCTGTTTCTCGCATCTTCGTTGATCAAACAATTACATACGACAAATACAACAGAAAAATCTATTCTATTACATCAGATCATAATCTAAATTGAATACAATTCGAATTACAAGATTACAATCAAAATAGAAATCAAAAATTAAAACTAATCATGATCAACCCTCATGATTTAATTTACAACCACGATAAACCACGTGGGATCCAAAAACATAATTACAACCATGGCCATAATAGTGGATAACAACCTGCATCAAAAAAACAATACAAACCCACCACTATATACATACATAATTACGACATGGACATCATATCATATAACGCAGAACCCTAGAACCTGGCTCTTGATGCCAATTGTTGGGACAATCGAATCATGATGCTGCGTTTTATGATATGAAAACGAACGAGTTTGAATAGAAAATTAACCTTAATCGCTACGGCGCAAGCGATTCAAATCCACGTCTTCTACTGTATTCCCGTATTCACCTTGAGCGAAGTGTGGCTTTCGATCCTCCCAAGGTTGCCTCCCTTCTAGCTTTGAGATCTTGGAACCCTAGTTCTTGGTTGCCTCCTTGAACGGCTGCTCACAAAAACCCTAGTATTTCCAACTCATAGCTAGAAGAGAATAAGATGAATATATAGGCTACAGTAGGGATCCTGGATAATTAGGTCGGGCCTTCCAATGACATTCTGGGTCAAGCCCAATGTCATTAAATATTAATTCAATCCACTAAAGAATTAATATTTGCACTACCTCTCCTAATGCCGTAATTTAATTATTTAATTCGGCTCCAATATTATTTGCTTATTAAATTCCCCATGTTTAAGATATTGAATGTCCATTAATTAAATTAATTTCTGATAATTAATTTAATCAATATCTTTTATCCTTGATCATCCACTCAACCTTATAATTATGCAAGAACAAATCTGCCTGCAGGACTTAAGCATAATTATCTTTATGAGCTTTCAAGAGGACATCATCACCCGAATATTTTCGGACATGGTTTCCTTTTATAGTCAATATCCCACTCTGTATGCAATGTCATTGTCCAATACATAATATTGTGATTAACAAAAAATCACATCACATATGAATCAAAACATGTGCATTGCATACAAGTGTCAATCACTGTATCCGGATTAAGAACCTAAGCAATAATAATATTATAGAATCTTAGTTCTTCTTTATTATCAGAATAGAAGAACAATTCTAATATTTTAATCCCGTTCAATATACACAAAGCATACAAGTATTATTCAATAATCAAGATAGATTATTTCCAAATAATACTTCAGTCATTCCAGTGGTTTGTTTAACTCCACTTAAACTGTGAACATTTATTATATTATATATAGACACTGACAATCTAATCTTCTGTTATCCCATTTGATACTAGATTATCCACAATATATAATATACAAACAGTGTTAAAATACGCATTCAAGATTCTCAATAAAAAAGGACAATGTCATATACTTCAAACGAATAGTTCAGTATACTCCCTAACAATATGTTGCACCAGAACAAGTCAGAAACAGAAAGATGTGTATGGTCAATTAATCTAGCAAATATTTTATAAGAAATTCTCTAGAATTTGCTGACGTTGTCTCTACATGCATGCTACTATATTAATTTGATGATTTGATCTTTTATATTATCTCATTATATATCTAAATGGAAGAGTTAGGAGTTAGAAGTGAACTTGGCAGCAGAAGCATGAAACACCTTGCTACTAGTAATTTCTCAATTTTGTTAATGCTAATTGAAGACAAACAATGTAAACTTTAACTGCTAAATGCAGGTATCTTTGTTGGAGGAAACAAAGTTGTTCATTTTACCCCCCAAAAGGAAGAGAGTTCAGGCGACCAAGCCCCTCTGATTACCTTTGATGGCATGTCAGATGTATCATTTTCCTGTCCAACTTATCCAGACTGTGGATTTAGACAGCCCAACAGTGGAGTAGTTCTGACCTGCCTAGACTGCTTTCTTCGGAACGGATCTCTCTACTGCTTTGAATATGGAGTTAGCCCATCAATCTTTCTCACGAGAGTACGAGGTGGGACTTGTACTACTGCGGCACCTGATCCATCTCAAACAGTTATTCACCGAGCAATGTATCTTCTTCAGAATGGATTTGGAAACTATGATGTGTTCCAAAATAACTGTGAAGATTTTGCCTTGTACTGTAGAACAGGTCTTCTGACAATTGATAGGCTAGGGGTTGGAAGAAGTGGCCAAGCTTCTACTGTTATTGGCGCTCCTTTGGCTGCCCTTCTATCCTCTCCTTTAAAGTTATTATTGCCTAGTCCTATTGGTGTGGCTACCGTAACAGCAGGGATGTATTGCATGAGCAGATATGCTACTGATGTTGGCGTTAGGACTGATGTCATTAAAGTAGCTGTCGAGGATCTGGCTGTGAACCTGGGCTGGTTAAATAGTAACGAAGTACATGAGAAAAACAAGGCTTCTAACGAGCAGATTGTGAAACCCTAACTTCCTGAACGTTTCCAAAAGGAAGCTTCATACTTGTATATAATTTCCTGGTGAACCTTTTGAAAAAATTTGAATTAAATGTCTTTCAACCGTATCGTATATCAATTCATAAAATCGTCTTTCAAGATTGCTATTTTCTTGTACTTTCAAAAAAATAATAAAGATTGCTATCTTCTTCTGGCTGATGTAATTTTGGATTGATCTCCTACGTTATGGTTACTTGTATAATTGAAACAGCCCATGTTTATGGCCCTAATGCATACGGGATTGGTAATGCTCTTTTTATGGTCTAGAAGTTTCCTTCAGAGTCGAATTGTTCAGAATGATGTTTTGATTCTTGACATTAAGAGTCTCTTGTAACCTCTTCGTCGCATGGTTGGTTGATATCACTTATTTACCTTGATAACCATTTATCCGCGATTTTTTATAATCGATAGGTGAAAACCCTAACATTCCCCACGAGCAAATAAGTGAGATAGGCCCCCTATATTCACATAAAAATCTATTATGTATATTGGTTGGTTAAAATAATATATAATAATAATTCTTTAAATTATAGAGAATAGAAAAGGTGTTTTATTCCAATAGTAGTATGTATAATGGTTACCTATTATTTAAAATCAATATTTTATAGTTAGTAATAACAAGGAAATTGGAGAATTGAAGAAAGAAAAAAAAAGAGGGAATCTATGTGGATCATACGTGGACAATTACAGAGAATGAGATTGACTAGCAAATATAGACAATACATACAGAGAATTGTAAAAATTTACCTAAGGAATCACATGGTTGGAGTTGAGAATTTTTCTACAATTCTCTAAATTTGGATTGCCACATCATTTTAACGGCAAAAATATCAAAATCCTCATTTTCTAGGATGAAATATAACATTATCGTTACTAAAGAAAAATTTGACTCATTTTGATCACTAGAAAAATAAAAATGTACATATTAAAGTCAAAACTATTAAATATTCATTAACAACTCTTTTTATGTTTCTATGCGCGCACACACACAATCATTAATTATCCAGAATACACAAAAAAGTACGGTTGATATTTTTAGTTATAGAACCATTACTGGATAAAGACCAAACAATGTAGCTCATAACTATTTATAATAGATTAAAAGTAACAATTTGAGTAAGCAACTACCGGAGTGTATGACGAAAAACGTTTAATTTGACTAAATTCAGTTTTGACTTTAAAGCGTGTACGCTTTTTATTATCTAGTGATGAAAATGAGTCATGTTTTTCTTTAATGATGATACTGATATATTTCATCCTAAAAAATGAGAATTTTGATATTTTTCCCCATTTTTAACTAAGGGGTTGCAATGGTTGAAGTTGCTCTAATAGTGGTTGATGTTGGACCGTTAATTGCATTTTGTTAGTTTTGAATTGATACGATGTTATCTGGTCTGTTTTGTACTAGAAGTAACATTCGTAGGTATTTACTTTGAAATTTCTACCAAAAGACTTTTCCATCATCGAGCACAATCCCTTCTCTTCTAGCAACACTAAGCCAGATTCCATTTTTGGTGCTGGTAATCCATCCGGTCAATACAAATATTTTTACTTTTTTAAAATGAATTATATTGAAATAAAAATTTTGTAGAAAAGAGTTTTTTTTATTTTTAAAATTTTTTATCATCAAATTGAAAAAATTGCAAGTTGCTCTTAAATATGTACATAATAAAACCTTAATATGTGAGGAAAAAATAACATATAATAAAAAATATGTCACAAACAAATTTGCAGATAAAACATTTATCAGTCAATCTGACTCATACCTCATAATTCTTCTACATCTATTCCAATCCAATTGAGAATATTCTAATATGATAATGCATCTAAAATCAACAAAAGAAAATGACAAAAAATTTAAAATATTAATCAGCCGTGGGTAGGGATGGGAACAATGAAATATTCCTAAATTCTTATGCCGTTGTGGAAGTAGAAAATGTAGATAACTATAGATGGTTTATTCAACTGTTGCAAGATGATTTATCTTCGGGAAATGGCTTAGGATATACAATCATCAGTGACCAACAAAAGGTAATATTAATTGTTTTTAAAGATTTTTTTGTGATTTTAAATTTCATATTTTGCTTCAAATATACTAATTGTTACTAAAGAGAGAGTTTCACTCTTTCCAGGTGGGGAATTATCAAGGTCTAAAAAAAACTGTGAAAGAGTTCTGACTAAATATTGAGCATAGGTTTTGTGCTAGACACTTGTACTCAAATTTCACGAAAAATATCCATCTCAACTAATAAAGTGAGCATTCTGAAATACTTCATGTGTTACCTATCCCGTTGCACATTTGAGGGTTATGAGAACTATTCAAAATTTGTCAAAAGTAAGTCATGAACAGTTAGAGAGATTATACCCTAAATATTGACTGAAAGCATATTTTAACACCATATGTTGTGTTGATAATGTTGAAAATAATATTGTCGAATGCTTTAATGCTTGGATAATAAATGACATGTACAAATTGTCAATTATTCATTTATTTTATAATGCTTATTTCATGAAAATTATGATAATAGTGTAGTTTATATTTTATAGGTACTTGCCTTTGTTTGACATGCTTCAAGAAACTCATTTTATAATTATGAGAAGGATGCGAGTAAATAGGGGCAACATGGAAAACTCTGACCTTTAGTTATATCCAAAGATTAAGAAAAAATTGGATATGGTTGTTACTGAGTCAAGGGAACGACAAGCAACTTGGGATGGATAAAGAAATTTTGTTGCAAGTTATGTTTATATCATGTATATTTTTATTGTAATTCATTTGTGTTAACAGTTTTATCTACTATTTATAGGTCAAATCTAGATTAAGATCTTTAACTGTGGACTTGGTTAAAAAGAGTTATGATCGTAGAAGTTTTGATCTTATTAGCATCCCATGTGCTCACCCAGTGGCTGCTATACATGACAGACGACATCAACCATTGGATTATATCATATACTACTATGAAAGGTATAAATATTTAGAGACCTACAAACTTTCATTGGATGCTCGTCCAAGTGAGGAATATTGGAAATATATATTATCATGCTAACCTCTTCTCCCACTAGAAATTCCTAAAAAATTAAGGGGAAGACCTAAAAATCAAGGACAACAAGATGCAAAGAGAAAGATGCATGCAAGAAAGAAGGTCACAAAAGTACCACGTGTCCGGATAAACCACATGATACAGACGATAGAGGAAACAATGCAAATCAAGTTGCTGAAAATGCTATCAGGATATTGAAAATGATGATACAACACAAACAAGGTTAGAAATAAATTCAAATTTGAGTTCGGAGACAAGGAACATGTATCGAAATAAATTATCAATCAAGAGAAACATGTCCGCTTCGGTAGCTAAGAAAGCATCAGGTGAAGCCTTGTTTATACCCACTCCATGAATTAATATATTTTCTCTCCACTAAATAGAAGACTATCTGCAAGATCACCGACTACAACAATTGCTAATTTATGTAACTAGTTATATTTGGTTTAAGATTTATTTTGTTTTTGAACTATTTATTAAATGTGTAAGAGTTATGAAAACTCATAGGGCTGAAAACGAATCTGAGTAATCCGGGTTCGAACTCGGATTCGACTCGTCAAAAATGAATATAATTCGTATTCGTATAAAAAATGAGTGAATTCGAATCTTATTCTATAATTCGAACGAATACCGAGTCGGATCTTACCACTACGATATTCGATCGTATTTATTTTGAGCAGTTTGAATACTTTGAGAGTACTCGAATACATATTTATTATACATACTCGACTCGAATTCGTAAGTTATATATATATATATTATTATATACAGTATATAATATTTATATTAAAATAATATTCTATAAAATGATCATATTTTAGTTTTTAGTGAACAATTATTCCAATATTCTTAATTTTATAAAATTATTACATACGAATTCGAATTCGAATATGCTAAAATGAGTAATTCGGTATTTATTCGAGTCGAGCCGAACCAAATACGAATTTTAATATCCGAACTCGAGTCGAATCTGAGCAAAATATTAAAATTTTAATTCGAATCCAGACCGAATCTGAACGAATAATTATAAATTCGAGCCGAATCTAATCATACTGCTATTCGCACTTATTCGATTCGATTCCACCCCTAAAAACTCATGTTATTTTTGCTCTAATAGTTGATTGTTTTGGGATATAAAGATGGTTAGATATTTGGACTTGATATGTATGAATATGGTTGACTATTTTGAATTTAATATTATGAAAGTAGTTAGTGTTTTTTGATTTAATATGTATGAAAATATTTGGATGTGATATTATGATAACCATTGGTAAATTTTATTTTAATGACTATTTCTAAAATGGTTATAAATCTTAGTGTAAGATTCAAATATAACCAATAACCATTTAATTAGTATTTTTACGTGTCCATATCATCATTCAGTCAACATATATAAATTATTGTTAACTGTAAGATTAATATTTTGTCAAACATTTAACAAAATGTACAATTTAATGTGTTTGGTGGTTTGACTGAGACGTATTTTGGTTTAGTGGTGATTTTGATACAATTAAACCCTAGAGAACAGCTAATATAGTTAATATATGACTTATTTTAAAAACATTGTACGTAAAGATACTTATAAAAATCACTAAGAATTATACTTGAGTTTGCTTTAAAGTACATTATTTATTATCAACAAAAATAATTAGTAAATATTACTAAATAAATATGAATATGAAGAATTTTTCATGGGCGAACACCGTGAAGTGGATGAACACGAGTACTCTCAAGTGGGTGAGCCTTCAAAGTGTGTAAGTACTGTAATAAATAGAAAGTCTTGAACCTTCATTATTATTCTTCAAATAAGGTCATGAATCTTTAAAAATGGGCGTCCGAGTTGACGAGTACTCTCAATTAGAAGAACACTCTCAAATCGGCGAGCACTATAATAGATGGGCAGTCCTGGGACTTCATTATTATTCTTCAAATGAGGTCCTGAATATTCAAAGTGGACGAGCAACCTTATAAGTAAACAGTCCATGACCACAAGTGATCATTCCTTATATAAGCTTCTATATCTTTCAATTTATGCAAGATTCTTAAGAAATCCCGTATAGGCCTAGGTCATTGTTGTAATCCCTTTATTTCTATTAAGTTGCTCCTAAATATCGATATGCATGCCTTTGGGCGTGTAGCTGAGTTGGTGAGGGTACTGGTTATTGACCAAAATAATCAAGGTTCAATTTCTGGAGACATGAAGAATTTTTCCCGCACTCCATGTTGTAGGGCCATCAGTGTGGTCTTATCGCTCATTTAGTCCGATTTACATGTCACGTGTTATGTTTGAGGCGGTCTGGCGTGATACCAGTTGGGGTGTCCAGAAATTACACATTTTGAACAATATTGATAGCCATGGCTTACTTTGGATGATGCCTATTTGTTAATTGAAAAATGGCAATACTTTTTGCCTAAAAAATCATTCTAGGCCAAACCCACTTTCTTGATCATCGGTATATTAAAAGGAATAGTCTTTTTTTAAATAATTTGGCTTATAACCATACAAATGAGTATGTGTTTCAATATATCTCGGGGTAAGCCTGAGTTGAGCCGGAATCTGGGACGACAGATGGTAAATTCTTATCACTTTAAATTTCCAATCGCGCTCGGTCTAGTCCTTTTAATCTAATTATAATCTTATATATTATATATTATCGATAAAATGGCTATTCTATATGTTGTCATCTAGTTATAATATTATTTATAACTAATAAATAATAATAACATGTTTATATTACTATAATATATTTATTGTACTTTAAAACTAATAATATAAATTTTAATAATTTTAATACGTTATTGAAATGATTCAAATGTACAACTTTGATAATAATTTAGTTAAAATAAAATATAAAATATAATTTAATAATAAGCTAATGATTCAAAATTATTTACCTTAAATAATTTAACGGTCATTATGAACTTGTCATCCAAATCAACAAAAAAAATCTTGTTCTCTTTATGAAAATAATAGATTATTCTTTTCATAATCTTCAAGGATGCAAAGGTAAGAAATATCTTACATAATAGTCTGAACTCTGTAATGTCTAACAGAGTAATTGCTTGCAAAATAGCAAAGGAAATCTGGGATGCCTTGAAGGTCCAATGACAAGGAACCAAAAATATAAAGAAAAACAGAAGTTCTGTACTTATTCAGGAGTATGAATATTTTGAGGTCAAATATAATGAGTCTCTAACTGGTATATATAACAGATTTCTCACTCTGTTGAATGACTTAGCTCTAGTTGACGAGGTGTATGAGAATGAGGACTCAAATACTAAATTTTTAAGGGATTTACCTGAAGAGTGGGACTTGCAGGCATCTCTGATAAGAGACAGAGCAGATTTGGAAGACATGTCTCAGGATGAAATATATGGTAAACTGAAAACTCATGACTTGGAGTTGCAGCAAAGAAAGAATAAAAAAAGTGGTAAGGCAAAGTCAATTGCCTTGAATGTTGAGACAAAGATTGTGAAAGCTAAGGAACAAATTCTTACAGTCTCAAAGAGAAAAGGAAAAGCTATGATGGTGAATGAAAGTAGTGATTCAGAGTCTGAAGCAAATTCTGATGCAGACTCTGATGATCAATCCACAGATTCTGGCATAATGAAAATAGTTGCTATGATTTTCAAAGGTTTCAAAAAGATTGTAAAGCAAAATGTAACGTTAAAGTAACATGTAACCGAGGTAACTAACTCAACACAACAAGTCGGTAACTTATATTAAAATGAAGCACGGAATCGACTGCGAATCATTTATAAGTTGAATACAAAAGACCAAATTATTAGAGGAAACTTTGAAGACATTGAATATTACTGAAAGAAGTTCATTAACATGTTCAAGCCTCAGTGAAGAATAAAGTTGAAGTGGTTCAAAGGTTCTGAAGATGAAGAAGGTTTTTGCTACAGAGAAAATAGAAGATTCCAGTGAAGTTTAGAAGCACTTCTAATCAACAAGGAACAAAGTCAATTGTATTGTAAAGAAGATGTGAAGATCAAGATCGTGTTAGTCATTTTTGAACTAGACCAGTTGCACCAAACATCAGCACAAAAGAGATTGAGAATTGCATATATGGATGAGAAGAATTGACTATTTACTGAAATGGGTAACAAGTGAAGTGGTATATGATGAAGCTCAGAATAAATCAAGTTCGAATAATCAAGGAAATATTTATTAGACTTGGTTGTAGTGGAAGAAAATATATTAAGGGCTTATCAGGTTTGAAATTGGCTAAGGAAAGAAGACTACAGAAGCTGTATCCAGAAGTCAACCTAGTCAAGCTATTTCGTCTTATTCACCAATGGTTAATAAAGCTATTTTGTCTTATTCACAGATGGTTAACAACCATCGGGTGAAAGAAAAGAAATGGTGAATAATTCAAGGGCTTATTTTGTCCTATTAGCCGATAGTTATTAACTATCGGAAAAGGAAACAAAAGCAAAGACCCCACTTCCCGATGGTTACTAAAGCTTGGAATAATTGAGTTTATTTCAGTAATTGTTTTAATCCTCCGATACTTATTCTACAGACTCATCGAGGGTTAAACAATTACTCAGTAAATTGTTCCCGATACTTAAAGAAAAATAGAAGTGAAGAAGCAACTAGTTTACTTGGTCCTAAAAGAGCCACGTATCCTTAGTTGAAAAAGTCTACACAAAAAGGAAGCGAAGCATCGTCTTTGTTATTCATTCATTCAGTTTACAGATAGAGAAATACAGAGAGCATTGAAGAGAGAAACACAGAGAGCATTCAAGAGAAGTAAACACAGAAGCCATTAAGTTTGTAATCAGCTGTTGTTACTTTGATTGTTCTTATTAAAGCTTGTAACTGTAACTGTAACTGTACTAGTGGATCATTGTAACTAATCTACGGATTAGATTTGTGGAGCACCTCAGGGTTTATATAAATCAAAAGATATATTCTCTGAACTGTTGTGTCATTGCTTATCACCTGTTTGATTATATAACTGTTCGAACTGTATAAAGTCCATAAAGAACCATTCCGCGAATTAGAGTTAAAATTGGACAATATCGTATTCAACCCCTCTTCTACGATATTTGGGACTAACAAAGATGAAGTACAAGAAGTTCAAAAAATAGAGCAAGTTTAAGAAGAGATCTGGTAATTCTGTGAGCAAGGAGAAGTTCAGAAAGGGAGAAGACAGAGAAGGGAAAGCAAAGAAACTACCAATCAAAGGTCAAGTATTACAAGTGTAACAAGATGAGACATTATGCAACTGAGTGCAGGAGAAAGGAAGCTGAAAAGACACTCATAACATTCAAGAAAGATTGGATGGACTCCTCAGACTCTAATGAGGAAGTAAACTATGCACTCATGACAAACACAGAGACTCCCACTACAAACTCTGATAAGGTACTAGATTCAACTTTCAACATTGACACTGATAATATCTATGAAATGAAATCTTTTCTTAGTACTTTGCATGTTAGTTTTAAAACTCAATCTCTTGAAAATGAAAGACTAAAATATGAAATTCAAAAGTTATATGTTAAGAATGATTTCCTTGAATCTGAAGTTGTGCACATGTTAGATACTAAGAAAGACTGGGAGAGAGCTTTACACATAGACTTAGCAATTCGGGTAAACGGTTCGGTTTCAGATCGGATCAATTTTGGATCAGATTGATTTTTGGTTATAGTATATTTATATCCGATTCGGATCGGATTTGATTCGGTTTGGATCCAGTTTTGGTTTTGTATAAATTGAATCAGTTTCGGTTTAGATTGGTACAATTTCGGTTTAAGTCAAAGTTAGATTAAAATTTGGATAAATTTCAGATAAAAACGGATTAAATTTGGTTCGGATCTTTTTTATATTTTTTATTTTAAACTAAATTTTATTTGGATTTGAAAGTTTAATTCGATTAATGATAAATAAATTCAAATTATCGTCGAATTTAAAAAAGATCATTAAGAAACTTGTCAAATAAAAAATTTTTCTAATTAAAATTTAATAAAATAATACTAAATAAATTAGTTATCAGGATTAAATAATACATTTCTCTAGTTCTGACTTTGATTAATATAATAAAAAATCACTAAATACTCGTAATATGACAATTTTATAAAAAAAAATCTTGAGGGCCAAATTAAAATAAAAATATATTTTAATAAATTTTATATGCACATATATAATATATAATATATAATTTTTTTAAAATATGAATTTATATTCACTTTTCTTTATTTTTTAATAAATTCAAAGTACATATTATTCTTATTTTTATCAATATTTTATTTTACGAATACATGTATTATATGTATAAATTAGGTATACGTGGATAATGTATTTGTGATATAACGAGTCATAAGATTGTATGTATGAAGAATACATAGGGTCTATTTAATTTGAGTCATATTCAATCTGTATAATTTATCATTTGGATTTGACCGATTCGGGTCATTATCAGATTTGTTATTTCAGATTATTTTCGGTTAAAATTCCGGCTCCAGATCATTTTTGGATCGGATCGAATCGGTTTTCGGATCATTAT
The DNA here is from genome assembly GCA_028671895.1 of Oenanthe sinensis. NCBI lineage: Eukaryota > Viridiplantae > Streptophyta > Magnoliopsida > Apiales > Apiaceae > Oenanthe > Oenanthe sinensis. The sequence goes on from CM053806.1 coordinate 38,929,389, forward strand.
CTGATTTTATTATTTTGAACCGATATCGGTTCAGATATGATTGTTTTGGATTCAGTTAAATTTTTGATTTATCAAATTCAGATACAAAATCGAATCTCGGTTCCTAAAATTTCGGTTCAGGTTTTTGGATCCAGATCCATTTTTCCAGGTCTATTTACACATGCAAACTCAACTAGAAATTCAGATGACTTATCTAAAAGCTGATATAGTGGCCGTTTGGGGTTCCTTAAACTTAAAATAAGTAGCTTATTTTATTTTTATTTTTTACATATTTTCATTTTTTTTTTAAAGATAAATATTTGTTTTAGAATTTTAAAATCAAATATGAACTTAATTATTTCCGGAAATAAGGGCTTATTTTCGGAAAGTACATACATTCCTACTTTTTTCCGGAAATAAGGGCTTATTACCATAAGTAACCGGTTGCCAAACAGGCCCATAGCAAAAAAAAGGAGACTTTCAGAGTTTGGACAAACTCTGGAAAGAAGGTTCAAGAAATTTTGTCTGACACGAACTGGACATCTGCTCTGGGTTATGAGTCTGATAGTGAAAAGAAAAATGGTAAGAAGGCTGTTAAGACTCAAACAAGAGTTAATGAGAAACTGACTAAACCTATTAACTTTGTTAAGTACAGTAGTGAAGCATAATTTTCTGGCAAATGCTCTAACAACTCCAAAGATGAAAAGAGTAGTGTGTCAGAGAATAAACCAGTAAATATTGGTTTACTTTCTCAAAAAAAGCTAAAGGAAAAGATAAAATCTGTCACAAATAAGAATAAGCCTAAAAGAGTCAAAAGGAATAAGAATGGAAAGGTAGGAATATCTAAGGAGACTGGTTATAAGAATATTCATGATGCACCAAGAAAGACCTGTTTCACTTGTGGTAATTCTAATCATCTTGTTATTGACTGTAGGCATAATTGTTTTCCCAGTTACACAAGTAGAGGGGGTTGAATACTTGTGTGCTCGTTTTTTGCCTGCTTTAAAATCAAACTTAAGATAATTTTTTCAAATGTTTAACAAAAAATAAACACAAAGATATGAATGAATACTATTTGTAATATTGATATATGAATACAAACTCTCCTAAGGTGTACACAAACCCTAGAAACTTCTCTGTGTTTTCACTGCAACTCTCTCTATCTCTATGCTCTCTCCAAGTTTAACAAATAAATTAGGTTACATATAGTTTTTATATAGAGAGCTGCCTATCAACTAATAGCAGAAAATCAAATTACAATAGGAATAAAATTCCTAATTATTAGTTGATAGTTTCCTTCTGAAATTCTCTTTTCTTCTCATAACATATCTACAACATAATTGTCTTTATCTTCGAAGCTTTCCCTTTCTGTTGATCACCTTCCAAATATAGCTTCATCTTTATAGACTCTGAAAGACTTCAGACTCTGATGATCTTCAGTCTCTGATCAACTATAAACTCTGATTGTCTATAGACCTTGATCACCTTCCAGACTCTTATTTGCATCCAGACTCTAGTTTCATTTTCTTCTGAAAATCTTCTAAGTACAAATGACATCTATAAATGGATGTTGACAATCTATACCCTGATTATTTAAAAGTTCAGAGACTAGAAAAACTTGTTACAAATAAACTATGCTAGACTCTGTTATAGTATTTTGTACATCATCAAATGAATATATTCCTAACAATCTCCCGCTATTTATGCTTTATAAAATATAAGCATAAATCAAGGTTTGATGATGTCAAAACTAAATAATGAAACAATTAATCTAGAATAGTATAAAATTTACAAAGAAAAAAAGAATTACTTCTCAGTTGATTTTCTCAAATGCTGTATTGTTCCTCAAAAATGATTTCAGTATATTCTCCTCCACAATTGCTAGAGCTTCACTAACAAACTTCTTCAATTTGATTATTTCTTCATTTTCACATTTGATTTGATTTGATAGTAAGCTGCTCTTAGATAATTTGCACTGCACTCTTGTTCTTTTAGATCCTTAAGCATCAGAACATTGGTTTTCCTTTCCATAGGCTGAAACCTAAAGTAATGACCCACACCTTCTTGAAATTTAACTTCCTTTACTTTTAGAGGCATGTCTTGATCCTTCCCTTTAGTATCAGCATATTTTAAAGAAATTTTTCCCATCTACTTATTTTCTTGTCTATGAAGAGTTAGCTTCCTGTCAATTTCTATAAACCATTTATTGGTCATTTCTCTCTTACTCTTATTCACCTCAGCTGCTATTGACAGAAGAAATATGATGTATTGCAACTCCTAAGCCTTCTTAAAGAATATGAAATTTTGTTGGCTTATCCACCTTACAGTTTCTCCATTCAGAAAATATATCAGCATCTCAGTTTTTACCTTTTCAGTTCCACTATGTCCTCCTGACACCTTCCTTTCAAAATCATTGTAGACAATTTGAGCAGACACCACTTTGTTAAAGTTTTTTTGAGTGAGTTTTTCAAATTGACTATCTATAGGAGACTGTAGATCTGCTACTAGAGTTATAGTCTTCTCAATATCAGATGTTGAGATAGCTCCAAACCCTTTTGTTCTTCTAGCCCTTAATTGAATGTTAGATTGGCTACACTTCCAATTGCTTGGCTCCTTGACTTCTTCCTTCTTTTGGTCATCAAAGTCTGTACTTTGTTTTCTCTTTTCAGAGTCTAGCTTAGACCCTGATTTTCAATGTCCAATCCCTGACTGGTGTGTTTGAGACTGTGTTTTAATAAATATTCCATATTTCTTTTATTGCACACCACCAGGACCCCTAGGATCATGGGAACTATCACCATCTTTATCATCATTACCATCTCTCCTCCTTTTAACTCCCCTTGATTTGTCATCCTTGCAACCATCATCCTTACTACTCCTAGAAAAATCACCAACTTTCTTCTTGCCCTTTTTGACATCATCACCACTTGTGACAATCAAAAGAATTTGTTCAATGACTGAGGAGATATTGGCCTGAGCAGTAATAACACAATCCACTTTGGTGGTGAGAGAAGTAACATCCTTTTGAAGAGTAGTCTGGTTAGCTTTGAAATCAGCTAAGGAATCCTTGACGGCGGCATCCTTAGAGAGTTGAAGAGATCGCAAAGATTCAAATTTTGTCTTTAGCAGAGATGTGGTGTTGTCAACATTGATTAATTTTGTGTTGATATGAGACATATTAGTGACAACATCAACCAATTATTCAGTCACATTTTCCCTTACTGCCTTTTTATTAGCAGCTATATCTCTGCTTTCTTAAATGAGAGAAGCATCTTGTTCCTCATCAGGATAATGACCATGCTCTTGAAGGAAAGACTTCTTTTGAAAATCTTTAAGTCTTTCAGATTTATGGATAGCCAGTAAGCATTCAAAAGTGTCTTTATCATCAACACCCTTATCCTATGCTGTTTCCCAAGATTGAGGAAATACTTGATCAAAGTAGTTGAAAGATGGATTCATTTCCTCTTCATCTTCAGACACTGAATCATCAACAACATCATCAGGCTCAATCTTTGTTATAGAAGGTGTATACTCTGGTGGTGGAATAGACTCTCAAACTATAAAAGGGACTATAAAACCTGACTCATCCTTAGAGTGATCAGACTCTGTAAACTCTGGAAGCCGAGCTTGGATAGGCATGATAAGTATTGGTTCACCTGACTTCAAATTTGTAGTTTCAGGTTGAATATGTGTTACATCCACCAAAGCCTCCATAACTCTGTCTGCTCTTCTATCTAGAGAATCCACTAATGAAGTTGTGGTCTTTATGTGAAAAATTTTTGAGCTATTAGAGTTTCCTCCTTCTTGCCAATCTGTAAGAAAAGTAAAATGAATTTTCATCCATCCCCTGCCTCAACTCATTGGACCAAATTTGAGGAAATTCTTGATCCAAATAAGTAAAGCTAAGTTCAAAATATCCCAGTCTTTCATTCTCACAGTGGAGTTGGGCACCCACTTTCTCATTCTCATTATGGCCCTCTACAGCCTTATCTACCTCTCCTTTTTCCTGGACCAGTGCAAGCCTCTCATTTTCATTTTTTTCACTTATTTGAGAGGGTGCACTCAAAAATCTTATAGAAGAGGGTGTGAGATAAGTAATAGATGCTTCAATACCTGAATCACCTTGATGGAGGAGAACCCCTTCAAATGTCTGAAGGCTATGGATTTCCACCAAGGGGTGAGCAACAACAGACTCTAAACCCTTACAAACATCTTCTTTCATTTCAGGGTCTGTTGGGTCCAGTATCCCAGTCTCAAGGTCTACTATAGATTCTGACTGCTTTAGTATAACTTCACTAGAAGCCAAAGTCATAGTGTCACTATCTTTGACTGTTGTTGCATGAGACTCCCCCTCAAAGTGGATAGACTCTGACAGAATTGATTGTGGAATTTCTTCAAGAGCCTCCATCAGAGTATGTCCTCCCATATCATTGGGGTTCTCATTAGTATTTTGGTGAGTTGGCCATGTCCTACTATCACCCAACCTCTGACTAAGTGGTTCTTGTGTGGGTGAGATAGACTGAGCATCTTTGTCATTGTTCACCACTGGTGCACTAGTCTCATCTTCCAACTTCATTCCATCACCTGCATCCTCCTGTGGTTCTACCATTGTTAATGCATCCAAGTGATTATGTAGACAAGTCCTTTCATGGATTGCAATAATTGCCTGAGCATCTTTGAGATTGAAGAGCTCCTGCAGTTCCCTTCTAACTCTGTCATAAAATGTACACCTGAATTGATCCAATCTACTTTGATAAGTTGGATAGATATACTTTTTGGCAATTTTCTCTACATTATGGATAAGATAATCAACTACCTTTCTTGAAAAAGGCTGAATTGTAGAGATCTATTCAATAAATGTCCTGTAGGTTACCCCTTTTTCCCAAATTACATCATAGTTAAAAGTTGGTTGCTCAATCTCAGCTTCTAACTCAGCAACAGACTATGATATTCTCCTTTTATGGACTATGAACTTTTTGATCTTTTTAGTTTTTTGTTTTTTAGAGTCTGGCACACCAAGTGCTTTGAGAACTTCATTAGTCTTGCCTTCTACCCAGGTGCTTGAGTTTGAAATGAAGAATTGAAGAGGTAGCTGTATAGATTTGTGACCACATCTTGTACAGACATATGTAGCTCTATCTCTATTTTCTTCCTTAGGACATCATAGGTAGAAAGTAGATCCAAAACTTGAGATTATGTCTTATATAATGTTGGATCTTCGACTGGTTCCACCAATGGATATAAGAACAACATCACTTCATCAGTTGGAGTGATAATTGAGTCAATTAGACTTGAGGCTGCATCCATTAGCATTCCTTCCCAAAATGTTTCATAATCAGAGTCTAAAGGCAGTATAGACTCTGAATCAACATTAGACTCTAGTTCAGGAGTTTTCTTATTTTCAGAGTCTGGCTCTGAATGAGCCTTGGGAGCATCTGTTTCCAGCAAAACAGGGTTAATAATAACAACATGCTTGTATGTGTGTGCAGAAGAAGCCTTCATCAACCTCTTGTATTTCTTGGCAAAAGATTTCTTAAGAGACTCTAGTTGAGAATCCTGAGGTGCATCCCTAGCTTGAAGGTTAGACTCACGTGCATCAAGACCCTCTTTTAATAAAAAAATCCCCTTAACTACATACTTTTCTAGGGGTTTGAGCTCCTCATCACTTTGCTCATCTACAAGTTTGGTTTGAACCAATTTCTTCCTCTGTACAACTGTTGCCTTTTGAGAGACAACATAGGTTGGTTTCCTAGATTTGGATTTGTGAGATTATTTAGTTGAAGGGGATTTGGCTACTTGGGTAGGTGCATAGAGACTCTCCATAACTTATTCTTGCACCATTTCACCACCAAAGAAAGAAGAATTATAGATGGAGGGTTTGGAGGTTGAGATTTTTACCTACATTACCTGTGGATACACCATGACAGGCAGGTTGGTTTTCTTCTTCTCATCAATTCTCTTGATGTTAGAGAAATTTTTCCTTAATTTGATGTTTGTAGGCCTGCATACAGAATTCATCTGTAAGTTTGGTAAACATGTTAGAAATGAAGTGGTTGAGGATAAGCATGAGAAATCTATGATAATAGACTTTATTCCTCCCCTCCTGTACATTATTTAATTTAGTTCCCATTTGAGTGAGTAATATATCACCAATATTGATCACTTTATCAAATAGGAGACTGTGGCCTATCTGATATGTAATAAAAGTAATAGCATTAAAACCACTACATTTACCAGTAAAGAATTTTGCTATTTGATCAAAGAAAAATGACCATTCCTTTTCAAATAAGGCCTAATTAACATACTCATGTTGTCAGTGCTAGCAAAATAGCCTAGTGATTTAAGCATATTTTTTATCTCAGAATCATCAACAATAGAATCAAAAGGGTTCTTAAAAGGTAGCTTAAACACATAATTTATAATATCAATAGTGACATCAAAAGTAATATCACCAAAGGTAAACATAATTTTACCTAGTTGATCCTGAGTAGGATCAATAACAATTGCAGAGCTTCATGCCTGAAAAACTGCATCTATATGTATGACATGAGATGCTTTCAGGATATAGCTGAGCTCACTTTGCTCCAAGAAATCCATCACTGGATAGTTGTCTGCATCAACACCCTTCTTGTCGCCTAGGGCTGTGACATGGTTGTTGTCATGAACTCAAAATCGCCAAAGGTAAACGCAATAGGTTTGGGTCCCCTCATTACGATAGAAACAACATCAATTGAAGTAATTGATGAAAAAGTGATGAAAATTCTTGAGAAAGTTTGCTAGGGTTCGTGAATAGCTCTGAAAGTATTTTTGCCTGAGAAAATGATTGCAATAAATAAGTGAGTAAATTGTATATAAAAATTTTATTTTGTTCGAAGTGCATACAATACACACGAGTCTATAGCCTGTATCTAGTAAAAAAGTAACTGTTACCGCCTATTTCTAGTCGTTTGAATGGTTTAAAAATAATCAGAGTCTGCATGTGTGAATTCTAACTGTTTCAGAGTCTAAGAGTCTAAACCTTTAGAGTTTATAGTCTCTCAAAGTCTAGAAATTAGACTCTGTTAAGATAACATACTTCAAAAGTATTGCAATATCACATTATAGTTTGGCAAATCAGGGAATATAATTGAAGTACATACCTTACTTCCTTTAATGAATGATCACTTACATATTTAACATTCTTAATTCACCTACCAATCTGAGAAAGGTAGACTCATCAAGTGGTTTTGTTAAAATGTCTGCAATATGTCTGTCAGTTGGAACATAATGAAGTTCAAAAGTACCATTTTCAACATGTTCTCTAATAAAATGATACTTGACATCAATGTGCTTTGTTTTGGAATGTTGGACTGGATTCTCTGCAATTTTAATAGCTCTAGTATTATCACAATACATAGGAATATTTGAGAATGTTAGTCCATAATCAAGTAACTGATTTCTCATCCACATAATTTGAGCATAGCAACTTTCAGCTGCTATGTATTCAGCCTCAACTGTTGAGGTTGATACTATCTGTTGTTTCTTGTTAAACCAAGAAATTAATCTGTTGCCAAGAAATTGGCATTGACATGTTGTGCTTTTCCTGTCAACCTTGCATCCAGCATAAAAAGAGTATGAATAGTAAATTAATGAAAAATCAGACTCTCTAGGATATCAAAGTCCAAGAGTTTGTTCACCCTTGAGATATCTGAAAATTCTTTTTACAACTATCAAATGTGATTATCTAGGGTCAGCCTGAAATCCAGTACACATGCATGTTGCAAACATTATATCTGGTTTACTAGTAGTTAAATTTAACAATGAACCAATCATACCTCTATAGCTAGTGTTGTCAACTTTCTTACCCTTTGGGTCAGAGTTTAGCTTAGTGGCAGTTGACATGAGAGTTTTGGTTGTTTCACAATCTTGCATATCAAACTTCTTCAGTAATTCTTTAACATACTTTGATTGATTGATGAAAATTCCATCATCAGTCTGTTTGACTTGAAGTCCCCAAAAGAAGTTCAACTCTCCCATCATGCCCATCTCATAATTAGACTGCATTAACTTGCTAAATTTCTCATAGAGTTTTTCATTAGTAGAACCAAATATAATATCATCAACATAAATTTGGACAAACAAAATATCACTTTTATTTTTTCTAATAAAGAGAGTTTTGTCAATGGTACCTCTAATGAAACCATTTTCAATTATCCTAATCAAATTCTGATTTAGTCCAGTAAATGTGATATCAATTAATAAAATGAAATATGTTCTTGTCATTATAGAAGATTATAAGATACACATGGGTTTTCTTTCTTCACTCAAAGGATGAAGCTTCACAACATATAATAGACCATGTCACTTTTCTAAAAACAAAATCAAAGAAGACAATAAGAGTTCTAAGGAGTGACAACGGTACTGAATTAAAGAATTCAATCATGGAGGAATACTGTGCATCAAAGGGAATTACTCAATAATTTTATGCACCAGGAACACCTCAACAAAATGGAGTTGTGGACAGAAAGAATGGAACACTCATAGCAGCTGCCATGATAGTGTTGGCAGAGTCTAAACTGCCAGTATATTTCTAGGCTGAGGCAGTCAGTACAACATGTTTTACTCAGAACTGTACATTGATTAATATGCATGGAAAGACTCCTTATGAAATGGTGAAGAACAAAAAGCCAAGTGTGAAACAATTTCAAATATTTGGATACAAGTGCTTTGTACTAAAAGTAACCCTGAAAATTTAAGTAAATTTGAAGTCAAAGCTGATGAAGCAATCTTCCTTGGATATGCACCAAACATAAAGGCATTTAGAGTCTTTAATCTCAGAACCAGAATTGTTATGGAATCTATTCATGTTGCATTTGATGACAAAAAGATTACATGATTGCAGGATGAGTCAGACTCTACAACACTGGAATTTGAAAATCTTAAAAGGTCTGAGATAGATGAAGATGATGAGGATGAAGATGAAGAGTTTTAAACAACTCCTGAAACAACACATGAACCTGCACACTCTGAGGGCGAGACAGAAAATTCAACTCCAATTAACTCAGAGTGTAACAGTTCAGGGTCTACCCAGACAGAGTCTAGACAGACATAATCAAATTCTTCAGAGTCTAATCCATCAGGGTCTGGATCAGGCAACTCTCAATCCTTTTTAGAGTCAAGAAACTCAGGGAGAGCCTCTTCATTTGAATTTCACTCACATACAGGGAATGCCACTGATTTAGGGGGAGCTTCAAGGTCCAGAACCAATCTTTCACCAGCTAGAAAATGGGCAAGGGATCACACTCCTGATTTGATAATTGGTGATCCTGAAAGTGGGGTACAAACTGGGATATCCACTCAAAATGAATGTCTTTATAACTATTTTCTCTCAAAGAATGAACCCAAGAAAATTGAAGAAGCTTTGCAAGACCCTGATTGGATTATTGCAATCCAAGAGGAATTGAATAAATTTGAGAGAAATAAGTGTGGAAACGTGTACAAAGACCCAAATATAGATCAATTGTTGGTGCAAAGTGGGTGTTCAGAAAAAACTTGATGAGAATGGAACTGTGATTAGAAACAAAGAAAGACTGGTAGCAAAAGGATACTCTCAGAAGGAAGGAATTGACTATGATGAAACCTTTGCACCAGTAGAAAGATTAGAAGCCATCAGAATGTTTTTTACATTTGCAGCCCATTCAAAATTCAAAGTTTATCAAATGGATGTAAAAAGTGCCTTTTTGAATGGAGAATTGGAAGAAGAAGTCTATGTGGAGTAACTACCAGGATTTATTGATCCAAAATTTCCTCATGTTTACAGGTTAGATAAGGCACTTTATAGATTGAAGCAAGCACCTAGAGTATGGTATAAAACTCTATTAAAATTTCTTCTTGAAAATGGTTTCATTAGAGGTACCATTGACAAAACTCTCTTTATTAGAAAACATAAAGGTGATATTTTGCTTGTCCAAATTTATGTTGATGATATTATATTTGGTTCTACTAATGAAAAACTATGTGAGAAATTTAGCAAGTTAATGCAGTCTAATTATGAGATGAGCATGATGGGAGAGTTGAACTTCTTTTTGGGACTTCAAGTCAAATATACTGACGATGGAATTTTCATCAATCAATCAAAGTATGTTAAAGAATTACTGAAGAAGTTTGATTAGGGACCAAATCAGAATTTGATTAGGATAAATATGGAAGTGTTTTAATGCAATCCTATTATCTTTATGGAAGATATCTTTATCATTATCGGTTTTGTAATTGGATTTGTAACTGTGTACCATATAAACATAGAATTAGGTTAACATTGAGTTCATTCAAGTTATATCATTCTCATAACTTAGCAGCTCTTAAGAACATTGATTTTCTTTAGAGAGTTTTGTATACAATTAATCATTAATATAAAGCAGTTCATCTTTTACATATTTGTGTTCTAAAGTCGATTGTTTAATACTATTATATTCAACCCCCTTCTATAATAGTTTATTTATCTCGACAATAATTAGTATCAGAGCAGGCTGTTAATTTTAACTTAAAGATCTCAAAACAATGTCTGGAAACAAGTATGAAAGCATTTGAATTCCTATTTTGAAGAAGGCCGAATACCCTACATGGAGGGTAAAGATGATGTTGTTGGAAGCCACAGATCCTGATTATCTAGACATGATTAATGAAGGTCAATATCTACCAACCAAACTAGTGCCATCAACAATTGTAGAAGGAAGACAAGTTTTTGAATATTATACCCTGAAGGATAAGAAAGAGTGGCCTAATGAAGAAAAACAAGAAGTCTTGAAAGATGCAAATGTAAGGAATATTCTGCATAATAGTCTTAACTCTGTGATGTCTAATAGGGTAATTACATGCAAAACTGCCAAAAAATCTGGGATGCACCAGAGGTTCAATGCCAAGGAACCAAGGAAATAAAGAAAAATATAAAATCTGTGCTAATTCAAGAGTATGAATACTTTGAGGCAAAACAGAATGAGTTTCTCACAGATATCTATGACAGATTTCTTACTTTATTGAATAATTTAGCTTTGGTTGATAAGGTGTATGACAATGAGGATTTAAACACCAAGTTTCTAAGGGCTCTACCTGAAGAATGGGAATTGCAAACATCCTTGATAAGAGACAGGGCTGATTTGGATGAGTTGTCCCTAGATGAAGTATATGGAAGGCTGAAAACTCATGACTTGGAATTACAGCAAAGAAATAATAGAAAGTGTCAAGGCAAAGTCTGTTGCCTTGAATGTTGAGACCAAGGTTTAAGAACAAAAAAAAAATCTTAAAAGTCTCAACAAGAAAAGGAAAAACTTTGATGATTAAGGAAAACAGTGAATCAAAGTCTGAGACAAACTCTGATGCAAACTCTGATGATTCCACAAACTCTGACATGATGGAGATGGTTGTCGTGATGGTCAAAGGCTTCAAGAAGATGAAGTATAGGAAGTACAGAAAGCAAGGAAACTTCCAAAAAAAGCATGGAGAGTCAGAAAATAAAGACAGGTTCAGGAGGAAAGAAGAAAGAGATGGGAAGTCCAAGACACTTGACAAAACAAAGGTCAAGTGTTACAAGTGTAACAAGATGGGGCACTTTGCTACTGAGTGTAGAAGCAAGGAATCTGGAAAAGCTCTCATTACCTCAAAGAAAGATTGTATGGATTCTTCAAACTCTGAAGAGGAAACAAACTATGCCTTCATGGCAAACACTGATGCTCCCATCCTAAACTCTGACAAGGTACCAGACTCTGTTTTCAATATTAATACTGAAAATATCCATGAATTAAAGTCTTTTCTTAGAACCTTGCATGTTAGTTTTAAATCACAGTCCCTTGAGAATGAAAGATTAAAATCTGAAATACAAACTCTGTCTACTAGGAATGATTTTCTTGAATTTGAACATACACACGTGCTTTTTTAATAAACTCTGTCTAAAAGATGAGATAGTCAAAGAAAAGGAGACTTTCAGAGTTTGGACAAACTCTGGCAAGAAAGTCCAACAAATGCTTTCTAATAAAAATTGGAGATCTGCTTCAGGTTATGAATCTGATAAGGAGACATATGTTAAGAATGATAAGATACGCACAGGAGTGGAAGGAAAATTGAGTAAACCTGTGAATTTTGTTAGAGCTAGTAATGAAAAGGCAAACTCTGGTGAATGCTCTAATAATCACAAAACTAAAAAGGATAGTGTGTCAGAGAATAAACCAATCAATATTGGGTTACTCTCACAGAAGCAACTTAAGGAAAAGTTGAAGGCAGTCACAAACAAAAATAAACCTAAAAAGGTCAAGCGGAATAGAAATGGAAAAGTAGGAATTTCTAAGGAGAATGACTATAAGAATATTCCTAATGCTCTTAGAAAAATCTGTTTCACCTGTGGAAATTCTAATCATCTTGCTATTGATTGCAGGTAAAATAAAAAGAAAGAAATTGAAAGACCTAGATCAGAGGATAAGAAATAGACTAGATATAAACCACAAAATCCTTGTTTTCACTGTGGTAGTTTATGGCATTCAATTTACACATGTAAAGAATATCATAGTCTATATGAAAGGCATATGACTAGGCCTATTTGTAATAATTAGATGACAACTCAACTCTAGCTAATAAAGAGAAGTAAATAATAAACACCAAACAGGAATCAAGATGAAGACAGTCAACTAATCACAAAGAATCTAAGTATCAGAAGTATTTTATGGGATTACTACTCAACACTAGAAGAAGTTCATTGATATGTTCAAGCGTTAGTGAAAAATAAAGTGGTAGTACTTCCAAAGAATACAAAAGATATAAAAGATTTCAAGTGGTTACTACAGAAAGATTCCAGAAGAAGAGGAAAGACAGTAAAGCAGAAGAATGATAGAAGGCCACTTCTTAAATGTTAAAGATGGAGAATAATTGTTATAGTATGACACAAATGAATCAGATAGTACATTTGTGTGTCAACTAAATTAATAATTATTCAACATCGAGCTCAAGTGGTTTATGACAGAAGATGAAGAAAATGGAAGAGTTCAAAGCTGACTACTATGTAATAAATGACATAGATGGTATTTTAATTCTACTATCAAAGATTAATTGATTATTTAATTTATCTAATTAAATTAATTCAAATTTAATTTAATTTAATTTATAAATTAACTAATTAAATTAAGTAGAATTAATTTATTATAAAAATATGAATTAATATGACTTTTTATATAATTCAAATGACTATTTAATAACTCATACGGAATTATACAAATAAGTCATACCGATTTTTATATATTAAGTCATACCGATTTATTATATAATAAGTCATACCGAGTTATTATATAATAAGTCATACCGATTTATTATATAATAAGTCATACCGATTTTTATATAATAAATCATACCCGGCTTAAATGGAAAGAGTCATACCGAATTTTTGACTTTAATATAAGTCATACTGAATTTGATTTCTTTATTAAATAAGTCATACTGATTTATTTAATTAAAAGAAAAATTGAATATGACTTTAATATAAGTCATACCGAATTTTCAAGAGTCATATCGAGTTCTGAAAGTCATGCCCAACCTTTTTAGGAGTCATATAAGGGTTATTTCTAGTCTTTAAAGGGTCATACTAGAAGAGTCATGCCAACTTTACAACCTCTATCAATATGAGGTTTTGGCTTCATTATTCAGAGTTAGAAAAACAGTTCAAATTCAGAAATTTGTCTACATTGTAATATTCACAGATTTCTGTGCAAGTTTGGAATATAATTGTTATACTCGAACAATTCATGTCAAAATCGTTCTAAGCTTTTAAACAGTTATATAAACTTTCTACTTATTAATTTTGTAATACTTTTCAAGTTAAAATTATATATTCTACTTGAACAGTATTTCATAACAATTAATATTTCATGTGAATTTAAAATAATATTTTTAAATCCAATATTCCGTGATAATTTATAGATATTGTATTCAACCCCCCTTCTACAATATCAGCGACCAACAGTATATTTCAATTATTATGAACTTTTGCCTCACTTGAATAAAACTCATATTTCTTTTAGTCATTCTGCTAAACAACAATATGTGATAAAATCTGACAGAAGAAAAATAAACTCTAAAAATGCAAACTCCGTTAACTTAAACTCTGATAAAAATAATTATGTTGCAGAAGTTAACAATTTTCAAAAGAAAGGATCCAAACTTGTTTGGGTCCTCAAAGCTAATAATTAATTTGCATTAATGATTGCAGGGAAACAGGAAAAACATCCTAGTAATTGATAGTGGATGTTCTGCACACATGACTGGAAATAAATCACTGCTTTCAGAGTTTGAGGAGAAGGCTGACCCAACAGTATCTTATGGAGATGGCAACATAGGAAGAACACTGGATATGACAATATTGTGATTGGAAATGTCATCATTGAAAATGTAGCTCTAGTTGAAGGACTCAAGCATAATCTGTTGATTGTGAGTCAAATGACAAACAAAGGTTATTCTGTAGAATTTCATGAAACATATTGTGAAGTCAAAAACAAAAAGGCTGGCAAAGTGGTTCTCATTGGTTAAAGACATAAAAATTTATTTGAAGCTAGCTTGGAGGTAAAATCTAATGGTCCATTAACATGTTTACTTGGAAAAGCATCATCATTGAAAAGTTGGAATTGACACAAAAAGATATGTCACTTGAACTTTAGAAACATAAATGAATTGGTGAAGAAGGATCTAGTAAGAGGTCTTCCAAAAGTTCAATTTCATCCAGATGGACTCTGTGATTCATGTCAAAAGGCAAAACAAAAGAAGACATCCTTCAAGAACAAGACTGAAAATTCAATTGATCAACCTTTTCACCTATTGAATCTTGATTTGTTTGGTCCTGTCAACATTATGTCCATTGGAAAGAAGAAATATACTCTGGTGATAGTGGATGATTACACAAGATTTACCTGGGTGTACTTCTTACACAAAAGGATGAAACAACTGAAACAATTTTTGATCATATCACCATGATTGAGAATGGATCACCATACAAGGTAAAGAATCTAAGGAGTGATAATGGAACAGAATTTAAGAACTCTACAATGGAGGAATTCTACTCAAACAAAGGAATTATACAACAGTTTTCAGCACTTGGTACACCTCAACAATATGGTGTAGTTGAGAGAAAGAACAGAACTTTCATTGAAGCTGCTAGAACAATGTTAGAAGGAGCAAAACTACCTACTTATTTTTAGACAGAAGCTGTGAACACTGCATGTATAACTCAGAATTGCACTTTGATAAATAAACATGGAATGACTCCATATGAAATGATGAAGGGTAGAAAGACAAATGTGAAATACTTTCACATATTTGGAAGCAATTGTTTTATTCTCAAAACACATCCTGAGAAGTTGAAAAAGTTTAAACTCAAAGTAGATGAAGGTATTTTTGTTGGTTATGCAACAACTTCCAAAACTTCTTCAAGAGCATTCAAGGTGTTTAATTTGAGAACCAGGGTATTCATGGAATCTATTAATCTCTCTTTTGATGAAGGAAAAATAATAGGATTACATGATGAAGATGCTCAAGAATATATGAGTTTTGAAGATAAACTGCAAGACACAAACTCCGATGAACTAAATTCTGATGCCCTAAACTCTGATGAGGTAAACTCTAATTTCCTAAAATCTGATTCAGAAATAATTGAAACAACAATTGAAGATTTTGTACATGTTGAGGGGGATAAACATCAATCTTTTACTGAAATTGGAGAACCAACCTCAATTATTGAAATTTCATAGTCTAACCAAACTCTGACAAATACAAACTCTGAAAACCTAAACTGTGATCCATCAAACTTTGAAACTCTAAACTCTGATCCATCAAACTCTGAAAGTCTAAACATTGATTCATCAAACACTGATGGAAGCACAACTTCAGGGGGAGGATCAGAATTCACTGAAGAATCATACTATGAAGGCACAAATCATGGGGGGCATCTAGTTCAAGAAACTTTCCACATCCAAGGAAGTGGACCAAAGATCACACACCTGACTTGATAATTTGTGATCTAGAAAGTGGAGTAAAGACAATGAAAGCTACTCAAAATGAATGTCTATATCATAGTTTTCTTTCTCAAACAGAACCAAAGAAAGTTGAAGATGCTTTGAAGGATGTAGATTGGGTTACTGCAATGCAGGAAGAATTAAATGAGTTTGAAAGAAATGAGGTTTAGACTCATGTTCCAAGAACAAAGAACAGATCCATTGTTAGAACAAAATGGGAGTTCAGAAACAAGACAGACTCTGATAGAATCATAACAAGGAACAAAGTAAGACTAGTTGCCAAAGGTTACTCTCAATAAGAAGGTATTGATTATGATGAACCCTTTGCACCTGTAGCTAGACATGAAGTAATTAGAATCTTTCTTGCTTATGCTGCACACAAGAAATTCAAAGTATGTCAGATGGATGTCAAAAGTACATTCCTGAATGGTGAACTTGAGGAAGAGGTATATGTTGAACAACCACCTGGCTTTGAGAATCCAAAATATCCAAATCATGTCTACAGGTTGGATAAAGCATTATATGAGCTCAAACAAGCTCCTAGAGCCTGGTATGAAACTCTAGCTCAATTTCTACTTGAAAGTGGTTTTACAAGAGGTACAATTGATAAAACCTTGTTTTATAGAAATCAAGGTAAAGATTTATTATTGGTTCAAATATATGTTGATGATATTATATTTGGATCCACTAATGAGAAACTCTGTGAAAGATTTTCAAAACTAATGCAATCTAGGTATCAAATGAGCATGATGGGAGAGATGAGTTATTTCTTAGGCTTGCAAGTGAAACAGACTGATGAAGGCATTTTCACAAGTCAATCCAAATACACAAAGAATCTACTCATAAAGTTTCAAATACAAGACTCTGCATCTGCTACAACTCCAATGACTACCTCAACCAAGCTTGATCAAGACACTGGTGAACGTGTAGACATTATAGCATACAGGGGTATAATTGGCTCACTTCTCTATTTGACTGCTAGTAGACCAGATATCTCTGAATTGGGCATGGTGACAAGTGGCTCAACTCCAGACATCAAGTAATAGACATTATCAGAGTATATGGTAAACCCTGATAGAAATAAAGTAAACTCTGATCCTTAGAGTCCCTAATCTCTGATGATCTCAAGCTTTCAGTGTTTATGGTAAACTCTGTCAGAGTATGTGGTAAACTCTGTTAGAGGATGCAACAAAGTTTGATCATCATAAACTATGATTTAAGTCTACCTGCTAAACTCTGAGCTAATATTGATTATTTTATTTATGACATCATATTTAATTATGTGACATCATATTTTTTTAATCTCTGGTTGGAGTAATCAACATGCTCTTGTATGTCACGTAAAACGTTTCATATTTAGACACAGATATACACACATTTGCTGTATTTTGAGACTTGCACTACTCATTACTCCACCAATCAGAACATGCCACGTGTCCTACTACAGAGTTTATGCCATTGAGAGAGAATAGTTTAATTCATATTTTCACTTTGAATTATCAATTGCATCTTTTTCTTACTATCTCTCTCTCGAACTCTAAAACCTTAGTTTCTAATATCTGCATATCTCTGTACATCAATGGCATCCAAGGGACATTTTTTCCAAAATTTCAACTTTGCTGCTACTCACTACATCTCTCTGTTGACTAAATCAGAAGCACCACAATATTTCCATGTCATTCAAGACTTTTTAAAACAAAGTTATATTGGGTATGCTCTCCAAGAACCCAAGGCAATCTCAGCACAAACGCTGACCAAAATATGGTCGACTGCAAAATTTAATGATGTTGGTGATAACGAGGAGCCAGTAATCACGTTTCAATGCAATGGCCGATATTCAATAACTCCTAAAGTTGTTTGTCAAGCCCTTCACCTTCCTGAAGTGGCAGCTTATGATGATATAGTTGATGATGAACAAATAAAAGCACTCTTCAGAGAAATAAGCTATGGAGGCAGTCAGTCAAAGTTGGGAATCCTCACTAGGCCTAATCTGAGAAAAGAGTGGAGTTTCTTCTTTGACTGCATCACAAGGGCATTCACTACCAAATGCAATAATTTTGATGCCATTCCAAAGCTCTCACAATAAATTGGGTATTCTCTGATCCATAACTTGAATTTTAATTTTCCTTACTTGTTAATTAGACAGATAACTAGAAAAATAAGTGATGATGCACATACATTATACTATGCTAGATTCTTACAGTTGATATTTAGTCATTTATTGCCTGATGTAACTTTTGATAATGACAAGAGTTTAGCTAGTTTCTGTATAAATAAGAGAATTTTTACTGATCTCACAAGGAAAGATGCCAAAAAGGAAAATGAAGATAAATTACCTAACTTATTTTATCCCACATGGGTCAGGCTTCTCTTACATCAGAGAATGCCTACTGTGTATATGAGGGAATTTGTATTTGTGATGTTAGGTCCAAAGTGTTGTAGAGGGGGGGGGGGGTGAATACAACTGTTTAAAATTAATGAGAGAATAAACAATATGCAGGTAATAAATGATGACACAGAATTTCAAGAATATATCATTATATTCATTGAAGGATTTGCTACAACATTCATAAAAGCATCATGATCAGTTGAACAATAAATACAGCAATTAAAGCTAGATTCAACTGATCCTCTCTCTCACTTTTTGTTTTACAGTAAATGCTCTCTCTTTAAAAATTATCGTTGAATAATAGAGATGATGAAAAGTCTTCTCACTAATAAAAACAAAGTGCTGTTTTTATAATGTCATGTAGTCTTCATCTTGTCCTTTTTGTGTACGTGGCCCAATCAGGACTTCGACAACAAAAAGTACTTTCCCAACAACCCTGGATCAACCGTTCACAATAAGCCACTTGTCCCTTGAACATTAAATGTTACATATCTACCCGCATCTCGATCTTCGCCTGGACCCATCTCGATCTCGATCTGTGAAAATCTCGATCTCGATCTGGGAGAATCTCGATCTCGATCTATGAAGATCTCGATCTCGATCTGGGAGAATCTCGATCTCGATCTATGAAGATCTCGATCTCGATCTGGGAGAATCTCGTTCTCGATCTATGAAGATCTCGATCTCGATCTCGATCTACCATGGATAGAGATTTGCCTTTGCAATGTTTTACTTCAATTATAAATCTCGACCCGCATCTCGATCTGTTGTGGATCGACATTTGCCTTGGCAAATATGCACACATCCAATGTTGACCTTCTTTAGTGACTAATTGAGGATTAACCTTTATGAGCAAGTTTCCCTAGCTTCTTCCATTTCTTTTCCTCACTCAATTCAAATGAGATCTTCTATTACTGGCATGAACTTGCCTCCAATGTCCTGACACTTGATGCAATGGTCTGGTTCATAAGTGACTAGTCTTGTAGGGGTTCTTGCTTCTGAATGTCAGTTCTCATTTGTTGATTAACCTTTACATTATCCAGATGTTGATATGCAGTACATGAAATCACTTTGGTCTTCTTGATACTTCTTTGATATTAATTTGATTCTCCATTAGATAAGTTAGGGCATGAGCAATACTCAGATTGAACTTCTTCTCACTTATGCATCCTTGATTAACCAAATTAGTTACTTGTAGTTACAAAGTATCATTACCATTTCTTCAGTTGATTGATTCCATGTGCTTCTTCAGTTTCTGTTGTTTTGCTGTTGTTTTATCTTTTACTTAGTTGAGTTACATAGTAATTAAGTGTTACAAGTTAGTATACCTATGCCTTTCAATCTCCCCCTATTTGATTGTCTAACAATGACAACCAAATTCACAATGAGGATAACTCAACTAACCAGGGACTGAAAAAGATAAAATAACATTCATAAAAGATCATGTCAACTTGCATAATGCTTGGCTTGATTAATTACCTTCATGTCTATTACTGATACTTCAAGTGCCAAAATTGGACACCTGTTGGCTCGATTGAATGGTTTCATGCTCTTCTAGAGATTTTCTCTAAGTACTTTAAGAGCACGGTCCACTCAATCTTCAATTATCCTTCTGAAGTCCTTTTAGCAGTATTACCACCGCCGAACTTCGCGAAATAATTGACGCCTAATATAAACCAGTTTCAAGACACTTAGCTAACTAACTTCTACCTTACACTACACAAGAAAACAGATAATATATATTTACAATGCAGGAAAACAAGAAAACTAATTACAACGCAAAGAAACATTACAAGCATAATACATTAAAACTTTGATTTCTTGCGCTCCTCTTCCTCACGAGCTTTCTTCTTGGCTGCTTTTTCTTTCTTCATGAATTCAGGATTGCAGACTTCATCCATTCTTTTCTTGAGAAGATTAAGTCCTTCTGCTTCCACATGATTTCTGATCTTGTAATCTCGAAACAACCTCAACCACCTTTCAACCATGCTGTGAGTGGTAAGCTTCGTGGGAATGTCTCCAAACCTTAGCTTCGTGACTTTGTCAGGGTACCCCTTTTCCCCTTTCTTCCTTATAACCAGCTGCTTAGGGTATCCAATGACAATAGCAGTGGTGCATTGCTGTAGCCTCTGAATATCAAGCTGTTGTCTTCTCTTACAGAAGTTATCAAACGTGACCCTTAGATAATCCTGATCAAACTCGTCAACATCATCCATCTCATCAATCAATTCCTTTATGATACACAGTGTTTCATGACTGTGTTCTGCAAAGATGTCGTACTTGATTTCAATGACGGTTTCCACCTGATGCTTGTCTGTATAGATCAGCAGATCATTCTCATTCTCAGCTTTGCTCTTGACAAACTTGACATTTGCACTAACCACAGCACTAGCTTCCTCCCTTATTTCCCCTTCTTCTGGAATGTCTATTCTTGGATCTCCGTATCTCTGCACATGCTCCCTTATTGCCTCGTCTTGCTGCTCGAATGCATAGTCTTCAGGTTCCTTCTTAACCACTGGTAGTGTAGCTTCAGGCAACTTGTATCTAGCATCTTGCCTTCTTATCAGCTTCTCCAAGTCCTTAGCCACCAGCTTCTTTTCCTTTGTTAGAAAACCCTTAGAGAGGACTAGCTTTGCAACTGCCTTCAGCACATTTCCGCTCGGAGTTAGTTTCGAGTCATGCAGATTTACGATCCTCAAGACCTTGTCATGGACATATCTGATCTGGTAGGGATTTAGAATAATGTCAACCCCTCTGTCTTCAGCCATCTTCAACAATTTCTCCTTAAACAGCACTCCAGTCTTGACAGAGGTGTCTACCTTGTGAGCGAATTCTACCAGTTCACTTGCACCCCTTTCATGGAAGAAAGCTTCATCGACCATACACGGCCCGATTTTTGTTATGGGTGTCCAAGTGATCATCAGATTCCATGCCTTCTCCTTGAATATGACTTGTACAGAGGTGCATCCCTGTCTTATACAATTTAGATAATTCAGCAGCCCAGGGTTTAGATTTTCTAGCTTATGAAGAAGAAAGCTCAATCTTTCTGAGTCATGAGCATAGGCTCTTGGTCCAGCTAAGGCTTCTCTAGCCTTGTCCCACTCGGGACCTTCCCTCCTTATGTCAGCCTGAACCTTAGGATCTTTGATCTTTTTCATTTCAAACTCATGCTGAGTTTTCTGAGCCGCTCTCTTCTCCTTTGCCATTAGTTCTTTTTCAACTATCCCTTGTAGCACTTCTTCATTTACTCTTTCTCTGGCTTCCCTGAAAATCTCTCCTTGCATCTCCGCTTCATCAACTTCTTCTTCTGGGACATGCTCGTCAGCAACCGAGTGGTCTCCTGCATCACCTGCAACTCCTGCGCCAGATCCGCCAGGATTTAGACCTCTTTCTTGTTCCCACTCTCTTGCCCGTTGCTCGAGTCTCGACCTCCTTGCCACTAAGGCTTCTACATCCATCTCATCCTCATCAGAATCTTCAATAAAGTCTCCCATAAATGCATCGACGAGAGGTGTTTCTTTCTCAGCTTCTTCTTCAACTACCATCTTCTGCTTGCCTTTGTCCTTAAGAGCCGGTTGAGCCTCCTCCACCTTTTCACTAGATTTGTTTGAGGACTCGATCACCGGACCCTTACTAGTCAGCTTTTTCAGACCCTGATCCTCCTTCTCCCCCTTAGGTGTGTTATCCTCATCAGGAGCATCATCATCATTATTATCGTCACCACCGGTTGAAGGACCAGGTCCCGCCCTGTTACGTCCAAAGACAGCATCAAGTAGTTCATTCAGCTTCGTCCAAACCTGAGACATGCCATAAGTGACATCATCTACTGACCTCCCAACCTCCACCTGTGCCAATCCAAGATTGTTTATCTTGTCAATCATTTGATTTTGGACGGCAATCAGGTTCTCCATGAACTGAGCTCCAACCTCCAATCTTCCAGAGTGAGAAGAGACAGCAGCAGTAACACCAGCAACTCCAGCCTCCAAAGCCTCCACTTTCTTCACTAGATCTTGCAATTTGGGGGACGGTGTTTGGCTTGGGTTAAACTGTTTACTCTCGCCGGGTTCTGTTTCACTCAAGATCCCTAAAAAGAAGGGATCTACTCTCCCTGTCTCTCCCTCGTGTTTAGAGCCTAACAGTACTAGAGCCTCATCCACTAATCGCTGGGGACTAGCGGTGAGTTGGTCGGCGATATCGGTCAGTGAGACTGAGCCTTTAAGCGCTGTGTCTACGATAGGAGATGGCGTTATGACCGTGTCATCCCCTTGTCCACCAAGAACCTTTTCTGGTTCGCTGGGCTGTTCTGGAGGCGTAGACCCACCAGTCACCAGATGTCGTTGCTCTGCGAGCAACTTGTTTTCTGATTTAGATGAGGAAGCGTCATCCGTACTGGATTCGACAGACTCTTCCTCATTAAAACTTCCTGAGATACTAGTATCAGAAGTGCTAGTCTCAGTTTGTCATTCCCCTTCCGAGAAATTGCTCAAAGAGCCCTGAGCGGACAACTCAGGGGAGGTAGGGCCAGCTCCTATTGGCTGTTGAGCTGGACCCCCTCCTTGACTCTCACCAACATGCCTAGGCGAGTGCGAATGTGTTGAAATGTTTTGGAGAGGAGAGCCACCAGCATGAGGTGTGGTGGCTGTGAGAGGTGAACTAGCCTTAACAGGTTGTGCAGTTGCCACTGGGTTTGAATCCACCTTTTGCTTCTTTGGAGGTGGCAGAGCTGCTGAAGTGACTACTCTCACAACTCCTACACTCCCTCCACTCGAATCACTCGACTCAGATAAGCTTGCCTTCCTTTTATCACCAGTTTTAGGGCTGGCTGAACGTTTATGAACAGAAGGGCTTGCAGCCTGGGATAGAGCCTGGGGGTTTTCAGGCCCACGGCTATAGAAAACAGGTTGAATTGATGATTGATCAAGATCAGCAAGAATAGGTACCTGACTCAGAAGATCGTCATCCTTGTCAGCTCCAGCTTCTGCAACATTTGCCTCGGCCATGTCAACATCCATACCTGCTTCTTCCAAATTTCTAGGCACTTGATCTCCACCTTCAGCTTCGTTACCGCTACTCTCAGCTTCTACTGCAGTAAACTGAGAAGCATGCCTCCTAGCATACTCATTTTGCAGATCCTGGAAGTACGGAGTCAGGCGCAACTCAAAAAGTCTTGACTTTTGCTGGGTTTCCATGGTGGAGATACTCTTTAGAGTCATATCAAAACATGCCATCCTTTCAGAGCCTTGAAATACTCTTCTGTGTTCCTCTGAACTACATAATCCCACTCAGCTGGTACCATACCGGTGTTAACCTTTGTTACCTTGATAGGACCCGTGGGAGGGCGACAACCTATCTCCGTGAATAATTGCAACATATCCTCCATAGTGGGTTCTGGAGCATAATCTTCTGTAGGAAGCCCGAGTAACTCATTGAACTTCCGCAGACTGACTTCATATTTGAGACCACCAATAGTAAAGGATAGGCCTGTTGGATTTGCTTTTCCACCCTGAATCTCTAGTGTTGAGTAAGCAGCTTGAAGGGCTTCGACATTCAGGATGGGAGAGGCGGTTAAAGCATGACTTATGATTGATGTGTTGTTGAGAGATTCAATCCAGAACTGGTAGTGAATAAATCTACCAGTTGCTCGATCAGCAGAAAGATTAACAAAGTTGGTCTTGGGAATTGTGAAATTTGGGTTTGCCATTTTAAATTTGTGTTTGAGAAAAGAAATGTTCTGAAATGGTTTTGCAATGGAAATTTTAGAGAACAAGTTCTAAATTTAAACAAAAAAAACGTACACGAACCCCACTAATTACCCCACGTAATTAGTGACAAATTAAAACAAATTAACTGCCCACTATTGACCACTTAATTCCCCACTAATGATTGACGGTTGAGTTTTCGAAAATTAAAGTGAACAGCCGTTACAAAAAAAACACAAACACGGCGGTAAAGTTGCACTTTAAGGATTAAACAATAGTACCCACAACTATTTCGCTCAAGAACACAAAAGAACTTAAGAATAAGAAAGCACGAAACAGAAAACAAACTCACTCGAATGAAAAGAAAACTAAAGAACTATTTGCAAGAACAGTAATGACGTTAAATACAACACAAGAAGTTCAACAGTTTCAAACAAAATTTTAGCAGAGTTTCGTTTTAGTTATTGATGCTTTTAAGTAACAGTTAGTGATTTTTGTTTAAGAAAATCACAAGAAAACTTGATGTAATGGCAGGGAAAAGAACTCTGGTAATGTATGTATACGCGTGTGTATATGAAGAACTTAAGCTTTTGAAAGAGAGAAAGAAAGTTAATGTAAATAATGAACAGCCTTTTTAATGCTATAATATATACTTGCACGCCTAAAAAGAAGTAACTGAAACGACAAGTCACATCTCGATCTCGAGATCCGCATCTCGATCCTCATCTAGATGTCGATCTCGATCCGCATCTCGATCTAGATCTCGATGTCGATCTCGATCCGCATCTCGATCTACATCTCGATGTGGATAGATCGAGATGTACCTTGACAGTTTTTAAACCAATTTTCACAAGTCGTTCTCGATCTCGATCTAGAACCAGATCGAGATTTGCCTTAGAAAATTTTAATGAAATTATGTGAATTAAACATTTATATGTAAAATTCACAAGATTTCACCACAAATTTTCACACCATTTTAGAAACTTACAATTTTGAAACGACAGGGAATTTAGCAAATAAATCATGCATTACAAAATTAAGTATAGCATTAAATCCTATCACATTATTAGACATTAATCATTTAGATACACAGATCAGCACAAGATTAATTTCATGAAACTTTCTAACTTCCCTTTATGAGATGTAATACATACATTTATGAAGTTAAGTACACATTATTAATTATGAATATTCATGACCAACAATAATATGTACACAAACTGAATTATAACAGATAGGTAGCAAAACTAAAAGGTGTTAAGCATCCCTAATTCACCAACCAATCTAGAAAATGTTGATTCGTCTAGAGGTTTAGTGAATATATCTGCTATTTGACGTTCAGTAGACACAAAATGCAACTCTACAGTTCCATTTTCTACATGCTCTCTAATAAAATGATACCTGATGTCAATGTGCTTGGTCCTGGAGTGATCCACAGGATTGTTGGTCATTGCAATAGTACTTGTGTTATCACACATGATAGGAATCTTAGATACTTCCACACCGTAGTCCTTGAGTTGGTTCTTCATCCACAGTATCTGGGCTACACAGCTTCCAACAGCAATATATTCTGCTTCAGCTGTCGAGGTAGATACTGTGTGTTGTTTCTTGCTTTGCCAAGACACCAACCTTCTTCCAAGGAACTGACAGCTTCCTGAAGTGCTCTTCCTATCTATTCTACAACCTGCGTAATCTGAATCCGAATAGCCAACAAGATTAAACCCTGTATCTCTTGGGTACCAAATCCCGAGATTTGATGTTCCCTTGAGATACCTAAAAATACGCTTTACGGCTATGAGATGTGACTCTCTAGGATCCGCTTGGAACCTTGCACATAGGCACGTAGAGAACATAATATCTGGTCTGCTAGCAGTTAAATACAAAAGTGAGCCGATCATACCTCGATAGCTTGAGATGTCTAAAGGTTTACCCGCTTTGTCCTCGTCAAGTTTCGTGGTTGTTGCCATAGGAGTCTTAGCTTGTGATACATCTTGGAGGCCATACTTCTTCAACAGATCATGAATGTACTTGGTCTGACAGATAAATATCCTGTCCTTCTTCTGACTAACTTGAATGCCCAGAAAGAACGTCAGCTCTCCCATCATGCTCATCTCATACCTTGATTGCATTAACTTAGCGAATTTAGCACACAGCTTCTCATTTGCAGACCCAAAGATAATGTCATCCACATATACCTGCACCATTATTAGATCATCTTTGCATTTCTTGTAGAAAAGCGTCTTGTCGATTACTCCTCTGGTGAAACCACTTTCTAGTAAGAAGTCTGACAGAGTTTCATACCACTTCCGCGGAGACTGCTTAAGGCCATATACTGATTTGAAGAGTCGATAAACATAATCACTATATTTGCTGTCGATAAACCCGGGAGGTTGCTTGACATACACCTCTTCATCCAGTTCACCGTTTAAGAATGCACTCTTGACATCCATTTGATAGACTTTAAAACCATGATGTGGTGCGAAAGCCAAGAACATCCTTACTGCTTCTAGCCTTGCTACTGGTGCATAGGTTTCATCATAATCAATTCCTTCTCTTTGAGTATAACCCTTAGCAACCAGGCGAGCTTTATTTCGTGTTACAAGTCCGTCTTCATCCAGCTTGTTTCTGAATACCCATTTTGTCCCAACAACAGATCTATTCTTTGGTCTGGGTACCAGCTTCCACACCTTCTGCCTTTCAAACTGATTGAGTTCCTCTTGCATAGCAATCACCCAATCAGCGTCATCTAGAGCTTCTTCCACCACTTTAGGTTCCATCTGGGAAAGGAACACTGAGTATAGACATTCATTCTCAGTGGCAATTTCAGCTCTAGCTTTTCCTCTAGTAGTCACTCCGGCTTCTAGATCACCAATAATTAGCTCAAACAGATGGTCCTTGTTCCAAGTGCGATCCCTAGCAAATGTTCTTGATGATTCAGCTTGATCTTGTAAGTGAAGGTGACTTAGTCTAGAAGCACTTTCACTAGCTTCCCTTGAGCTAGTACTGGCTCCCCCTGAGTGAGCTGCTCCCCCTGAGTGCATACTGACTCCCCCTGAGTTAGTACCAGGTCTGACGGAAGGTGATCCCTCAGCCCTAATGTTTTGAATTTGCGAAACACTAGACTCTTGATTAATTTCATTATTTATAGTTGGATCACTACCCTGCACTACAGACTCAGGAACTGTATCCACTTCATCAATATCCATATTTTCAAATCTTAGGGAAGTGGGCTCACTATCTTCTTTTTGTATAGAAGGGAGCTTTGAGTCGTCGAATGTGACATTAAGGCTTTCAACCACCTTGCGATCATTAAGCACAAACACCCTGTACGCTGCTACTACTTCAAGAGAATATCCAATGAAAACCTCTTCATCTGCTTTGGCATCAAACTTTCCAAGTTGTGCATTGTCTCTTAACACAAAGCATTTGGCACCAAATACGTGAAAGTACTTGATAGATGGTTTTCGTTTATTCATCATGTAATACGGCGTCTCATTATGGTCCTTTATAATCAGGGTTCTGTTCTGTGTATAACAAGCCGTGCTAACTGCTTCAGCCCAAAAATATAAAGGAAGTTTTGACTCATACAGCATTGTCCTAGCTGCTTCAACCAGTGTCATGTTCTTCCTTTCTACCACCCCATTCTGCTGCGGTGTTCTCGGTGCCGAATACTGTCGTCTGATCCCTTTAGATATGCAGAAATCCATTAACACTGAGTTCTTGAATTCTGTCCCGTTGTCAGATCGGATAGTCTTCACAGTCAGACTTGCTACATTTTCAATTTCCAGTACATGTCTAATGATCTCATGTGGCACTTCATCTTTCGATGTCACAAATTTCACCCATGTGTATTTGGAAAAGTCATCGACGATTACCAGCGCATATCTTTTCCTTGACATTGACATAACATTAACGGGTCCAAACAAATCCATGTGAAGAAGTTGTAGGGGCTCGGTAATGCTATTCACTTGTTTATCCTTATGCGAGGCTCTTTTTGATTTTCCCATCTCACATGCTTCGCAGAGTCCATCTGGAGTAAACTCCATCTGCGGCAGCCCTCTCACCAATTCTCTCCTTACGAGATTGTTCATTGCTTTAAAGTTCAGGTGAGATAATCTTTTATGCCATAGCCAACTTTCATCAGCAGAAGCCTTGCTATAGAAACACGTGACTTCAGACTGATCAGCAGAATTCATGTCAGCTATGAACAAATTTTACATCCTTACTCCTTTGAGAG
This sequence comes from Oenanthe sinensis, assembly GCA_028671895.1. NCBI lineage: Eukaryota > Viridiplantae > Streptophyta > Magnoliopsida > Apiales > Apiaceae > Oenanthe > Oenanthe sinensis. The sequence continues at coordinate 38,957,712 of CM053806.1, forward strand.
CAAGGCTTCCATCCTTTTTGCTTCGAATCAAACAATCATGCTTCCCAAAGTTGACGTCAAAACCCCTGTAGGTGAACTGACTAACGCTGAGAAGATTATGTCGCAATCCTTCCACAAAAGACACGTCCTCAATGATAACATTTCCACAAACGATCTTGCCATATCCCCTGGTGTAACCTTTGCTGTTATCTCCAAAAGTAACCACGGAGCCGGCTTTCAACACCAAATCTGTTAGCAGGGACTTATTGCCGGTCATATGCCTCGATGCTCCACTGTCCAGCACCCATATGACTTTACTCTTTTCCTGTTCACTGCCCTGCAAATCCAGAAAGATTAGGTGTTCTTCGGAACCCAATGATGTTTGGGCCCGGCATCAATAATTTCCTTTTTCTTTTCAGATACAGAAGGCTTTGCCTTGTTGCCATCAGGGGCATCCATCTTGACTTTGTCTTTTCCCTTGTCAACCTTGACTGATTTGTCAGGTTTGGGAGCAGACTGGTCACTCCTAACTTTAGGAGGACTTGAAGTCTTAGCCTTTGACCTCGCATGCTTTTTCTTACTACTACTAGATGTATGTTCAACAGATGCGCTAGCAGTATTCATTAAATTAAAATAAGCATGCATGATGTTTACAGCACATGGCATACAATTTGGATTATTGCATTTGGCATGATTTGCATACATGTTGGGCAAAGCAGTAGTTGCAGGCATGGTATTACAACCAACAGATTTTTCTTCCTCTACATAGAACGGGCAATAGTAAGACAAATGATCAGTTTGATTACAGATATAACATGCCTTTCTAGCTCGTGTAGAAGTAGATACAGATGCAGGTTCAGTTTTAACTGCCTTTACAGGTGCTTTCATTTGGTCTGACCCTGCTACCCATTGTTTATATGACACCGTCTTAGCCTCCTTGGTTCCTACACCTCTCTTAGCATAAGCAATCTTACTCGCTCTCTTAGAAGTTGTAGGTTCTACTACTTTTTCTTCTGAACCTCTTTCAATTTTAATTTCTTGTTCAATTTTAGTAGCAACAGGATCTATGGTCCTGGGCTCAAACTGCTTAAAGATAGGTTTTCTAACATCCATTAAAACCTCAGGCACATTTTCTTTGACTAACACTGGCTCTAACAACTCAGCAGCCCTATTTTTCTTTTTCTGTGTGTAGTCAAGTCCTATGTTTACTTTTTCATTTTTACTCTTGCCTGCCAGTTTCATGTACATGTCCCTTTCTACGAAAACTTTATTAGCGGCTTCTTTAAAAGATTGACATGTTATTTTAAGCTCAGCTAATTCATTCTTAAGTTCTTCGTTAAGGTCTTCCCTAATCTTAAGCTTGTGTTCTAAAACGTCTACCTGATTCATTAACTGCCTTTCTTTACTTTCTCCTAATTCTAATTCCTCTACCCTGGCCTCGAGAAGTCTATTCTTAAGGGAGAGTTTAGCATTTTCCTCATTAACAGCAATTAGATTTAGTTGGAGATTGTACATATCTTTAGTCATGACAGCTAATTCATTTTGGTACTCAGAAATAGACATTTCATTTACGGTTAGAATTGGTACCTCTGATTGTTCTGAAGATTTTGCCATTAAAGCGAAATTGCATAGCTCCTGATCTTCATCTTCATCAGACTCGTCCCAACCCTTCCCTTCAGTCACAACATACGCCCGGCTTCCCCTCTGTTGCTTGCTAACCAAGGCATCATATTTCTTTTTCAGATCAGCATAGGATTCCTTGGGATGAACGTACTTGGGCTTCTTGCACTCTGTTGCGAAGTGCCCCAATTCATTGCAGTTGTAGCATCTGAACTTGTTCTTGTCTACCAGGTTAGGTCTGTAGCCACTACCAGATGTGCTACCTCGACCACTGTAACTTCCACGACCACTTACACTACTGCCTCTGCTGCTACTGCTGCCTCTTCGGCTGAAAGAACTACCAAATCGTCCTTTACCACTTCTTTGCTTCCTGAAGCTGATATGAGCAAATTCTCGAGCAATACAAGCATATGACTTGTCTTCTAATTTGTCCAGCTCTTCAAGGGTATAGTATTCATCCTCACTTTCTTCGGATGGATCTTCAATGTCTAATACCACCCTTTCAGGATTAGCAGTTTTCAATGAGACAGCTGCAAGTGCCTTTACAGAAGACTCTTCAGCTACAAGTCCAGACTCACTTACCGCTTTGTTTTCTCCACTATTGTAGGATCTTCTTCTGTCATTTTGTTCCTGCTCCAGCTCGTAGGTCTTCAAAACACCATACAGCTTTTCGAGAGAAGTATTTTTCAAGTCTCTTGACTCTCGAATGGCAGTGATCCTGTGTTCCAGATGTTTAGGCAAATTCAAGAGAAACTTGATATTTGAATCTGCTAGTGGATAGACTTTATCTCTTATACTCAGCTCGATAAGCAATTTACTGTAACGTTTGTAAACATCCGCTACGCTTTCTCCTCGTTCGCATCTGAACGATTCATATTCAGATATCAGAATGCGTTTGTGATTATCTCTAACTTCCTCGGTCCCCTCCATCACCACAACCAGTTTATCCCACATGGCTTTAGCTGTTTTTAATCCCTTTATCTGAACATAGTACTCTGAGTTTAGGGATTCAATTATGACGTTGCGTAGCGACGCATCCATACCAACCAATTCTTTATCTGCGTCTGAAAACTCCATTTCCTCTTTAGGAACAGACCGGGATGGTATTAGTATCCCTCCTTCCATTCGCTCTGGCTCAATTTTCATGGGTATGTATGGACCGTTTTCCAATATTCTCAAGTATACCTTGTTTATTGATTCAAGGTAAGCTCTCATCCTTCCGGTCCATTCGTCATAATGTTGTGCATCAAACGGAGGTATCTTAAATCTGTGTGCGGCGGCCATTTTAATAAAGTTTAAAATTAAGATAATACACTTTTCAAATTATAATAAATTGTATTTACTTGAAAAATTAATTATCTCACTTTAAATATCCAACACTTAATATCCAACGGATTTTGCACTTAAGATTCAAGCAAGTTAGTTCTAATCACAGGAACAGTAGCAGGGTCCACCACTTTCTCAAGTCCAAACAAAAAGTTGTCCACTTCCTAGTTGACAGAAGTTCGAAAATGTCCTTTTTGTTTAGTCAATCAGTTGATTCCAGTTTTGACCACAGGAAAATCCACAAAGCTCTAAAGTACAATGTTTTGGAATTTTGTACAAATATTCCTTACACCATGACTCAGAACTTTTTAGATCTACGACTTTTTCAAGAAGAAACAAATAAAAACTTTCGGCACAAACTTAAAAAAATGGATCTGGGATTTTCAAGAACCAACTCAAACAACACAATAGGATCTCTGTTAGATGTGTTTAACAGGAGCTCTGATACCAATTGTTAGGTCCAAAGTGTTGTAGAGGGGGGGTGAATACAACTGTTTAAAATTAATGAGAGAATAAACAATATGCAGGTAATAAATGATGACACAGAATTTCTAGAATATATCATTATATTCATTGAAGGATTTGCTACAACATTCATAAAAGCATCATGATCAATTGAACAATAAATACAGCAATTAAAGCTAGATTCAACTGATCCTCTCTCTCACTTTTTGTTTTACAGTAAATGCTCTCTCTTTAAAAATTATCGTTGAATAATAGAGATGATGAAAAGTCTTCTCACTAATAAAAACAAAGTGCTGCTTTTATAATGTCATGTAGTCTTGATCTTGTCCTTTTTGTGTACGTGGCCCAATTAGGACTTCGACAACAAAAAGTACTTTCCCAACAACCCTGGATCAACCGTTCACAATAAGCCACTTGTCCCTTGAACATTAAATGTTACATATCTACCCGCATCTCGATCTTCGCCTGGACCCATCTCGATCTCGATCTGTGAAAATCTCAATCTCGATCTGGGAGAATCTCGATCTCGATCTATGAAGATCTCGATCTCGATCTGGGAGAATCTCGATCTCGATCTATGAAGATCTCGATCTCGATATGGGAGAATCTCGATCTCGATCTATGAAGATCTCGATCTCGATCTCGATCTACCGTGGATCGAGATTTGCCTTTGCAATGTTTTACTTCAATTATAAATCTCGACCCGCATCTCGATCTGCTGTGGATCGACATTTGCCTTGGCAAATATGCACACATCCAATGTTGACCTTCTTTAGTGACTAATTGAAGATTAACCTTTATGAGCAAGTTTCCCTAGCTTCTTCAATTTCTTTTCCTCACTCAATTCAAATGAGATCTTCTATTACTGGCATGAACTTGCCTCCAATGTCCTGACACTTGATGCAATGGTCTGGTTCATAAGTGACTAGTCTTGTAGGGGTTCTTGCTTCTGAATGTCAGTTCTCATTTGTTGATTAACCTTTACATTATCCAGATGTTGATATGCAGTACATGAAATCACTTTGGTCTTCTTGATACTTCTTTGACATTAATTTGATTCTCCATTAGATAAGTTAGGGCATGAGCAATACTCAGATTGAACTTCTTCTCACTTATGCATCCTTAATTAACCAAATTAGTTACTTGTAGTTACCAAGTATCATTACCATTTCTTCAGTTGATTGATTCCATGTGCTTCTTCAGTTTCTCTTGTTTTGCTGTTGTTTTATCTTTTACTTAGTTGAGTTACATAGTAATTAAGTGTTACAAGTTAGTATACCTATGCCTTTCATGTGACTATGAATCAGAGTTTAGCACCCTCTAATTCTAATCCAAGTCAACATCCAAACACTAATACACAACAAAAGCCAACCTCTGCAGCCTCCCAAAAGACTGTAGTTATAAAACAAACCTCTTAACAACCACATGGCTCAGGAATAAAAAGAAAGGAAAAGTCTGTCTCAGAGACTTTTCCCAAGAAAAGAAGATTAATTGATATACCTATAAACTATGATGACAATGATGAAGGCTTAGTTTTTTCTTTAAAGAAATCAGTCAAACCAGCTTCTAAGATTCCACCTGCTCCATTCATGAAACCTTTCCATGTCAATCCCATCACTAAGCCTATAAAGAAAAAGAGGAGATTAGTCAAAGCATCAAACTTTGAGATGATAAACTTTGATCAGCTAAACTATGATCGAGTTCAAGCCTTAAACTCTGAGCCCATAAACTCTGATGTTGTACTAAACTATGATGATATAATAAAGTCTGATGACATTGAAGTAGATGGTGATGCTACCAATAAAGAAGAAAGTGATACATTGGCAAATGTTGCAAGAGAAGCTGCTCTAGTAATAATATTTGATTCTCCTGTCCACTCACCAAAACAAATAATTAAGGATATTTCTTATGAAAGAGTGAGGGAGTTAGTTGAGGAGGTCAGGAAGGAAATGGAAGCAAAGAAATCTCAATCTTCTTCAGTATCTAGAAGTTCAAAGATCTTTACAAGAAGAAAGAAGAAGAAGGTTTCTTTTGGATAGGACACACAAGAATCTACCTCTCAAAGTGAGGTAGCAGCCTCTACAAGTCCAGGTCCATAAGAACCAGTTGATCAAAGTTCAACAATAGCCACTTTTCAAGTAGATGAAGCCAACAAGGATCAGGGGTACAACCCACAAGAACCTTCAGCTCAAAGGGTCGAAGAAGTTTTTAAGGCCCTAGCCATACAAGAACCATTCAATCAAAGTTTGGATGAAGGCACTCAAACTCTGGAAGAAGATTCTACTATTAATGATGTTGGGCAGTTAAACTCTTATGAAAATCCATTGGCTATTTCTGATGTAATTATGGTACAACCTCTTTCTGCACAGCCTTTGGAAACTCCATCAATATCTACAATTGCTCAAGGTACTCAAAGTAAACTACTTCTCAATCTCTAAACTCTGAGTTTTCAAACTTTGATGTTCCTGTAAATTCTGATGATGAGGCTGCATTCTCTGAGGAAGCCATTTTTGAGGATGAAGAAATAACTGATCTTTCCATTCCATACACTCAGAGATACAACTCCGAGAGATGGCCACATAATGCATTTGATGCCTTTGACAGATTAGAGATGGATTATCCTGATTATCTTATTGTTGAACAGTTAAAAGGTGAAATAGAATCAACTCTTGTTAATGAAGGTATAAAGAGAGAAAGTAGCAGGGGTGAACCATCACATGAAAATTTTCTAAGCTCAAAGAGACAATCCATCTGGGATATGTCTTAGAAATTTTCTCATGAAGATATTTCATGGCCACGTGTTCATGAACTTATTCCAAAAACTGATTTTGAATTAAATTCTGATGAGATGAAGACTGTTATAAAGGCCACTAATGTGTTAACAAAGGGTCTTCATAGTGAAGTATGTGATTTAAAGGATTCTGTTAGCAAAACTAGTGGATTTTTTCATACTTCAGTTTCTACTACTCAACATGCCTTGGAATTAAAGCTCAAAATTGTCTCTACAAAACAGGATGCTTTAGAAGCTAAAGTGGATAAGCTTGCTACAGCTGTCACCTCAATGCAAACAATGTTACATACTATTGTAGACATCTTTATCTTCTAATGTCAGAAAGTGGGAGAAAGTAAAAGGTTTAAAAGACAAATGCAATGAGGATGCTGTAAAAAAATATGATAAATATGAATATGGTAATGGTAATGGTGGGTACAGAAGACAAGGGAGTCATAAGGAAGGACACATTGAACATAGTCTACAAACTCTGACTGACCAAACTCTAATTCCTCCTTCAAACTCTGGTGTAAACTATGATATAAACTCTGACAAACAAACTCTGATGAATATTGATGAAGAATTATCAAAGAGGCTTGAAGAAGAAGAAAAGCCTGAGAAAATTTAAGAAAGAAACAAGAAGAATGCAGAACGTGCAATGAAATTGTTTGAAGAAGAAAATCTAGGAATGGATCCAGTTGCTGTGGAAGAAGAAGTCAAGAAAACTGGTACTGGCAATGCTCAAGTCCAGTCAAAGAAAAGAAAGTATGTGAAGAAAACTCAAGTTAAAAAGAAGCTGCCCATTCAAGCAAAGCCAACTGTAGCCAAACCAGTCTCAATAATGCCAACTCTAGTCATTCCAAAGAAAGCTCCAACAAAACCTAAAACTCCTCTTAATATGCTTAGTACTACTTTTCTACCAGGAGAAACAAGTTTCAAAGATGAAGAAGAACAACAACAGTCTCTATGTTGAAAGAAAAACCCTGATCTTTTATGAACTAAATATGAAACTCTGACTCTTAATGCCAGACTTGGTAAAAACAAGGGTGGTATTGGTGATTTTCAAGCTAAAGTGTACAGAGGTGAATCAAACACTTTCAGAGATCATTTTTATTTGAATAACAAGCCTAAGGAAGAATTATCACAAAATCATTTGGATAAGCTTATTTCTATTCAAATTGCAAAAGATATCTTTGATGGAGCTGTTCCAAAAGAGAAGTTGCTATATTTTCTTGAAAATGGAAGAACAATGAAGATAGCTGAAGAAGATCTAATCCATAAGTCATCTAAGGAACTTGAATATGTTCTCTACTTGTTAAATGATGAAAATGTAGTTACTACAAAATGGGTGAACATTTTGAAGGGAATTATTGAGGAAAAGAAGAAGAATGAAAGGTTGTTGATGGTAAACTCTGAGGAGTACAGACCAGGGTATGTGCTTGAAGATGGGACATAGAAAGAAATAGTTAAAGGGGATGCAAAGGTTAAAATGGTGTTAGGAATTCCTACACTAATACTAAACCCTGATGGACAGAAATCCTGTTGCATACCTCTAGATGACATAATGGAGAGAACATCAATTTATAACTTGAGAGCTGTAATATTCCAGATTGATGACTCTAGTGATCAAATGAAAGTGCTGAAGGAGAAACTGATTGGATTATTGAAGATTGCTGAGAAGAAATTACTTGATCAGTTTCTATCTGAAGATTTTTCATATAGGAGAATTTAAGTCAAGATGGAAAACTCAAACTCTGGTACATTTGTCTCTATGGTTTCTGACATCATAAGTTGAATTTATGTTTTATTGAATGAAGCATAAATTGGGGGAGATTTTTAGAAATACAAACATTGATGTTGTTAGAGAATATCACAAACAGAGTTTATGTTGACGTCATCAGAGTTTAGAAGTTTTCGACAGATTTTACTCAATCAGAGTTTACTCAAATCAGAGTATGCTCAATCAGAGATTATCAACCGATAGAGTGTGTGAGATCAGAGTTTGACAAGAATGGAAACAGACAAATCAGAATTTGATTAGGATAAAGATATAAGTGTTTTAATGCAATCCTATTATCTTTATAGAAGCTATCTTTATCATTATCTGTTTTGTAATTAGATTTGTAACTGTGTACTATATAAACACAGAATTAGGTTAACATTGAGTTCGTTCAAGTTATATCATTCTAATAACCTAGAAGCTCTTAAGAACATTGATTTTCTTGAGAGAGTTTTGTATAGAGTTCATCATTAATACAAAATAGTTCATCTTTTACATACTTGTGTTCTAAAGTTGATTATTTAATACTATTATATTCAACCCCTCTTCTATAATAGTCCTATTTATCTAGGCAACAAAGTGTCTATTTCTTTGTGAGTCACAAGACAATCTTTGTTGTCAAAGCCAGTATAATAACATTTATCTCCAAGTTGACTAATGATTATCAAGTTGTGTTTCAAGCCATCAACTAGAGATACTTCATCAATGATGATATTCCCAATTACAATCTTGCCATATCCCAGTATTTTTCCTTTGTTACCATCTCCAAAGCATACTTCTGGGTCACCCATCTCTATAAAGTTTGTTAATAGGGATCTTTTTCCTGTCATATGTCCTGAATATTCACTGTCCAGAACTAAGGATACTTTCTTTACCCTGGCTCCCTATATACAAATAGCAACTAGTTAGATGATTTGAGGACCCAAATAGTTTTGGATCCTTTTTTCTAACTTTAGATGAAATAGGCTTAGAAACTTTTGCTTTTTGATTACCTATTGCTTTTGTTGCCTTAGACATTGGTGGAGTCTTGACAACGTCGTTCTAACTTTTAACAATTGAAGATTTTAGTTCATAGAAATTATAAAACAAATCATTGATAGTCCCTACATATATAAATGGAATGAAATATGCTACCACAATGATAACAAGGTTTCTGTGGAATGTAGTGACTTTTCAGAGTCTGAGAAGGAATAGACTCTATTTTTTTTTCAATCTTTATTTTATAGTCTAGAGCTAAATGGTTGTGGTTTCCACATTTGTAACACTTCTTTCTAGGAGCATTAGGATCTTTTTAGTAATTGTTAGCCTTATTGATACCTTCCTTACCGTTCCTATTCCTCTTAGGTTTCCCAGACTCTGGTAAGTTATCTAGACTTTCCTTTAACTTGGACTTTTGTAAGAAACCTATGTTTATGATTTTCTTGGGTTTCTTTTCTCCTGATTCATCTGTCTTTTTGTCAACAACAGGGGGATTATTGACAGATGAGTATATGGTTTCTTTAGGTAACTCAGTCTTGACTTCAGAAGTCACAAACTTAATAGGAGTGAATGTGCTCTTGTCCTTAGTCTTATTGACTTGGCTAGCTTTATCATCGTTATCATTCTCAATAGTAGGTCTTTTGCCTTGACTCTTGTCATAGCCTAAACCAAAAGTTTGACACACATTCGGATTATTGAGAATTTCCTGAACTTTTCTACCAGAGTATGTCCATACTTTGAACTTAAGCATTTCTTCCTCTAGTTCTTTCTTAATAAAGTCATAGGCTTTTAAGACTTTAGTATAGTTGTGCTTGCATTTCTCATAATCCTTTTTGTATTCTTCTATAAACACTAACTCAGACTCTAAGTGGTTAAATTTTATTCTGTTAACCTATCATTGTCATTAGTGAGAGACCTACAGTTTGTCATTATCTTATTAATCTCACTTTGAACAATTTTCATACCATCATAGTCTAATTTGAGTAAGGATTCAGCAGTGAAGATTGATACCTGAGTCTTAGGAGATGAGATTCTATTAGGAGACTCTGATTTTTCTGAGGAGACTGTTATCAACGCAAGATTTTCATAATCTATTTCATCCTCTAAACTGGAGTCTGCCCAATCCTTTCCTGTTGAGAGAAGTGTCTTTCCTGTTGACTTTTTGCTTGAAATTTAACTTCCTTTACTTCTAGATGCATGTCTTGATCCTTCCCTTCAGTATCAACATATTTCAAAAAAAAATTCCCATCTGCTTATTTGCTTGCCTATAAAGTGTTAGCTTCCTGTCAATCTCTATGAACCATTTATTGGTCATTTCTCTCTTACTCCTATTCACCACAGCTGCTATTGACAGAAGAAATATGATATATTACAACTCCTCAGCCTTCTTAAAGAATATGAAATTTTGTTGGCTTATCCACCTTACAGTTCCTCCATTCAGAAAATATACCAGCATCTCAGTTTTCACCTTTTCAGTTCCACCCTGTCCTCCTGGCAACTTTCTTTCTTTTACATTATAGATAATTTGAGCATACACCACTTTGTTAAAGTGTTTTTGAGTGAGCTTTTCAAATTTACTATCTGTAAGAGACTGTGGATCAGCTACTAGAGTTGTAGTCTTGTCAATATAAGATGTTGACATACCTCAAAGACCTTTTATTCTCCTAGCCCTTAATTGAGTGTTAGATTGGCTACACTTAGTCTTTTCGACGTATCCGCTGCTCTTGTATCAGCTACCGCTAATAGCTTGGGTCCTTGACTTCTTCCTTCTTTTATTCATCAAAGTCTGTACTTTGTTTTCTCTTTTCAGAGTCTAGCTTAGACCCTAATTTTCCATGTCCAGTCCCTGACTAGTATGTTTGAGACTGTGTTTTAACAAACACTCCATATTTCTTTTGTTGCACACCACCAGGACCCCTAGGATCATGGGAACTGTCACCAACTTCAGCTTCAGCATCATCACCATCTCTCCTCCTTTTAACTCCCCTTGATTTGTCATCCTTGCAACCATCATCCTTATTACTCCTGGAAGAATCACCAACTTTCTTCTTGCCCTTTTTGACATCATCACCGCCTATGTAATCCTAAAGAATTTGTTTAAGGACTGAGGAGATATTGGCATGAGCAGCAATAACAGAATCCACTTTGGTGGTGAGAGAACTAACATCCTTTTGAAGAGTAGTCTGTTTAGCTTTGAAATCAACCAAAGAATCCTTGACAGCAGCATTCTTAGAGAGTTGAAGAGAGTGCAAAGATTCAAACTTTGTCTTTAGCACAGATGTGGTGTTGTCAACATTGATCAATTTTTGTGTTGATATGAGAAATATTAGCGACCACATCAGCAAATTGTTCAGTCACATTTTCCCTTGATGCCTTTTTATCAGAATCTATATCTCTGCTTTCTTGAATGAACTAGTAAAAAAGTATCTTGTAATATGACTCCATAAAGCTCAGTTTTACCCTGATGGTCTCTGTGATTCATATCAAAAGGCAAAATAGAAAAAGACATCATTTGTGACGCCCCTAGATCCGGGGTCGGAGATCTGGGCCATCACGTCCTCTTTTTCCAGTTATTAATACTTAACACTTTAAATCACAATTAAGGAACCTTTACCTGCAGTGACCCCACAGTCTATATATGCACACACACCGATTATAGTCTCAGAACGATAATAATAATTAAAATTCATATGATTCATCAGAGTATAAGTTATTACAACGCCAAAAGAGAAAGTACTTACACTTATGAAATCAATACAGTTTCTACCTGAAACGATAATGTTCACTTAACGTTTGTTCTTGTTAATAAGCTTACATAAGTCATACTTATAAATAAGGCGTACCAAAAACAACTGCACTCCTATCCTACTCATATTACGACGGCTATAAACTTAACATTTTCCGGATTCAATCAATTGAAATCCATTCACAACCAAGCTCAATCATTAACATACTATTATGGTCATATCATTTAACTACTCATTTCATAACTCTTGACCAACACTCCTTCACAAAATCTCATCCAACAACACAAACATCATTCTAGTTAAACAACATCTTAGTCATGCTTTTTACATTCATTCACATACTAACTTTTGCTTCATGCTACTCAAGATATACACAAGGGTGGGAGGGTATTCATACCTTCTTGGAGCTTTAACAACACTTAGCTAGAGTCTAATGTCCTTGGGGGTGCTTGTTCTTGCCTTAGAAGCTTTGATCTCAAGAGAAAATACCAAGAACACATATAGTATTACTATTCATTACTATTCATGTTCATCCTAGATCATGAATCTATCTATGAAATACTTGGAGGATGAGCTTGAGATTTTGGACATACCTTAGTTAGCAATTATAGGATCTATGGTTAAAATCCTAGAATTTATGGATGGATGGAGCTTAGCTTTTAAATTCTCTTTTCTTCTCTTTTTTTTGTTATTGGCGAATGGAATGAAGAGCCATGGGAGAGAGATTTTTGTTTCTACTTTACTTGCCCTAGCTTTATGAAAAGTATATAATGAAAGGTCAAGTATACTTGTTGATTTTGTCAAAGAAGTATGGTGAACCCAAGAGGTATGGTGGCTTGTCCTTGTTCCTCAATTTATGGAACTATTTCATAAGTACTTGTTACTTGTTTGGTTAGTTCCACCAACTTTGTCATAGTTCTAGTTGCATGGTTAGTCATCCCATTTGGTTTCCACCAATTCTAGTTTGCATGGGTTTCATGGCTTTGGTGCACTTTACTTGTCATCCCATAAATAACACTTAATCCTTTTTGACAAAGCATGATTAGTAATAAAAACGTTTCATATTACTATCCCATAATATGAATATTTAATATTCACTACACATTAATTCGTCTAGGATCATAATTTCTCTGATTTATAATCCCCTAGTTATCCCACAATCCTCGTATTCTTTGATATCTCATAAATTACGAAACAATCAGTAAAAGTGATAATTCTCGGATTCTGACGGCTTTTACATACACTCATTTGTTCCGTACTATCTTAATATAACCTCGGATTTATAATCTCCCATCAATTTTATAGTGTGGGCTAAAATGTTTTCCATAAATCCGTAGGATTAATATTCATTAAGGTTTCAAAAGTTACAAAAATTCAGGTTATTACATCATTCAAGAGCAAGACTGAGACTTCAATTGAAGAACCTTTTCAACTAGTGCATCTTGATCTGTTTGGTCCTGTAAACATAATTTCTATTGGAAAGAAGAGATATACTCTGGTGATAGTTGATGACTATACCACTTTTTTCACAAGAATGATGAAAGTGATGAAAACATTTTTGATCACATAACAATGATTGAAAATGGGTCTGTATTTAAGGTGAAGATATCGATGAGTGACAATGGAACAAAGTTTAAAAACTCTGCAATGGAGGAATTCTGTGCAACAAAAGGAATACAACAACAGTTCTCGGCACTTAGAACACCATATCAAAATGGTGTAGTGGAAAGGAAAAATAGAACTCTAATTGAAGCTGCAAGAACTATGCTGGAAGGACAAAAACTTCCCACTTACTTCTGGGCAGAAGCTGTAAACACTGCTTGTATCACTCAGAACTGTACATTAATCAACAAGCATGGAAAGACTCCTTATGAAATGTTGAAAGGTAGGAAGCCAAATGTGAAGTACTTTCACATATTTGGAAGCAAGTGTTTTATTCTGAAAACACATCATGAACCGCTCAAGAAGTTTGAACTGAAAGCAGATGAATGAATTTTTGTTGGTTACTCTATAACTTCAAAGACATCTTCAAAGGCCTTCAAAGTGTTCAACTTCAGAACAAAAGTGGTCATGGAATCCATAAATGTATCATTTGATGAAACAAAAATCACAGGATTACATGATGAAGAAGAAAAGGAAAGTCTGAGATTTGAAAATGAAACTCTGAAAAGTCAACAAGACACAGACACTGATGACTCAAACGTTGATTCCCTAACTCTGATGAAATAGAGATTGCAAATGAAAATGTTGCACATGTTGAGGGGGAGCAATATCAATCCTCTAAAGAGTCAACTGAATAAAATTCTGTGATTGAAATATCAGAGTCTAGTCAAACTCTGACAGAAATAGACTCTGATAACTCAAACTCTAAAAATACAAACTCTGAGGACATCACAACTTCAGGGGGAGGATAATAATTTACTGAGGATTCCTACTATTATGGTACAGGCAGTGAGGGAACATCTAGTTCAAGGAATAATCTTCCTCACACCAGAAAATGGACCAAGGATCATATACCTGACTTGATGATTGGTGATCCAAACACTGAAATTCAAACAAGGAAAGCAACTCAAAATGAGTGTTTGTATCATACTTTCATATCTCATACAGAACCAAAGAAAGTTGAAGAAACTCTCAAAGATGTAGATTGGGTCACTGCAATACAAGAGGAATTGAATGAATTTGAGAGAAATGAAGTGTGGACTCTTGTTCCAAGGAAAAAGAACAGATCCATTGTTGGCACTAAATGGGTTGTCAGAAACAAGACAGACTCTGATGGAATCATTACAAGAAATAAAGCAAGACTAGTTGCCAAGGGTTATTCCCAACTGGAGGGCATTGACTATGATGAAACATTTGCACCTGTTGCAAGACTTTGAAGCAATCAGAATTTTTATTGCTTATGTTGCACACAAGAAATTCAAAGTTTACTAGATGGATGTTAAAAGTGCATCTCTGAATGGAGAACTTGATGAATAAATATGAATGAATACGGACCCTCAAGCTCATTATGTTATTATGCTGCCTCTAAAATGTGCCTGTCGAACCAATACCAGCAATACCTGATATCAGATAACAAGTCTTCTTATGATCTAGTTATGTTGTGGACTTGTGTTTTCTTTTTTACTGTTACATAGAATCTGACAAAGTCAATTAGAAAAAATAAAAAAGATTCTGAAAAGGATATTACTCATGAGTCATGTCTAAAGATAAATTTTTAGAAACAATGAGATATTCCCATGAGACATATTACATATACACTAGTGAGGTTAGTGAGGTATAACAAACATACTGTCAGGCTCCCCGATTCTGTATTTTCAAACTCAATTAACCTCTTTGTCAATGTTGCTTCACAGATATGTACAAATTTTACCTGAGAAAAAACCAACATTTCATACAAAAAGCACCTTAGTAGTGGACTAAGAGAGAAATGTTAGCTTAGATGTAGATATTCAAACAAATTTTAATGTTCAGGGTTTCAGAAGTTTTGAAGATTCAGTATAAAAGTGCTACTAGAAGATTTCAGTGTATTAGCATTGATTGAAGATATATAGTGTTCGAAGTATAAGAATCTAGAAGTATTGAAGATATGGTAAAGACAAAGGTTAAAGAAGACAGCTACAATCTTGTAGCTATACTCACTGAAAGAAGTCTGTTTGTATGTTCAAGCATCAGTGAAGAATAGAGAATGAAGTATTCAAGATTGTGGTAGTAATGAAGACATTGTCTAAATACCAGAAAAGATTCCAGTGAAAGTACTATGTTTATTTACAGTTAATGTTCGAAGCAATAAAGAACTGCTGCATTACTGTCAGTTGATTTAAATGAGAATATGAAGATCGAGATCAGTATTAGTCACTTGTGAACCAGACCAGTGCACTAAGTGTCAACACAAATGAATTCGTCAACATGTTTATTATACAAGAAGAATTAACAAGAAGTCAAGTATATGCATTGGAAAGATGGAAGTTGAAAAAATCTAAGGCATGAGTACATGGAGTAAGAATTCGACACTTAGCTTTATAGGATGCCAAAAATAGTATAAGTCATGGATACATGGTGGATAAACTCGACACTTAGCCTTAAGTGGTGAAAATGAGTCTAAGGCATTCATACAAGCTATATACCATCGACACTTAGCCATACATGAAGTACAATTCGATACTTAGCACTTCAAGATTCATCAAAATGGTTAAGGCATGATACATGGTGTTTCCATCAACATTTAGCCCTTTAGTGTCAAGAATTATTTTAAGTCAAGTTACATGGTTGTGTTTATAATCACTTAGCCATACAAGTGATTATACATGGTTATATCATTCGACACTTATGGATTAAAGTGTGAGAAATATTCTAAGATATATACATGGGACACTTCATAATCATTTAGACTTGGAAGAAGCATGGATTATTTTCTAAGTACCAATATAGGGATAAATGTTTAGCCACTAATAAAATATCCACGGGAACTTCAAGTCAAGCTACAAGGGAGAAGTTGTCGACACTTAGAAAGCAGTTCAATTATTGTGAAGCCTACACAACATAAACAAATGAATCTAATTCATTTAGTGTGATACACACAATGATACAGAGAGATACAGAGAGAAATAGAAGCCGGAGAAGAAGAGACACAAAGCCATATACATACCTTCTTCACCGGATTTTTATAATCTAGCCGGTTCATTATGTTATAAATATAGGGCTATTATAAAACACTCTCTATGAGATTGATTTCCTTTTGTACATACACAAAGCCTTACATTGTAATAAGAATCACTCATATCTCTTTGTTGTAGAGAATAACTAATTTGTTCTTCGGAAATCGGTTCATTAAAACTGGGTGTAGCACCCCTCTGGGTTTATATACGAAAGATATATTCCCCGAAACTTGTCTCGTTTATTTACTTGCTAATTTTTTAGATCTTATAAGTTTATTCATAAAAATATAAAATTAGTAAGTCACCCTCCTAAACACTACAAGGAATCGAACCCTCAACAAAAATAATAATTTAATTATCCGCAAATTCTAAAAAGAATTTTAAATTGTTGTGAGTATCATATTCAACCCCCTTTTACTATACTTCCGGGACCTAACAAGTTCCTTCACGGAATCTTTTTGTGCACCCAGACGGACCATATCACTATAATTTCCCTAGTAGAATCCATGAATTATCCAAATATGAAATCAGCACATATAAAAGAATTAATCACACAGGTACTATAGAGAGACTAACATACACATAACTAGCGAATCTTACTGTGTATGCACGACTTCAGCAAAACTTTCAGCAATATCATTTACTTTCCATATTACTTAAGTTAATCTTTATCATGACAACCAACTTATAAACCATTCTGTGAAAGGCTAGACGGGATCATACAATATTAATGAGTAGTACCTTAACTAGGGAAATATTACATGTATTATAGGAACTTCGCCACTTGTAAATCCAATGACTAAGATTTGTGTTACCCAATTCAAGAGCCTGATAGGTTTTTCCGTCAACTTGCCTCTAACTAGATCGTACAAAACATCAACTCCTTTAAGCTTTCTTGACCTTAAGAACTCCTTAATACTTGCAGTCACATTCCCTTTGCCCAAATCCACTACATGATCAACATAAATTGATTTCAACAGGTGCACCTTTTCAATACCCCCTAAATTAAAAAAAAAGCTGTATTTTATCGGTTCATTGGTTCCGTCAAAAAGTACTGCCTATGCTCGAAAGCTTCATGAGTAGAACTACGGCAGTACCTTTAACCGCAATGACAGTGGCATCAAGAAATACATGCATCAAGAAATTTGCAAAATTACTAGCCCAACTCCCCTATAGCTCCGAGAACAAGCAATACCTACAACAATTTAATCAGCAAATAGTAATAACAATATAAAAAAAATTAATTTGATTATTACTCATATAAAGCATAAAGATATTGCTAGCTGTTATATCCAAATTCTGCTCCTCCATTATAATAGAGGCGCATCCTCATCTTAAAGCAAATAGGGCGTACCCTGTTTGGCCGCCAACGTCGAATTGTTTACTGTTGCCCCATGTCCGATGATGTCTCCGTCATATCCGTAACTAGTCCATAATAATTGAAGACCATAGCTCCATATTCATCGGGTTTCCCTCGTAGGAGAGTTATGAGTTATTACTTGGCCTTATCCTCGAAGATCCTTTCTTTGTACTCAGACGAGTTGCCCTCGTCTAGGGGCTTAGGACGTGACCTACGATTTGTGGTGGATCTAGTGATGACCTCCAGTCAAGGTATCCTTGGAAATAACTATAGTGGACCGGCTAGAGCCCACGGCTTCTGGGTCAATGTCGGATCCATGAAGTCCTTGGTCCTTATACTGGGCTTTGACCTATCCAAACAAGCCTGAATGTAGAGTCCTCTTCTAGGAAGGTTCCACTAGCCTTTTCTGCATTCGATTCGAATAAGGAACTCAGGTTTCCTAATTGGCCTCTACTTGGCTAAGTACTACGTGGGCTTGATCCTCTATTTTTCCTATAAATAGAAGTACGTAGGCACATTATTGGGGGTCAAAATTATTAGAGCTCGTAGCCGTCAGAGAACAAAAGCTTTAGTCATTCTGAAACCTAGCAATCTCTGCCCCCAATCTAATACAAACCACCACACTCCGGTGATATTCATCATCGCTAGATCTTTTTCCGGCAAAAAATCTCGATCTTTGTTGATTACCAGATTTTTCCATCAATAAATTGGCGCTATAAGGAGGGCACTATGAACATCTGAGGAGAAAGGATGTCACAGCCACAAGATCAGCGGACGAACAGTAGGAGGGAGAAAGAAGACCTGTCACTTGGCCGGAGTCATGGTCAGAACAACCAGAACTGCCATGACCATGAGGAGTATGTTCCTGAGTATATAGACGATCCCCCCAATGTTGATCGGATTTTTGGCGGACCTACTCCCATCATGATGACTAACTGGGAGATGATGGAGCAGTTATTTTTAATTGGAGATACGGTCAGGAGCCTCCATGAAAACTTTAACGGATTTGATGAGCATCTCTGCACTCTTGAATGCGTCCTGGGAAAGAGACAATGATAGAAGGATGAAATCACACCCTTGATGGAGGATGAAATCACACCCTAAAAGATGCTCATGATGGTAGGTTTCATGGAGTCAGCCCCAAAAGGCTAGAATTTGGGAGCAGTGCTACCAATCAGAACCATCAAGAGAATGCTGAAAGAGGAATAGTCTTGGCAGGAGAAGCCGTCCGTCGTCCTCCCTACCTACATCGTTCAGGCCATGCTTATGAAAGGAGGCATAATACTTAGGTAACCCCCGAACATAATAGGATTTATGTTCTTGATAGAACTGGTAGGTTAATTTTGCAGGATGGGGAAAAGGACATATCTCGTAGGAGAGGTGAGAGGTTGAAGGAGAGGCCTGTCATCAATCCTCTACCTCTAAGGTCGATCCACCCAGATAAGGGTTTTCCACGGAACATAAACCCACGCACACGTGAGGCTTTGACAAATCGAAAGGGAAGGAGAGAGAACGACTACATGATTCAGAGGCCTCTCCCTCACTAGAGGTGCCACAACGCCGAACCAATCATCATCTTTGTTTATTCCGAGAGTTTATCCGAAGGCAGGCGTCACACTCCTCGAAGGAAAAACACATAGAATAGTCACGGTCATCCTCCCCAAGAGACTAACCAGGGTGCGCCCCAACATACTCAAGTCACGCAGGATATGGCTCCACCTCCTCCAATTGTTCAAGCCCGCACTACTCATGGCGCGCCCCAACCTCCTCAAAAAACCCAGGTTGTGCCTCCGACACCACCTGTCATCCAAGCCACGCCTTCACCTTCCACTACTGTCTTGGGCATGCCTCATCCGACCATCATCAATCAAGTCACACCATCTTCTAACTCAGGTAATAATAAACAGACTGTGCCCCCGCCTTAGGGTGCACCCTAAACCAATGCCTCCCATTTAGTCCTTTATCTCAAATTTCAAGAATGCAAAATATTCCAGGTGTGGGTAACATAAATGTCGATGAATTGAAGAAGCTTTTCACCCTCCTTTATGGAGGAAGGTCCACAACCTGGGTACAGGCCCCATCCCCGTTCTCTCAAGCGGTAAGGGATTCCCCGCTCCCACAAAGATATCGAAGCACTACTGACCTCCACTATCATGGGAATTCAGACCCGATTGAATATCTGGGGAAGTTTCATATGGACATGGATGTTTATCAAGTACAAGCCTTGGCTAGGTGTAGGCTCTTGGGTGCTACGCTAAGGGATAGCGCTCAGGTATGGTTCTAAAAGTTGGGGCCATATATGGTCACATCATGGGATCAAATGCAACTTCTCTTCCTCACCCAATTCCAAGCAGCAGTAAAATATGCTCCTCCAGTCATAACTCTGGCTAACGTCAAACAAAGGGACAATGAGTCCCTCCAAGCGTACTTCAAAAGATTCAACTCAGAAGCCACAGGGGTTAGGGGAACAGATGACACCTTGAAGAGTTTTCTCATTGCAGGTCTGAAGGTTGGAACAGATTTCTGGAAGCATTTATAGGGGAAAGAACCATCTACTTTAGCCTCCCTCTATGCTGAATCTGAGCCTTTCAAAAGAATTGAACAATCATTGGAAGACAACACTCAATCAAGTTCAAAATTCAAAAATTCGAAGAAGAAGGATAAGACTCCACCATCTGAATACAGGAGGAAGCTTAGAAGCCCAAATAAGGTAAATTGACGATAAAAGGAACTGGAGCCCTGCGCCTTCCTATGAGAGTAGAAGAGACAGGTATACTCCCCTTGTCACAGGGGTAGAACACATCTATGAAGTTAATAAAAACAAGGGTTTATTCAAGAGGGCTCCTGGCACGTCTGATTGGCAAAGCAAGGATCAAAAGAAATATTGTGAGTATCATGAATCTACTGGGCATGACACTCACTAATGTCGATAACTGAAAGACGAAGTTGAAGTGTTAATAAAGAAAGGGCATATCTCTGAATGGGTAAACAAATACAGGGTTGATCATCATGCCCCAAGGATGGACAATAGACCTGACCTAGGAGCCAATAATCAGGAGCCAGTCTCGGATCCTACTTTTGTCATGGCCAATAGTATACATACTATTTTTGGGGGTCTCCATATTGCAGGAGATGGAAGAAATGCCATGGAAAAGTATGCGAAGGAGGCCAAGGACCGACCTCTCACTAATGTCAACAACCTGTCTTCATGGCCTACGAAGTTGTTCAAGGGGGAATTCACCGACCACTTTCATAGAGGAGGATGCTAAATGGCTGCATCACCCACATAGTGACGCCCAGGTAGTAGCAATAAAAATTGGGACAGTGAATGTCCATCGGGTTTTTGTGGATAATGGGAGCTCAACAAACATCTTGTACTATAACACATACCATAAGATAGGACTTCTTGACAAAGACATGACCGTGGAAATCATCTTTCTATATGGTTTTGGAAGAGAATTTATCCCTGCTAAGGGAACCATCCGTCTGCCTGTTCCTCTTGAAGAAGGAGAGTTATCATCAACCCAGATCATCAATTTTTTAGTAGTAGACCAGGAGTCAGCTCACAACGCCTTGATCTGAAGGCCACTTCTGAAAGAGATGACAGTCATCACTTCCATCTACCAGTTATCTATGAAGTTTTCTATGCCTACTAGGATATGATGTGTGAATGGATGCCAATTTGATTCTAGGGAATGCTATAACAAATCAGTAAAGGTGTTTGAGAAGACAAGAGATCTATGACAACCACAGTCAAAAAACATGGTGGGAAGCCAATGAGAAGCCATAGTGAATGTTCTGTATACGGTGGAATTCCCTGAGGAAGAAGATCATGAAGAAGAAGCCTTGTATATTGAGGACAAGCCATGTCCTCAACTTTTGATGTTGGAAGCACCTCATACGGTGGAGTTCGTGGAATGGATTGTGGAAGATTCCAGTGATGAAGAGACTGAAGAACAAGCTTTGGACAAGAGGGGGAAGGGTAAAGTAGTTATTCCCGAATCTCTTCCCATCATTGAGTTGGAAGAAAATTTTCCTAATTCCCCAAAGGAGAATGAGAGAATGCCCTTTAATGATAAGAAGGAAGAAGAGGACTTCGACTTTGACCTGGACCCTCGAATGCCTCTTGTAATAGAAAAAATAGGGACAAAAGAAGACACACTCGCCATTGCAATAGATCCGGAGGATCCTTCAAAAGTTTTGAAAATCGGCTCACGCCTAGAGCCCATCTTACAAGAGGAGTTGATAAACTTTCTGAAATCCAACCTGGATGTATTTGCGTGGAATCATACTGACATGGTGGGAATAGATCATAAGGTAATGTGCCATCACCTTAACATTGATCCAAAGAAAAAAGGGATGAGAAAGAGGCGTCACCCGGTCAGTGGGGAAAGAGCTAAAGCATTACAAGAGGAGGAGGACAGGTTATTAGAAGTCGGCTTCATTAAGGAATCCTTCTACCCTGAATGGCTGGCAAACCCCATCTTAATAAAGAAGCCCAATGGGAAGTGGAGGACATGTATTGACTTCACTGATTTAAACAAGGCTTGCCCTAAAGATAGCTTTCATCTTCCAAGAATTGATCAGTTGATAAATGTGACGGCTGGCCACGCACTCCTAAGCTTCATGGATGCATACTCGGGGTACAATTCCAATGTACGAGTCAGATCAGGAACGTGCTTCCTTCATCACAAACAAGGGGTTATATTTCTACATCGGCATGTGTTCGGTCTAATCAATGCTGGAGAAAATTTTCAAAGGTTGGTAAACATGATGTTCAAATATCAGATTGGGAAGACAATTGAAGTATACGTGGATGACATGCTGGTAAAATCTAAGGAAGGTAGTGATCATATAAGACATTTGGGGGAGATGTTCAACATTTTGAGGAAGTACATGATGAAGCTCAATCCTCAGAAGTGTGTTTTCGGGGTAGAATCAGGGAAATTCCTTGGTTTCATAGTCAATCATTGGGGAATTGAAGCAAATCCCACTAAGATCCAAGCTCTCCTCGACATAAATCACCAACAACTATCAAGAAAGTTCAAAGCTTGAATGGGAGAATAGTTGCTCTTAACAGATTTATATCAAAGTCATCAGACAAATGTAGTGAGTTTTTTAGACCATCAAAAGGGTAGCCAAAGACTTTGTGTGGACTTCAGAATGTGAGGAAGCCTTCCAAAAGATAAAAGAACATTTGGCAGTCACCGAATATTCGGTTAGTGTCGTCTTGGTGAAGGAAGAGGTCGACTTACAATCATATGTCTACTATGTGAGCAAGAGACTGCTTGATGCTTAAACAAGATACTCCAACATGGAAAAATTAGTCTACGCCTTGATACTAACAGCAAGGAAGCTAGGGCCTTACTTCCAAGCACAAAAAATTGAGGTAAGGACGGCCTATCCATTCAAACAGGTCATGCATCGGCCAGAAACGTCAAGAAGAATGTTGAAGTGGGCAGTTGAATTAGGGTAGTTTGACATCGAGTACAAGCCAAGAATTCTATCAAAGGGCAAGCCCTAGCAGATTTCAACTTGGAGTTTCATCTAGACTTTCAAAATTATGAACGAACCTTGGTTCTAGTAGAAGGAGAGAGAGGGAAATTCTCAAGCTATGGTAGACATTGCATGTAGATGGAGTGGTAAATAGTGAAGGAGCAGGAGCAGGCGTAGTGTTTATCAGCCCTGAGGGACATCATCTTATGAGTTCTATTCACTTTGCCTTCTGAGCTACAAATAATGATACAGAATATGAAGGCTTTATTGCCGAGATGAGGCTTGCCCTAGAGATGAAAGCGACTCACTTAGTTGTCTAAAGTGATTCTATGTTGGTGATGTATGAAGTGAATGGGGGGTACCAGGTAAGAAGTCCAAGAACAGAGATGTATCTTGAGTGTGCCAAATGCTTGATTAAGAAATTCAAAGAGGTTCGTATAGAGCAAGTGCCTAGAGATCAAAATTTCAGAGTTGATGCCTTGGCCAAGTTAGGATCACAGAAAGATGCTACAATGTTGGGGGTCATTCCTCTAGAAATTCAGGAAAAGCTAAGTGTCGAAGAGCTGGAGATTATGGCAATTGACGAAGAAATTTGGGAGAAAGTCACGTGGAAAACACCCATTTGGGAATTTTTAATGAAAGGGAAACTTCTTCAAGACAAGGGAGAAGCTAGGAGGCTCCGATACAAAACGGCAAGGCATGTGGAGTATGATGGGGTCTTATATAGGAGATGGTTCAACCAACCCCTACTCAAGTGTATAGATGGAGAAGAGTGCACTTACATTAGGAGGGAAGTGCACGAAGGCATCTGTGGAAATCACTCGGGGGGTAATTCTCTAGCTATGAAAATTCTCAGACAAGGATATTATAGGCCTACCATGAAGAATGACACTAACGAATTTGCTAGAGCGTGTGATAAATGCCAGAGGTTTGCCAACTACATCAATAGCCCGATAGCTTCTTTCACCTCTATGACAAGCCCATGGCCATTCTCCATGTGGGGGATTGATCTGATAGGAGAATTTTCTAAAGGGAAGGGAGGAGTTAAGTATGTTGTGGTAGTGATGGACTATTTTACCAAGTGGGCAGAAGCTATTCCCCTTGCAACCATAATAGCCAATAAGATTAACAGACTTCGTATTCAATGCCATCGTTTGCAGGTTTAGCATCTCATACAAGCTGATCTCCGATAATGGGAAGCAATTCAACAGCAAGGAGTTGAGGACTTTGTATGAGAACTTGTCTATAAAGAAAGACTTTGCGGCAGTGTATCACCCTTAAATCAATGGGTAGACCGAAGCCATCAATAAAATCATCAAGAACACCCTCAAAGTCAAGTTAGAGGAAAGCAAGGGAAATTGGCCTGAGGAATTGCCCCAGGTATATTCAAATTTCAGCATGTGTAATTTATGATAGGTTGATATGTATTAAACGGCTGTCATGCTCCATGTGTTATGGCCCAACAATACCACTCCTAGAAGTACTACAGGGGAATCACCCTTCACCTTGACATATGGGTGTGAGGCCATGATACAGGTTGAAATTGGGGTTGGGTCTTTCAGAAGAGATAATTTCCAGGTAAGAAGCGTCACCTGTGTTTGGGTTCCATTGAGAGGTTTCAAGCCTTATCATTGTCAAATCCCCTAATTTTTCAGGAAGAAGTCTAAGAGGTGAATCACAGGCTTTACCTAGATTTACTTGAGGCGACAAGGGATAATGCTCAGGTGAGATTAGCAGAGGATGGCAATATATTACAACTCAAAAGTTAAGGAGATACCAATTCAAGTAGGTGACTTAGTGCTGAGGAAGGTGATGCCTCGCGCCAAGGCAGCAAGCCATGGAGTGTTTGGACCTAACTGGGAAGGACCATACAAAATCAGAGCAGCGTTATGGGAAGAAACTTACTACTTGGCAGATCTAGAGGACAAGCCCATTCCAAGAGCATGGAATGCGGAACATTTGAAGAAGTATTATAAGTAGGGAAAGCCCTATATGTTTTATGTTATGTTTTCAAGACAATTTCCATATGTATTAGTAGAAGTAGAAGCAAAACTCAGTTTTACTCCCACTCTATAGGGGTAGTAGGTGTATAGCATACGGTTTTCAAACTTTTACGACCATGCTATTTTGGCCAATGCAAGTATATGCATTGTGATTTTTTATATATTAATCTGATCTTGCAAGATTTTCTACAAGAGGTGGTGGCACATAGCTCCCATGGGGGCGTGCCCTGTATGCTTCTAAAGTATAAGCTGAGCATGTTGGGTCCCAGAAGTATCGTAGAAGGGGGGTTGAATACGATACTCACTAAATTAAAAAATTCATTCGAATCTTTTATGGATAAATAATTTAGAGTTCAGTTAGTGGGTTTGACATGAGGTGAAAAGTGTTTAGGAGGCTGGCTTACTGATTTTCTATATTTATGAATAATAATTAATGTTCTAGAAAATTAGCAAGTAATTTAATGAGACAAGTTTCGGGGAATATATCTTTCGTATATAAACCCTGAGGTTGCTACACCTAGTTAAAAATATAATTGGTTTCCAAAGAATAGATTAGTTCGTTGCTTCTACAAAGAGATATGGCTTAATCTTTATACAATATTTGACTATGTGTTTGTATTAAAGGAATCAAGCTAACAGAGAGTATTTTACAATAGTCCTATGCATTTGCAATATAATGAACCAGCTAGAATATAAAACTCCAGTGAAGAAGGTATCTGTATGGCATTGTATCTTCTTCTTCTCCGGCTTCTGATTTCTCTCTGTATCTCTCTATATGGTTTTATATCTTAACTTATTCAGCCAATCAACAACTGATCAAAATGAGCACGTCATTTTGTTTATATTGTGTAGACTTTTCAAATCAATTAAAATTGATTTGCTTCTTAATGCTCCAAGTCCTTTCTTGCGCTTGTACATGGTGAGTGGTGTATAAGCACCACGAAGTTCATTTGTTGCACCTTGCTTAGTTTGTTGCGCCTACACTCTAGTTACAGTGTGTAGGCGCCACAAAATCTCCCTTAGATTGTTTATTATGCCACTAAGTCATCATGTGCCAATAAGTAATCTTGTTGTGCCTGCACTCTCAATCCCTTGTGCAGGCGCCACCAAATGTACCACACCCTTGAAAGTTGTTGCCTTATAATGTTTAACACATGTTTCCTTGCGCCTGTATAGATTTATGTTGTGCTTGTACACTGTGAGCCTTGTGTAAGCGCCACTAAGTGCCTAGGATGTCCACAACACTAAGGCAAATCATTTTGTTGCACCTACACTCTACATCCCCTGTGTTGGCGCCACAAAACACATGGAAAACTTGGAAGTTTGTTTGCTTACGCCAATATTATATTTTGTTGCGCTTCTCCGTGGTTTCAAGTGTGCAAGAACAACTAAAGTGATATTACTTCCCTTGAACATATTTTTGAGATGCTTGAAGTAAATACCATCTTATTTTCACTCTCTGGCTTGATCAACTGAATTTCTTCTGATAAATCAAAGTAATTCTCTCCTTGTTGTGATGATGCTTAGTGCACTGGTCTAATTCACAAATGACTAACACTGAATTGAATTCCCTTCACTTCTATTCTATTTCAGCTGATTAACTTTGGACTGTTGCATTGCTTCAAACACTGATTGTTAATAAACATAGTACTTTCACTAGAATCTTTTCTGGTACTTTGACAACGTCTTCATTATTACCACATTCTTGAATACTTCATTCTCTGTTCTTCACTGATGCTTGAACATTTAAATGAACTTCTTTCAGTGAGTATAACTTCAAGACGGCAGTTGTCTTCTTAATCCTTTGTCTTTACCATGTCTTCAATTCTTCTAGATTCCTATGCTTCGAACACTGTCTATTTTCAATCAATGCCTTTACACTGAAATCTTCTAGTGGCACTTCTATACTGAATCTTCAACACTTCTGAAACCCTGAAAGTCTTCAACCATTATTCTTCACTGAGGCATGAACATATTAATGTACTTCTCTCAATGACCTGTTGTAAACTTCAAAACTTCTTCTAATGTCTTGATTCACTGTATCTGCCTTATTTTCATTTCTTCCTGATTTCTATGTAGGCGTAGTATTATTTACTTATCATGTTTTAGTGTTGAGTTATCACGATTACTATTCATACAGCTTCGTAATCTCACCAACAGAGTTTAATAATACGTGTTGAATATCTTAAACAAGTGTCCAAGATGGTGCTCTTTAAACAGGGAAAGAATGCACACCAGTTGGGTACCAGGCGCGCCCATGATCACAGATTGACATGGAAATAAATTTAAACAAACACGTATAAACAAGAGTGGAAATAAGATATACCAAAAAATATACAGCTACACTGAACTAGCGGGAAGGGGGCACGCCCTTTGTTTCCACAACTTTCAAACTTGGATAAACACAATAACATTTGCATAAAAGAATAGAAATGAAAGAGGGCATAAAAGTAATCGTGGGGTGGTAGGGCACGCCCTACCACATAGAAGCAAATCATCCAAAATGAGCAAAACATAATAATGCTTACAACTTGAAGAGTTTTACAGATGACCCGCGCCTCAAATGTACTTAAATGATAAAAGTAAATTTATATATTGGGATCATCAGAAGGAATGACATCTGCAGCAGGGACAGACTGAAGTGGATGGACTTTCAGAGGAGCACCTAGGATTGTGGAAGATGAGGGTACGTCATGTTGGCTCGCAAGAATGGGCTCTTCAGTTGGGAATTTTTGGGCGACCAGTTGCTCATCTATCTTCGCTAGCATTTCGACTTTCTTGGCTGTAATTTCCTCAGCCTCATCGACTTGGAGCTTTGTCATCCACTCCTTTGCCACAGGACCGAACCTCGTCCAATCGTAATCTTGATCAAGTGCAAGAAAGACTTTGACATAATTTTGGAACCCACCATGGAAAGCTTTCTTCTTGGTAGCTTTTTTTCTTTTCCTTCCAGGCCGCCCTGTCCTCTTCTCACTTAACCTTTTAATCCTTCAGAGCAGCGACTTCGCTTTCTAAAGTAGATATAGAGGTGGTGGCAAATGCATGTTTTTCCTCTAAGAGTTTGTAGTTTTTGTCCAGGTTTGAAAAGAATTTGTCCTTATCTTTGAGTTTCATCTCAAAGTCAATTTTGGCAATACTAAGGTCATTCATGGCTTTATCCCTCTCTTTCTCCCAGGAGTTAAGGCGCGCCTCAACTTTTCAATGGAGATGGCCCCTTGTTAAAGTGTGAAAGTACAATTCAGCGGCTGCCTTTTCCATAGATTCATCCACATATTTCCCTTTCCTGGCTTTCCACTTCTAGATATCATCCTCCTGAACAACGGATTCAGTTATATCTCCCAAGGTGGAAGAAACTAGGGAAACACTTGCCGATAAGGGGTTGGTTTTACTTTTCTTCATAGGACCGGAAGGCGCGTCCTTGTCACTTTGGGGGCATTTTTTAAGTGAATCTTCCACAACTGTAGGCCTCGAAGGAGAAGGAAACTTTGTAGTTGCCTTGACATTCTGAGGCGTTTCCTTATTCTTCGACGCACTCTTCTTTGATTTCATTGCATCAAAATCACCAAAAGTGGAAGGAATCCCCGCCATACCTGCAAAAGAAATAAAATATGGTCAGTGAAATCAATAGTTATGTGTAAGAGCCATAATGCAATGAAGAGTATGTGTAATAAAGTACGTATGACAAGGAAGGGCCAAGAAAGGGGGGCACCCTTATATACCTTCGTCATATTCCATGTCAGTATCTTCATCTACTAGTCTAGGTTTGTTTTCATTCTTGCTCTTGGAGCATTTGGAATGCTTAGAGGGTGCGCCTTTACCCCTTTTACCAACATTCAGGGTAAAGAAATCGGCTTCTTTCATGTTTTCTTCACAAGTTAGAGTTTTTAGGTCCTTGTCAACCTTTGGGAGCTTTAATATGGTCTGAGCTCACTCAAGGGAGTGTCCTAAGAGTATAATGGGATATATAACTCCTGGAAATAGAAAACAAATCAGTAATGTGAAAAAGAAGAAAATAATGTTTGAAAGAGAGGAGATGTAACGCGCGCCTCACGCGAGTAAGGCGCATCCCCAGTTGGATCATGCTTACTTGCTGTCTTATTAAATCACACTTGAACTCTCTCTGTATCACACAAGTAAAAATACTTGTCTTTCCAATTTTTGACATTACTAACTTTGCCCTCATTAAAACGGAGTTTATTATGTCTATGTTGCACTACCAGAAAAAAGTAATTGATGTTGCTACAGTGGTGCAGTATGAAGAAATAGTTGAAGTCATCAAGGGTAGGGGGCGTAGCCCTATCGGAGGTATGAAATAAATATGCATACGACATATTTGAAAGAGTTGGGGGAGAGCTGGACAGGGGCTATGTCATATTCCTCACAGATAGATTTTAAAAATGGGTGGAGAGGCGCGCCCACACCAGCCTCAAGCAATTTAGGGGTTAATACCATTCGAGGGATTAAAATCCCTGGGACCTCATCAAACCTATGAGGGCACATTTCCTTGGTGGGCACGCCAAATTTTCCTTTTACATCGTAGTAATAGGTCAGATGGTCTACTTCTCTGAAACTTGCCTTAGAAGTCATTCTTACGCAAGCCAATTTTCCCTAACGCTTCCTCGAGGCATCTTTCTCTTTTGTAGAAAGGTCGTCTTCCTGTTCAGACCAATTAATGTCTTTTACATAGTCCTCCATCTCCTAGTGAATGAAAGGTATTGGGGATCGAGGCGGAGAAACATGAAAGGCCTCTTCATCTGAGGACGTGCATGTTTTCTCCTCACTCTGGGAGGACGCGCCCTCATCATCATCCTCGTCTTCGCCCTCTTTTAAAATAGGTTGTTTCCCAGGATCTCTCGGAGGAGATAGATCTTCTTCAGGGTTTTCGTTCAAAATCGATTGCTGGCTGATGGAGCCTATATCATCCTCGTCCTCAGAAACTACTTGGTTGTTCGATTTCCTTCTAGTTAGAGAGACTGCCTCTTCCTCGTCTAACCAGTCCTCAATGGGTGTAACCATGATATGGAGTGTCATGGTTAGGGACGCGCCCTCAGAATCTTGGTTACATTTCTTAAGGCATCGGGAGGATGATTCAGATATATGCTGGATGCTCAGGATGGAAGATTCGCCCTCGGTTATGGATAATTCATCTGGGTATTGACTTAGATGGGCCATGAAATTATGTATCTCTTTGAGAGTATTAGGATAAAGAGGTCTCGAAATTGGTGTCAGAGAAATGGATACCTCGTACCTAGGGTTGAATTCACGGAATGGATGGAATGGGAGTTGGGCGCGTCTCTTTTGACCAACTGAAATGAAGACAGGGAAATATCAACATTTAGTATGGCCTCGTGAAGGCGCACCCCGGGAAAGATGGACGGTATAAAGGTTGTTATGAGAAAGCATTCAAGGAATTTAGAAGGAATATATGGGTAAAATATCTTGTTAAAATAAGCTCTACAAGGCCGCACCCTACTTGACATAATGAATTCTAGAATTGCTCAAGGACAAATAGGAGTCATTTGGGTTTAAATCGTGTATATAGAAATATCTGTATCAAGGGTGATGTTCGGGGTTGCAATGTCATATTCAAATATGGTGCTAACTATGAGATGTTTGTAACGCATAGGTGGGCGTTCCATGTTCGAGGACGCGTCCTAGGTGTATAATGTGGTAAATTCTGAGAACAAAAATGGAAAACATTACATGAAGAAAACAGATCTAAGAACGATACATACACATATACATACACAAAACATAAAGGACATACGAAACAGTTAAACAATTTCTTGCATTTTACAGGAGTTCTACTGGTTGGATTCAAATAAAAAGTAATGCATTAAGAACGTACCAACAAGACGAACATGATACTGCAAGAAAATTCGAATTTGGTTGGAGGAAGTAGCTGAAAACGAATGTTGAAGCTCCAGTTGTTCTTGAGGTTCTTGGCTTAAGAGAGAAAGTGGGTTTTGAAGAATGAAGTAGTGGGAGAGAAAGAGGTGTGTACGGGTATATATATGTATTAATGAAAGGACAGCTCTGCCACGTGGTGTATTACTATTGGACCTCGATACGGGGATCGAGAAAACTACTGTTGTATTCCCGTGTATGTATATATATGGGTAGAGGCAAGAGAGTAAAGGGATGACGCTTGGTGTGTCCTGGGCGCGTCGTTATTTTGAATTCTGGGGACGCACCCAAACTAAAGAGAGGGTCGGGTTGTAACAACTGCAATAAGGGAAACATGTGAGGGCCTATTGGGTAGTGAAATTGTATCCATCTCTTTTTCCCGTATGAGTTTGTCAAGGCGCGCCTTGTATATATATGATGTGAAAGGTGTAGGAACTCTGTCAAAAATTTATAATCATTGCCAGACTCGGGGGTAGTTATTATATCAAAATTTTGCTCCTCCATTATGGTGAAGGCGCGTCCTCATCTTAAAGCAAATAGGGCGTGCCCTGTTTGCCCGCCAACGTCGAATTTTTTATTGTTGCCCCATGTCCGATGATGTCTCCTCCATATCTATAACTACTCCGTAATAATTGAAGACCATAGCTCCATATTCATTGTGTTGTCCTCGTAGGGGAGTTATGAGTTATTACTTGGCCATATCCTAGAAAATCTTTTCCCTGAACTCAGGCGGGTTGCCCTCGTCTGAGGGCTTAGGACGTGACCTACGATTTGTGGTGGATCTAGTGTTGCCTCCAGTCAAGGTATATTTAGAAATAGTTATAGTGGACCGGCTAGAGCCCACAGTTTCCGGGTCAATGTCGGATCCATGAAGTCCTTGAACCTTATAATAGGCTTTGATCTATCCGAAGAATCCCGAATGTAGAGTCCTCTTCCAGGAAGGTTTCACTTGCTTTTTCTGCATTCGATTCGAAGAAGGAAACTCTGGTTTCCTAACAGGCATCTGCTTTGCCAAGAACTACGTGGGCTTGATCCTCTATTTTCCCTGTAAATAGAGGTACATATGCACATTATTGGGGTTCAGAATTATTAGAGCTCGTAGCCGTCAGAGAACAAAAGATCTAGTTATTCTGAAACCTAGCAATCTCAGCCCCCAATGTCATACAAAACACCACACTCTAGTGATATTCATCATCGCTAGATATTTTTATGGAAAATAAACTCGATCTTTGTTGATTACCAGATTTCTCCATCAATACTAGCAAATACCAAACAATAATTAAATGATATAATTAGCAAATACAATATAAAATAATTTAAATTTAATTTTGTTACTCTTATAAAGCAGGACATGGTGGACTAAAATACCTGACCAGAATGTAATTGAGCTCGATGAATCAAGGAAGAATATGATGTTCGTGTTGGGACAATCGAACATTGATGTTGCGTTTTATGATATGAAAACGAACGAGTTTGAATAGAAAGTTAACCTTAATCGCTACGGCGTAAGAGATTCAAATCCACGTCTTCTACTGTATTCCCGTATTCACCTTGAGCGAAGTGTGGCCTTCGATCCTCCCAAGGTTGCCTCCCTTCTAGCTTTGAGATCTTGGAACCCTAGTTATTGGTAGCCTCCATGAACGGCTGCTCATAAAAACCATAGTTTTTTCCAACCCTTAGCTAGAAGAGAATAAGATGAATATATAGGCTACAGTAGGGATCCTGGATAATTAGGTCGGGCCTTCCAATGACATTCTGGGTCAAGCCCAATGTCATTAAATATTAATTCAATCCACTAAAGAATTAATATATGCACTACCTCTCCTAATGCCGTAATTTAATTATTTAATTCGGCTCCAATATTATTTGCTTATTAAATTTCCCATGTTTAAGATATCGAATGTCCATTAATTAAATTAAGTTCTGATAATTAATTTAATCAATATCTTTTATCCTTGATCATCCACTCAACCTTATAATTATGCAAGAACAAATCTGCCTGCAGGACTAAAGCATAATTATCTTTATGAGCTTTCAAGAGGACATCATCACCCGAATATTTTCGGACACGGTTTCCTTTTATAGTCAATATCACACTCTGTATGCAATGTCATTGTCCAAAACATAATATTGTGATTAATAAAAAATCATATCACATATGAATCAAAACATGTGCATTACATACAAGTGTCAATCACTGTATCCGGATTAAGAACCTAAGCAATAATAATATTATAGAATCTTAGTTCTTCTTTATTGTCAGAATAGAAGAACAATTCTAATATTTTAATCCTGTTCAATATACACAAAGCATACAAGTATTATTCAATAATCAAGATAGATTATTTCCAAATAATACTTCAGTCATTTCAGTGGTTTGTTTAACTCCACTTAAACTGTGAACATTTATTATATTATATATAGACACTGACAATCTAATCTTCTGATATCCCATTTGATACTAGATTATCCACAATATATAATATACAAATAGTGCTAAAATATGCATTCAAGATTATCAATAAAAAGGACAATGTCATGTACTTCAAACGAATAGTTCAGTATACTCCCTAACAATCTCCCACTTATACTCAAGCTATTCTTTGAGTATATCAGTGTTTTTTACAAGCAATCCACTACCAATTAAATAACTACTATGTGACCATTCATCTGACTCATATTTGCTTGGAAATCTGAATCGGTATATCCCAGAAGTAACAAATCTGAGGTCTTATAAATCAACATATACTCCTTAGTCCTTCTCAGGTACTTGAGTATAGCCTTTACCGCACTCCAATGTTCTTGTCCTGGGTTTGACTGATATCTGCTAACCATGCCCACGGCAAAAAAAATATCAGTTCTCGTACATAACATTGTATACATTAAGCTTCCACATGTCGAAGCATAGGGAACCGCTTTCATGCTCTCTATCGCCTCTGATGTCTTAGGACACTGTTTCTTCGATAGAGCAACCCCATGTTTATAAGGTAGGTTACCCTTCTTGGAGTCCTGCATGTTAAAACGAGCCAATACCTCATCAATGTAGGGCTCTTGGGATAAATCCAACATCCTTTTCTTGTGATCCCTTATAACTTAGATCCCAAGGATGTATGCCGCTTCACTTAAGTCCTTCATTTCGAACTGTTTGAAAAACCATGCCTTTACCGCTGATAACATCCCTACATTGTTTCCAATGAGTAAAATATCATCTACGTATAGCACTAGAAAAGTCACTGAATTTCCTTCACTTTTCTTGTACACACACGACTCGCTTAGACATTGATCAAATCCGTATGACTGGATTACCTGATCAAAGTGAATATTCCAATACCTAGAAGCTTGTTTAAGTCCATAAATGGACTTCTTAAGCTTACTTACCAGATGCTCTTAGCCTTCCTTAATGAATCCTTCTAGTTGTTGCATATAGACGATCTCATCATCAAGACTCCCTTTTAGGAAAGCTGTCTTGACATCCATTTGTCAAATCTCATAATCGAGATGAGCTGCTAGAGATAAAAGAATTTGGATCGACTTTAGCATGACTACTGGCGAAATGGTTTCCTCATAATCGATCCCTTCTTTCTGAGTATACCCTTTCGCAACAAGTCTTGCTTTCCAAGCTTTTACCTTTTTATTAGATCCTCTTTTTCTCTTGTAGATCCACTTACATCCAATGGGTTTTACACCTTTGGGTGGTTCCACGAGCTCCCAGACTTGATTTGAATACATAGATTCCATCTCAGATTTCATTGCTTTTTGCCATAGATCTGCATCTTTGTCTTGCAGTGCTTCCTCGTATGTCATGGGATCCTCATCATGTTCCTTAGAAACCAAGTCTGAAGACTCTCCCAATAACATGAATCTTCTGGGTTTACGAATAACCCTCCCACTATGACGAGACACCGGTGTGGTATTAGTGATAGGTTGTGTGTTCTCTTGTGGCCGTTCTACTTGTACTATTGGCACTTGTTCATTATTTGTCTCTCCCACGAGTTCCTCTAAAACGAAACTGCTCATGGGTTTATGGTTCATCATATAGTCCTCCTCTAGGAATCTAGCATTGGTACTAACAATGACATCCCGATCCTTAGGACTATAAAATAAATATCCTTTCGATTCCATGGGATAGCCTACAAAAAGCCTTACTTCTGTATGAGATTCCAACTTAGTCACGTTCTTGTTCAACACATGTGCTGGACAACCCCATATCCGAATATGTCTTAGACTAGGTTTTGAACCAGTCCACAATTCTTTTGGAGTCTTAGGAACTGACTTAGAAGGAACTAAATTCAAAAGATAAGCTGCCGTTTCTAAAGCATGTCCCCAAAACGACTTGGGTAATTCTGAATAACTCATCATCGATCTAACACTCTCCAAAAGAGTACGATTCATTCTCTCCGCTACACCATTCTGTTGGGGTGTTCCAGGTGCAGTCAACTGAGACATGATCCCATTCTTTGATAAGTAATCCCTAAATTCTCCAAGCAAGTATTCGCCACCACGATCTGATCATAGTGACTTGATACATTTTCCATGTCGCTTCTTCGTTACAGTTTTGTACTCCTTCAACTTGTCAAAGCACTCTAATTTATGGCGCAACAAATAAATGTATCCATATCTAGAATAATCATCAATAAAAATGACAAAATATTCATAACCACCTCTTGCTTGAATATTCATGAGTCCACATAAATCAGTATGAATAAGTTCTAACACTTCTTTGGCTCTATTCCCCTTTGTCTTAAAAGGCCTAGTGGTCATTTTACCTTCCAAATAGGATTCACAGACTGGAAATGGCTCCACTGCCAACAAGCCTAAAGGCCCATCTACTACCAGTCTTTGAATCCTCCTCAAGTTAATATGACCTAATCTTAAGTGCCAAAGATATGTTTGGTTTAAAGAAGAAGGTTCCTTTCTTTTAGTAGTGATAGAAGATGTGTTATTTAACACCCTATGTTGTAGTTGCAGTGCAGGTTGATTAGGAGTGATTATGTATAAATTGTCTTGCAATGTACCATAACATATAACTAGTTTATTCCTCATAATAGAAACATTATGATCCAAACAAATATTATAACCATCCAAAGCAAGTTTAGAAACCGAAATTAAATTCCTTCTAAACGAACGTACATAAAGACAATTGTTCAAAACCAAACTCTTATCATCACCAAAAGATAAATTAACATCTCCCACTGCAACTACTGCTACTTTCGTAGCATCTCCCATGAACACATATATCTCGCCATCTCTAAGCATTCTGGATTGTTAGAACCCCTGCATAGAATTACAAACATGATCAGTGGCTCCTGTATCTACACACCAAGTGCTCGTAGATATAGCCGCTATATATGTTTCTATAACTAGAGAAAGAGACATACCAGTATTGTTTTTCTTCTTAGGAAGAGGACAATCATGTTTCCAGTGACCCGACTGCTTGCACCTGAAGCACTTACCCTTGGGCTTTTTCATAGCACCACTTTGAACTCCCACAGCTTTCACAACTTTCTGTGTCTGAGCCTTTTTCTTCTTCTTGGCTTTCGGCTTAGAAGAAGAAGGTTTCTCAGCCACATTAACTTGAACACTCTGCTGAAAAAGTCCTTCAGCTGCCTGAAGTTCTGTCAGAAGTTCGACAAGACTATACATCCTCTTGTTCATGGTGTAATTCAAGCGGAACTGCTCAAAACTTTTGGGTAAACTCATAAGGATGATATCGATTTGGGTTTCCCCATCAACCTCAGCACCAAGGATCTTCATCTCATTCAGATGTGACATCATCCTGAGAACATGATCCCTTACAGGTGTCCCTTCAGCCATCTGAGTGTTCATTAAAGCTTTCATTGCTACTTGCCTTGCAACCCTATTCTGATCTCCAAAACGTTCTTTGAGATTAAAGAGCATATCTGAAGCAGTGGCCATAGCCTGATGCTGATGCTGCAAAACACCTGATATTGCTGCCAGAATGTAACATCGCGACATCTCATCAGCCTTAGTCCACTTCTTATAATACTCCTTCTCAACTTCAGAAGCATTCTCATCAGGCTCCTCTGGCTTGGGTTCATTAATGCAAAATTTGTACTCCTCAGCAGTCAACACAATGTCCAAATTACGTTTCCATTCAATATAGTTAGGTCCAGTAAGTTTATTATCATTAAGTATGGTAAAAAGTGGATTAAAGCCCATTATATCCTGAGAATCATACATATAACACATAATTAGAGGGTGTTTAAAAAAAATTGGTTCCTATAACAATTATTTAAAATTAAAACACCAACACTTAAACACCATAGGTTTCCGGTATGCCACGTTGGGTGACTTATATACCACCTAAATTTATTTAAATGTTACTTCGGTCCTACTACTAAATAATTAGCCACGTTAGGGTGATCTATATTATTTTTCATAGCTAAGTGTATACCATTATTAAATCTTAAATTAATAATAATAATAATACCAGATGCGCCTTTTGACTATGATAAATTCTTGCTCCTAACAATAAGATACTACTAAAATTACAAATCTAAAGAGTATTCAGACTGACTGGCCAGGCCGGTGGAAGCATTGCCAAGAGGCTAACCACTTTTCTAGACACCAATCTAAATGGCCAGGTAAGCTGCACACTTTCCTAGACACCAACGCAAGAATACTCAAAGATGTGTTATTTTAGATTCTCTTCCTAGTTGAGCATGAAATCTATCAAAAAAGAGGGTATCTTTTTATTATTTGAATTCTATGAAACTTAGTACGCCACGTTGGGTGACATATGTACCTTCCAATATTCATAATTAATTTTAGAAGTTTGTTCTAGTAATTTCCATAACACTCTAGACACCATAAATTACATGCCACGATGGGTGACGTATACATAATTTATATTCGCCTTAATGTTAAATTACATACAAACAATAATGGAGACCATGGGATTTAATACCAAATTAATTCCCTCTCCCACTTAGTATTTTACTATGAGGATTTTATCTAGATGCATCGCCTTATGTCATTTTTTCGCAGTCCACATGTATCATAATAACAATACATATAACACATAACATAGCAGCATACTCATCATGTTTAAAGCATAATAAAACAACCCTATGTCCATGTTGTTCTAGCATGCGAAGAGAGAGAGTATCACATGGCATAACAAACAAACATGGAACACATAGTAGCAATAATCAAGATAAGCAAACATTATGTAAAACATAATAAAATACATCCACTATTATGGCCCCGAAGAATAATCTTCAAAAACATCCATCGATAAATTTTCAAAAATCTTCAGCCGCCTGTTTGACTGCCTAAACGAGCTCAGAATGGCTTGAAAAATCTGGAAATGGTTTCTATCTCAGCCTGTAGGTCTCGTTCCGCCGTTTCCGAAAAGGTATTATTCGTCCCAATCGGATATCGTATGTAAAATATGTAGCCAGAACAGCGAAGCAACCATGAAAATAGCATATAGCAGCGGAAGAACTCTGTTTCTCGCATCTTCGTTGATCAAACAATTACATACGACAAATACAACAGAAAAATCCATTCTATTACATCAGATCATAATCTAAAATTGAATACAATTCGAATTACAAGATTACAATCAAAATAGAAATCAAAATTTAAAACTAATCATGATCAACTCTCATGATTTAATTTACAACCACGATAAACCACGTGGGATCCAAAAACATAATTACAACCATGGTCATAATAGTGGATAACAACCTGCATCAAAAAATAATACAAACCCACCACTATATACATACATAATTACGACATGGACATCATATCATATAACGCAGAACCCTAGAACCTGGCTCTTGATGCCAATTGTTGGGACAATCGAACATTGATGCTGCGTTTTATGATATGAAAACGAACGAGTTTGAATAGAAAGTTAATCTTAATCGCTACGACGCAAGCGATTCAAATCCACGTCTTCTACTGTATTCCCATATTCACCTTGAGCGAAGTGTGGCCTTCGATCCTCCCAAAGTTGCCTCCCTTCTAGCTTTGAGATCTTAGAACCCTAGTTCTTGGTAGCCTCCATGAATGGCTGCTCACAAAAATCCTAGTTTTTTCCAACCCTTAGCTAGAAGAGAATAAGATGAATATATAGGCTACAGTAGGGATCCTTGATAATTAGGTCGAGCCTTCCAATGACATTCTGGGTCAAGCCCAATGTCATTAAATATTAATTCAATCCACTAAACCTAATTAATATTTGCACTACCTCTCCTAATGCCGTAATTTAATTATTTAATTCGGCTCTAATATTATTTGCTTATTAAATTCCCCATGTTTAAGATATCAAATGTCCATTAATTAAATTAATTTCTGTTAATTAATTTAATCAATATCTTTTATCCTTGATCATCCACTCAACCTTATAATTATGCAAGAACAAATCTTCATGCAGGACTAAAGCATAATTATCTTTACGAGCTTTCAAGAGGACATCATCACCCGAATATTTTCGGACACAGTTTCCTTTTATAGTCAATATCCCACTCTGTATGCAATGTCATTGTCCAAAACATAATATTGTGATTAATAAAAAATCACATTACATATGAATCAAAACATGTGCATTGCCTACAAGTGTCAATCACTGTATCCGGATTAAGAACGTAAGCAATAATAATATTATAGAATCTTAGTTCCTCTTTATTGTCAGAATAGAAGAACAATTCTAATATTTTAATCTCATTCAATATACACAAAGCATACAAGTATTATTCAATAATCAAGATAGATTATTTCCAAATAATACTTCAGTCATTCCAGTGGTTTGTTTAACTCCACTTAAACTGTGAACATTTATTATATTATATATAGACACTGACAATCTAATCTTCTGATATCCCATTTGATACTAGATTATCCACAATATATAATATACAAACAGTGCTAAAATATGCATTCAAGATTCTCAATAAAAAGGACAATGTCATATACTTCAAACGAATAGTTCAGTATACTCCCTAACAGCTCGATATGCAAGGGGAAGTGCAGCAGCTGCCACCAAATCGCAATCATCAGCTACTCGATACCCATAATGTGTTCCACAATTAAACTAGTTTATACCTAAGACTACCTTTTAGTTAATTACACAAATGATATTAATCCATCCATAATCACAATGGATCAAAATTTGCCAGCATCAACTTATAATTTAGTCTGGTCAGCTACAATGAACTGAGCAAAAGAATCAACATTTATGACACCACAAACATGATCACCTACTTTAAGATCAGTAACATCAACTCCAACTGATTCAACAACATCCGAATAATCTGAGCCAAGTACAAATGGTAATGGTGCTTTTTCTTGATACTTGCCCCTACTCAAACTGAAGTTGATGAGGTTAATGCATGGATGGGGTGAGACTTTCAGACAGTGTGTGGTGAGTGAGGTGATGAGTCTAGAGGGATTGTTGGGGTCACCAAGATTTCTACAAACTAAAGCTTTCATCAAGTCAAGAGATCGAGTTCTTCAGACAAGGATGCAATCACCAAATATTATTATTTATGTTGGTTCATCCAAAAATTGTAGAATAGGTTTAGGATTCTTATTCATGTTAATTCATCTTAGTATTATGTTTTTAATACTCCCCCGTCCTATAATTTTTGTCTCATTTTGACTTTTCAAAGTCAAAATTTAGTTAACTTTGATTAACAATTTAAAAATATTTATTTATAATTTAATGAATTTATAAATTGATTCATAAAATAAAATAATTAAATTTTTTATAAAAAAATTTCAAAAAATATATATTATTATATATTATGTTTAATTCACTAGTAAAAATTAATTAATTCGACTTTGAAAAGTCAAAATGAGACAAAAATCATACCCTTCCGTCTCACTCAATTGTTTACATTTGGGTTGGGGACGGATGTTAACAAAATTATATAAAGTATAATGAAAGAGAATAAAGAGTGGATCAAAGACAAAAAAAAGTAGGTAAAGTGGTGGGTCAATTGATATTTAATTGCTAGATTTGAAAGGTGGAGTAAAGTAGTGGGTAAGAGTAAATTTATAATATAAAAGTTTACTATTTTTAGAAACTTTTGAAATGTAAAAAATTGAATGAGACATTCAAAAAAGGAAAATATAAAAAATTGGATGGGACAGATGGAGTAGGACGGATGGAGTATATTTTTAAACTCAATATCTTATTTATAAACGTTTTCCTGTTTATAAGGAAGTAGTTGATAGTTTTTCAAACATTTTTCGAAAACAACTATTTATCTTTAAAACCAAATTTATAGGATCTGATTTTAAATGTTCAAATTATTTATCTCCTGTAAATATGCCTTAAAAATATACACTGATCTTATCTTATTTATATTTCAATTAACCGTTGTATATGTTTCTGTATATAACTTGGGCTAAGTTTTTCAAGAAAAGAAACAATACTACAATTCAATTCTTGCGATCTTGAAAAGTTTTTTTTTACACATTCTCTAAATTGAGCATGAAATTATATTAATTATTTAATACTAAGATAATATAGTTTGAATTATAAACACTAACTTATATCTCATGCGAAACATGTGTTTTTCTTTTTATTATATTTTATAATAATTTTATAAATAAAATTTTTAATTTTTAAAAAAATTATATTTATTCAATTTTAATATTAAAATATAATATATTTTATTCTAAAATTATATTAAATTAATTATTAATATTAGTTGATAATTGAACCTTAATAATATTATTAAATTAATTCATATACTCGTTAAAGATTGAACCTTAATTAATTAATTAAATAATATTTAAAAATTTACGTCTTTACCCTTACGACCAAACCATACTAACTCCCTTATTCCAATTATATATATGATACAATTCTACTCATCATTATATTGTTCGATTATAATTTGGAAGTCACCGATTACAGGAAGGGGTTCCAGTTTGAACAAGATTGAGTTAGGTACTAGAAGACTCATTGATAGATAAAGAGAATTCAAGGAGTGAGACTCAAGGAATTTTGGTGGTTCGAGGAACAGATTGCACAGAAAGATTTAAAGTCATTCGCTCAAGCTACTTAGGATTATAGTAGGTTATTTCAGTGATTGAAATAAAAGGGATATATTTTAATCTTGTAACTAGATTATTTCTTCATTAATAATATAATCTCTTACCAAGTTGATAAAAGATCAAGACGTAAACCATTAAAATTAGGGGTAATAAACATCTTGGGCTTCATTTACATTTCTATAGTTAATTGTTTATGTATTCCATTCATTCTAACTTACTATAATACACTGTCAAATTAAAACAATATGTCATTTCTTAATGCACGACAGACTGCTTACATTATAACGGTTTGGTGAAGCATTAATACAAGATATATAATATATGAGGGAATACTAAAATAATGCCATTTTTTTCTCAAGATGAACAGGCATGATACACGATTGATTTTGATTCGTGAGCGCATATGTATGCGCGTGAGATCTCATATTATCATTGAAAAAATTACAATTTTCACATTGAGAACTCGTGACGATGTTTGGGATAATTATTTTGGATACCTAACATTTATCATAATATAAGATAAAAAATTTATATATAAAAAAAATGAGAGAGAACTTTCAATTCCCATGCTAATTGTTTTATAACTTTATCTATATTTTTTCATATATATCAATTTTATTTTAAAAAAAAGTATGTTTATATGAAAAACAGTTTTCTATAATGTATAATAAAACGTACAAATTTTATTTTATATTTATCAAATACATATACTCTAAACATTGAAAATAAAGAATAATTTCTTTTTCATTTATAAATTTACAGAAAAGGATAATTATATAAAATTAAAATATTAATAAAAATAAAATAAAAATAAAATGATAAATTTAAATGATTTTTAAAAATGTGTAACTACAATTTATGATATATGAAAGATTAATAGAAACTAAAATCTATTTAGTAAGTAATATATTTAAGATTTGAGAACAAAATGAAGACTGACAACGCGGTTCACTATAAAAAAGCATGTATTTGTTATAATTTAATATTTATATTATTACTTTTACTTTAATTTTAGAAATAACTTAGAATTTGAATTTTAAAGAAAAGTATATAATAGTGTAAATTTAGTTTTTAAAATAATATGAAAATAGTGAAATTATTAAATAAAAATATTTTATAAATTTTAATTTAATATATATAAAAAAATCAAATCAAAAAATAATAAATGAATACTTTTAAATTAGAAAATGATATTACTGTACATTTTAAATTTAAGTTCTGTTTAACTAGATCAAATTTAGCATTGGAGGTTAATACAATCAAGAGAAAAAAGAATATAATATTAATTAATTTATTTAATAATTAATTTATCAAATATTATTTTAACTAATTTATATAATATTGTAATTATTTGTTCTATATATTTTCTAAAATTGATTACATATATTTTATCAAATAAAACTAATTATTATTTATTCATTTAACATTTATTTTAATTAATTTATGTTGTGTATTTTAATTATTTATTAAACAGAAAATTTAAAATAAAAAATTAATTTCATATAAGTTTTTTGGAAATTCAAAATATAATATATGATCATTATGAAATGTGCATTATTCAATTGAATTTTATAAAAGATATGATATATATATATATATATATATATATATATATATATATATATATATATTCTAGATACATATTTTATTTAAATATATTTGCTTTACTCAAAAGTTTGTAAAATAATGAATCCAAAATTAATTTTAATTTACTTAGCTTAAATATATGCTAGAAATATATTCATTTGATAATGTATAAAATACTATAACAGAGTGTAACATAGTTTATTTGTAATAAGTCTTTCTAGTCTCTGAACTTTTATAATCAGAGTCTAGATAGTCAACATACTTGTACTTAGAAGATTTTCTGTAGAAAGTGAAACCAGAGTCTAGATGGAGATCAGAGTGTAGAAGGTGATCAGAGTCTATAGACTATCGGAGTCTACAATCTGTTAGAATCTACAAATGATCAGAGTCTATAGTCTATCAGAGTATATAGTCTGACAGAGTCTGAAAATATCAGAGTCTATAAAGTTGAAGTTGAGTTTGAAAGATGATCACAGAAAAGGGAAGTCTTCGAAGATAAAACCAAATATATTACAGATATGTTATAGGAAGGAAGTAGAATTACAGAAGGAAACTATCAACTAATAATTAGGAATTTTATTACTATTGTAATTTGATTTTTTGTTATTAGTTGATAGGCAGCTCTCTATATAAACACTCTATGTAGCTTAATTGTATTTTGAGTGAAAGAAGTCGAATTTGTGAGAGCATAGAGATAGAGAGAGTGTTTGTGAAAAACACAGAGAAACTGTTAGGGTTTGTGTACACATTATGAGAGTTTGTATTTACACATCAATAAATACAAACAATATTCATTCATATCTTTGTGTTTGATCTTTGTTATTAATTCGAAGATTTAATTCTTATTGAATTGATTTTAATCAGGCAGAAAAAGAACACAAGTATTCAATCCCCCCTTCTACTTGTGTAACTAGGAAAATAATTGGTATTAAATCCTAACATTTAAAATCGATCAAAGATGTCTGGAAACAAATATGGCAATTCTAAGATTCTTATGCTTAAAAGAAACGAGTACACCCACTGGAAAGTTAAGATGCTGCATCATTTGGAAGGACCCTATGTGCCCTCAAAGCTTGTGCCTCAAACCATTGAAGAATGTAAAATAACTGAAGAGCACTTCATTGAAAAACCAAAGGCTGAATGGACA
This sequence comes from Oenanthe sinensis, assembly GCA_028671895.1. Classification (NCBI taxonomy): domain Eukaryota; kingdom Viridiplantae; phylum Streptophyta; class Magnoliopsida; order Apiales; family Apiaceae; genus Oenanthe; species Oenanthe sinensis. The sequence goes on from CM053806.1 coordinate 39,002,572, forward strand.
AAAGAGGACAAGGAGAATGTCCTTAAGGAGACAAAAGTCAAAAATATTATATTTAACAGTTTGGATTCCGCTCTTACAAACTGTGTTATATCATGCAAAACTGCTAAGGAGGTGTGGACAAAATTTGAAGTGCACTGTGAAGGGACTAAAGATGTCAAGAAGAATGCTAGGTCTCTACTAATTCAGGAGTATGAGTATTTTGAGGCAAAATCTTAGGAATCTATTACTGAGATGTATGATAGCTTCACAAAACTCCCGAATGAGATGTCTATACTTGGTAAGGTTTATGATCCTGAAGATACAAACACCAAGTTTCTTAGAGCACTTCCTGAAGAGTGGGATAACAAAACTACAGCCATAAAAGAAGCTAGAGATTTGGATAAAATAACACTAGAAGAATTGTATGGCAGACTCGAGACATATGATTTAGAGATGCAACAGAGAAAGAATAAGAAATTTGTGAAGGCAAAATCTATGGCACTCTTAATGAAGTATGAGAAAGAACAACTAGAAGAACCCACAGAAGCAAGAATCAAGGAAGAAGGGTAAAACTGTTATGGAGTCAGAGTCTACTGACACAGGCTCTGATTCAGATGAAGAAATTGATCTAAGTCAAATGATGGCTATATTTGCTAAGAATTTCAAAAGAATGAAATTCAACAAAACAACTGGTAAATTTAGCAAGAGCACATCATTTAAGAAGGAAGATGAAAAGGTTGAAAAAAGCAAGAGCACTATAATCAAGTTTGATAAAGCAAAGGTCAAGTGTTTCAACTATGGAATATTGGGGTACTTTGCTAGTGAATGCAGAAAATTAAAAAGTCAAGGCAAAGGGAAAACACTTCTCTCAACATGATAGGATTGGGCAGATTCAAGATTAGAGGATAAAATCGATTATGAAAATCTAGCATTGATGGCTTCCTCCTCAAGAAAATCAGAATCTCTCAAAAAACATTTCTCTCCCAAGACTCAGGTATCAATCTTCTTTCCTGAATCCTTACTCAATTTAGACTCTGATAGTATAAAAATTGTACAAAGTGAGATTAAAAATATAAACTATAGGTCTCTCACTAATGAAAGTGAAAGGTTAAGAGAAGAAAATTTAACCTTGACAAGCAGTAATAACCATTTAGAGTCCGAGTTAGTGTTAATGGAACAATACAAAAAGATTCTGAGAAATATAGTCATAACTACACTGAAATTTTGAAAGCCTATGACTATATATGTACGTGATCAATCATAAAGGAAACAAGGTATGTACTTTAATTATAGTCCCTGATTTATCAAACTATGATTTGTTATTGTTAGGCCCCGGAAGTATCGTAGAAGGGGGGTTGAATACGATACTCACTAAATTAAAAAATTCTTTCGAATCTTTTGCGGATAAATAATTTAGAGTTCGGTTAGTGGGCTCGTGTTCTTGAGGTGAATAGTGTTTACGGAGCTGTTAACTAATTTTCTGTGTTTAGGATTAATCATTTCGGTTCTAGAAAATCAGCAGGAAAATACACAACACAAGATTCGGGGAATATATCATTTGATAAATATAAACCCTGAGGTTGCTACACCCGGCCAACAAATCCGGTCCGAAGAACAAGTTCTTCGCTGTTTAACAAAAACATATAACTCTCAATTTCCTATACAAGTATTTCTAGATCAGTACAAAGGAAACTAAGACCGTAGAGAGTGATATATAGTGACCCTGAACATTTTCCGTTAAGGTACCGGCCACTAATACATCTCCGGTGAAGAGGTATAGATTTTCTGACTGTTCTCTCCTCTCCGGCTTCGTCTTCTCTCTCTCTGGTTATTTTTGTTGTGTTGCAGAAGACACTTCCAAATGAATGGCTCTACTTCAATTTATGTGTAGACTTTTTCAGTACAGTTACGTGGCTTCATGTGGTCCAAGTAACTGAGCTGCTTCTTCACTTCTGTTTTTTCTTAAGTATCGGGAACAATTTACTGATTAATTGTTTAAGTATCGATGAGTCTGTAGAATAACCATCGGAGACTTAAAACAATTCCTGAAATAAAATCAATTACTTCAAACATTAGTAACCATCGGCAAGTGGCTAGATTGCTTTTGTTTCTTTTCCGATAGTTAGTAACTATCGGCTAATATGACAAAATAAGCCCTTTGAATATTCACCAATTCTTTCATTTCACCCGATGGTTGTTAACCATCTGTGAATAAGACAAAATAGCTTGTGTAACCATTGGTGAATAAGACGAAACAGATTGACTAGGTTGACTTCTGGATACAGCTTCTATAGTCTCTTTACTTAGCCAATTTCGAACCTGATAAGTCCTTAATATATTTTCTTCCACTGCAACCAAGTCTAATAAATATTTCCTTGTTAATTCGACCTTGATTTATTCTGGGCTTAGTCACATACCACTTCACTTTTTACTAATTTAATCATACAGTCAATTCTTCTGATTCATAAATGCAATTCTCAATCTCTTTTGTGCTGACGTTTGGTGCAACTGGTCTGGTTCACAAACGACTAACACGATCTTGATCTTCACATCTTCTTTACAATACAATTGACTTTGTTCCTTGATGATTAGAAGTGCTTCGATTGTAAGTACATTGGAATCCTCTGGCACTTATGCTGAACCATAAACATATCTGAAACCCTGAATATCTTCGAACTTTATCCTTCACTGAAGTCTGAACATATGAATGAACTTCCTCCAGCAATCTATAATAGACTCCAAGATTCCATCTAATATTTTGATTCTTTGTATTTGTCGTATATTCTATCTTCTCGATTCCTGTACTTGAGCTCTGCAATTCATTGCTTGACTAATTTGCAGATTTGGATCACTAGAATCTTTCTGGTACTTTGACAACTGCTTCACTGCTTCCACATCCTTGAATACTTCAACCTTTATTCTTCACTGAGGCATGAACATATTAATGAACTTCTTCCAGTGAGCTAATGCTTCAAGTCTGTAGATTTCTTCTTTATCCTTTGTCTTTACCAAGTCTTCATGTCTTCCTGATTCCGGTGATAACTTCATATTATTTACATGTCATGTTCTTGTGTTGAGTTATAACCCTATGTTACATATAGGTCTATACATACAGCCTTTCAATCTCCCTTTATTTGTTTGGTAGAGATTAACAAGCAAATCCCTAGAGGATAACTCAACTAACTACAAGAAAATATTAATGCTCTAGACTTGTAAATAATACTACTTGGGTTCTGGATCATATAATACATTTCCAGATTTCTATAAAGTAAAGAGAAATAGAAAATGAGTGTTCCTTTAGCACTGAACGCATCTCCAATAGATATCATCTTCATTCCTCTATGTTTGAGCTTTTCTCTGCTTCAAAATCCTTCATAGCTTGACCTACAAAGAACTTATCATAAACTGGGCTTCATAAGAATCAAAATTCTTGGGATCATCTTTAATAAAACATAGAACATTGCTCAAATAATGTTCTCCCCCTGAGAATATGATTCTCCTTCTTATTCTTCTTCTCCCTTTAGAAAATCAATGGAATAGTCCTCTGTTCTTCCCACTTGGATTAGGAATCCTCTTATGACAACTCCTTTCAAGTATAGAATACAGCTTCTTGATTCTCCCATATTTCTGTTGTTTCCCCTAAGGATCAGAAGATAAGATTTTCTTTTTCTCGTCTCAAATCTCCCCCTATGGATATTAACTTCTCCCAAGGATGCGAACCCCTTTTCCCCTTAAGGATCCAGGAACTTCCCTTAATGATCCAGGATACGAACCCCTTTAGGATATTCACTTTTCCAAAGTACGAAGATAAGACTTGATTAACTTCTCCTTTTTCTTCCTATAACTTCTCCCCCTTAGTTGAGGAATCCTCCAATGGCCCACTTTTGAATGGTTTGTCTTCCAAAGAAGGTTCTCGTCTGTCGTTGATCGGGAAAAATATAGTAGCTTTTCTTCCATAAGTAGCAAGTAGCAAGGGTAAGTGTTTGGCTTAAGGTTTCCTCACTTCTACTACGTTCTGTTGGTGTTTACACTTAAGTGTCGAGCACTTTGAAGTGTTTCACTCTTTCTCTCCCTATCTCTCACTCAAGTGTATCTCTCCCTCACTTTCACTTAAGTGTTTCTCTCTCTCACTTTCACTCTGCATTCCAAATATAGCCTTCTGTACCTGCAAGTGAAATCCGTCAATTCAGTTATATTCCCAACACCTGATTCATCAGAATGAACTGAATCACTATCAAGTGGAGAATTGCCTCGTTGAGGTGTTCTTGATCTATCATGCATAAGCACTGTCTCAGCACCAGACTCAATAGTTATCGCTAAATCACTGTCTAGTGGAGTCTCACCTCTTTGAGATGGGTTATCCCAAGATTTTAAAATCTGTTAGGGAATCCTGCCTTGTTCTATCAAGGAGTTGCCTCACACCTTCTCCGTAAACGGGAGGTGGACATTCCTTTTCAGGATCTGGAAATGTTCCTTCTAGGAGGGGCGATGTAGTAGGCAATGTAATGAATGGCAAATTAGAGCCTACGTTTCCCTCGTAACTCTGTGACGGGAATTTGTGTAAAATACCCTACTTGACTCATCCGAAGAATTCTTGTCAAGCAGTTGCCTCTCAAGTCCAGATAAATCTGAACAAGAGATCTCCCTTTCGGGATGCAGAAGATTAACTTCTGTTTGAGGTAGATACTTGGACAATGTAATGTATGGCTAGAGTCCGTATCTCCTCTAAATGCCTATACCTTTCACTGTGCATTCCTTGCAATGTGTTTATAGAATTTATCTGTTTAGGCTTACCATCAGCGTGATTCCTAGTGGTGTGCTTGACTCATTACAAGATGCTCGACTCATTACAAGATGCTCTGGCTGACGAGCGAATTTCAATGGACTCACCCTGTTGAGAGAATGATTACAGAGACAGTTTTATTGCCTTTTCAGCTCTGCATCCTTTTGAGAAAATACAGATGAGCTTACAGTTACCTCAGTTATATACTTCTTTACTTCTCTAGAGGTAGAGCTGTGGGTGCACTTCCGACTTCATCCTTATTTGCTGCATCAAGTGCAGTTTCTCCCTTATCAACCTCTAACTTACATAAGTTCCTTATATCTCCAAGGGTTAATATATGGAAGTGGATGAATTAGTGTTTGGTACTAAGGCCTGGGTAAGAGATTGATGGGTTTTTAACCTCTTAGCCAGCTTCTGAAGCCACTGGGGGCTAAACGGATAAAATCAATTAAATAAGATAAAAAGATAATCACTTTAACATTCCAAAACATAGTTTTCATCTCAATGAGAAAGAAAAATATATGAAGGAATGATAATGATTTGCATTAAAGCACTTTTAGTAAAAGAGTTTTGTCAGTTCTAACGATTTATCATTTAAGAGCGTGAAACCAATAGAAATTTTCTTTAAGATATTTATCCCATAATAAAACGCGGGAATGTGTATCAGAGAAAAAATCTATCCCTTATGAATTTCTTATAAGGCAAACTTCACATAATAAAATGCGGGAATTTACACCAAAGAAGAAATTCAACTCTTTTACCAAATTTTATCTCAATTAAAATGACTCTTTTCCATTAAACCTAATCACTGTATGTTTTGTAAACAGTTTTGCAAAACATCCTTATCAGATAGAGAACTATGATTTTCCGACTCATAATGAAATTATGATTTACATCATCTTCGTCCACCTGATAGTATCCCCGACTTAAAATAAAAACATGACAATTGGGGTGAATGAATGCTTAACAATACAGTACTAGGCCTTCAAAGCAATAACCACTGTTTTGGTACTATGAATCAATGTGAAACATACATTGAAACAAGTATTTGAAAACAAATCATTTTACAAGTGATTGGTACCTCGAAGTTAAAACAATTTTTCCAAATAAAATAGCAGTCACAAAGTTTCTGCCACTTTTAAAAAAAATTAAGAGAGAAAACGGTTTTGAAAATATAGCATTTAAAACCAGCTTTGGAGAGAGGATAAAATATTTTGAGATTTAAAGAAAGATTATCCTCAAGAAAAGTTTGATTCACACCCTAAGATTTAGAAATCAAAGTAGGGCTGTAAATCAAATGATTTTCAAAAGAGAAGTTTTGAAAAAGAATTTTGATGTTTTCTTCTCTGAAATTGATAGAAAAATGAATGTATCTTTGAATATGATGTTTTGAAAAAGAATCAAACAAGAAATTCTTTTTAATACATTCAAGTTTAAAATTCAGTCAAAGAAAGAAAACTAAATATACTAATACTAATGGTTTTTTCAAAAACCAATTTTTACTTAGAATAAAGACTAAGCAAATCCATTAGTATTAATATATCACAATTATTTTGTAAAAAAATATTATTCAATTATCACAAAGTAATAAAAGAGAATATTTATACTACGAATAATTATGCTTCGAATTTATTTTAATTTACTTAAATCATGGAACAGATATTTCAGTGAATTGTTTTATATCATCATGATTTAAACAAATCAAAATAAATTAAATACTTATGCTGCACTAAGCAATTGCCAATCACATATATATATATATATATATATATATATATATATATATATATATATATATATATATATATATATATATATATATATATATATAAACTAAAAATGGCAATCATTCAGTAGAACAATAAGCATTAAGACATATTTTTATTATTAGTGATTTCAGATAAGCAACTTGTGTTACAACTAATATTAAAAATATCACAATTAATTGCACGCTGATACCAATTATTCGATATTTATCAATAATTTCAAGATGCAAGAAATTGTGCTTCTTATATTTTATCAAATCAAAATTATGAAACTGATAATCATTGAATTGCTTCAATCCATAATTTTAATATGATAAAATAATTTCGCTAAATACTAAAATATTCATAAGATTGAATATTAGCATCTAACTTCTTACACTATATCTAATAATTATCACTCTAGCATATTACAATTATACTCATAACAATTATTATTGATATATGTAAGCTCGAGAATTAGTTGAATAGAAATTCACAAGTCCTTTAAATATAGACATTTAATACTTGTGATCCTAATTGCAACTCCTCGCAAACAAAATCAATTTTAGAAATATTTCCTAAGTATATAAAATATTAAGAATTTTATACACATGAATTAGAAAATACTTCAGCTTCTAATATTAGTGAGTTTTGAAATATGCATTAATTACTTAGAATAGAAATTCTAAATATTGTCACTAATATCAAAAGTATCACAATTATTTGTAACAAAATATTTAAGAATATCAGAGCAACATATCAGAGCAATTAAGGAAGACATCTTGACTAATACTCATCAAATATTTAACATGCAAATAATTATGCTTCTAACTTATGCTAAATAATTTAACTACCACTTATGTATATTGCATTGTAAACATGATAATTAAACTAGTAGCAATAAGCATGAGGAACTGGATTTAAAAATAAATTCACAAGTCCTTTAAATATGAATAATTTAATACTTGTGAACTCATTTAAGAATTCCTTGCAGATGGGATTTCCAACATATATGCAAATAAATAATATCCCAAATTCACTAACCAACTTAGACAAAATGAATTCAACAAGTTGTTTAACAAATATCTGCAATTTATTCTACTAAGGACAATCTCGAAAGAAATGATACCTGGTGTCCTTGAGCTTGTTCCTTAAGTGGTGTGGAGAGATCAACAGAGTTGTTGAAGTTGACAGCTTCTAGGAATGACTTCCTTGTCTTTCTTACAACCTGCATTATCTATATCTATATAGCCAATTAGGTTAAACCTATTATCTTCAGGGTCCCAGATTCCAAGAATTGGTGATCCCCTAAGATATCTAACAATTCATAACTTAGTTATAAGATAAGATTCTCTAGTATCCAATTGGAAACTTGCACATAGGCATATCGAGAATAAAATATATGGTCTTTATACACTTGAATAAGTAATGAGCTGATTACCTCTATAGCTTGTCACTTCAGTTCATATACCTGATTTGCCCTGATCAAGCTTAGTGGTTTGTTAGAAAGAAGTCTTGGCAGGTCTTGAATCTTCTAAATTGCGCATCTTCAAAAGATCCTTGACTTACTTTAATTGCCATCATTCTTTCGAATTACTTGTAATCCAAAAAGAATTGCAACTCTTCCAACATGCTCATGTTGTACCTACTCTGCATTAACTTAGCAATAAACTCTTGCCAAATTTTCATTAGTAGACCCACATATAATATGATCATGGTATACTTGCACATATATTACATTATGTGTGCTTTGTATTCTAAAGAGATATATATGTATATAACTACTCTAATATAAAATCATTTTCAAGTAATAAACTAGTTAGAGTGCCATACCATGTCCTTGACAATTTGCTTGAATCCCTAACTCTGTTATTTCCTCATCTTGTTAGGCCCAATTGTTAGGTCCTAAGAGGATCAAGTCTTGTCTTTGTTGCTTGCTGTTAGATCTTGAAAGTCCCGAAGATTCTGTTTCCATCATCGTCGATACCTTCTGCTTGATATTAACCTGTAGCAACCAATTTGGCTTTGTCCCTCATAACAATGCCAATTATTATTCAGTTTCTGTGAACCCTTATTGTACCAATTTCAGCTTCGAATTTAGTGGTCTGGGTTCCAGCTTCAGTAGATTCTGCCTTCAAACTGATTGAGATCATCTTGCATTGCAATCACTCAATCTAGATCAATTAGTGCATCTTCACTATTCTTTGGGATACCAAATGTTGATTGTTGGGTCCCGAAAAATATATGTTCATTTTGATTAGCACTTCTAGCCTTTACTCAAAATCCGGTTTACTAAGAACTAGACTCCAGGAATGACTTTGACTTCAAATCCTTTGTCTCGGTAGATATGTTCTTGATGTATTCCTTTGATCTTCATTGTGTTGAGTACGACTAGTAGATCCTTCTATTGTTTTTCTCCCCCTGAGTTGCTGCTAGGATGTGTTGAAGATCCTTCACCTTATACAGTGGATTCTATTAAAGTCCACGAGTTGTGTAGTTTCACTACCAATTCCACTAATAGGATCTGAATCAACATCATTATCATTGTTTCCTTCTACAACCTCAGCTTCAACATCAGTATCTGAATTTGACTCTGACGGGATGTCAAACTTCAAAGATTCAGAATAGTCTTTCATTTGAATGCTTGGGAGCTTGTGTAGTAGGTCGACACATTCAGACTTTTAATCACCTTCTGGTTTTACATCATTAATGAGTAGCCGAGGAGAATTATTTCTTGAGTCTTAACTTCTTGTCAAGATACTCATTTAAGTCTTCAGTAAATATCAATTTCCTCCAAACACACGAAAGAGTTTCAGTGTTTGCTTCTGGTTGGCCATTAACTCATATGATGTCTTTTCATGATCTTGTTGATTAAAGCAGCATGCTGTGTTAATTGCTTCAGCTTTAAAGTACCTTTTTCAGTGCAGAATTCATTTAGAACTTTATTCGCGAAATTCAGTTCCATTATCTGACTTCAAAGTTCTTACAGCTTACTTTGCTTCCAACTTGATCTACCTGATGTGATAATTACCACCTGTGACATTTTGTCTGTTGAATGCACGAACATCACCAACTTGTAACTAGGGTTGTCATCAACTACCACTAAGCATATTTCTTCCATGACACAATTTGCTTTAGTGTGATGTTTTCATTGACTTCCCTATATGACATACTTCAAAATGTCCTTCTTGATAGAATTCCATTAGAAGCAGTCATCTCACCAATTTCATCTTTATCGAGAATCCATTGTCTTGAATATCAAGTGTGAGAGCTTCTTGTGCCATAGCCAACTCTTTACTGATGAAGCTTTACTAAGAAAAGTTTACGTCATCTTTGCATAATGAATTCCATGTTAGCTACGAACAAACTTCCTCACTCTCAGTTGAGTGAGCTTCCAACCTTCTTGTTTGAGATCAAACACT